>CM051031.1:23680710-24300710 GCA_027627225.1 Congeria kusceri | reverse complement strand
AATTCATTTTGTAACAATTGATGGTTGGTGGATTACCTCCCTTACATAGTATAACACACCGAAGTTAGGAACATGATTCGTTATTATCAAAGTTGTCACAAAGTAAGCCTATCGTACGTGATGTTGCAAAGTTACGAAAACAAACGAACAGTTGTATATTTTGTTGTTGTTGTTGTAGTTGTTGTTGTCGATAAGATTTTTTCTGCACGAATTGACTCCCCCCCCCCCCCCGAGCTGGTCGGTTAAAACAGAGAGTACGACACTCCAGTTATAATACAATATACATGTAAATAAATGTTTGTCATATAATTATGGTACTTTTCTCACATGCGGATATCGTTTTCATTATGTTTAATCTATAAGTAATTCGATTCTAATATACTTTACAATATAATGAAACAAATATTAAACATATCTGCGCCATTTAAAATGAATATAAGATAGATCGACTTACAAAAACAATAAAAGTACATGCATTTATAAAATATATGATGTGATGCACAGTACAGGTATTCAGCAAGTTCCGGTTTGTTGTCCTGTGCCCAAGTTCCGGTTTGCTGTCCTGTGCCCAAGTTCCGGTTTGCTGTCCTGTGCCCAAGTTCCGGTTTGCTGTCCTGTGCCCAAGCTCCGGTTTGCTGTCCTGTGCCCAAGTTCCGGTTTGCTGTCCTGTGCCCAAGTTCCGGTTTGCTGTCCTGTGCCCAAGTTCCGGTTTGCTGTCCTGTGCCCAAAATTCACCCACCAATTCTTAGACTTAAGAGTACATAGTTATGTACATAATAGAATAGACTCCTAAAAATACTCGTGCGTTCGCAAATATGGCGGGTACCAATATGTTGCTTATGCTTATTATGATGCACCTATCAATATTTTTCCCCGGGGGGGAGCGGCGGACATATACGTGACTTTAGACTGAAAGCAATTCCCGACAGGCGGGATTTGACACGCCGAATGATTCCGGGTCTTGGGTGTGGAATTAGATCCCCCAAAATACAATTAGTCAAATTCCCCTGGGATTGCCAGCCGCTCCCCCCTGGGGGAAAATATTGATAGGTGCATTACGTCTTAAGTCTAAGAATGGGTTGGTGAATACCCAGTACTAGCCCAGGTTCATGAATAGTTCAATCTCTGTAACAAAGCCACACACAGTCGACACCGACATCCGCTCAGTCGTTGACAGTTGACCATATCCTGTTGTCCCAGAGCTCATCAGGCCGCATGGTATCAAACCCCGCGAAGTCCACTGTGTGGCAGTACGAGTCTGTCTCTTGGTTCCTCACCAAATGAGGACTTATGTCGACGAACTGCTTCCCGATGTCGATTTCGTGCGGCAGATAGGAGCGCCGTAGCTGCACGTTGTGCCCAGTGGAGTCGAGTACCCCCTCGATTATGACTACCAGTTCGTTTCGAACACTGTGCAGCTTTTTTATCATCTGTTTGGCGTTTTCCTTTATTTGGCAATGGATAACCGCTGGCCATAGCAGATTGATGTTACTGCTTCCGCTGTCTGACACAAACTCCACCACAGTTTCAGAGAGTACCTCCTCGCCAGTCTCCAGTTTCAGTCGTTCTATGATCACACCGGACCCCTTGACGTTCACCAACTCGGAGGTGCCAGCGTTCCCGATGCGAACCATCAGACATGCGTTCTTGTTGCATTTCCCTACACAGGCGATGTCACTGAACATGATTGCGTTAGGGGTCCGCTTCCCCATTTGCAATTTGGCCACGATAAGGCCGGCCGTCACGCACTGAACGGCTATGCCCACGATGTACTGAATATAGACCACGAATACTGCATCACTGCATTCAGAAGTAGGGTTACGGGAACCGTAACCAATTGTGTGCTGTGTTTCTAATGAAAACAGAAATGCTGACGAAAAACTATTGACGTTGTTGAGACAAGGAATCTCGTAATCTTTCCGGTTTCCCGATAGATCCCCGTGAATAAGGGCTATAAGATAATACAACACCGCGAAGAGAAGCCAAGTTGCAATGAAACCGGAGAAGAATATCACAACTGTCCACCTCCATTTCAAATCCAGCAAGGTGTTAAAAGGGTTCCGAAGGTAGCGGCGGCGAGTGCCGAAGCTGAGCTGGTCCAGGCAGATTTGCAGTTTGCCATCTCGGTTCACAAACCTGGAGGGAGCCGACTTCGCGTCGCGTTTTGAAGCCGTTTTACAGACTTTACCCTGAATGAGAACACAGCCACAGTAAATCAGGCTGCTAAAGCAGAGAAATTCAAACCAAGGTCATGTCAAGGTTATGAGAACACAACAAACAAACTAACAAATCACAATAAACACGGCAAAATAAATGCCCATGCGAACAAACAAACAAACAAACAAACAAACAAATAAATAAATATTTTTTTTTCTTTCAAAGCTAATTTTTGTCCGTTCACAACAAATATTATGTACCTGTGATTCACAGTTCACAAACGTCCACGCAGTACGCAGTACAACAACCATCTGAAAACGCGTGTGTACAAATACAGACAAACAAGAGCATAATTAACTTACCTTCATATTCGGACTTGTCATTTCTTCCTCTCCTGTCAGACACAAAACATTTAGTAATATATTACAGTGTTCTGCTTGCCCCTTCTCGTGTATGTTTGTGTTACGGTCAAGTTCACAGCGTGTACATAACGCAATGCATTTCACACGAAAATATAGACACATGTATTGGCTCTCGACGTAATGGAAAGTTTGGAGATTGTCAAAAAGCTTTAACGTCAGCTACGTAAACGACGTGGTGATTAACGCCTGTCATTGGCTGGTATACGCCACGTTATCACCGGTATATGTAGGCTAAACACGACAAACATGTTGACAGTTTTACATGCGACACAGACTGTCGTGCTATAAATTGTCAGTGCGTACCTCAAAATTATAAACATATAACTTTTGGCGGCAAATTTCGCGAAATACTTGCTAATAATTGCATGTTTGTTGGCGATATTACCGTGCAATATTAGACGAGAAATTTGTATGAAAAGTGGATAAGATTATCTCTCCTGTTTTCTTCGTAAGGACATGTTGTAAAAAATGTGACAAGGAGCAAAGCTGTGGACATTTATGATGGAAACGGAAGGAAGAAATAAGAAATCACGTAGAAGATCCATACGCGACTTTTTCACGGTCCATGACAACTCGAGACCCGACGAATTCCGGATCGTGAAAAGGAACGGAGAATCAACGCTCAAGCGTCTTAACCAGCCCGGATCCGGAAAGTGCTTCTACCCCAACGTGTTCGCGTCCGTTGTGGAACTAGCGTCGCTGTGGATATGCTTCATATTTCTGTCATGCTTTCTGCTGAGCTGGTTTGCGTTTGCTTTGCTGTACTATGCGGTGGCAGTAGCTAATGGCGATCTGCCTGCAATTGACATCGAAAAAGACGATATGCCATGTGTGAAGGGCGCGACGGATTTCCTAGAAATGTTTATGTTTTCTATGGAAACGCAGACGACAATTGGATACGGAACACGATATGTGACAGAAAAATGTCCGTCTGCAATTATACTTGTAATTATTCAGTCGATTCTGGGGAGCTTTCTGGTATCAGTGCTTACAGGTGTCGTCTTGTTCAAATTTCAAGAACCCAAGAAACGCGCACACACCGTTCTATTCAGTAAGGTCGCTTGTTTGATTGAAGACAAAGGCAAGTACTATATTGAGGTACAAATCTTGAACATGCAGCGTGCCCAGCTTATTAACCCGGATGTTGGAGCTTTCTGCGTCATGAATCTTCCTGACGGCAGCGGAAAATGTCGTCTGGATGTTGAATTCAAACCTTGTCAGGCAAACTCCCGTCTGTTCTTCAGACCCAGAATATACAGACATCTTATTGACCAGAATAGTCCTTTCTGGGAATTTGAACGAACCGACTTCGAGCGCGGAAACTACGAACTGATCGTGGCTATCAGCGGCGTTGATGAGATCACGGACAGTTTTGCGCAGGCGCGCACCTCGTTCTTGCCGTCTGAGATGGTGTGGGGTCGTAATTTCAAGCAGATGACCGCCACCAGAGATGGCAAGAGGTTCAAACTGAATTTCAACGACTTCACGCGCACGCGTCGGCTGCATGGTATGTCAGACGACAGCGCCTCTGTGGCGTCCAAGAAAACATCACTTGCTTCATCTGAGGCTAATGAGGAGGACGAAATAACGATCGAGTTGTCGGACTTTGTGAATGGCGTTGCCAACAGCTGTGTCTAATAACAGTATTATGTGCAGTGGTAATCGTCAGTGAAAACGTCACTAATGTGTATTTACGGTCGACGTCGAACTTTCAATGTGTTGCGTATTAAATATACAAAGTTTTCGTACTTATAAGTATTTTTTTTTAAATAAGCAATTTTAAAAACCTGTTATCTTACAAAATGCATGTAATACTATGTGTTGATGTATTGATGTTTGGTCTTTGAAAAAAATAAAATAAATAGTTATACATTGATATTTTATCAAATGCATGTTGTTTATTTAATATTATATATATTTTAAGCGCATCTTAAAATCTGTCAAATTGTTTCGGTACATCTTGTACATAATTAGGAAGAACATTATATACCGGTAATGGTTTTCTATGTGTTTAGTTAACTTTATTTAGAGTAATAGCCTGTATACCATTTTATTGGAATATTTCGTTAGGGACGATTGTTTTATAGTGATGCTAGTTTCTGACCAATGTACGTTCGTACCACATACAGGTAACTTCCGAGCATATATCACGTAAATCGAAGTAGGTCGAGCGATGTTATATGTGTTCCGTTTCTATTAAAACAGCGACGTTGGCTCTTGACCTAGGTAAGGATAGGATATACAGTTTAGGTGGAGATTACATTTGTCTGTCATAATAAATATATTTACTTGTTCTACTTCACAAAATGTGACTGATGCAGACATGATTGTGACATTATATAGAACACCGTTTGAAATACATGTATCTGTAATTCAGCGCGAGATTTATTAGGTCCACGGAGTGACCAGTGTTACACGAACCTTAAACCGAGCGACAAGCTCCGAACAATTTATTACAAATGTTGTGTGTTGTGGGAAACCCAGACTTAATGCATGTGCGCTAAGTGAAATCAGCACAAAACAATTTTTTCTGAAGTTGACGGCCTTTCGTTTGCAATTTAATACCGTGTTTGTATATCTTACTGCGCGTTAGAAAAAAGACGCTGTTAACACATATGGTTTCTTTATTACGCTTGCCGCCATCGAAGGTGGCGGGGTATAAAATTGGTTTGCTAATGCCGGTCGGTCTATCTGTCGGTCTGTCGGTAGACCACTTTCGTTTCCGTTCTCTAAGTTCAACAGTTTTCATGTGATCTTCACCAAACTTCATGAAAATGTTTGTGGGCATAATATCTAGGTCAAGTTTGATAATCAGCCAAATTGCCACAGGAATCAGGGGCGTAGCTACCTTTAGGCACTATAGGCACGTACCTATACATTTTTTCCAGAGATGAAAAATTTTAATATGCCAAAAAATAAAAACAAGAGGGGGGATGGGGAGTGAGGGGATCATTCTTGGCCGTGTTGATACTACATTGTTTAACGAGTCGATTACGTCAATATGACACAAATTTCATGAAACACACGCTTATTTTACAATTATTTTGTAGAATCGGGGTTTAGCTGAAGTTAGTTGTTTGTAGCCACATACGAGTATTAACACTGCTGGCCAAAATTATCGCTTACAGCGTCAAACTACGCCCCTGGGAACTGTGGAGTCATGGCCCTTGAATTATCTAAAATTGGCCTTTTTAACCGTTTCCGTTCTCTAAGTCCATCAGTGTTAATTCAATCTTCACCAAACTTCATGAAAATGTTTGTAATAATAATATCTGGGTCAAGTTCGATAATCAGCCAAATGGCCCCAGGATCGATTGTGGAGTAATGGCCCTTGAATTTTCTAAAATTAGCCTTTTTAGCTGCTTCCACTCTCTAAGTCCAACAGTTTTCATCCCATCTTCACCAATCTTCATGAAAATGTTTGTAATAATAATATCTAGGTCAAGTTCGATAATCAGCCAAATCGCCCAAGGAATTGTCGAGTTATTGCCCTTGAATTATCTGAAATTGGCCTTTTCAGCGTTTTCCGCTCCCTAAGTCCAACAGTTTTCATCCTATCTTCAACAAACTTCATGAAAATGTTTGTTACAGTAATATCTCAGCCACGATTGAAAAGTAAGTGAAATCAACACAGGAATTTTGGAGTTGAATTATCTAAAATTGGCACGTTAAGCCGTTTCCGTTCTTTAGTCCAACAGTTCATCGCCGATCTTCACCAAACTTGGTGAAAATCTTTGTGGGCGGATTATCTGGGTTAAGTTTGATAATCAAACAAAATGGTCCCAGTAAATGTGGAGTTATGGCTTTTTATTATTAAAAATTAGCCTTTTTGCTATTTTAACCTAGATAGGACATAACTGTTTCACAAACAACTCTTGTTTTCATACGCATGACAAACATGAAATATGTTATTGAAATGATACTGCTTTCGACCCAATGACAAGTATTCGTCTGAGATATGTCAGTGTGCTATAGTCTATATGTACATGGTTATATTAAAACGTTTGCCTGATTGAAATGAACGCTACTATTAAAACAACAATTTTCCGAAAAAAAGCAAAAATGACGTTTAATTTAAAGTTGGTTTATTTTTCCACGGTTATTTTCGCTATGTCAGCAACAAACATTTAAGTAAACATTCCGGGCTACGGAGTTTTCCGTAGCATTTTCAAAAATAATGTTTTGATAGTGTTCTATAAGATAAGATACTGATATGTGGTTTATATTTCTGTATTTTGAGTAACTTAATTCTTACTGGGTACAGAGTTCCATTCAAGAAGAGAAAAACGAAGTTCCAGCTTGGTACAGGACGGTTAAAACGGTATTGTTATAGAGAACTATGCATCACGTGACATTAGACCGCTACCCCCCCCCCCCCCCCAAAGCCCCACCGGTAACCATGTACAATTTAGAATTAGCCATCTAGTGAAGGTGATGGGTCGATAAACAATAAAACACATGTAGTTCACGTGTCGTTCGTTAGTAGTCGTTCAGCGAAACCAATTGCAGCCCTGATCCCCGACATGCGATCAAGCTGTTGCCTGTAGCATTACGAAGCGACATTACTGCATTACAGGAAATAATTTCACAAATCAGTTGAATGGATATGTTGGTACGTTGCACGTAGCACTCGCAGATAACTTGGAATATGTATAATTTTTCATTCAAATGTTCTGGCCTCCTGTGTCTCGTGCTGGGCACGTGCGCGCGCGTGTTCACGTCCACGTGGAGACTGAGGCGGATGGCCGAGCAGGAGGCGGACATGGCGGAGACGCTGAGGGCGCTTGTGTCGCTCTGTGATTCACTGAATCAGCCCGTGCACTTTAAGGTCAGAAGGTACGTTGCACACGTTATGTACACTGTACGTATGAGTATTCAGTGTGCTTTATGCACCTATCAATATTTTCCCCCAGGGATGAGGGAACGGCGGGATGACCCTGGGGAGTTTGACCAATTTTATTTTTTTGGGTCTAATTCCCCACCCTAGAGCCAAGCATATTTGTCTAAATCCCCTCAGTGGGAGATGCTATCTGTCTATCAAATGGCCCAGGGGGGCTTTATTCCCTGGATACAAAATCCGACCAAAGTCTATTACCCCGGAACCCGGATTCGTTTGGAATGTCAAATTACCGCGTTAAGTCTAAAGTACCGTATATGCCCTACGCCCCCCCCCCCCCCGGGGGGGGGGGGGTGGAACAATTATAGGTGAATTATACATGTTTATTTCTGTTTCTGGACGCTAAAGTAATGCAGCGTCCAAAGCAATAAAACAGTAGCTGATGCAACGCTGTATAAATTAACCTTTTTAATTCGAAACTAGCTAGAACTTGATACATTTACGTGCAGTAGAGAACAAAACAGTATTTATTACGAATATACCGTATTACGTCTATGGTATGTGTATTGTTATGGTTACTACTAACATGGACTGAATAATGTGCCGGTGTAACATAAAATATTGACCCGTTTGAAAAATGACCCGTTTTTGCCAACATTTCAACATTAAATTTTGATCAAAATGTCGTTCAAAACTGATCAGTCGTTAAATTTTGATCAGTTATGGGGTCATTTTTTAACGGTTAGTTAAATTTATGTTAAATATCGGAGATTGTCTGTTTCTAAAAGAGAATCACATAGAAAAGAACCAGAAACTATCGCAGATTTGCTGGATAGCTTTAAAAAAAATAATTCCAAAGGCCATGAGTTTGAATTACATAAACGATGCCGCAAAGAAAGACGACTACGTCGCTTATGAAGCGACGTTTTTTTAAAGACGTAGATTATGGAGTACATATAAATTCTAACACGTAGATTTTCATATTTTTTATAGAATTTGTGTAACGTCTAATAAACATGATACACTATCAAAAATAGCCGTCAACATGCTCATTTTAATACTTTGCTTTATCTGAAGTGAACACACATAATGACAAACTGCAAAAAATGGAAACAAGAAGGCCAAAATGGGTCCCTCATCCGAGTTTAATAAATCATATTATTATACATCACTTGATTATTTCTCTCTATAATGCATATAAACTGCAGCGGGCAACAATTTGATATGTCGCCCGGCAATGTCGCCCGCTACCGCTATGTCGCCCGGTACGCAAATGATACGGGATTGTTTGGTATAATTAAATAAATATTGACTTCCTTGAGGGTGACAGTGCGTCTTGGCAACCCTCGACAAACACTGTCGACCTCGGCTAAAGCCTCGGTCGACAGTGTTGCCTCGGGTTGACAGGACGCACTGTCACCCTCAAGGAAGTCAATATTTATATAATGTCTTGTTAAAGTATAATAGCGTGTTCAATATATGTCCAGTCTCACGCTTTCTGTTAAATCACGCCCTCATGTTCACTTTTCCAATCTCACTCTTAAATGTCACAGTAAAATGAGACGGGTCGGGCTCCAAAGAGCCAAACTCTAGCAAGAAAGGGGTATGGCTAGATATCGATAACAGCTTCAAATACCGAAAACAAACTTTTGCATTTTTAATATATCTTAGATTTAAGTGCTTTTTAAATATTAAATACTAGAATTATGCAACGATGATAATATTTATGCATCTGACATTTGTTAAAAAATAAAATGCATGTGACATGTTCCTTCATAATAATATTTATAAATATAAATTAAATGCTACAACTATGAATGTAACTTTTTTAACATCATATTATTGCAAAGAAAGGAATTCGTGTATCAATATTTTGGATAAATACACGTATTCAAATTTAATTAGTTTGTGTCACTCAAAAGAACAATACAAATACATATACATTATTTATTAATTCATTTATTAGTCCTATATATTTGTTAAAAACTGCGTATGTTTAGGAATGGGTAGTTATTTCAATACCCTCTTTAATACTACCCGGTATATTAAACTATTCTAAATTGCATCCAGCTGACGCTCCATTGACACCCCCTGCATTCAACGAAATTCTCACTTTAAATAGAATAAGGGTCTTGACAGGTACCGGAATATGTTGTTTAGTGATGTTTGAAATTAAAAGTTGACAATGGAAGTTAACGAAGTTCCACTGACAGTACGTTTGTAAGCGAATCAGAACAGTGTTAAGGAACATATGTTGACAATAGAGTGTATACTGCCGACAACGTCCCAGATGTGGAGCGATCTACCGACGGGCCGGCAACGACGGCTACGGCGACGCTCTCCTAGGAAACACAGCGGAAACAGCTACATATCTTGGAGTGGAATGTGCAGGGCTTGCTTAATAAACTAACAGACTCTGATTTCCTTAATCTTATATCTGGCTTTGACATTTTAATATTTTGTGAAACATGGAGTAATAACAGGTCAAACCTTAAAATTAATAATTTTGATAATTTCCATTGCCCGAGACCTAAAACAAATAAATAAAGCTAAACGCTACAGTGGTGGAATTATTGTTTACTACAAACGTTTTCTCAAAAATCATATAAGTATTGTAGATATTAACCCCAATGGATTATTATGGTTTAAGTTACATCATTCGTTTATAGGAACAGAACGGGATATATTCTTTTGTTGTAGCTATATCCCACCAGAAGACTCCACTGTTTATACAAGTGTCTCCTCACCTTTATTTAACTGTGATTTTTTTTGAACAAATCAATTCTGATATCAGAAAGTACTGTACTGTCGGCGATATTGTCTTAGTAGGGGATTTAAATAGTAGGGTTGGCCTTAAATCAGATGTAATTGAAGATAGTAATTTAGGTCGATATATTGATCTCCCTGAGTTTGATGCATCTTTCGAATTACCAGCTCGTGCCAGCTGCGATAACATTGTCAACGGTTTTGGTAATAAGTCACTACAGTGTTGCAAAGAGAATTCAATATGTATTGTTAATGGTAGACTAGATAATGGGAATTACACGTATCATAATCCTACTGGCAATGGCTCAAGTGTCGTTGATTATGTAATTATAAATGCAAGAATATTTAACAAAATCAGCTCATTTGTCGTTCACGACTTAACTGAATATTCTGATCACTGTCCCATTGAATTTGAACTGAATTTAGATGTCCGTACTTCTGATATAACCGATAATAAATATATTGAAAAGATCATATGCGGTCCTCGTAATCCGGATTCGTTTTCCGATATTTTAGAAAATAACAGATGTGTATTTGATTGCATTCAAAACAACTTACTTTCAGGTCAAATTGATATTAATGCTTGTATTGCATCATTGTCGAAGTTGGTCTTTGATATATCATTTTCAATACATGGCAAAGTGTTAAAAAGTACTAAACAAGCTAAAACTAAAAAATCTCCATGGTTTAACGAGACATGTAAATCATACAAAAATTCCTTTTTGCATGCGAAACGAACTTATAAACACAATCCTCAGGAAAATAATAGAATTTATTTCTTACAGCAAAGAAGTGAATAAGCTAAACAAAAACGTTATGCTAAATATAATTATAACAATAAAGAAAAACATAAATTATCTAATTTGTGTCAACAAAACTCAAATAATTTCTGGAAACACATTAGAAAATTTACTAACAAAACTAATGAGATTTCATCGGATGTGTCTTTACAAGACTTCGTGAACCATTTTAAAAATATTTCTAATTCGATTGAAATTTCGGGTTTAAATACTGAAAATGTTAATGAGTTTGATGTAAATATCGATGAATTGGATATGGATTTTACGGTCGATGAAGTGGAAAAAACAATACTATCTCTCAAGAAAAATAAAAGTGGCGATCTTGATGGAAATGTTTGTGACTTTATTATAGATGCAAAACATTTTATTGCACCTTATCTTGTGGTTATATTTAACTATATTTTTACTAATGGTAGCTATCCTGACGCATGGGCCAAGGGTGTTATTGTCCCTATTCACAAAAAGGGCGATACTAAAAATCCTTCGAATTATCGGGGTATAACTTTAATAAATATTTCAGCTAAATTGTTTTCTCTATTGATTAGAAACCGAATTAATAAATGGTGTGAAAATAACAAAAAATTTAATGACTCACAATTTGGCTTCAGGGACAATCATAGTACAACGGACTGCATTTTCATCTTACATTTAATTATCCAGAAAGTTTTAGCATCTAATAACAAATTGTTCTGTGCTTTTATAGATTATGAAAAGGCTTTCGATACTGTAAATCACGATATACTATGGATAAAACTGGTAAAATCAGGCCTGAGCTGTAAGATTATAAACATTATCAAATCAATCTATTCAAGCATAAAAGCATGTGTCCGATCTAGCTCGGACATGAGCTTTTCTGAATTTTTCGACATATCAATTGGCCTAAAACAAGGTGAGCCACTCTCACCCCTTTTATTTATACTTTTTATTAATGATATCACTGATTATATTGATATTGTAAATCTATCGGACAAAGATATTGAACAGTTGTCATTGTATCTTCTGCTATTTGCTGACGACATCGCACTGTTTACCACTAATCCGAAAAGTCTTCAAGCACAACTTAATAGTATATCGCAATACTCTACATCTTGTGGTTTAAAAATTAATGGTAACAAAACTAAAGTCTGTATTTTTGAAAAGCGTAAGAGTCGCCATAATTATCAGTGGATTATAAGTGAACAAATCATCGAAATTGTTGACAGTTTTTGCTACTTGGGTGTAAAATTATATTATACAAGTAACATGCGATATGCCGTCAAAGTTCTCTCTGATCAGGCCCTGAAAGGATACCATAGTCTTCTTTGTTTATTTAATAATGTTAAAATGGATGTTAAGACTAAATTATATCTATTCGATTGTATGATTTTACCTATTCTACTGTACGGTTCAGAAATATGGGGAATATATAACTTTAAAGAAATTGATACCTTACATTTTAAATTTTTGAAATTAATTCTTGGTGTAAAACAATCAACATCAAATATGGCTGTATTAGGTGAAACTGGCAGATATCCGTTATCAGTGTTGTGTAAAGAAAGAGCTCTTAAATTTTATGTAAAATTAATGAATAATAAAGACTCTATTATGTATAGAGTGCTTGTAAATCAACAGAATCTAAATGCCTTTTGCTGGTTTAAAGCATGCAAATCCTACTTTGAAAGTCTGGGAAATGGTGATCTATTTGAAAATCCTAATGTCAACATTAATTCTGCTAAAGTGAAACAACGGATCCGTGACCAGTTCCAACAAACATGGTTCGAATCCATATCAAATATGCCTAAATTATTTTACTACTGTAAATTTAAAAGTAATTTTGAATATGAAGACTATTTAGATTATGTATCACATGAAAAATCAAGAATATCCCTTACAAGACTACGTATGAGCTCACATAATTTAGAAATTGAAACTGGCAGATATACTAATGTAGATCGAAGTAATAGAGTGTGTAGATTATGTTCATCAAACACTGTTGAAACTGAATACCATTTCTTGTTATGTTGTACTGCTTTTACTGACATTAGGAAAAAATATCTAGTACATACTTCCTGGCCTTCTATAAATATGTTTATTAATTTCATGTCATCGAAGTCTAAACGAAAAATCAGACACATTGCTAAATATTGTCATAATGCTATGATTTTACGTGATACATTGCTTGCTGTGTGAAACTCTGAGTATATATATTTGATGTATATATTATAAAAAAAGTCATGAGATATGTATGTATATGATTGTGTATATATATGATTGTTGTCTGTATGTCTTGGCCATAATCTTATAAATAATTGTAAATGGCCCAAGGCAATGCTTTTGCCGTTTTTGCCAATAAACGAAACGAAACGTTAAGGAACATAGTAGGAACATTTTTGTGAAACTATTTCGAATCCATCAAATGGTTCCTGACAAGAAGATGTTCAAATTTTTCAAATAGGTAATTAGGAGAACTGACCCACCCCGGGCCTCCATGTTTTTTAACAAATCAAAATAATTTAAAGGAATTTGGTAAAGGGTCACCCAAGGAACATTTCTATAAAATGTTTTCGAAATCCAGCTTGCGGTTTCAGACAAGATTTACAAAGTTTTCAATATAACCATATAAAAAACGAACCCGCCCCTGGCGCCCATGTTTTTTAACGAACCAAAATGATTCGATGGAGTCTGTTATATGTATTAGCATTTGGGGATGTTAATTATATACAAGTATAATTTGTTTCATGAAATTGGAATCTGAATAATGGAACATCTCCTTCTTTTTATAAAAAAGACCATTTCTTATCATAAAATATCAATGAAATATACAATTATGACAAAAGCCACATATGAACATATAAACAAGTCCATTAATAATAACGCATGTCTGCATATGTTCTAATTAAAATAAAGTATTATCATTCATAAAAACAATCGTGGAATAATAATCACACACATTCAAAAGAAACTATTAACCCTGCGCAACATATCTAGATAACACACATGAACTTGTTGTTTACAGATAATTACGTTACCCACTACTTTCCGCACTCCTGAAAATAATTTATTCGGCTCGACAAGCCTTCCAGATATTGTTTAAACCTGAACTTCATCAATTCTGTATTCGCCTTGGATAGGGTTTGCACCATTGTTTTTGTTTGGTGAGTTAAATTGTTGTTGTTCTAGTATTTTGTTAGGCTCTGGTGAACTCATATATTCTGAGGTGAAATAAGGGGCAAATTCCTAAAAATGTATGTAAAATTCTGTTGTTTGTTTTCATGAGTAACTGGCGGTTTATGTGGTATATAGCTTCATCCGGTGTTTAACTGTTACATGATCTGTAATTTTTTTGTGTATGGGAATAATATTTGCAGGTAACCATGTTTTACAAATGTTGCTTTTTACATGTATTTATTGTCCTAGGTATGCGTTTCTCACTTTTAACTGGTATGATTATGTTGATTATGTCTACCTTGCAACAATTGTGATTGTGAAAATCCGAGGTCTTGCAATGGAGTATTTCTAAACTGAAGAAATGCAATCACTCGTGGCTTCTTTTGCCTTGACAATGATGCGCTTTACTATTTTAACCACGACTTCAGCCCAACTAGTTGACTGTGCTCTTGTGGAAGAAATAGTTTAGCAATTGTAGTGACCTTGACCTTTGACAGACAAGCATGGGTCACGTACGTGACACAAGTAGTAGTAGTAGTAGTAGTAGTAGTAGTAGTAGTGGTAGTGGTAAAATAGTAGTAGTGGTAGCTGACACCATGCTATATAAGTATGCTATAGTTTTGTTTCCGTTTTGTCTATACAAATGTATAATAGTCAAATGACGTAATAACAACACCAGTGCGAAGTTATATATTTATTCTAGCATTCTAATGATAGCTAATCATCAGCATCTACACTGCTCTACGGCATACTGTAGTTAATAAGTTTTCAGACATCTTGTCTATACATTACACATAAATTATAGTCACTGATTTTACATATAGACGTAAATAAGCATTTTTATATGTGTAGCTGGTTTTTTTTTTTTATATCTGACCTGTATTTGCAGAAATGTGGCCCTTGTTGGTCTGTAAGGTAATAGGCAAATTGCATAAGATTATTGGAATCAGTGGAAATATGACCTGTCTATCGTTGCTCATTTTTCAACGAGGGTCGAATTTTCACGCGTGGATGGGTCATTATATAACGGGCAGGGTCGGTGTTCGACGTTGATAATTGATCAGTCATCCGTTGAAAAAGTACCCATGGTGTCAATTTTCAACGGGGTCAAAATTTAATGTTAACCGGATCTGCTGTCAAAACGGAAGAAAAGAGGTTTAAATTAGCGAACCGGTGTACTTGGGTATGGAAATTTCTAGTATATGTTCCATAGACAACACTATACAATTATTGACAAGGGAGCTAGTGAATATCATCTGATGCCAGTGAATATCAGATCATATTCACTGGCTCCCTAGTCAACAATTGTTTTATTATATGACTGTTTTTATTAGCTCACCTGAGCACAAAGTACTCATGGTGAGCTTTTGTGATCGCCCGTCGTGCGTGCGTGCGTGTGTGCGTGCGTGCGTGCGCCGTCAACTCTTCATATAAACAACATCTTCTCCTAAACCGCTTGGCAGATTTTCACCAAACTTCACAGGAATGATCCTTGGGTGGACCTCTTTCAAAGTTGTTCAAATCTTTCCGGTCCGCTGCATATGAAAAATCTTCTTCTATGAAACCGCAAGGCTCAGAGCTTTCATATTTGATAAGTGACATCCTCTAGTGGTCCTCTACAAAGATTATTCAAATGATGCCCCTGGGGTCAAAACTGGACACGCCCCGGGTCACATGGTTTATATAGACTTATATAGCAAAATGACTTTAAAAATCTTCTCCTCTGAAACAGCAAGGTCTAGAGGTTTCATATTTGGTATGTAACATTGTATAGTGGTCCTCTACAAATATTGTTCAAATAATGCTCCTGGGGTCAAAACTGGCCAATCCCCGGGGGTCACATTGTTTGTATAAACTAATATAGCAAAATGACTTTAAAAATCTTATCCTCTGAAACTGCAAGGCCTAGAGGTTTCATATTTGGTGTGTAACATTGTATAGTGGTCCTCTACAAAGATTGTTCAAATGATGCCCCTGGGGTCAAAACTGGCCACACCCCGGGGATCACATGGTTTATATAGACTTAAATCGCAAAATGACTTTTAAATCTTCTCCTTTAAAACCACAAGGCCCAGATGTTTCATATTTGGTATGTAACTTTGTATAGTGGTCCTCTACAAAGAATGTTCAGTTGATACCCCTGGGGTCAAAATTGGCCACACCCCGGGGTCACATGCTTTATTTAGACTTAACTAGCAAAATGACTTTTAAAATCTTTTCCTCTGGTCTTCAAGACCTAGAGGTTTTATATTTGGTTTGTAACATTGTATAGTGGTCCTTTACAAAGATTGTTCAAATGATGCCCCTGGGGTCAAAATTGGCCACACCCAGGGGTCACATGGTTTATATAGACTTCAATAGCACAAGGACTTCAAAAATCTTCTCCTCTGAAACTGCAAGGCCTAGAGGTTTCATATTTGGTATGTAACATTGTATAATAGTCCTCTACAAAGATTGTTCAAATGATGCCACTGGGGTCAAACTGGGCTACCCCGGGGGTCACATGGTTTATATAGACTTAAATAGCAAAATGACTTTGAAAATCTTCTCCTCTGAAACCGTAAGGCCCAGACGTTTCATATTCGGTATGTAACACTGTATGGTGGTCCTCTACAAAGATTGTTCAAATGATGCCCCTGGGGTCAAAACTGGGCACACCCCGGGGTCACATGGTTTATATAGACTTAAAAGTTAAAATAGCAAAATGACTTTAAAAATCTTTTCCTCTGAAACTGCTAGGCCCAGAGGTTTTGTATTTGGTATGTAACATTGTATAGTTGTCCTCTACAAAGATTGTTCAAATGATGTCTCAGGGGTCAAAACTGGTCCTGCCCTGGGGGTCACACTGTTATATAGACTTAAATAGCAAAATGACTTTAAAATCTCCTCTGAAACCGGAGTGTTTCATATTTGATATGTAACATTGTATAGTAATACTCAACAAAGATTGTTCAAAGTATGCCCCTGGGGTGAAAAGTGGCCATGACCCGGGGGTCACACGGTCTATATAGACTTATATGGCAAGTGGGCCTTAAAAATCTTCCATTTTGAAACTGTAAGGCCCAGAGGTTTTATATTTTGCGTGAAACATTGTGGAGTGGTCCTCTACAAAGATAGTTCCAATGATGCCTCTGGAGGTCACATGGTATTTATACATTTAAATAGCAAAATGACTTAAAAATCTTTCTGCAACCGCAAGGCCCAGTGGTTTCATATTTGGTATGTAACATTGAATAGTGGTCCACTACAAATATTTATCAAATTATGCCCCTAAGGTAGAAAGTGGCAACGCCCTGTGGGTCACATGGTTTATATAGACTAAAAACCTTCTGAACCTGCAAGGCCCAGATTTTTATACTCAGGTAAGGGGTTTAGTGCCATTTTGTCCTCTTGTTATTAGCCATTATGATGCCTTAAACTCAGGTGAGCGACCTAGGGCCATCATGGCCCTCTTGTTCAAGAAAACTGTTATTTTGTTAGTAAATATTGATCAGCGTCATTATTTTCTTTCAGTTCTGATCAACGAAAAAAGTTCATGTATTTATTCAAATATATTACATTACCCGAAAACTATACATTATAATGAAGTATGCTTATCCTTATGGTCAAGTAATTACGCCATAAATGTAACGTATCACCGTGAAATCGTCTGTTAGTGTTGACATTTTTAGTCACTGAACAGGAAATGTACATTGGTTCCGGTATCGTTGTGGGTATCTAACATATTTTAAACTGTGTGCTGGGAACCAAGATTGAACTCGCTCATTTTCAGCATTCTATACATAGAGTGCGACGTCACTGCTTTCGTCTAACCTCTATACTAGGAACTGATTACTATCCATATTTGGCTAAATGGTACATACACAAAGATATAATCCGCGGAGGAATGAAATAATTTCCAAACAAGCACAAATTCCGTATATTCTTACTAAAACCATGTTTAATCATGATTACTATGTCATCATTATTAACATTAAAGCATCTTCCCACTCAAAGCATCGTGTTTATAACTGTTCGTGCAATAAAATGCGTTTTACTTGCGTTGTCATGCAATTTCTATTTTCACTTTTGAACATTATTTACAAATGAACAAATGGAGATAAAAACTTTTTTATTATTGAAAACAACGGCGGATAATATTTTCAAATTGAATTAAACGATGCACAGATTGAGTTACTTGCACCAAAGTTACGTCCTACAAGACTAAATGACGATTTTGCTAATGTTTAAGAGAAGCTTCTCGTGCTTCTGTTGGCACCATATGAATATATTGCTTGCTGATCATTCACAGCGCGAAATCACACAGGTTAGTTGCGAAAAGCGACACCTGGTGGAGACGATGGATTTTCATAAAGTGCTTTATTAGGTCATTGAATATGAGCTGAATTCTATTTTTAGACCAGTGAACATCAGTTTAGGCCATGACATTTATGTTTGTTCGCCGATAGCTGTCTGGACCAATGGGAGAGTGTTATTTATAGGTCATATAATAAATTCGTATGTTGTCACACCTCACTGGTGTTATACCCATATCAAAACCTCACTGGTGTTATACCCATATCAAAAAACAGTATGCTAATTGTCACAAGCGATGAGCTGCATACCTACCAGTATATATCGTATAACAGGTGATTTTCGCAAAGGGCTTATACGAGTACTGAATGCTTCTGGTGTCAATACACCACAAAATAATGATGGATCTGCATGCATGCAAGTTATAGTGGAATGGAGGTTGGGACCGAGTCGCCCTTATATTCATTCCTGTATGTTTTGTCATAGATATTTTCTTCCCAGTAAACATATTTGGTTACACAATGCGAGTGATTCTGGGGTGTTTCCAAAAAAAAAATGTATGCCACAGACATGTCTACATGTGTATTGGTCTACTATTGGAAAATACAACACCATACATTGTCAGGGGCGTAGCGTGGCCAAATTCGGTGTTACTCGAAATATTATGATTGCCTTTTGTCCGTCGTGCGTCGTTCGTCGTGCGTAAACATTTTATATAATCGACATCTCCTCCTAACCCGCTTGGCAGATTTTCACGAAACTTCACAGGAATGATCCTTGGGTAATCCTCTTTCAAAGTTGTTCAAATCGTTTCGGTCCGCTGCATATGTAGGTCACCAGAGCTAAAAATAGATTTAAAAACTGAAAACTTTAAATCTTCTTCTCTGAAACAACAAGGCTTGGAGTTTTCATATTTGATATCTGACATCCTCTAGTGGTCCTGGGGTCAAAACTGGCCACGCCTCGGGGGTCACATGGTTAATAGAGACTTGTATAGCAAAATGACTTTTAAAATCTTCTTCTCTGAAACCGCAAGGCCCAGAGGTTTCATATTTGGTATGTAACATTGTATAGTGGTCCTCTACAACGATTGTTAAAATGATGCCCCTGTGGTCAAAACTGGCAACACCCCGGGGGTCACATGGTTTATATAGACTTGAATAGCAAAATGACTTTAAAATCTTCTCCTCTGAAACCGCAAGGCCCAGAGTTTTCATATTTGGTATGTAACATTGTATAGTGGCCCTCTACAAAGATTGTTCAAATGATGTCCCTGGGGTAAAAACTGGCCACACCCCGTGGCTCACATGGTTTATATAGACTTGAATAGCAAAATGACTTTAAAAATCTTCTCCTCCGAAACTGCAAGGCCCAGAGGATTCATATTTGGTTTGTAACATTGTATAGTTGTTCTCTACAAAGACTATTCAAATGATGCCCCTGGGGTCAAAACTGGCAACACCCCGGGGGTCAAGTGGTATATAGACTGGAATAGCAAAATGACTTTAAAAATCCTCTCCTCTGAAAGCGCAAGGCACAGAGGTTTCATATTTGGTGTGTAACATTGTAAAGTGGTCCTCTACAAAGATTGTTCAAACGATGCCCCTGGGGTCACAACTGGCCACACCCCGGGGGTCAAATGGTTTATATAAACTTGAATAGCAAAATCACTTTAAAAATCTTCTCCTCTGAAACCGCAAGGCCCAGAGGTTTCATATTCGGTATGTAACATTGTAAAGTGGTCCTCTACAAAGATTGTTCAAATGATGCCCCTGGGGTCAAAACTGGCCACACCCCGGGGTCACATAGTTTATATAGACTTATATGGCAAACTGGCTTTAAAAATCTTCTCCTCTGAAACCGCAAGGCCCAGAGGTCTCATATTTGGTATGTAACCTTGTATAGTGGTCTCTACAAAGATTATTCAAATGAAGTCCCTGGGGTCAAAACTGGCCACACCCCGTGGCTCACATGGTTTATATAGACTTAAATAGCAAAATGACTTTGAAAATCTTCTCTGAAATTGCAAGGCTTAGAGGTTTTATATTTGGTATGTAACATTGTATAGTGGTTCTCTACAAAGATTGTTCAAATGATGCCCCTGGGATAAAAACTGGCCACATCCCGGGGGTCACATGGTTGTTATAGACTTGAATATCAAAATGCCTTTTAAAATCTTCTCCTCTGAAACCGCAAGGCCCAGAGGTTTCATATTTGGTATGTAACATTGTGTAGTGGTCCTCTACAAAGATTGTTCAAGTGATGCCCCTGGGGTCAAAGCTGGGCACACACCGGGGCTCACATGGTTTATATAGACTTAAATAGCAAAATGACGTTCTCCTCTGAAATTTCAAGGCCTAGAGGTTTCATATTTGGTTAAAACATTATATCGAGACCTCGATTGGGATTGCATATTGGATGGGTGGGATCAAGGTCAAGGTCACTGTTACTAAAAATAGAAAAGTGGTTTCCGCTCAATAACTTTAGAACGCATTGGGATATTTTAATGAAACTTAATACATAGATACCTTATATTGACACCTCGCATTGGATTGCATATGGGGTGGGAGGGGTCAAGGTCAATGTCACTGTTACTAAAAATAGAAAAACGGTTTCTGCTCAATATCTTGAGAACGCATTGATATATTTAAAAAAAACTTCATACATAAATACATTATTTTGGGACCTCGATTGGGTTCGCATATGGGGTGGGTGGGGTCAAGGTCACTGTTATTAAAAGTATAAAAACGGTTTAAGCTCGATAACTTAAGAACGCATTGAGATATTTCAATGAAACTTCATACGTAGATTCCTTAAATCGAGACCTTGCTTTACGTATGTGGTGGGTGGGGTCAAGGTCAAGGTCACTGTTACTAAAAATAGAAAAACTGTTTTCGCTCAATAACTCGAAAACCTATTGAGATATTTTAATGAAACTTCATACATAGATATCAGGTGAGCGACCTGATTGTACGAATTGCCGACTGGCGGTGGTTTTCACACATCTTGTAACAGCCGTTGCTCGCGTTCGCCATCTGTTATTTCGCAAAATAACGGTGTTATCAGAGGGGTGTCGTTCTTCATCGTTACAAATGTTTCATAGTTTCGCATAATTAAGGTGTTATCAGAGGAGTGTCGTGTCTCGTTGTAACACATGTTTCATAGTTTATTTCAGTCTCATCAATACAGCTAACAATACAATTTGTTAACCAGATCATGCCATCGTTACTGTTATTCTCAAAATGCAGTTACCGGTACAGTGCATAGCCTCTACACATGAAAGTTCGTGGGTGTTAAGCATTCGACTTCGACTTCGCGCATAAAACCCCACTTGTTTCGATAAACATATACCATTAAATCGATCTGAATGTAAACTAACTATTTTATATGTAAAAATTGCCAATATTTATTTGGAAATCCATAATCTTATTGGAAAATAAACATAACCCAACAACGACATTGATCTTTTTCAACTTCCCGTAAGTTTGTGGCAACTTTTCATGACGTCATACGCGGAGGCCCTTCCACGGATATTTGTGTTTTGATATAAATACGACAAGTTTGTAATGTCCTTGTTTATTTCCATTGATTTTTGTTGGATTAAAATGAAAAAAAAATACTTATAAAAATGTTTATTAACAACACGACGGGTTGATCTTTTTTAACAATTAATAAGTTTCAAACACAAATAACTGCAAATAACTTCCCTAACATGGTATTTTTATCTGTCCATGTTTTTACGCAGTTTTTCGCTCTAATATGTTAGGCTCTTCGTCGGCTCTCACTCGCATAGAATTCGGACACTCGACTTTACGTCATTGAAGAGAAAATTACGTTATAATTTCATCCACGAACTTACCGGAGGCCAGGAACTTACCAGATTAGATGCTATATCTTCCAAATAGTAGAACATGATCGGAAATGATGGTCCCTTGCATAGCATTTTATAATCATTTCCGCGCGTACGCGGGTCGTTTTCTCGAACTCTGTTATGAAATATGACAGTCTATCAATGTTTACCGTAAGGCTTTTAATAGACCGGCTTGTGTGGGGATTGTCATGAAATTATTTCTACGGCCATTCTTCCCCTACCTCTGATTCAAGTAGGGCAGTTGTCAGTTACTGGCATAAGTATGTGCACTTAGTACTGGTAAACCAGCTTACCCAGGAACAGTGTGAGTAGGTTAACTGACCGCCGTTATATGACTGAAATACTGTTGAATACGGCGAAAATTCCAAACAAACAAACACAATTAATTGGCAGAACGTTTACGTTTCGACAACATTGCTTTCTTTATTTAGATTTTTGCCCATTTTAGCTTTCTAGGACACCTTGATGCAATTAAACATGTGACGTCACGACCAGACTACATGGAACATCCAGTCAACGCGTTCCAATTCCTCCGCCGCATGTCACGTGACTGGAAGGAAGTGGAGGAGCTTCTAAACTGCGAGGAATGTAAGCACACACCAGCCTTGCAAGGTATTATAGAAATATGTGTATGACTATATATGTATATTTGCCGTTTAATGTAAAGCCGCACGTATTTCAATATTTAATCTAAAGAAACACCCTTTAAGATTGATAACACGATATTAAAGCAGTCCGAATGATAAATTATTAAATAGTGAGTATTTAATTGCATGCATGCATGTCTTGCATGAAGCCAATATCGTTCTAAAGTGTACCTTTATGATACATGTATTTAACTATTGTGTCGTTCAAACATTTGATATTCTTGAAGCAGCTGACATTTAAATACAGTTACAGGATAAACTCGAAACGCATGTTGATATTTAGTTTAAACATACATTTTAATCAAGAACAACAGATATCCCTTAAAGGATAATAGTACAACATCGAGATGTTTATGGGGTTACGTTATTGTATTTATACACGTATATAATACGTCTGCATTGTATGGACATGCAGTTTTGGTGCAAAGAAGACAAAAACTTGTCTACACATTTTAAGTGATAAGTATCCAGGTCTGTGGATATGATAATACAAAAAAAGCATTTTCTTACCTATATATGCATGTAGAGTAGTGCTAAATTTATACAATGTATAATTTCACGGTGTTAAAGCGAATCGGTACCCTCTACGTTAAAAATAACCCAAAACGCCCCCTTTCCGTTACGGTACCTGTCCCTGTCCGATAAAAGATTTTGGTATACGGAGGCATCAAACAACACAGTAAAAACGGTAGTTATGGAGTAAGTTGCTTGAAAATTTAGGGCGCACGAAACATTGGCATAATTAAGCTATGATAAAGCATGTTTGTTTTTTGTACAAGTGCAATAAAGAACTCAAATGAAAGAAAACTATTTCAGACAGTCTTCAACCACACATATTTACATTTGAAATTTGTGTCGATATTAATATCGTTTTCTTTCAATTCCTGTTTTGTACATTCTCGGCTGATATTCTTTTAGTAAAAATCACACAAAATATATAAATGTTGTCTTAAACATGGTCAAAACGAAAAAAATGAAAAACACACCCGCACCAGTATCGTCTCCGTTACTACATTTTTGTGGTACCTGTATCCTCTGTGTGGTACCTATAACCTCTCCGTTATAGTTCATTAATACGTACACGAGTTCTTATCTATACGGTTAGTGATATGTGGATGATTTCTTTAAAAAAAAATCGTTAATACAACGATACACGCGATTTTCAGAGAAAAATACCGTTTATGCATGATGCAACAACGAGAGTATTTATTATCTTTTTGCGGCCTGTTAACTGTTAACCGTGATTCCATAAACTATTTCGAGTTAAAAAAAAAAAAAAAAGTTACACATACATGTAAACGAAATAACGCGATAATACGTAACAAAAGCACTTTATTCGTTAAACTTCAAGTTATTAACACCGCCAGACAAGCTCATTTTGAGTTTTGCTTTACAAAATAAAATTATTTAGAATTATTTACGAAAATTATTACAGTGACATTTTCCTAAATAACGAAAATGTATCATTATTAATAAGCAACTACAATTAAAATATTATTGAGTTTATGTCAGCTTTATAAAACAAATAAATTTGGCATCGTATAATAATAATAATAATAATAATATGAATTTATTATTTGCTTATATTTTGTTTGTAATAAATGCGCCTTGTTTTCATTATATCACATGCTAAAGCTTGCCCTATATTTATTTTCTAAGCTTCACCGGATAAACTTTCTCCATCTGGGCACATACCATGTATTCTCTTTATATCCCTAATTTATTGTTTAAAACGCTATTAGTTGCGCGAATTAACGTTGAACAGACTTGGACTTGTGCCATCACACGACTGTCTGCAAGTGACGGTCGTGGATGTATCAATCAACTTTAACTTAATATATTTAAAGCTCTAAAAATAAAAATAAAATTTTTAATCTAGCAGTATCTCCAGGAACAGACACTTAAAAGACGCTTAAACGCATTTTGCGATGCTTTACAATTATTGCAAATACGTCCTACACTTTATGATAATATAATACTTTTAAGACGCAAAACGGAAAGGAAATATTTGGCCCCATCAGCCTAAAAAGGTGAATGGCCCCATTAGCCTAAAACGGTGAATCTTGACAGCCAACAAGAGGGGCCATTGTTGTCAATAAGGCCCACAGATCCCACTTGGACACCCAGTAAGCGTGTAGGAACTACTAGTGCATCTGCGACCACTGACACACTGGCGAGAAAAGTTCACAACATTTAATTGGATATTAAGCAAGGCCAAAAGTTGGGTTAGACAGCTACGCCGAATATACTTCAGTTAGATTCGAACCGAGGTCCTCTTAGTCATTAGACAAGTACTTAAACCACTATTTCCCAGCAAGCCAGCCCATATAGTCCCAATATGGGCTATAGGTGGGCAAATATAACATATGGGCCCCATGTGGGACCCATATATTATTTTTTCTGCCTATATCGGGCCCATATCGGACCAAGCAGGCAAGCCCACATGGGTTTCTTGCAAGTATGCCCATATGGGTCCCGGTAAGTCAGAACATGTGGGCCTTATAAGGGCTATACCTGGGCTGATCTTTCACATGGGCCCCATATGGGACCAATATACATCACCTTGCCCATGTTAGACCCACTTGGGTCCCAGGCAAGCAAGCCCATAAAGGTACCAACAAAAAGCCCATATGGGTTCCCAACTAGTAAGCCCATATGGGTCCCAGCAAGAAAGCTTATATAGGTCCCCAAAAATCAAGCCCAAATGGGTCCCGGCAAGAAAGCCCATATGGGTCCCAAACAAGCAAGTCCATATGGGCCTCCGATACCAAGCCCACATGGGTCCCAGAAAGAGAACCCATAAGGGTTCTCAACAAGTAGGCCCATATGAGTCCCAGCGAGAAGGCCTTTATGGGACCCAAATAAACAGACCCATATTGCTTTACAAAGGGCAAGCCCATATGGGTCCCCATCGAGAAAGCCCACGTGTGTTTTCAACAAGCAGCCCCATATGGGTCCCAGCAAGTAGGCCTATATGGGCCCAATATGGGAAATACCTGATCAAATATATCATATCGCCCCATGTGGGACCCATATATTTTTTTCTGCCTATATCGGGCCCATATTGGACTAAGCAGGCAAGCCCACATGGGTTCCTTGCAAGTATGCCCATATGGGTCCTGGTAAACTATCAGATGTGGGCCTGATTAGGGCTATATCTGGGCTGATCTTCCACATGGGCCTCATGTGGGACCAATATACATAAGGTTGCGCATATTAAACCCACTTGGGTCGCAGGCAAGCAAGTCCATGTAGGTCCCAGCAAGAAAGCCCAAATGGGTTTCCAACTAGTAAGCCCATATTGGTCCTATCACGAAAACTTACCATCAAGCAAGCCCATATGGGCACAATATGGGCTTTACCTGGGCAAATACACCATATGGGCCCCATGTGGGAGCCATTAATTTTTTTTTTTGGCCCATATCAGGTCCATATTTGACCAAGCAAGCCTACCCACATGGGTTCCCAGAAAGTATGCCCATATGGGTCCCAGTAAGCCATCCCATGTGGACAGATATGGGCTATACCTGGGCTGATACGCCACATGTGCCCCACGTGGGACCCATATGCGTTATATTGCCCATATCAGTCCCAGTTGGGTCCCAGGCAAGCAAGCCCATATAGGTCCCAGCAAGAAAGCCCAAATGGGCACAAACCAAGTAAGCTCCATATGGGTCCCAACAATAAAAGCCCATACAGGTCCCCAACAAGTAAGTCCATATGGGTCCCAGCAAGACAGCCCATATTGCTCCCCAACAAGCAAGCCCATATGGGTCAACAACAGCAATACCATATGGATCCCAGCAAGAGAGTCCACATGGGTACCAATGAGGCAAGCCCATATGGGTCCCAGAAAGACAGCCCATTATGGGTCCCCAACAAACAAGCCCATATGGGTCAACAACAGCAATATCATATGGGTCCCAGCAGGAGAGACCATATGGGTACCAAACAAGCAAGCCCATATAGGTCCCAGCAAGAAGGCCCGTATGGGTCCCCAACAAACTAGCCCATATGGGTCACAAAGAGCATCCCCATATGGGTTCCCCACAAGCAAGCCCATATGGGTCCCAACAAGCAACCCGATATGTGTCCCATCAAAACAGCCCACATGGGTCCCAGCAAGAAAGTCCAATTGGGCGCCCAACAAGAAAGCCCATATGGGTCCCAGCAAAAGAAGCCTTAATAGGTCCCCAACAAGTTATCCCATGTGGGTCCCAGAAATAAAGCTCATATGGGTCCCCAACAAGAAAGCCCATATGGGTCAACAACAGCAATATCATATGGGACCCAGCAGGAAAGCCCATATGGGTACCAAAGAAGCAAGCCCATATAGGTCCCCGCAAAAAGGCCCGTATGGGTCTCCAACAAACTAGACCATATATGTCACAAATAGCATCCCCATATGGGTTCCCAACAAGCAAGCCCACATGGGACACCAACAATCAACCCAATACTGGTCCCATTAATAGAGCCCATATGAGTCCCCAGCAAGTAAGCTCGTATGGATCCCGGCAAGCCAGACTATGGGGGCCCAATATGGGCTATAACTGGGCTAATTAACCACGTGGGATCCGTAAGGGTCCTACATACATTGTCATGCCCATACCAGTCCCAGGTAGGACCCAGGCAAACAAGCCAATATGGGTCCCAGCATAAAAGCCTAGATATGCATCACCCAAAAGCAAACCCATATAGGGTCTCAGCAAGAAAGCCCATATGGGCCCCGATAAAAAAAACGGGCCTAGATGGGTCACCAATAGCAAGCCCATATGGGTCCTAGCAAGAGAGACCATATGGGTTCCTAACTATCAAGTCCATATGGGACCCAGCAAACATGCCCATATCGGTCAGTCTGTTGTGCGCTTCTATGACCGTTCAAGGCAGTTATTCACGGCAGCCATCTTGATTTGAGAATCGTTTTGTCAACTGCAGATTTTCTTTCGAGAAGCACAATGCAGCCTGCATTCCTTAAATATAAAGTAAGTAAATATGTGTTTTGCACTGGGAAAAATGTTTTTCATAACTTAACAATCATAATCGCACTTTAAATCAGAAAATTTGAAGTAAATATATCTCTATTGTCATGTATTTTCGCGACTATTTAAAAACATTAACTGCACTAACAAAACTGTTTCAAAATTTGTGTGTTGTTTTGACGTGTTATCTTTGTGCAAATAAAGCATGGGTTATCAGTTGGAAAACAATATAGTTTCTTTTGTTGAAGTTGCATTATTTATTTAAACGTACACCATATGGCAATAAATTGAATGTTGGAACTTGGAATAATTTCACTAATTGGAACAATAATGAATAAATTTCATGCATTTGAGTTCTGGGTCTAGTTGCTCAAAACTTTAACGGCCGGTTAAGCTAACGGCCTGTTAACTTTAGATGTAAATAAAACTAATATTACAAGCAATTCGCGTATGAAGCATTTGACAATTATTTGAGCCTATCAATTTATTTAAAATAAATGCAAATTTTAAAATTTTAAAATTTAATTTACATCAGTATCTTCATCCAAAAGTTAAAGGCTGTTAGCTTAATTGGCCGTTAAAGTTTTGAGCAACTGGACCCTGAAGTATAAATTTATGAGTAAGCTTAAGCAATCTCACACACAAAATATACATCCTATATTTCATTTTTACATGCCTTGCATTAATTATCATGTTCTTATTTATCGCTATAATCAATATTAAAATATTTAATTACAACTAATTATGGGCGGAGCTTAATGTTTTGAACATAGTTCTGGTAATTAAAATGGTTCCGTAAAATGCATGTACTTAATATTTTCACTGTATTTATCAACAAGTATAACGCCATTCGCTCAAAGCTGACGTCATTTTGAATTGTTATGGTTTATTGACATCACTGAAACGCATGTGAATGTGGAAAATGGGCGGACTATAGATTCCTATAGATCTCATTCATAACCTTTAAAATTACAGAAGAATTTTACAGAAGATCGTGTTGGAATCCAAATACTTGACAGGTTAGCGCTGGTCTTGCGGTAACTACTAACAGTTTGTCGTTTCGATGCTTTTTATCAAACCACTCTGGCTACTGCCCTCGTGGTTTAATTGCTTCACATCAGAACTCCAAACTTTTGGTTATTAACGCAATAGCCAACGCTAACCTGTCAATTATTTCGATTCTAACATGATCTTCTGTAAAATTCAATTATATCTTAATTAATGACATTATACATAATTGGTAAACCTGCTATACATTATTAATTTATTATTTATAAAATTCAAAATATTTACGTGTAGATATATGATCATATATGATGTTAACTTAATCTTACCTGCAGAGGACTGGCCAAATACCAGTAGTTGCAATAGCATGAAAATATATTTCTTTTAAAGGGATTTTTTTCACACATTTTCGTATTTTTGAAAAATGTCACTTAACATCTTAACTGCTATTTAAACTTAAGATGTTGGATAGACCACAAACAAATATTATGTTATGTAAGTGATACACATGTTTTCCAAAATACCGTCAAAAAGCGTTGCGAACGCTTTATACTTTTATCCATTTCAATTGATATTTTATAAAACTTTCATTTAATCCATTTCAGTTGGTTATTTTTTTTATAACAGACACCGTATTTCCAATATATTTGTTTGTCAGTAGTGTCATTTTGCTTGTTTATATATAATGTAGTTTTCTTTTTGGGATCTATGAAAAACATCTTGAAAATTGCCAATTTGCCAATCTGTGAACAGGTCCCTTTAATGCTCATGTGTTAATAGCTGATAACATATATATAATACATACATGTATTCCCTTCCTCACACAGGTATGCAGATTATGAAAGAGCATTTGATTCTACAGTACAACTTCAGCAGAAATGATTAAAAACAACATTTTGTCAAACTTCAACTTGTCCAAGCGTAATATAGTCAGTTTGATATTTTGAAAATAAGAAATTGAAGTATATTTTATGAAAATAAAATTGTTGTTTGTTTATAAGAATGCATAACAGGTATATCAACTTTAATCAGATGTTTTTGTTGAATCCCAGACTCCGTGGACCTCTCAGTCAGCTGTCAGACAATGATTTGTAAAACATTATATACACTGTCAACTAATTGATTATTATTTATTTATTTGCCATAACATAATGCATACACTGATTGTTGCAGTAATAATTCCTTTATATATCAAACAAAGGTCTAACTAACATTAAATAATAATATGTATAAGGTTTATGATAAATTTTGGCAGACACCCTCATTTTTTGTCTGACACGTCTGATTGTCTGACAGGTTGCGCATTGTCTAGAAAACTATGTAATTCTTAATGTTTATTTCATTTCAACACATATTTTTTTATTTGTACTTTCAGAACATGTGTTAAGGTTGAGGAACCAAGAATGCAAGGCAAGAGTAAATGAAGAGACTGAAAAAAGCTACTTGTTGGTGTGAATGATCCAAAAATGCTGCGGATGTAAAGAAATGAACGTGAAACACCCCATACTTCTAATAACCAAACAGTGATCAGTTCAATTAACTATTAACAAGGCAGTAATTGCAGAACTTGTATGGAGTCCAGTATATTCGTGCTCATTACAAGAGACAGTCAGTTAGCAATGAAGTTCATTAGCCCTTACCGCACTAAATAAGAGAAACAATGCATGCATAATTACCAGTATGACACTTGATATTTTTATCCAGTAGTTGTTAGGCTAAAAAAAATAATGATTTGTTTCTCAGGCAGCGCCGCAACGTATTTGTATGGCCCGCCATGAATTTGGTTTAATGCCAAAAAAAAATTATTTAATATTTTTTGACGATCGCGCCCGGGTTTTTCAAGAAGCAGTCCAGAAATATGTTAATAAAAATAAAACTTGGCAAAAAGTGTTTCTAATGGGCTTGTTACCGAACAAAATACAAAACATACGCATTGCAATATGTGAATTATTAACATTTTGGTAACTTGCTATCGCCTATTTTCTGTATGCGATAACTGGTGACGACTCTGGAGTAACCCAGCATGTACATTATAGTATTCCGTTCATACCAAGCGCTTTTGAACAATGACTTTCGTAAATAGGAAACATATTTCAGACGAATAAACAACACAAACGTTCATAAGAACTATTACTACAATGACGATGTATTGAATTTGATCCCATGGGCAGCGGCTTAATATTAAAAGAATCCGCATATTATAAAAATAGTGGAAGAAGTGTAACCCGGTAGAGATTTCGGTATTTCAAGTAACTTTCTTCCTGTCTGATTTAATTATATTAATCGGATAAACACAAATTGTGAAATACTGTGAATTTTTTTATACAAAATGTCATATTCGACTGGGAACCTTACTAAATATCGTCTATTTGTAGATTTAAACTTTTGTTTCGTAGATGCTTATTCTTGTGTAATAGCATTCACAATTGTTTGAAGAAAATCTGTGTCAATATAAGTCCTATGGAAGCGAACGAAAATGCCAGCTGCATGTACAAATATTGATTTTCCTTTCCAAAAATTATTGATTTATAGCAAAAATAATTCCGATTTTTGACATTAAAAAAATATGAATTACCAAAAGTTGAATTCTATAATAGAAGTACTTTAATGCTGATGTTCCATCAATTTAAAGGCATTTATGTTAATTATGAACATTCAAATTGATTGCCTTTTTACATCAGCTTGCATAAATGACAGTTTTTGACTAATAAATCTATATTTAGAATTGTATATAAAGGGATGCTTGTGTTGTTATTATGCTTATGTTGTAAACTTAAAATTGTCTTTAATCTGTACTTTATTACTTGTTTTAATAAGTCATTACATAGTGCCAGTAGAAAAGAGTAGGAGAAAAAAATAATAATAAAAAAGAATTCGCCCTCCCTCCTGATTTTGTGGAAATAGTGCCTGAGAAACAAGTCATTAATTTCTTTTAGCCTTAATTAGAAAACATGCAATTGTAATTGCTGTGAGTGAAATGATTGCAGTCATAGTCTAAAATACTGTATAACATCGACTTAAATTTTAAATAATTATATGTGTTTTAGCTTGACTATTTGCCGAATAGTTTGAGCTATACTAATCACCCGTTCGTTGGCGTCGGCGTAATGCTCTGGTTAAGGTTTGTGGGCAACAAGTCCATATCTCTGTAACTGCTACAGATATTTAATTGAAACTTAACACATGCTTTCAGGGTCATGATATAAGGTCACTGGCCAAGACCCATAACTTTGAACTGCAATTTAAGAGAATTATGCCCCTTTTTGTACAAAATTCAGGTTAAAGTTTGCATGCAACAAGTACATTAGTAACATACATCAATAACTACAGTAGTACTACATATATTCTATTAAAACTTCACACATGCCTTCTTGGTCATTATCATGCAAGGTCATTGACCAAGGCCCATAACTCTGTCCTGCAATTTAGCAGAATTAGGCCCCTTTTTATACTTAGAAAATTCAGGTTAAGGTTTGCGTGCAACAAGTATATATATCTGTAACTACTACAGATATTTAATTGAAACTTCACACATGTCTTCGGGGTCATTATGTGAGGTCACTGACCAAGGCCTATAACTCTTATCCGCAATTTAGCTGAATTCAGATATTCAGCTGAAACTTTACACATGTCTTCAGGGTCATAGTATAAGGTCACTAGCCAATGCCCATTACTGTGACCAGCATTTTAGCAGAATTATGACCCTTTTTGTACTTATAAACATTCAGGTTAAAGTTTGTGTGCAAGTACATATTTCTTTAACTACTACATATATTCAATTGAAATTTCACTATCGTTTTCATGGTTATTATGTAAAGTCACTGACAGAATATATTATACTATCAAAGACTTTAAGTGTAGTGAATAGTCGAGCGCACTGTCCTGAGGCAGCTCTTGTTAATTCACATATTCCCTATAATATTTTCAGGCTTGTAATTGAACATGTTTCAAAAAAAAATTATATGCTAATATTCTTTAGAAACGGTTTAGTTAAACAAACATAACTTTTTAAATATTGAAAGATTTTTTTACAAATACTTGATAGTTTAGAATTGCTAGCTTACAGTTTGATTTCACCACATCAGTCCTGTTTATATTTTACATTATCATGATTTTACATTATCATGCTTTTTGTTTGGAATTAATTGTTGTTTAATAAAGGCTCGGTATTAAATGTGAGAAAGTTTTAACCGTTTTTACATATTGAATATTAATGCATGATCAAGTTAGTATCATTGAGATGTGGCTCTTACAAATTATCATAACACTAACTATTTTCATATTTGAACTAGTTTGTGAGCCTTAGTCTTGTGACCATTCTTAAATGTTTTATAACAATAGTGTATGCAATGTATCAAAATAACAGGCTTACCTAATGAAAATAATAATGTGTTTGTAATTGCTTGACAGTTGTCTATTTTGAATGTAAATGTATTGTATTACTATATATATCGATCTATGCTGAATAGATATTTATAAGTTAACACATTGGCCTGTTTGAATTGTTTTGTATTGCACTGTTATAATTATGCGGTACTCTAATTCGGAACGATAGATTTGTATATTGTGCTTTTGAAAACACAACTATCTGAATTGTTTGAAACTGTTGATGTTGTATTGTGGGTTGGATATATAAATTATATTGCCAATATGAAAACACAATGGCATGTCTGAATTGATTTGAAACCATAATATACACGTATTAGGGGAAGATCTAGAGCCAAATAGCAGGGTGCTGCACCCTGCTCCTTTTTGGTTCCCCCCTGCTGCCCCTCTGGAGTGGTCAACACAGAAATGCTGAACATCTTTTTAAATTAAATATATTTTTGCAAATATTATATGCCATATGAATAGAATATGCCGAAGAACCTTAAATAGAAGCATGATACTCATGGAAACCCAAAATTTAGCAATTTAATAGAAAATGTCAACAAACTGCTCCGGCTTTCCATCCTGCTTCTTCTTAGCAGCACCGTGTACCTTTTTGGATCCTGGATCTTTCCCTAACGTATGTTGTATTCTGGGCCAGATAAATGTATTGTATTGATTCTATGATAACACAGTTGTCTATTGGAATTTACAGGGATTGAAACTGTTATATATGCTGTATTCTGTGCCTGATACATAAAATATTATCAATATTATGAACGCAAGGTGGTATATTTCAGAATGTATTGCAACTGTTATATATGTTGTATTCTGGGCGGCAGGCATATATTTACATGTTTACAATAATTTTTGTAAACTCTGATAATATAGTCATACTAAAACATCTTTGTGAGTTTAATTGGTCCATACTATGCAATACTGTAAGATGGGTATATCTACTGGTGGAGTTGTCTCGCATTTGGTTCCATTATCATGCCTTACTACCAGTAAAGGCTGTGTGCTATAGAGTCACATCAAGTGTTACGTTTGTCCACACTGTGTTTGGCTTTTAAATGTGTCTGAATTTGCTCATAATGTGTTATTCTTTGATTGCTGTTTTATTGTGCCACATGTGTGCAGTTCACAATAATGCTTTATTTACAGAATTGTATCTTTCGAGACTAGTTAATATGATCTAAATGGTATGGTCCATTTTTGTAACACAGGCCAAAATGTCATCATGAATAGTGTGTGAGTGTTTTATCTGTTTACATGAAGAAAACAAGTGATTGATTGTACATTTGTAGTACATAAATGCATTGTCCGGTTAACATTGTGCATAAAGGAACTAACACATCTATTTAATATCCTTGAACGACAACAGACATATGTTAATTACTAGTAAGTGTTATATTCTGCAAATAGCAATCCAATTAAAGTAAGAAAGTATTAAATGTGTTGTTGTATTGAAGAATGAACTTTCATTATGAAATATATATATATATGCTCCGCAGCTTGTGAGTAACATTCATAGAATAGTTATTGTTTATTGTATTTTGCAATGCATCATGTATATATAACAAACAGGACATTTACATAACAAACCCTACATGGGACCCATGCAAACAGTGTTAGCAAAACCCAACTGGGTGCCATATAGGATGACCATAGAGGACCCATATCGAAACCTGGATGGGTCCTAATTGGGCAGCTCATATGGGGCCAAGTGGGATTTTGCAAACCCCTTTTGCATGGGTCCCATATGGGAAGCCTATAATGGGGCCCATCTTGGATCCATATAGGACCCACATGGATCCCATAATGCAGCCTATATGGGACCCATGCAAAAACAGTTTGCAAAATCCCACATGGCCCCATATGGGTTGCCTATAAAGGACCCATATCGAAGCCAATATTGGACCCATATGGGTAGCCGATATAGGACCCACCTTGGGTCCAAATGGGACCCACATAGGTCCCATATCGCAACCCATCTGGGACCCATGCAAGAACAGTTTGCAAACTCCCACTTGGCCCCATATGGGTTGCCCATACAGGACCCATATTGAAGCCCATATTGGACCTATATGGGTACCCCATATAGGACCCACCTTGTGTCCACATAGACCCACATAGGTCCCATATCGCAACCCATCTGGGACCTAAACAAATACAGTTTGCAAAATCCCATTTGGCCCCATATGGAGTGCCCATACAGGACCCATATCGAAGCCCATATTGGACCTATATGGGTATCCCATATAGGACCCATCTTGGGTCCACATAGACCCACATAGGTCCCATATCGCAACCCATCTGGGACCCATACAAATACAGTTTGCAAAATCCCACTTGGCCCCATATGGGTTACCCATACAGGACCCATATTGAAGCCCATATTGGACCTATATGGGTACCCCGTATTGGACCCACCTTGGGTCCACATAGACCCACATAGGTCCCATATCGCAACCCATCTGGGACCCATACAAATACAGTTTGCAAAATCCCATTTGGCCCCATATGGTTAGCCCATACAAGCCCCATATGGTAGCTCATATTGGACCAATAAGGGTCCCATATATTCTTGCTGGCTGGGTTGGTGTCTTGTTATCACCCCTGGCGCTAGCCTGGTGTATTGTGTTAGACTGCTTAGATAATAGTATATTCCTATTGTTGTAAGTAGCTAGTTGCATTGTGGGATGGTATCGGAGAAGATTAAAATCTATAAGCTGTAAAAGTGCTTGTCTTCCTTTTAAGAAACATCACACACTAAATGATTAAAGATCTACAGTCGTCATCAAACTTAATAAAATTCGTAATTTTAATACTTTGATTTATTTCCTAAATCCAATGCGTATTGTAAAACCGTGTATACAAATATCCGGGTTTATTGACCGTCTAATTATAAACTAGTGACCAATAATTATAATATGATAATAATTACAAGACACAGTGCAACAAGAGTCACAGATCAATTCAAACAAGAGCCTCTCGCGCTTGACTATTCATACATCTTTATCCGAGTTATGTGTCTTGGCCAGCGACCTTATATAATGACCCGTACACGTGTAAAGTTTCAATTGAATATATGTAGTAGTTACAGAGGCATGAACTTGCTCGAAAAGTAACCTGAATATTTCTAAGTACAAAAGGGCATAATTCTGTTAAAATGCATGTCACAGTTATAGGCCTTTACCATGTGTTCTTATATAATATCCCATGAAGATATGTGTGAAGTTTTAATTTACTATCTGAAGTAAACATAGACATATAAACTTGTTGCACGCAAACGTTAACCTGAATTTTCTAATTATAAAAAGCAAGGGCGTGGCGCCCTATACGCACAGTACGCACGTGCGTAATAAAAAAATGCGGAGGTTAAAAAAATAAATATTTACTAAAACGGTGAGAACAGAATGGATGTGTGCATACATTTTTCGGCGTAGCTGTCAAAGATCACTTTTGACCTAGATTTCTTGCGATAGTTATGCAGCGGGAATATTGAATGCCAATAGAATTGGGCAAATTTTATAGTTTTAGTAAATTCAAACTTACAACAATGGTTAAATGTAAACCAACAACTATTGCATACTTTTGGGGATTAAAATGTACATAATTGTTTAAATTAGCGGTTTAAATAAAGTTATAAACATATTCTCGATATACACGCTAGAACTGAGCATAAGTATGAATATATTTTCTCATTGTATGTCATGAACGGATTATTATATTGATTCCCAGAATTAATCCACTATTTTGTTTAGCCTAGCGGCACGCTCTATAAATACCAATTTATTCTTGCGAGTTCCACCCACTCACGATCATTCTAAAAATAGCGCGCGTGTAGCTGCCTTTGTATAGCTATTATAATATACATGCATTAATAAGCATCCAGAGAATCATAAAGGCGAATATTTCCATAAATGGGGAATTTATGTGTATAAACTTACTGTGCATGTTAATTTGACATTGAATTGCGGTTGCGTTCAAGGAACAGAGACAACGTTAAGAATTAATTAGAATTGCACATATCTATCAACTTCTCCAGTAGATGTTAATCAACCTATAAAAAGATATCTTTCAATAAATAAAATGTGGTGGAATAAGTCTCGGAATACGTAGAAATGATATTAATGTTACTTTTACTTCATTACTTTCGTGTAGCATTATACATTATTTGCAATACCAATTATTCACAGAAACCCTTGATACACCATATTCCTACCGAATATGATTTTAAATCGTATTAGTCTAATGAAATTTTACGGTTGTTTTATCAAAAATGGAAGTCATCATTATTTCAATAGCGCTGAATGTTCTCTGAAGATTTCTTTTCATTCGGATACACAGTATAAATGATTAACTGATTTCGAAATGTGTATGTATTATACATAGATAACTTCCAATATAAAGGTAGGCTAAATTACTTATGAATAAATATACGCGTCTGATACAAAATATTTTTTTTTTTTCATTCATTCCCGCAATTATTTTCATACATTTGGCTGACAAATTTATATTTTAATGATGTGTGTGTGTGTGCGTGCGTGCGTGCGTGCGTGCGTGCGTGCGTGCGTGCGTGCGTGTGTGCGTGCGTGCGTGCGTGCGTGCGTGCGTGTGTGTGTGTGTGTGTGTGTGTGTATTTCGAAGTTTATGAGGGCCTGAGGCTGCATTATGTGAGGACCCGGAGTGTGTCCCAGCACTCTTACCTAATTAACTTACTAGAGACTCACGAAAGTTGGGACGAATTTTGAATCATAGCTGCAATTTCCAGCTATTTTTTACTGAAAGATAGTTTAGTTTTGGTGTGGTCTTGTGCTGTGGGGGGAAACCGAAGTACCCGGAGGAAACCCCACCTCTCCGGTATGGTGACCACCAACCAAACTCACATGCGCCGAGTGGGAAGCGAACCCGGGACGCCTAGGTGAGAAGCGAGTGTACCAACCACTGTGCTAGCCGGACAGCCCCGTTAACGTAAATTATTTAGGTTATTCGTGAATCACTGGTGAAAACTTGGGTCGGTATGATCGTTTTATTCACGGTACTAATATTATTAATTATCGAATTAATCACAAATTAAGTATGGGATGCGATAATTTGTCTTATGGTCTCCGAAAAATCTGGGGTCCGAGAAGTCGCCTTATATAGGTGGGGACCAAAAAATCTGGGGTCTGAGAAACGATCATCTTGGCCCTCTTGCATTATGTTTAGGGTAAAAACGATATATCGATATTAATGTCAACGCCGATTGTCTTTTTAGCTCACATGAGCATAAAGTGCTCATGGTGAGCTTTTGTGATCGCCCGTTGTCCGTCGTGCGTGTGTGCGTGCGTGCGTGTGTGCGTCGTCAACTTTTCATTCAAACAGCATCTCCTCCTAAACCGCTTGGCAGATTTTCACCAAACTTCACAGGAATGATCCTTGGGTGGACCTCTTTCAAAGTTGGTCAAATCTTTCCGGTCCGCTGCATATGAAGGTCACCAGAGCTAAAAATAGATTTAAAAAGTGAACACTTTAAAAAATCTTCTACTATGAAACCGCCAGGCTCAGGGCTTTCATATTTTATATGTGACATCCTCTAGTGGTCCTCTACTAAGATTGTTCAAATAATGCCCCTGGGGTCAAAACTGGGCAAGCCCCAGGGGTCATATGGTTTAAATAGACTTATATAACAAAATGACTTTAAAAATCTTCTTCTCTGAAACCGCAAGGCCTAGAGGTTTCATATTTGGTATATAACATTGTATAGTGGTCCTCTACAAATATTGTTCAAATGATGTCCCTGGGGTCAAAACTGGCCACACCCCAGGGGTCACATGGTTTATATAGACTTAAATAGCAAAATGACTTTAAAAATGTTATCCTCTGAAACCGCAAGGCCCAGAGGTTTCATATTTGGTATGTAACATTGCATAGTAGTCCTCTACAAAGAGTGTTGAAATGATGCCCCTGGGGTCAAAACTGGCTACAATCCGGGGGTTACATGGTTTATACAGACCTAAATAGCCAAATGACTTTAAAAATCTTCTCCTCTGAAACTGCAAGGCCTAGAGGTATCATATTCGGGTGGTAACATTGTGTAATAGTCCTCTACAAAGATTGTTCAAATGATGTCCATGGGTTCAAAATTGGCCACACCCCGGGGTGACAATGCTTATACAGACTTAAATAGCGAAATGATTTTAAAAATCTCCTCTGAAACCGAAAGGCCCAGAGTTTTTATATTTGGTATGTAACATTGTATAGTGGTCCTCTTCAAAGATTTGTCAAATTATGCTCCTGGGGTCATAACTGACTACACTCCGGGGATCACATTGTTTATACTGCAGCACTATAATTTCAATAAGCCTCTAACACTCAAAAATCAGTACAGAAGACGACATTCCAGCCAGGTGTATACAGTGTGCTATTTTAAGATCAAACCAGCTAGCCAGTTATACAGTGTTGTGAGGGTGCTGTAGAGAATCGTTGGAGATGACCATTGAAATGCATGGAAAATGTTACCCACCAGCATGGTCAATCATGTTGTGTAATTCAATTAGCTGGATGTAATGTTTAGGCAATGTGTAAGAAACGTAGTCAATCAGTCTTAGTATATAGGTTACGCATGCGCAAATAAATTCCTTCATTGTTACATATAAAATATTCAATGTTTGATCTCAGTTTTCACCATGACCAAGCGACTTCCCAATATATCACCATACGTTGTTGGAAAGATAAGGCCATAACCTTTTGAAAAAACAGCATGTCAAAATTTATATTCGTTGTAACTCAAAATATTTACCTTAGAATAAACACACCGGTTTTGACAGGCATGGGGGCTGCCATTTTGTGCATGAATACATGGGCCAAAAGTTATGAAGCTGGGAACCATTTAAGATAAAGTAGTGCCGTCTTATATAATATATTTTCACTTTAGATTTACTACATTGAATTTGTTTACAGGCGAAGTGGATATTTCTAATTTAATAATGAAATGCCAAGTATGAAATGATAGCATTAGATCTATAAGTAGTATAACTTAGGGGGAACTGCATAATTTTTTGTAAGACAAAATGATGCAGCAATTGAGTCTGTGGCTCTGACACTGCAGTCTGTTTCACCAGTGTGTACAGAAACACGTAGCATAGAGCCTAAAGTCTAGTCATTACGTTAAACCTTTCATTTGTACAGTTTAATTAAATGTGTGCAGCACACACAAAACTACACACACATCATGTCTCTCCAACAAAGTTCTTAATGCTTTGTTGACAGCCTCCACCCAAGGACCTCTTCTCAGAAGAACAACTTTTTAGTACCAGATATTGGACAGGGCTTTCATATTTGATATGTGGACAGGGCTTTCATATTTGATATGTGACATCCTGTAGTGGTCCTCTACTAAGATTGTTCAAATGATGCCCCTGGGGTCAAAACTGGCCACGCCCCAGAGGTCACATGGTTTATATCGACTTATATAGCAAAATGACTTTTAAAATCTTCTCTGATGAAACCACAAGGCCCAGAGGTTTCATATTTGGTATGTAACATTGTATAGTGGTCCTCTACCAAGATTGTTCAATTGATGCCCCTGTGGTCAAAACTGTCCACACCCCAGGGCTCACATGGTTAATATAAATGTAAATAGCAAGATGACTTTAAAACACTTCTCCTCTGAAACCACAAGGCCCAGAGGTTTCATATTTGGTTGGAAACATTGTATAAAGATTGTTCAAATGATGCCCCTGTGGTCAAAACTGGCCACACCCTAGGGGTCACCAGGTTTATATAGGTTTATAAAACTGCAAGGCCCCGAGGTTTCATATTTGGTATGTAACATTGTATAGTGGTCCTCTACACAGACTCTTCAAATGATGCCCCTGGGGTTATAACTGGCCACACCCCAGGGCTCACATGGTTGATATGGACTTCAATAGCAAGATGACTTTAAAAATCGTCTCCTCTGAAACTGCAAGGCCTAGAGGTTTCATATGTGGTATGTGACATTTTATAGTGGTCCTCTGCAAAGATTGTTCAAATGATGTCCCAGTGGTCAAAACTGGCCCTGCCTAGGAGGTCACATTGTTTATATAGACTTAAATACCCAAATGACTTTAAAATCTCCTGAAACCGCAGTGTTTTTGTATTTGATATGTAACATATGTAACATTGTATAGTGGTCCTCTACAAAGATTGTTCAAATTATGCCCCTGGGGTAAAAAGTGGCAATGACCCGGGGCGTCACATGATTTATATAGACTTATATGGCAAGTGGGCCTTAAAAATCTTCCTTGTTGAAACCGTAAGGCCCAGAGGTTATATATTTTGCGTGAAACATTGTGGAGTGGTCCTCTACAAAGATTGTTCAAATGATGTCCCTGGGGTAAAAATTGGCCACCCCCCTGGGGGTCGCATGGTTTATATACATTTGAATAGCAAAATGACTTGAAAAATCTCCCCTGAAACTGCAAGGCCCAGTGGAATCATATTGGGTATGTAACATTGAAAAGTGATCCACTACAAATATTGTTCAAATTATGCCCCTGTGGTACAAGGTGGCCATGCCCTGTGGGTCACGTGGTTTATATAGACTAAAAACATCCGAAATTGCAAAAGGCCCAGATCTTTATACTCAGGTAAGGCGTTTATTGCCATTTTTCCCTTTTGTTATTAGCCATTATGCCTTAAACTCAGGTGAGCGACATAGGGCCATCATGGCCGTCTTGTTTTATATAAATGGCCTGCTTATTACTCATGATGTAAGCTACTGAAAGAAACAAATCCAACAAAAAGGCATTTCTGAACGGCACTGGTGGGGCATCCGTCGATTCTTCCAAATAAAACCCTTCTGAAGCCGATCAATCTAAATCTTCGAAACCGTCGTTTCGTGATGAAGAGATCGACGGTGTGCATAGTGGTGTAAATTGTACATCTTTGCAAACACCAATCGTGATTAATTGTCATTTTTTGTTATTATTGTTCATAATAATAGGTTCTATATTTTCGTTTATAATTTCGTATATTACATTGTTTTTGATTCTGTCGATAACAATCCATGTATGGTACAAGATGCAAATAAGTTTCTATACTAGAGGAACTAATTACTTAAAACGCCAGAAAATTGCCTCAGATGATCCAGAATGCACCATTTACTACCTTACTTAATTTTTTCCGGGTGGGGGGACCTTACGAATCTCCACCAGCGTGAGGGACAGACGCCTGTCACACCCTTCCCCATAATGAATGTTCTTGTGTGCGTATAAATTTTACAACCCTGCCTACGCCCCTGAAAAGGGGCATATTTCTGCTTAATTGCTGGTCAGAGTCCCTAAGACATACGTGAAATTTCAATTGAACATATGTAATTGTTACAGAGATATGAACTTGTTGCACGCAAACCTCGACGCAGACGAACGGATGAGTAGCATAGCTCGGACTATTCGGTTAATACCGGTAGTCTAGCCAAAAAGGCAAACGTTGCGCATATGCATTTACTAGGTCGTGAACTGCCGTAACGGTGCATTATCTATACGTGTGTGCCATTTTGCGAATTCAAACAAACAACAGTACCCGAATTTCGAATACTAGCAATTGTGAGTCAAAATCAATAAGAGTTGATGACGACAAAAGCTCTTTTTGTATGTTACCAAAATAGTATTGAATAAAAGCTGTGGCGACGGAGACGGCACCCGTTCCTCATACGGAGAGGTTACATGTACCTTGTTAAACTGTGTCGTCGCCTAGGTTTGTGTTATTTATATCATTTTTCTACCAATTATGTTATCGGTAACAACATACATACATCGTGGAATCATTTTAAAACTAAGTTGCGTTCATGATACACAGGCTTTTTAATTCAACAAAAGAAAAATAGACACAACATATCACCCAAAGTAGGAAATGTCAGTTACAGTTGAGAACTGTTTTCACTATTTCAAGAAAACAGACTGCTTTGTAGAGTGAAATGCACGGTATTCAAGTAGTTCAATGTCAAAGATGTTCCGAGAATCCAATAAAAATCCAATTATAGCGATAGAAACATATGTAGTTTTCCGTGTTGGTTTATAACGGAGAGAGGCAGGTACCGTAACGGAGAGGGTGCGTTTTGGGTTATTTTTAACGGAGAGGGTACCGATTCGCTTTAACACCGTGAGATTGTAAATAAAGAACCTTGACTTGACTGCGATATTGGTTTTATTCCCAGTGTTCACCACCCAGATGCGGACGCTACGCCAGGCCGGGGTGGGTGCGGTGGACAGCACGGACGAGCTACAGGCCGCCCTCGCCATCACCAGACTCTGGCAGACGTACAGGCTCGACCTGGGGGCGCTGTTCAGGTGGTTGGCAGTTAAATTATCCTTGACAAAACATGTTATTTTACGTTGACGTTCATGCAGGAGTGTTTTTTCTGCGTTATTAAATCCATTAAAGAGATATTATCACTTAATTGTAACACGGTTTCCGTAAATATATATAAAATGTTTAAAACATAAGCCTTTTAATTATTGTATTATAACAATACTTGATCCAAAAATATAATGCATTGATAAAAAGGGATTATTTTAGATGACGTTCCTATAAAAAATGTACTTGGCGAAATGCACGTTTAGTGGAAAAGATCTTATTATTCACCTATGAATAATGTTTTACAATTTGACAGAGGACAGATACTTGGCAAGAACAGCACCCAGTTGTCCATCGAGGAGATCTTCTTTATAATCGACCAGCTTCACGAAAATCGGAAGTACGCGGAGGAGATCACGTGGCTGGAGCAGATGCTGTCCTCCCTTCAGACCGACGGGCTGCGGTGTGACGTCGACAACTGCTTCCGGCGTGCGAGCAGAAAGCTGGCGTCGGCGTACAGTAGTGTAAATAAATAAAGGATATTAATTTTGTTGGTTTCGATAGAATATCGACTTTTTATTCACTCGTGATCATAGAAAGTATATATTTTCATTCGAGGCTGCGCGCCACTCGTGAAAATATAAATTTCTATAATCAGTCGTGAATTAAAATCGATATTCTACCGAAACCAACACATATCTCCTAGTGATTTACACTACAAATTTGCTAGTGTTTTATTTGGTATTTTCCGACTTCCCGGTGAAACGTTTTATTATCAAAGTGGTAATTTTCATTGTTTTAAAACAGTTAATTTTCAATTTTATTTTCACTGATTTAAAAAAGTAAATAACCAATTTTATTTCACTGATATTTCCCTATAAACCAGCGGAAAGCATGAAATAAATAAAAATCTGTAAACACGTGTTAATATAGATCTCTGAAATAAATAAAGCATTCGTAAACTTACAACACTCGCAAAACGTGTCGCTAAACACAACTGATTCATATTGTTGTTTATGCCATTTAACTTATTATCTATTTCTACATGTAATTGGATTTATATTTTCAGTATGGAATGCCGTGTCAGTCCATTGAAGTTATTACAAACGCTATAATAAACAGTACGTATTTTAATGCCCTGTTATTGTGACTTGAAGATTTCTTTCACACTTACGAATGAAATAACATAATTATGTACATTAAAGGGATAGTTTCACAGTTAAGGATTTGAAAAATATTTCTCAAATTGTTGGTATTTTAAAACAGAAATGTGTACAATCTATGGACACTTTTCGTCAGTTATACTGTATTACTCAATGGAAACATAATAATTTTGATATTTACTATGCTTTTTGGTGTAAAATCTTACTAGGGTATGTCTACCAGGTAGCAAATTTTTATTGAAAAAATAAGAGATATTTGTCGAACGTTTAACTTTGCACAAGGAATGTGCTTTTCAAACCTTGAATTATAAACAGTACCGGTAAATGTATTATACAATTAAAAGACAAAATACTGTGGCACTGTCCCTTTAAGCTGAATTAAGCAAAGAAAATGTCCAATACTTTTCTCCATATAGTCAAATTATAAATGTACCGTGAAGCTGAACCGCGCAAGTTAAATACATTTCTTCATTTGATCAACTTATATATGTGTCCGAATGAGCAAGGTTCTTTATACGACTTTCATAGATACGGACACACAAGGTGGATCACTGAAGCGCGACTTGCAGTTTTATCAGACCAAGGCTGTCGACTGTGAGATCGCATCCGGGCCTAGGCACATCACCTTCACGGCGGATCCTGCCACAGAACATCACTGGGCGCTCTGCAGAGGAGAAATTAGTAGGGTGCGTTAAATGTGCTAAAACATTTACGATGTACTAAACTATATAATATATTATATATGATATAGTTTAGTACATCTTAAATGTTATGTATGTAAAGTGTCGTCCCGGATCAGCCTGGGCAGTCCGCACAGGCTAATCCGGGACGGCACTTTACACTTTTATGGTATTTTCTGTTTCAAGGAAGTATCTACTAAACATAAATCCACTGCAGGCGGAAAGAGCCGTCCCGGATTAGCCTGTGCGGAATGCACAGGCTGATCCGGGACGACACTTTACGCACATGCATGAAGTCCGGTTTTCCCACGCGCCTCATATGTACCGGTATGTATATTACGTTTTATATGAATGTAAGAGAGGGCCACTGATCCGTATATATGGATCTAGTTCAAATCCATATACCCCCCCAAGCACATTTCATACCAATAATAGGTGACTGTTTTTTTTCCTTCTATTTTGACCCTTCTGGATGTGAATACATGCTATGGAATGAAATGCATGTCAATCGAGTGTTTTTTTTCAGCCAGTAGAGACTTTGTCGCGCCTGTCATGTCTGTACCGCCACACTCCGCAAGTTCCGTTTTACCGCGTCCGCGAGGAGATTCTCAGCCTGGAGCCGCGTCTCTCCGTTCTGTACAACGTCACGTCGGACTCCGAGACTCGTGCAATACGGGACATAGCTGAGGGCATGGTAACCACTGTATAATGTTCGTTTTTGCGTAACATCCAATGTGCTGTTTTGTTTTGTTGGTGTTTTTGTTCTTTAACTTCAGATACGAAATGTTGGTTTCACTTACAATGTACAATGTGTCACTGAATTGCCATACATATAAACTACCAGTGACTAGTAGAGTGTGCATTTTATGCGCTTCGATTGTTGCTGCTGCTCACTTTTCATCAGTTCTTATACGTTTAATGCATTGGCAATACAAACGTTCACTTGATGATATGATATACCAGTATTTAATAGAACCGTTGTCCAGAACGTTTATTGTTCTCTATTGAAATACCCAGCATTAATGTATCAGTACTAGTCCTAATTCTATAAAACATGTGCATTAAGTTTAGTAACGTGCTTACCGTACGTTTACATGGCACAGCTGAACATTTCCACCACTGGGCCGTTGGATTCCAAAGGGACAGACGATCTCTTCAACATCCGCATCAGCGAAACGTAAGACATCCTCGTATATCGACCACGTGATCAGTCTGTGTAACAAGTGGGTTCATTTTACTGTATTTGACTACTTGTTTCTCACTGTGTCCTGCAAACAGTCAATAAGGTTCAAGGAAATGGTATCAAGTCAGATCCAATTGAATCGTTTTTACAATTTAAAGGTTGCAAATTACAATATATCTTCCATCACAAGGCTGGTCGAATACAACCACATTCTAGTTTTTGAATGAATGACATGTGAATACTGTTAACATTTACAAGAAATACACGTACTACACTTGGATTATTAACCACAGTGAGTGCGAAATAACTTGTTACACAACCAAACTGCCCGTAAAGTTCGTAATGTTCCCATGTAATAATAAAACTACAATAAATAAATAAATAAATAAATAAATAAATAAATATATATATTTAGAGCTTGGATCCCCGACAGCGCTGCTCCCCTGGTCAGGCGTCTGTCCCACCGTGTACAGCTGTTGACCGGTCTGAGCACCTCGCAGGATGGACGGCCGCTGCTGCACGCAGAGAATGCTCAGGTAGTTAATATTAGACACACAAACCAGTTAAGTTGTATTAATAAATGCATGTCACATTGTTACACAAGCATGTTTGGCTAGGTAAGAGTTTAGTTAGTGACCAGGTACTCCGTTTTCCTCAGTAGCAATGACCACACTTATAAATATGCATTCAAAAGGTAGTTCATTTGAACAATTTAAAAGCTAGAATTTGAATTTATGATTTAAAGTTCGTCCCAACTTTCGATGTGTCTCTGGTAAGCAAATTATGATGAGGTGTGTAGAAACAAAACTCGGGTCCTCACTAAATGCAGCTATGGCGAGGAAGGACCTCATAAGGGTCATTAAAAAAAGAGTCCATATGTCAGTGATTTAAATGCTGAAAGCTTATGCTTTTTTTTATATTTTGTGTTTCCACCAAATAATGTTGATTTATTTGGTAACAAACATCAGCATTTAATATTATATGCACACAAGTAATGGTATAAATCAATGTCTCCAATGCTCTTTAAAAAGTTTATCTGTGATTTGGCCGTTTTTTTTTCTCGCAATCATGGTTATTTCTAAGAATATTTACTGTACTTTAATATGAAACATGTCAGTGTACTATTTATATCACATTTTATGTTTTAAAGAAGTTATTTCATCCCATTTAGCAAACAATATTAAAAATAATTTTAATTTATTAATATATAATTGTGTAATAACATATCCCTACGAAGTCACTTTCTGATAAATGATAACCGACGGCAACCTAGAGCATCCCTTACGGAGTCGAGAATATGTAGCTAAAAAGGTGTGTATAAATGAGACATAAGTACATTTGTTGTCTCTGGTGTTACGTAACCTTTTAACTCGGAAAATATGCGCCGCATATTTTGAAAGGATATTTCTACGTTGTTATAACAAGCTGATTCGTTTTTAGCTCACCTGAGCACAAAGTGCTCATGATGAGCTTTTGTGATCGCCCGTTGTCCGTCGTGCGTGCGTGTGTGCGTTAGTGCGTGTGTGCGTCGTCAACTTTTCATTCAAACAACATCTCCTCCTAAACCGCTTGGCAGATTTTCACCAAACTTCACAGGAATGATCCTTGGGTGAACCTCTTTCAAAGTTGTTCAAATCTTTCCGGTCCGCTGCATGCGTAGGTCAGCAGAGCTAAAAATAGATTTTAAAAGTGTAAACTTTAAAAATCTTCTCTGAAACCGCACGGCCCATAGGTTTCATATTTGGTATGAAACATCCTATAGTGGTCCTCTACAAAGATTGTTCAAATTATGCCCCTGGGGTCAAAACGGGCCAGGCCCTGGGGGTAACATGGTTTATATAGAATATATAGCAAAATGACTTTAAAAATCTTCTTCTCTGAAACCACAAGGTCCAGAGATTTCATATTTGGTATGTAACATCCTATAGTGGTCCTCTACAAAGATTGTTCAAATTATGCCCATGTGGTCAGAACTGGCCACGCCCTGGGGGACACTTGTTTTATATAGAATATATAGCAAAATTACTTTAAAAATCTTCTCATCTGAAACTGCAAGGCCCAGAGTATTCATATTTGGTATGCAACATCCTTAAGTTGTCCTTTACAAAGATTGTTCAAATTATGCCCCTGGGGTCAATACGGGCCACGCCCTGGGGATCACGGTTTATATAGAATATATAGCAAAATTACTTTAAAAATCTTCTCCTCTGAAACCACAAGGCCCAGCGGTTTCATGTTTGGTATGTAACATCCTATAATGGTCCTCTACTAAGAGTGTTCAAATTATGCCCCTGGGGTCAAACTGGCCACGCCCTTGGGTCACATGGTTTATATAAACTTAAATAGCAAAATGTCTTTAAAAATCTTCTTCTCTGAAACAAAGGCCCAGAGGTTTCATATTTGGTATGTAACATTGTATAGTGGTCCTCTACAAAGATTGTTCAAATAATGCCCCTGGGGTCAAAACTGGCCACGCCCCAAGGGTCACATGGTTTATATAAACTTAAATAGCAAAATGTCTTTACAAATCTTCTCTTCTGAAACCGCAAGGCCCATTGGTTTCGTATTTGGTATTTAACATCCTAAAGTGGTCCTCTACAAAGATTGTTCAAATTATGCCTCATGGGTCAAAACAGACCACACCCCAGGGGTCACATGGTTAATGTAGACTTAAATAGCAAAATGACTTTAAAATTCTTCTCCTCTGAAACCGCAAGGCCTAGAGGTTTCATATTTGGTATGTAACATTGTATAGTGGTCCTCTACAAATATTTTTCAAATTATGCACCTGGGGTCAAAACTGGTCACGCCCGGGGGGGTCACATGGTTTATATATCCTTAAATAACAAAATGACTTTAAAAATCTTCTCCTTTGAAACGGCAAGGCCCGCAGCTTTCCTATTTTTGGTACGTAACATTGCATAGTGGTCCTCTTCAAAGATTGTTCAAATTATTCCCCTGGGGTAAAATCTGGCCACCCCCCGAGGGGTCACATGGTTTATATAGACTTAAATAGCAAAATGACTTTTAAAACTTTTACCTGAAACCGCAAGGCCCAGAGGTTTGTTCAATGTTGTTCAACTTATGCCCCTGGGATAAAAATAAGCCAAGCCTCGGGGTTGCAAATTCCAATTGGTTACAAGGTCTCAGGTGAGCGTCCTAGGGTCCCCAGGGCCCTCTTGTTTATGAAAAAATGTTGTTGAGGATTTGATATTATTCTTGTGTAGTCAATTTTTGATGAAATATTTCCTTGGTGTAACTGTCCCTGTAGTTACTGCTTAAATGGTAACACAATGGCTATCTAGTGTGTTAACTAGAGGGACAGTTATAAAACATAAAACGAATATTACAATATTTAAGACATTGTATCTTGTTTTAGATTTGTCTCGATGTACAAGAATTTCCGTGTGATGATTTTTATAATACAATAATTTGTAAGTAGTATTTATATTATCGTACTTCACGATTTAAGAAACAGAGTAATACCAATGACTGGGTTTGGTAACACTACATACATACTCAACAAAAAAACCTCTTGTTTACAGAAAACTTCATATTGGGTTTTATTAAATAAGAGGAATTATAATGTCCATGACAGATGTTGATTCTACATAAAGTTTTATCATGCAAGTTTAAAATATTCTTGGTTACGTCGGGGTGTACCTCAATATCTAACACCAATGACAAATGAGTGGTTATGTAACGAAAATTCTATAATATTTAATCCAGTATTCACATCTTACACTTCATTTGTTTGTAATTATCAGTCTTAACGTAATATAATTAGTTATAACAACTAAAGGGAGCGATTTAACTATACAGACATATTTTTAACCATGATATTTCTCGTACCATAAATAGTAACACCAGTGACACAAATGGTAACAGAAAAGACGACTAAATGCTGTATAATTGAAAGATATACTTTTTATGTTTCGTACCAGTAATAGTAATTGATTAATACAAATGTATACGTAGTGGGCATTTGAATTTTGTTCCCCTCTTTAAATTGGCCTGGATATCATCAATGATGTTTGTCAGGTTATTAGGTCTACATGTGACAATGCTGAGAGGATGTAACAACATGTACCCTATGATGTAAACGTTTATTAATGAAGCTGTCATCAAGTTATTCCTGAAATAGTTTTTAACAGCAACACATCATTTTGGATATTATATTTTAATTAAGAAATGATTTTCGATTTATCGTTGTTTATTAACCAATAAACAACGATTTGGAGCGAAAATTATTTCGATTCTTCAGGATTTCACAAATATTTTTGCAATTGTCATGAAAACTACATTTTGCTGTGCTTCGCTCAAAATCGGGATTACTTTTTGCGAAATAAGATAAAATAAACTGGCTTGTTTGTAGGAAAAAGAACTTAAATAAACAATTTAATAAGGTAAGATACCAGTAAATCATTGTGTATCCCTCCGTGGTCCGTTCAAAAGTAGTGCCTATTACTAAAGAGTTCTCTTCTCTTCGGGCATAAAAGCCATTTAGCAATCTCAGACATGCCTTTTGTGGTTATTTCTAATATCCTATGCGTGTCTGCAACATTTTGGTGCATTTCAATGGAGGCTAACTTGAAAGGTGAACTTGTGGGGTGTGTTTACTGTGGTATGGGGCTTTTGTCGAAAAGTGACTGCCGAAACCCTGTTTTCTACCGGTGCCTGCATTCAAGTGTGATGCATTTTGTTAGAAGTAATATGACAGTTCTTTTTTATTGCAAATTTTGGAAGAAGACAGATTGATCTTTAAATTGATACCAGGCTTGCACAATCTGAAATAAAGGAAATGTTAGAAAAATGCTTGGAAAGTTTGCCGTTTTATAATGGGACCCTACGGGAATTGGAATTACTGGTATCTAACCTTTAAGAGAACCAGGGACCGGCCCTTTAGGGTCCACTTATACATAAAATCACCATGTAGCTGTGTTATTTTATCGCGTTTATTACTTTTCACGGGAATAAATGTGAATAATATCGTAACTGACACGTTATATACAATTTTTAAAGCGAAACCTGTTTTTTCGGTTTAAAAAAAATGAAAAAAAAGTACGGATACTCGCCTTTTGCAGCTCACAGCACATCGAATCATGTTATACGCAAATATTACACGTTTTTAACCTTATTGCTGTCCATTGCATCAAAATAAGTCTAAATTAACTGTGATTTTGACTGGTTTATGTGATTTAGGTGCGAATTTTTGTTCTCGCTCCCCATACAATCCAAGTACTGAAACGCAAGCCAGGTGGCTTATCATGTGTCATACTCAAATGCGTTTTTTGGGGCATTTCTACTTAGCGGATCGACCTGAAATTTTGCATGTGTGGTACAAGTAGGGGTTAATAATGATGTGGAAGAGTTTTTTTCATGATAGCAAAATTTTGAGTTTTCTTTAAGGTTAGATACCAGTAAATCATTGTGTATCCCTCCGTGGTCCATTCAAAAGTAGTGCCTATTACTAAAGAGTTCCTCTTCTCTTCTGGCATAAAAGCCATTTAGCAATCTCAGACATGCCTTTTGTGGTTATTTCTAATATCCTATGCGTGTCTGCAACATTTTGGTGCATTTCATTGGAGGCTAACTTGAAAGGTGAACTTGTGGGGTGTGTTTACTGTGGTATGAGGCTTTTGTCGAATGTGACTGCCGAAACCCTGTTTTTATCCGTGCCTGCATTTAAGTGTGATGCATTTTCTTAGAAGTGACATATCTTTTTTATTGCAAATTTTGGAAGAAGACAGATTGATCTTTCAATCGATACCAGGCTTGCACCTTCTGAAATAAAGGAAATGCTAGAAAAATGCTTGGAAAGTTTGCCGTTTTATAATGGGACCCTATGGGAATTGGCATTACTGGTATCTAACCATAACACTATTTTGAAGGATGTTTATGAAAAAATCAATTGATCACTATTGACCAATTTGGACTACTTTGGGAGTATTGATTATTATTAACTCTAATGGTTAGATAATCTACTCATGACAAGAGCCGTTTTCATACAGACTAAACAAACATAAAGCGTTGTCTTGTTTATGGTGGAGTGGAGTATGACATTTATACTATTATGTTAAGAAATATATTCACTACCTTGTTTCTAGCAAAACAAAGTTATAATTATGATATTATTAACAAATATTAATGGCAATTTCCTTGTATACAAGTTCAGTCGACTACTGTCAACAGTATTAATGGTATTGGCCAGCATGAGATCAGCCAGTTAAAACTGTAGCTAGGTTAAACCCTGTGTGGGTCCACTGGGGCCAACCCCAATTCAAACATAAAATTAGCATTTTTCTGAACCAAGAAATAAATGTGAAATAAATAGTGTCACTTTTAAGTATTTGTTTAAATTCAAAATCTAGTCAAACAGGTTCATTTAGTTTTATTGTGCACAAAAGTTATCACAAATTGTGAATTCTAAAATATATTTGAAATCTTCAACGGTCATCTATCAAACAAAAAATATTTAAAACAGTGTAATTTTAAAAAAGGCGTTTGTGTTACCAGTAATGTCCGTATTGTAACCGTAATCTAAGAGTAGTAAGGTTGCTTCATTAATCTTTTCTAACCATGTGTAGCAAGAAAATATAAAATGACATGACTCAGTAACACATTTAAGTGCTATTAGATACTGAAAATTCTAAAAAAGAATTACAGGCAAGGAATTTTTGTAAAGGTTGTCTTTGATGTTACATTTTAGTCCGTGGTGTTATTAATATACAATGCATCATAGAAGTAGTCTGGTGGTATTCTTGATTATTGGACAAAAAGTGTTTTACCAATTCAGGTGTTGATTGTTACTGTTATATTGGCTATTTTAAACATTTCATAAATGTTCTCTGAGTCATTATTATAAATTATTATCCTTTACGTTACTTTTCTGTCCATGGTGTAACTGCAACTGAGAATGGTGTAATTTTGCTTGTTTCATGCTGATTGTGTCTTTAAACAAGAAAAATATTACGTTCCTAGTTTTTTGGAATTATGTTTGCACACGTAACACCATGGACACCAGCAGGTAGCAGCACGTCATTAATATAACAGTTTCTAGTCAATCGTGTTAAACTCTTTATGTTCATCAGTTGAATATAATACCTCACAGTTATAGTGAGGCAAAAAAGATACAAAAACTTTAAAATTTCACTCTTTGATTTTCAAAAATAGCCAACTTGAAATAATGACATAATTTGAAAATGACCCATAAACTTCGAAAACCAATGTGCATTTAGCTGTAACATTAAGACCATTAATTTGTTATTGCATTGAAATCTCTTACAATTGTTATCTTCCGTCAGTTGTGCACACATTTGGTTCTCATCTGCATGGAATTAATGGTCTAAATGTTACAGCCCATTATGTATGTAGAATATTTTGATTTCACATTGCTGAGAAGGTTCGTTGCATATTTTCAATTTTGATGATGCAGGAGGTTCAAATTTATAATGTTAACAAACGTACTAGTATTCTTGGTATTTTACAGGTTTTGAACTACGGCATAGGCGGAATGTACGTTCCCCATTTTGACTATCTGGTAGGATTTGTATATATTATGAACCAAAAAGGAAACTTTCGCTAAGTTTGAATGTAGATAATTTTTTTGACGTTTGAATAGATTTGAATGAAATCTTGTGTTTCTTGTATAAGTTTAAGTATAAGCTAGTGATGGTCGATTAAGTCGTCGATTTTGCAAAGTAGAACGATTTAACAATAACCACATGTATTTATGTGTGTACATCTCTTACGTAACCGTGACAATTTGTCATGTACTTTACGAAAGTTTCTTTTTTTTTCCTTCAGTGTATTTCCTAATACCTTATATTTTCGCGTATGTACGGATACGCTATCTGTACTCTCTAAAGAACCATGTTACATTTAAAAATGAATAAAATGGCACTATAGAACCATTTGTAACAGTATTTTTCATGAAAGTATTCAAATATAGTCAATATTTGTAAGAATAATGATTTTATTCATATAACAAACAAATCGAAACTTTTTGCATTTCCGAGTTCAGCTGTGTGTATATTTACTATTACATGTATAAAAACGTGGCATGTATTGAAGTATTCCATGTATGTGTGTGTTATCGCAGGAGATACCGGTGCTGTCCAACCCTCCGGTTGACCTACGTGCTGGACACGGATACCGGGAGGAGGACATGCTAATGGGAGAACGCACTGCCACCTGGATTTTCTATGTAAACCGTATTTTATGTACAGCGGTTTACCTTTGTGTTTGGCACCTTATAGTACATTTTCAGATTTTGTGAACACTTTTTAAAAAGTGTTTGAAAGTACGAAAGGTCGTCGAAAACTATGTTGTTGTAATCAGTAAGAACACGCGTTTAACGACATCACAATATTAATATAAGCATATACCTGTGAACAAGTAATATTTGTTTTAAATACTATAAGCACTTAATGCAAAACTTTTTAAACAAGACATATAGTTTTCATTTTCATAAATATAATAAATCATTTGCATTGTTACATGAAAAACACGTGTCCGTTTGACCTTCATTGAATGTCCTATATATTATTTCCCGGTACATAACAATGCTGCTCAGCTATCAGACGTGACGGCAGGTGGCAGCACCGTCTTCACCCGACTGAACGTCACAGTGCCTGCCATGAAGGTCCGTCTCTGATTCACATGCTTATAGTTAATAAAATTTGAGACATTTGAGACATGTCGTGGGAACTCCGGGCTTAATGCATGTGCGTACAGTGTGACCACAGATTCTCTTCTAAACATAAATCTACTGTAGGTGGAAAGTGCTGTCCCGGATTAGCCTGTGCGGATTGCACAGGCTAATCAGGGACGGCACTTGCAGTACATGCATTAAGCACGATTTTCCCACGACATACCTCTAAAATATGTATTATACTAGTTCTCCTTAAGGTCATAAGCTTGGTCTTGTGTGTCTATCATGACATATACCAACTCGGGAGTTTAATTATAGAAATATGTCATTTATTAGATAAATATGCAGCGAAGTTCATAAAACAGCCAATTAAATTACAATATGGATAACAAGAACACTTTTGATTTAATGAATGGTACCCAATGAATGTCATTTAAAAAGCGTGTGGAGGAGCTAGAATCGACGACGTCCTGCCCTGTCTTTACGACCAATTAACCATGTATTATAAGATTGAAATATGTGCATTCATATTACTTAAGTTACTGCATTTTGCATAATTGTAACTTTGTTGATACGTTGATAAAATAATAACAAAAATATTAATTTTTGCTAAAATTAGTGATGCCCAACTGATTATATCATGTATATTTTTCTTACAGGGCGGTGTGGCTTTCTGGTACAACATAAAAAGGAACGGGGAACACAACACAATGACACAACATGCAGGATGCCCAGTACTTTTGGGTGACAAATGGAGTAAGTCCATAAAGCATTTATTCCGTAAAATGCTATGAGGCGTGTGGTGGAAAAACCGATCTTAATGCATGTGCGTAAAGTGTCGTCCCGGATTATTCTGGCACTTTTCGCCTATTATGGATTTATGTTTAGGATAGACTTCCTTGAAAAAAGAAAATATCATAAAAGTGTCGTCCCGGATCAGCCTACGCGCATGCATTGAGCCCGGTTTTCCCACGACACGCCTCAAATATAAGAATTAATGAGTGCCGGATATGAGTTTACAAATTGCCATGCACGATGTTTTGTTTTGTGTTAGTCACATTAAACCATCGTCATTCATTGAAAAAAAAAGAATCCAAAGACGTACGACCAAAACATAAATCGTCAAAAAGTTCTTACTATTTCAGTTGCCAACAAGTGGATAAGAGAAAGTGGGCAAGTGTTTCGACGGAAATGCGGACGTAAATTCAACAGCCGGGACACGCCTTTGTGATGTATGGTCTGCATGATAAGACACATACGTATACCGAGGAAACAACAAATTGCTTTGTTACTAGTTAGAGAACTCCGTTGACGGACAAAGTGTAATATCTGTTAAATGATACGAACAATGTGATTTCATAGGAAAAACAAATGTGAATTTAAATTCATATCCATTCTTCGTTTATGTTAAAATACACTACATGTACATAACCATACTTCTGTTCATGAATATATGAGTTATACGTTAGTCGTCTATATTGTTATCATCGTGTGCGCTCATTGTTTCTACTGCCAGACACGTTACACGTGTAAATGCATACAACAAAACACAATTCAGCAAAAATTCAAGACCAATTAATGCTTACCGTGCGACAGTTGGAAAAAATACCAGATGTGTAGATCTAGATCGACAATTATTACATGAGTTGTTATAATCCTGATATCATGACTTAAACGTGTAATAAATATCGCGGGCCGAAACTGCGGGTTTACAAGTCCAAAAATGCTAAATCTATTAAATGAACAAGGGAAACTGAATTATGTTACTGATACCGAGTGTGTATGTATACAGAGAAACCAACGAATACATGCGGTTTCATATACCCGCAAGTAAAGTAAATAAATAAATGCACTATGAGTATCACTATTCGACAATTAAGAATTCGAAGCACTAGTTCCGGCGCCTACGTACGCCACTTGGCGGCGAAGACTCGTACTGATGCGTACATGACGTAGATCTCTAGATACCAAAGTTCATATTGATCTACGTTCAATAAATCGAAACCTGATGATTTTTTCTCGACATATGCACGGGGTAGATCGAACCGTATTATCTGGTATAGTGTAAGCGAAGAAAAAACTAACTGGTACCAACAATTGCGGATTTCCGCTGATTTGTTTGATGTTTTACACAGGATTTGTGGAATGTTAGTGTATTAATTATCTTCAAGATTTTATTAAATCATTGTGCGCATGATGATCTGCAGTTATTTATTTACCCTTGGTATAAATAGTGAAACTGTACTGTTAGGAATAAAGAAGTTATTGAAGAGTATATAAGTTTATAATTGCTTGGTTGTTTACGAATTGAGCGGCTTATTACTTCTGCCTTCATTGGCGTTTTATATAGTTTTATAAGCAGTTTTCGTACAAAGGAGAACTCGAAAAGCTTTGGCGTTCACCTTTCTTGAACCCCTGAATGTTTCGTACAATCGTCATATAAGCATCAAAATTCGAAAATACCCCCCCCCCCTTTCACAACTGGGGAGCACAGTAACCCCACTTACCGCAACTGCCATGGGACTATAAATGAAATTCTGTAGAAATATATATATGCATATGGCAATACTGAGAAACAAGTACAAAAGTCGTTTTATGTTTACTAAAAGCAACTAAATAACTCACTTTTGAGTGCATGGGTATAAAGTAAAATGATCGTCTTCGTGACTGTGTTAATTTCCTTAGTACGTACCATTAAAAAATTATCCCCCCCCCCCCGCCCCTTGATATGACAGGCGTGGAACAAAAAACGTTTTATCTTAGTTCACCTGATTACTAGTTGTTACATCACATTGATGCTGATATCTTAAACTTACCAGTCCATCATCGTATCGCCAAAAGCTTGTCCAATAGATCGATAAGAGATGCAGGGCGTACATGCGGTCCGTCATCATGTAAATGCATACGGTGTCATCGTCTGGTGTATTTGGCAGATTTAAATGGTTTGTATATTTAATCTTATAAGATTATTCAAACGTTCACATAAACATACAAAACGTGCATGTGAAACAGTGGCGCGTTTTTTCTTACCGGAAGTGGAATGTGTAAACACAAACTGACAGACGTGTGAATTGGCACATATGGCTGAAATAGTAATGATAATCATGAGAACGAACAACTGACAGCATAAGTGACAAAAGCTGTTATTATCAGGTTTAAATTTGTTTTAAACGTTACAAGGTAGACTATGTCTGGGACTTTGAATAAGGTGTATTTACATAAACGTAACCGTAAATCGGATATTTGCGTTCGGATGGTTTCGGATAGTTTCAATGAATATGAATTATTTGGCAAAATATATTAAGTCAGCATAGTGTCAGTTTGTAGCATAAATGTAAAAGTTGCTCTTTATTCGCTATTTTGTAGATGGTAGCCGAGTTCAAATACCAAGTGAGCAAAAATAAAACCGGAATGATGTACGTTTGGCAAGCAGTGAACCTCATTATGGCATTATTCTTCGGTCTGGCAGTGTTGGCGAATGTATGTGGGAGTGTTGTTATGCTTTCACATATATACAGTGGTAAAAGTATAAGCTCTCGTGGTATACATGTACCATAAAACAAATCCATCAACTAGATTCCTTCTAGGTTTTAGTGATATTATTGTAACGTTACAAGACAAGTTATTTTTTAACGGAAGATATTATCTTATTTAATATTTAAAATAAATTGTTATGCAAATGAAACCTGATATTTTTTCCTTTATAGGCCAACGATGGTGATTGGTATCTCTGGTGTGTATGTACATTTATAATGCAACGATTCCTGTTGTTCTTTCTTAGACCTTCAACTAAAGTATGCACTTCATTGAGCCATTTAATACGTTTGAAATTTTACGAAAAAGATATACATTACACATTTGACTCACAGATTTGGTTATAATACTTTAACTTCCACTGGTTTAAGGTTTAATCGCATAGACATTGTGTAATGAAACTGCTGTCCATTCCTTTAATAAGCAACACTAAGCAATTTGTGCCGCCAATAATGTTGATGGTCCCAACAACAAAAACGTTTGGATTCCATCGCTCTTCCTGTGTATCGTGAGTACATGCATTATTTAATTGTTTAACATTCTAACGGTAGATGCGGTAACTAGAACTCTGCACAAATCATAATTGTTTGTTATGTTCGACCTTGTTCTCTGTAATTTTCTCTCACTTGACCATGCTTTATCATTTCAGCCAATCTATATGGTGCCATTATTGTTATCAATCAGTATTGTTTTCTGGCCGCAGCTCAGCGGTAAGTACTCGATTCTTCGATTACTTTCCCATTCATTCTTCCCCGCAGAAAGACGCACAAATGGGTCGATGGCGACTTTGTCACGTAGATTCTGTGGACATGTTTCAAGACACAAGCCTTGTCAATACGTCATCATGCCAAAGAAGACACACGTTTTTATTTGAGAATTTAAATGATATGAAAACGTGAAAATATATCGTATAGTATTAAAGATTAAATATTTGATCAGCTCAGCAGTTTCAATAGGTACAACTACAAGTACGCAAGCAGTGACTCTGTATTTACTCTTATGAAACATCATACCATATCAAAATAGATCTATATTCTCATTTTTTTTTTGTATTATCAAATATATGAATGTTAACGTTTGGAACTACATTTGTATATTCGCAGACAACAAGATCTGGAACGCTGTGAGCATATTTCACCTCGTTGCATGTAGTCTGTATGCTGTCTACCAGATTTTCATATTATTGGACGATCTAGGTGGAAATGTTGAAAACCCTCTTCAACACGAAACTGGAAGGTGTGTCAAAAATTGAGGCGTGTCGTAGGAAAACCGGACTTAATGCATGTGCGTAAAGTGTCGTCCCGGATTAGCCTGTGCAGTCCGCATAGGCCAATCCGGGACGACACTTTCCGATTTTATAGTATTTTCTGTTTTAAGGAAGTGTATTCTAAACATAAATCCACTGTAGGTGGAAAGTGTCGCCCCGGACTGCACAGGCTGATCCCGTACGACACTTTACGCACATGCATTTAGTCCGGTTTTCCTATGAAACACCTCAAATGTTTTTCGTTGACCCGTGTAGCATTTGCAATTATATTTTGTGATAGGTGTGTTAAAGCAATTGTCTACAAACTGATTGCGTTAAGTCGTTATCGTGCGTTTACACATGAATGTCTTTAATGTTACTGTTCAAAGCGTGTTGAGGTGTATGTCATTCGTTCAGTTGTTATTACAGAGAAATGGGCGGTCTTCTCATCATAATAGCATGGCTGGGGCTGTCGCGGTTTTCAAGTATTGCAAGGTACATCGCTTCACGCACTGTAACATGTTTATACATATGTTTCTGATCATGCATTATTTTTTTAACTGGTTGTCAGTTCGTAATCTGTTCGACACATTGTGAAAATTGCATAGTCGCCCATCCGATTATAAATTTATTACATTGCGAGATGAGAAATAGTAATGCATCACAGCACACTGATTCTACCAAGTCAATATCGGTAAATGCTCGTATATGTATTGCGGAGTTGTAAATTTGCAATAATCCTGGAAGCTGGCGCTGTTGCAGGCCTGGTGCGAGCATGTCCAACAAGGGCCTGATGGGGGCGCTGGTGCTGCTCATAGTGACGCTGACCGTCATGCCACTGTTCCTGTGGTCGCTCTGCTTTATCAGTGACTGGCATACACGCCTCGGACATTGCAGCGGAATGTTCTAGAAATCGGAGGCCGTTGAACGGCTCGCTTGAGAACATGTGGACTTTGAAAGTGATTGTGTAAATGACTATTAAGAATATATGTTTACTAATTCATCGATCAGAATTTTGACTGCGTTTTATTTCCTATGCGAATAACTCCATTGTATAGTATTTTAATGATGTATATTGTTTCACTGCTGATCATGTATACTGTATGTCAATCTTATCGTTAGTGGCAGACGTTTGTCTAATGTAACCATTGTCAAAGAAAACCATGGCGTAGACTTATTTTCGGTTATTGGTACTGAAGATATTGTTTCAGCAGATATAACATTATTTATAGGAAAATCGAGATTCCGGAACGTGCATTCTATTTATCATATTAGACCTTCGCCTGTGCATAACGCGCTTAACTTTGGGCTGAAATTTCGGCCACATATTGTATGTCTAGTCTTGTAGTGTCATTGCCCGTTTTACGGACCAATTGCTCGTTTTATGGACCACTTTTTTGCGGACCAATTGTGCAATTAAAAATAAAGAAAACTCTCTGAAATGTGTACTCTCTTTCGAGTGTCTTCTTTCTATGTTTATAAGTGTGTAACTAATTAATAAATATCCTCTTAGCGTGCCCCCATTTAAAATAACATTAGCTAACCATCCTGAACTAGAGACTCAAAATACAGCAGCATTCCTAAATAATAATAAGCATCGGTTATTAACATGGTGCTGGTTATGCTATTCACACAATGTAGACTCCTGCCATTCGTGATCTATTTTATGGATATAATGTGTGTTGATCCTGTTGATTTCTTATTAAATCAAACGCGATGAGAGGATCGACAAATACAATTATTAAACTAAAGTCGTAGCCATTATGCAACGACAATATGTGGCAATTTGGTGTCTTTGAATGCTTAATATGTTAATGTTATTTATCTTTCTTGTCTAAATACTGCACAAACAAACGAACTTAAAACCACTTTGAACGTATTCCTCGTGTCCCCGTGTCTTCAGTTACAACAATCGTATCATCGCTGTTTCATATAATTACAGTGCTGTTTTGTGGCTTAGACCAAACTTTTAAATAATAACAAGTTGTATCACAAGGGCTAGCACAACACCTCCTTCTAGTCGGTGTTAGTTTAGTTTAGTTTCTAAAAATCTAAATCGAAGGAAAAAGTGCATAGCACATTTGAAGAAAACTGATGAACATTGGTCTGTGTGGGTTATTTGACGACAGTCACTTCGAACAGAGACCATTACACTTCGGTAAAAGAATAATACAAATAAGTCTCGATGTGTATGTGTTTTAATGTAGTCAGCTATAGATTTCTCAAGTTTAAAGATGTTCCTGATATATATAACATTGAATGTCAAATGCGTATGTAGTGGACAGGCACATCAAACAGCGACGATTTACTGCCAAAACAGGTGCATATACAGACGAATGTGCAAAGATGTATTACTGGTATATGGCATTGAGACGGGTCTGTGTTACACATTGTTTCGTAATTAAATTTTACTGACCAGTGGTCCCGCATGGAATTGGTACCAAATGTTTGTACACCACCTCCCTTGATCAAGCTCTTCCTTTCATATTACCATTAAACACAACTGCAATTTGATGCGAATTCTAATGAAACATTGGACAAAAAGTTTGTCGCTTTTGTGTTTTGGAAACTTAACTATTTAATAAACAATCAAAAGGAGCGCACCGGGTCAGGACAGTTTTAATGCTCCTGTTTATTCGCAGAGACATTAATTATATCTGCAATAAATAGTTAATATGTATGCAAAACATATCATCATCACATCTTCCGAATAAGTATGACTTCCAGTTTGATTTTTTCTCGAACATAAGCCACCAAGTAAACACTTTCCTCTCGCTCGACGCATATTGAACATATATGTAACTGGGTGGATAAATCATAGCAACGTAACATATTTACGCCCCCCCCCCCCCCCAACCCGAAATCCTGGACCCGCCCTCGGTTCGTGGCACCTCATTCGAGTCAACTGAGCTATGGCAATAGTTGGCGCTTTCGCTTCTTACCGTGGTGATAGGGGTTCATTACCAGGCGTATATATGACCTTGGTTGATGGTCACACTACCGGCCAGTTCCTCTGGCTACTCCGGTTTACCTCACAGCTCAAGCAAAAACCAACATTGATAATATAGTTTATGGAAAAAGCTGGAGAAACACACACATGCACATACGCACGTTAATAATTTTATGTAACGGGTCATTGACCAAATATGGTAAAAGCTAGGGACTGGACATCTCCCTTATCCGGGTACCCGATGTTTTCGTTTAGGAATTGCAAGAATACATGTATAGGTAAAATACATTAAAATCTACGTATCTTCAGTCAACGTTACAAACAATGCTACTCAATAACTTCGTATATCAAAACTGTACACTGGTGGTGGGGTATCCGGCCCGGATTTACCGTGGGTAGCTGACCCCAAAGCTTATGTAATATAATCTAAAACATGAAATTTTAAAAAGAAACAAAGAAGATTGTGAAAATGTACGGTACCCCTTAAACTGATCATCATCGCTAATCCAAGACCAACACCTAAGGCACAGATTCAAAGGGAGGAGTCACAGTGATCGCTATCGCTAATCTTAGCCTAAGACAGCTCGTAGGCCAGGATTGATGATGGGGGCACGGGGGGGGGGGGGGGGGGGCACGTGTTCGCAGCTGACACTGCGAATTCCTAACACCGCTTTAGTAACATCGTAGCATCAGTGCTAGTGATGTGTCCACTCGGCGCTTTACTTATAGAAGATTAAGACATATTTAACTAAAATATCGCTTTAAACTCATTCTGGGTAAAAGTAATGGTCACAAAACTTTCGAAGGCGTGGAATATCACTATAGCCCCATTTTCATTGAACTGTTCAAGTGAAAGTAATTAATTTGATATCTCGATAAGCCATCTATTTCTCATTTTATATCTTGAACTTTGTAATTAACTCTTTAACTGCTTCACTGGATATTCGCTTAAATAAAACCTTCTGAAGATTCTTGAAAGTGGTCCGAATTTCTTCAGACGTTCGATGCAATTATCCCATAGGGCCTATTTTCTAGTTTACTGGGGTTTTCCTCGCAAAAATTCGTCATCATGCGTGGATACGGAATGTGTTCTTTTTCAGTTTTTTGTTACACATCGAAATAAAGTTGATTCAAATTTTGATTCATAACTGCAGTTTTATGGGTTACTTTTTGTTATGAATGTGTGTGTGGTCTGGTGATGAAGGGAGGGGAAGTCCGCCACCAACTTAACTCACATGCGCCGGTCGGGAAGCAAACCTGGGTCACACAGGGTGAAAAGCGAGTATATACTGATTTATTGATTGAATCGATAAAGGTGCGGTTTCGGTCGGGATATTTCCACGTATATGCAGAACAGATGGATGGATGGATTTGCAAGGGTTGATTCTGGGTGGGTGAATGGATTGATTAATGAGTGGGCGAATGCATGAATGAGTGAGTAAATGAATGAATCAATGAGTAAATTAATGAGTAATTGATTGAATGAATGAATAAATAAATGAATGAGTAGAGGAATAAATGAATGAGTGAGTAAATTAATGAATAAATGAATGATTAAATTAATGAATAAATTAATAGATGGATGGATGAATGAATGAATGGATGTATGGATGAATGAAGGAACGAACGAACAGACGGTGGAATTAATAGAACCCCCATCCCCACCTGCTCGTGACACCCTCACCCAAGACAGTTATATCTGGAGGCGACACTGGGTATTGTTACTTATAATACTTTGATGATTTTTTTTTGTCTCGGTTGTCTGTTTTGAAATGTACGCCTCGCTATCCGCATCTTGTGGTCAACATCAGCAAGGTTAAGGGAGAACCTGATCATATTTACCTGCTTAATTATTTTTGAAAATTAGTGAACGGGTACCCGGGTGTAAAATAACACATGTACCCGCCCAGTGAGTGAGTCCCTCATGAGAACATGATCAGGTAATGTAGAATATCTACACACATCGAACAAAAATAATTTGGTGCGTTGTAACCTATTATGAAGCTGACTGGTTTAAATATAGAATCTGTAGTTTCATTGGTTTGTTATTCAAATACTGATTCGTGATTGGTCAACGTTGTGCCGTAGCGTTTGAAATGGCACAAATGTCAAAACAGACTCGTAAATAGTGGACGTTTCTTAACGTTGTCTCACATCCTGGTAATGACATTTTAATTGAAATAAACAATATTTATAATCATTACGTACATTACATTTCTTCACTTTAATTTTTTTGTATATAAAGTATATAGCATGTTACTCGCTTAATGCTATATTATCATATAAATTCGCGAGATGTCGCAGTGCGTATTTTAGACTGGGCTATAAATCATTTTTAAATGGACGATTGGTTTTAGTCTTTGCACGAAAAAACTTAATGTCATGTGTTCGAATATTGGTTACATAATGTAAAGCTATGTGATAGACAAACTGCATTGTATGAATTTCAATTTATCGATGTATCTTTGTTGCACACTAATGAGTAATGGTTTAATCTTAAATGTTAAACTGTTTAAAGCCTGTGTAATCGTAATAGTATATGATATTAGATTATTATTATTACATTGAATTTCATTTTTGCAGATGATTGACAAAAACAAGTGAAACATGTCGGGAGTTAGCATTGTTAGCGGTGGTGGTGTGGATGATGGTGGTGGCACCTTTGAGTTTTCCATGTTAGACATAGGCGTCTCATACCCTGCAGACATGGCAGGCTTGCCAACATCCACTCCAAATGTGGCAAAACTGAAACGACGCAGTAGGAGATCTTGGTTTGACAGTCCAAATCAAATGAAATACGAAATTGCAGTTGAAAATCCTCAAGCTACTAAACCCGTACAACGCAAGAGTGAAAATATGGAGGTCTTGACATTAACTCACTTCACAGCACCACCAAGGCTTGGCTTTGGAACAATGAAACTGGGACAAGAAAAAATGTGCACCCTTATGCTCAGAAATCCACATGACTATGAGCAGCGTGTCAGAGTTGAGAAAGTTCCAGACAAGAAACACTTTACTGTGAATTGTCGAGAAATGGTAGTTGGCCCTGAGGAATCTTTTCCATTGGAAATAACATGGTCACCAAATGAATCTGGGGGTGTGCGAGAGATGATTCTTCTTCAGATTGACAGCAGCTACAGATTGCAGGCATATTTGTTTGGTACAGTCACTGAACCGCCAAAGAAAAAGAAGACGGTATGCCATTTTGATTAAATTACAATTGAAGTTTGGTTTAATTATTAGGTTTTAATGTTATACTTTTATCATTAGGTAGTTTATTTTTCATAGAAATACTGGTGATTGCCAATAGTTATTGGCATTAACAATTTAACCTATAAAAAGTATATTTTGCTAAATGTCTTATTATGTGATTCTTTCAGAAACGTGTTGGTTTGCTTGCATCCAAGGTTGCCAAGCCATTTTCTGTTATTCACACAACAAGTTTGGCAAATATATTTAAGCACTACAGTCCAGAGAAGAAGACTACCAAACAACTGTATTGCCCAGTCTCTGGACAAATGACAATGAAAGCATCCACTGCAAAAAATCGTGCAGCCAGCAGCAACACTAATAACATCAAAGGCGTTCCTTGTGAGCTAGCAAGTGGACAAACTGAAACTGTGCAGAAAGAAATGGATAAGGTGGTGAAAAGACAGTCAGCAGACAAGTTGACAAGTACTGTTGTTTCTAAAGAAGCTGCCGTTCCTCGGAAGAAAATGAGAAGATCCAACACATATTCAAATGTTTCTGATCTTGGTCTTGTTGTGCCCATCATACACAATGAGGAGGTTACTGGCCACAAAGATACAAGTCTCCTGAAGGTTGGTGAATGCAATATAAGTGGTCTGAATGTTTTGAAAAAGTCTGATACTAATGCAGCAGTCAATAATGTCAATGAACTTCCAAGTTTTATGGAGGCTAAGCAAGAAGAAATAGATACAGAACCAAGTTTTATGAAGAATATAAACACTAGTGTTGGCAGAAAAGCAAAAACCGCCCAGAATGCCCAGCCTAGTTTTCTTGAAGATGATGGATGTTCAAATAAAATGGAACCAAGTTTTCTTGTACCTTGTCATAAAACACTGAAAATTGTTAAACTGGATGACAGTTTTCAGGATAGTTTAGATATGGATGAAAATCAGGAGAACGTAAAACCAGAAGAACCAAGTTTTCTCCAGACTCAACCTAAACGTAAGTCACTCAGACGAAGTGGTAGACTTGATGCACCTCCAGAATTGAATGTTCTTCGTAGCATTAAGAAAACACGCTCTGATGGAGGGAAAAGTAAAAAGCAACGTTCATCCGATGGGAATTCTGTTCTCAAGCAGTTGAAGAATTTGAAGACTTTCATTCATGACAAAAGTTTGGAAATTGAGGGAAATGGTGCTGATTCCTTTCCCAAGAATGACCTTAGTGTAGAAAGACAAGAGACATTTGTTACTGCATCAAAGTCGCCAAGATTCTCCATGGCTGCAGTTGGTGACATTCGTACAGGAACATTTGTATCAGATCAGGCAAAACTTAAATTACTGGAAGATCACAAACCATCTGAAGCTAGCCCCAGAAGAACCACATTTACTGTTTTGAAAACTGGCGAACAAAATATGCATAACACTGCATGTGCCAGTCGTGCTGGCACATTAATTGAAGAGGAAGAGGGTATGGACAATATTGGTGCTATTGAAAGGGCTTTAAAAGCTAACGAAGAGGATGTCATCGTAGACAAACAAAATGACAAGCCTAAACTGGAGAGAATGTATTCTGCAGATAGTCTGGAGAATAATTCTCTGGAAGAGAAGTTTGGTTCCCCTACAGCAATAGTGACAGAGCCAACTGAAGACTATTCCCGTCGTGCAACACTTACTGTCACAAAGTCTCACCCATCAGAAGCATTGATCAAACATCATTCACAGAAATTAGGTGCAGCCACATCTCTTTTCAAAGCAAAACCAAAACAAATCGACTGCATTCAAGAAGAAGACATAAGTGAAAGTCAACAGTCAGCACAGAATAGCACATTTGAAATGTCAGTGGGAAGGAGTGTTTTACTGAAAGATGCTGATTTTCAGCCAACTCCTGATCGCCTGCCTACCAGCCCAGTGTTGAACCATTCTAGGCGATCAACTCACATTGTAATTAAACCAGAAGTAGTTATTATAACTGGTAACAGTGTAACACAGCTAACTAAGGACACAGAAAATGTTGATAAAGTCCATTTGAGAAAAAATGTAAAAAAGCAGTCAGTGTCAGAATTGGCTCAGACTCGAACTGAAGTTATGCCATCAGTTGCTGAGTCTGCTGAAGAGACTGTTGTGTTTTCTCCACCGAGTGCCAATACAAGACGAAGAACACTTTCTGCTAGAAGATCTTTGGGGAAGAAAATCAAACAAAATGTCATTAAGGATTCCAATTCATGGGAAATGACCAGTAAAGTCAATGGAACTGACTGTCATGATGGTGGTCAGCTGTTTTATGTTCCCTTGGACAAAGAAAATGATGAGCAGGTGAAGAAAAGGGTAAATAAACCTGATCCCAAGCAATTCCTGAAGAAGCGCAGCAACTCATGTACACAAGAAGTTGATCAGAGGACTAAACGAGTTTGTAATGAGAAACCTGCTGCCGAGTGCAAGATAAATACAACTACTACAGTCACACAAAGAAAACCTTCTGGTAAGTCAAACAATTTCTTGTAATAAACAATAACTTCCTTAATCATGTCAACATTTTGGACCAATTATTTACATACATTTAAACTGTTTTACTATTATTTTATTGCATTTATTTTGATAGGCTCCGCAATAATGCAGGGTCCTCGGCAGCCAGTGAAGCCGAAAGCCAGTGTACTGAAGGGCCTAGCTCAGTCCAAACTGATACTCGCCAAGAAGTCTAAGTCAGGTACAGGAATACTTTGCTAATTGGCTTTGAATAGTGTTGTGCTTTTTGTGTCGCCTGAAAAGGCAGCATATAGGGGTTACTTTGTTGGCGTGGGCGGCTGCGTCCTCTTTAGTTTGTGCAGCCAATAACTTTAGAAGCTTTTGTGCAATCATTATGAAACTGTAATGAAGTGTTAGAAGGCGTAAAAGGAAGGTTATGTTTGGTTTTCGGTATAATTGCTCTGATCACACTAAAGTAATGCTCCTCAGGGGACACATTCGACTCGCCGAGTTCTAGTTAAAAAAAAACTGGTGCCGAGTTACAGATGTATAGTGGCATTATTGGTTTCTTGTTTGTTAAATCCTAGATTTGTACATGATAATGGGGGTAAGGTGGAAATGTGTATAACAGTTGCAGTTTGTTTTGTTTGTTAATTGTTTTCGCTGTGTTTAACAGTATTTCAGTCATATCACGGCGATCAGTTAACCTACTGACACTATTCCCGGGCAAGCTTAGCCGATCTAAGCGGTTTACCAGTACTAAGTGCACATACTTATACCAGTAGCTGACAAATGCCCTACTTGAATCGGATGAAGGGGGAGAATGGCTGTATAAATACTTTCATGACCAATCCCCACACAAGAAATGTGGCCGGGCTGGGGTTCGAACTCACAATCCCCGGATTGACAGTCCAGCGCTATAAACTTAATAACTGGGATTTCTATTTTAGTTTTTAAAGAGCACTTGCTTTTGTATTGCAGTTATTCCAAAGCATCCGCTAGCATTTGCAGCTAAGAACATGTACTATGATGAGAGATGGATGGAGAAGCAGGAGAGGGGGTTTGTCAACTGGCTCAACTTCATACTTACTCCAGCAGATGAGGTCAAGGGAAGTGATGTCAAAGTGAAAGGTTTGTAACAATTTGTAATAATTCTTATTGTTCATATTTCTTTAGTTCTCATGTAAAACTAAATCGTTAATTAATTCTCTTCTCTTGCTAAATGTTGAAACATTTTTTAATGTCATGCATTTTTTCCCAGTTGATGCAGGAAAGCTTTCCATCGATGTTGAAAAGGGTCGTGGACAGTTGGCTCCTACCAAAGAAATTCTTTCGTTTCGAACCTACTCCGCTCATCGGAAGCTGAATCGGCTAAGGAAATCGGCATGCAAGCTTTTTCAGAGTGATTCTGTCCGCCAGGTTGTCCACAAACTCGAACGTGAAGTGGAGAGCGGGAGGCTTCTGGTCAGGAAAGACAAGATGCTGCATGCTGACCTGGGTGCCAAGCAACGAATCCTTGACATGCTGCTGTCCTATAACCCTCTTTGGCTTAGAATTGGGCTTGAGGTCAGTTTATTTTCATGTGTTGCTCAAAAGTTTTTCTAAATGCTTGTTAGCACAAATTTCTACTTGAATATTGATGAAAACATGGGATCAAGGTATAAATTGTTTAAAAAGTAACTCATAAACAAATACCACCGATACTTCCATACAGGAGAACTGGTGCAGCTCCCATCATATGAAGAATTCATCTTTTGCAGGGTGTATCATTCTGTAATTTTGGCTTAAGATATCTTTCTATTGATAATTTCTTAAGGAAACATTACCATAAAATCTAACAACTTTTCTAAATAATAGCATGTCAGGTGAATTGAGGTTTGTATGTCAAATTTGAATGAAATTTCATTAATACCAATTATGTTTACCAGAAATACACTTGTTAATCAGATGCCACATATCCTATAGTTTGCTGTATTACATAAGCTGATCAATTCTGTATCTTGAACACCACATATTTCAGACCATCTATGGAGAAGTAGTTGCCCTGCAGAGCAACACAGATGTCTACGGTTTGTCCAGGTTTATAATCACTAGGCTGCTGTCTAGTCCAGATATTGCCCAGGCCTATGCTCATCCAACAGTGCCACATCTCTACAGGGATGGTATGTATAATCGATCATTTTATGTATTGTCTTAGTACCTATTAATAATAAGATCTGGACACAGGTAGACATAACAGTTCACAGTTCGATGTTTAGTAATGGCACCAAGCGTACTTTCTATAGGAAGTAGCAGTAGAGTGTACCCCAGGGCTGCTGCTTAAAACCGTCAGCCGGGGCAGACCGAGAACAGAAATCCCTTATTTAGTGGAGGGAAGGCGGATGATTTTTGTCAGAATATTACATTATAGAGTGCAACGGTTTGGTGGGGTGGCGAACATATTTAAGATAGGCCTGGGATCGGAACTTTGCGACCTGTAAACGGGAAAGGTCAGGTAACACATTATATTTGCCACGAATGTGTTCGGATTGGACAAGTATGTTATATTTCATGCAGGCAAGGACAAGACGTCTGATTGTAGGGACTTCGCAAGTTTGTTTGTTAATAATGTAAACCATTGCTGCGTTGTCAGTGGTAGGATGATGCAACAATTGGTGAGCATGGAACCTCATATTACTAAAGAAAGTACAATCCATACTAACTCATTAAAAAGGTGATGTCAAAAGGTAACCAATAAAGTTGCCAGGATCCATAAAACCAGTGTGTTTCAAATACTGCGCCATAACTTAGTTCCTGATGTATCTGTATGAAGGTGCAACGATCGGACGACAACCAGCGTTGTTCTGTTAGTAGTTGCTTGCCATTGAAATGTTCCACACATTTTTTTTCATGCAGACAGGTTCTTACGACTTTCGCACGTGAGTGTGATACGATGATGGGGCTTTGAGACCTTCTTTGTTAAGTCAGTAATGCGAATTAGAAAACAACGCCCTGGCAGAACTACCTGAAAACAAAAATGTACAAGACATAGAAATGACTGTAAATTCTTCCGGGCTATTTTTCGTGATTTTCATGCGGAGGCACTGGCGGTTCGTAGTTTTCCAGCTTGTCTTGTGGAAGACGGGCCTCCATAAGAATAGAATCGAGTACCCATGAATGTAATAGTAGTGGTAGAATCACCTATATCTGAGCAAAGGGCCAGGAACTTTTCCTATATCTGAGCATAGGGCTAGGAACTTTTCCAAGTTTTGCTTACAGATTGGCAAATACGCAGGACCCAAAAATAGGAAATCATCTAGAATGTAAACCATATGTCGTATCTGAAGTGTGTGTTCTGCCACATGTTGTAATGCAGAACTAAAAGCGTTCATAAATGGCACAAGAGGAAGAAGCTCCCATTGGAAGACATATATCATAGTAAATTTGGTTACTGAATTGAAAGCCAAGAAGATGATGGTCTGCGGGATGAATTGGTATTAAACGGAACGCCGAATCAATATCCGTTTTACTACAAGAGACCGTAGTTAGATCGGGATCAATATAATCATTGACGGAAGCGTCCGTAGGGTAACTAAGGTGGTGAATAAGACGGAATTCCCCTGGTGATTTTTTAGGTACAAGACCATTCTGACTTATACGAAGATTAGGTAGGGGTGGCGTTGCAAAAGGACCAGCGATTTGGTCCGTTTTGAGTTCATTTTGTATTTTTTGGGCTACTATGTCAGGGTGTTCTAAACAAGATTTCAAATTGGGTGATGATGTAGAAATACAAGGACCTACATAGCCTAAGGCAAAACCGGACGAGAAACATTCGATCAGATATGAAGCATGATGGTACTTGTGTAGCAAAGGAGCTAGCCGGCCAATGAGTACTGGGGTAACCACTTGTGACTTTTTTCGATGTTGGCTTGGGAGCAGTATTTCTTGCGAGTGGGACAGATTTGTTTCCTGAGTCGGTGACCTGGGTTTTGGTAGACTTGCGACACTCATACGCTGGATAGGACCCTCGATAGAAACCGCAGTTGTGGGTTCATCGATTATAATGCCAACAGGTGTTATCGAGGAATCGACGAGGGGAGGACTGGTGGTAGGTACGGGGAAATTGGCGTTGAGAATGAAAGGGCTGCGGTGACTGGAAAGTGGTGCAGGGAATCAGCCAAAACTCAATATATGTAGACGATAGTATGCGAAAGCTAACCCAAGATGACGTGTAGCGATATCCCGGACAATCTCAGCATATTTCATTAGCGGAGGGGTTTCTAAGGGATATTTTGTGGTATAGACTGCAGTGAATCGAATGAAAGCTGAAGTCCAAGCCTCAATAGATTTGAATGCCGTGCTATGGCCGCCGGCAATAATGATAGCATAGGGTCCTCGTCAAGGTCCGAGGAGTTGTTGCTGGAATCGGCAACCGATAGTTGGTCGGGACTTTCCTGTTTTGCAGCCAGATGATTTGGGGTAGAGCACCCTAGTCCATCACCTGTTGGAATGGTAAGAGGCTCCACTGAAACCGTGTTGACCGCTGGATTAATGTGTTCCTCCAGGGACAGGTTGACCCGGGCAGGAGGTGGCTACCCAACTGGGGAAACTGGGCATGGTCGTTTTCGTTCGGCCCCAGTCATGTTGGATGGAGACGCTCCGCAAGGGCAGGAGGTCACCGTGGCCGCCGTTCGTTTAGGTTTCATCTGGGGAAACAAAACATGAGAATGGAAGGATGATAAACTTTGCAAATGCATATCTGGTATAAAGTAAGGTATATAACCATTGAAACATGCCAGTTATAAATAAACGACCAACCTCAGGCAATATTAACAATTGGCTAATCTGGATTTTATAGAATTCAATTATTTGGTATAAAGTAAACCATGTATTGGATGTAGAATGAAGTGAAGTACAACAAAATACCTGGAACAACCAAACATCAGGTATATATAGTATATATATATATATGTAGTGGATACATATAACTAAAAGACCAGCTCTATACCGGATTATAACAAAACAAGGAGGGGCCTGGAACAACCAGCATCAGGCAAAAACAAAGACAACAATGCCTAGAACAACTAACTTCAGACACTGATAACTATGGCCTAATTTACCCGATTCACCTAATATAATCAATGCCTATGAAGTAACTATGTATTGGATGTAAACATGTAGCAAATTATAACCAAAACCTGCAACGACCAACATCGGCTTTAGTAATTGTTTATTATTATTATTATTGAAAAAAAATTAAAAAGTATGCCGGATATTAACGGAGGAAACAAAAAACGGGTGTGGGCCTGGAACAACTGACATCAGGCGAAAGAATGACCATCAGTGTGTATTTGCAGTATATTGTATGAATTACCGTATGTGTTTCACGGAAAACTGCCGAACATGTAAAAGGGTGCCTGGAACAACCGACATCAGGCGAAGGAATGACCATCAGTGTGTTTTTGCAGTATAATGTATCAGTTATGTGTTTCCGGTAAACTGCCGAACATGTTAAAGGGTGCCTGGAACAACCGACATCAGGCAAAGGAATGACAATTAGTGTGTATTTGCAGTATACTGTATAAATTATGTGTTTCCGGTAAACTGCCGAACATGTAAAAGGGTGCCTGGAACAACCGACATCAGGCAAAGGAATGACCATCAGTGTGTATTTGCAGTATACTGTATAAATTATGTGTTTCCGGTAAACTGCCGAACATGTAAAAGGGTGCCTGGAACAACTGACATCAGGCAAAGGAATGAAAGTGTGTATTTGCAGTATAATGTATAAATTATGCCTTTCTGGTAAACTGGCGAACATGTAAAAGGGTGCCTGGAACAACCGACATCAGGCTAAGGAATGACAATCAGAGTGTATTTGCTGTATAATTTAGAAATTATGTGTTTCCGGTAAACTGCCGAACATGTAAAACAGTGCCTGGAACAACCGACATCAGGCAAAAGCAACGACTATCAGCGTGTATTTGCATTATAATGTATAAATTGTGCGTTTCGGGTAAACCCCCGAACATGCAAAAAGGTGCCTGGAACAACCAACTTCAGGCAAGTACAATACTAACCGAAATCTACCCTCAAATAGGCTTAAGTTACAGAAATCAACACAATATTCTGTTGGATATGGAGTGGCAAATAAATGCTCTCTTAATCCCCCAAAAGAAGAACAATAACAAAATTGTAATTATTGGGATACGTGTCTGAAAAATCCATTAGACAATCGAACCCATGGGGGCGGCGACCACAACAGCTAGAATATTGGAGGTCAAACAAAGCTGACCGGCCTGCGATAAATGGCAACCGTCTTCGGCAAAATTGCGGATCTTACACGTGGCAGACCAGAAACCCTTCATGCGCCAGAAGAAGCCTCGTGTGTCGAAATCCGAAACTACGTTACAGGTCGTCTGCCGTTGCACCTGGAAACCCTGAATATTGAATGCGGGGGTTCCTCAGAAGATCCAGATGAAATTTAAGTGAGTCCGTAGCTACAATAAAGTTCCGTAAGCGTTTAACAAATGAATGTCCAAAAATGTGCACTTGTCTTGTCGAGAGCGTGGCCATCTTGAATTCCGGAAAAACAAAAGAACGCTGATCCGAAATTTTGCCACTTTATTCTTTCAAATTACAGATGGAATGGGTCGCCGTCCAAACAACTTTTTCCAAAAGTGTACACCCAAGAGAATTTATAATCGTAATTGATAAAAACACCTCTGTGAAAATGCAGAAAACAGTATTAATCAAACTAAATTAGACTGCAAAATGGCGAGGCAACTGCCCATGCCAACAAAAAACAAATGAATAACTGATGCGCCCTACGGTGGGCGCTGGTGCGCGCTAAGATTGGCTGAAGCGCGCCACGTGATGTGAACGGACGGCTTTGATTAGCTGATTATGTGAACAAAGAAAAATCTACTATTCCTAAATGCCGTACTTAATAATACCTTTACATAATGAAAATAATGAAAAATTCGTCCTATATAAAACCACCATACAATGGCATAAATATTTATAAATACGAGAGCTGTTTCCTAACTTCGCGGAATTACATTCTTCTACGTTAGGTGATTTATCGAAAAACAAAATACATCTTGCGATACGTTTACTAATGAGTGACTTTCAGACCAAAAATATAGTGATACACAGAACAGTTAATTTTTGTGGAACATTGAACAAGAGTACTGTGTAGTACTTGAAGCACGCCGACGTCAATTTAACGTCATCTAAACGTCAAATTGAAGAGTGCGGTTCTCTTTTTCGATGTAGTCACCACCTGTAGCCACACACTTCCAATGTATATTTACCCACTGGTCCAATTTGACCTTGAACCAATCCTTACTGAATGATAAAATAATTTCTCTCGATTTGTTGAGTAATTCAAACGATGTTTCAAAGCGTTGTCCTCTCAGTTCATTCCTAAGGTCGGGAAATAAATGGAAGTCCATAGGGGCTAAGTCCGGACTGTAGGGAGGGTTTCTACCTTCCCTAAATCAGGCATGCCATTTGTACATAAATGTCTTTCCACACTTTGGTAATGTATCCGAGTTTTTTATTTGTTTAAATGTTTCTGCCGAAGATCGTTCGAGTACAAAGCTAAATTTGACAACAGAACGTAACTCGACATCGTCCGTTGACGTCAAGCGATTAAGGGAAGTCATGGTGATAAAACGATGCTGGGAGGTAACCGTTCAATACAGTGCAGGAAATGACGTAGAGACGTTACGCTAACAGCAGGCGCATTTGCGCCAAAAATGCATAATGTTGGACTATTCAACAGCACTTTGAGTGCGTTTCAAATGTATAAAAACAAGTCGCTAAATATTGGTTGCTATAGATACCACTTAATCTTCCATAAATTAAAGAAAACGAAATCGCATTATAAAATATCATAGGATATGTGTCAAACAACTTATTCATGTGTTTTAATGCCAGTTGATTGAAAAATGAACTTTTCAGAAGAGAATTCCGCGAATTTAGGAAACAGCCCTCATACATGTACGCTGATACCACACAAATAATGAACATGTGGGATGGCAGTCTCAAATAAATGGAAGAAATCATGTGGTTTGCCTTCCTCTATATTATTATTTTGTTACTTTTCAGGAATAAACAAGTTATATACTGGTAACACATGCATTTGAGATTTTATCAGTTGTAATTGTACGTATTGTGACTCAAAATTAAAACCCTGTTTAATTAACAACATTTTGAAAAATAACAGTTTAATAATTCAACAGAACCTGTAAATAAGGATGTACTTGATACAGTAACATGTCTTATGTTATTATGTTTTATGTTATTTTATGAACAGGATATGGTGAAGCCAGTGCCCAGCACACACTGAAGAAGTTTCTCATGCTCGTGTACTTCCTTGATCAGGCAAAACAGCAGAGACTTATTGACCACAACCCTTGCCTCTTCTGTAAAGACTCTGAATACAAGGTAACATTCTGTGTGTGGTGTTCATTGTTGCTGTTCCAGGTTCACTGATGGTGAACATTACCATTGAAATGCAGACTGATTTTGTAACCTGTTTGAATCAAAAATATTGAACAGAAAGGTAGTTCTTTCCCCTTTCAGCTGATTTCAATGTCATATTGTTTATACAAATAGCGCATACATTTGCTAGATCAATAAAAATGGTGTGATTTGGTGTAACTCTTAGGTGTTGAAGTATTTTTTCTCCCAGAATTTTTTTCTTAGTAACACTTCTGATTATAAGAATGCCAACAACAAGCACCGCTTTTTATACGCCCGTTTGAAAAAACGGGACGTATTATGGGAACGCCCCTGGCGGGTGGACGTGCTGCAGAGCATAACTTTGTCCAGCGTTCATGGATTTTCAAATAACTGGGCAGAAGTGACAAGCATGGTGAGACAGAGTTTCGCGCGAAAGAACCAGGTCCCTAGGTCCAAGGTCAAGGTAACAAGTCAAGGTCGAAGGTCAAATATAAGAAATCAATCCTTAACACTTTGTCCGGAGCATATCTTTGTCCAGCATGGATGGATTTTCAAATAACTTGGCAGAAGTGACTAGCATTGTGAGTCGGAGTGTTGCGCGCAAGAACCAGGTCCCTATGTCAAAGGTCAACTTAACAATTCAAGGTCAAAGGTCAAATTTAAGAAATCAATATGTTATACTTTGTCTGGAACATATGTTTGTCCAGTATGAATTGATTTTCAAATAACTTGGCAGAAGTGACAAGCATGGTGAGTTGGAGTGTCATGCGCAAGAACCAGGTCCCTATGTCCAATGTCAAGGTCACAATTCAATGTCAAAGGTCAAATTTAAGAAATAAATCCTCTACACTTTGTCTGGAGCATATCTTTGTCCAGCATTGATGGATTTTTAAATAACTTGGCTGAAGTGACAAGATGGCGAGACGGAGTGTCGCACGCAAGAACCAGGTCCCTAAGCCCAAGGTCGAGGTCACAATTCAAGGTCAAACATCAAATATAAGAAATAAATCCTTAACACTTTGTCTGGAGCATATCTTTGTTCAGTATAGATGGATTTTCAAATAGCTTGGCAGAAGTGACAAGCATGGTGAGTCCGAGTGTCACGCGCAAGAACCAGGTCAAATTTAAGATATCTATACATAACACTTTGTATTGATTTTTTAAATTAAGATGTGCTCCGAACACTTTGTCCGGAGCACCTCTTTGTCCAGCATGGATGGTTTTTCAAATAACTTGGCAATAGTGAAAAGCATGGAAAAGCAGTTTGTCACACACAAGAACCAGGACCCTAGGTCCAAGTTCAAGGTCAAATTCAAGGTCAAAGGTCAAATATAAGAATTCAGTCCTTCACAATGTCCGGAGCATATCTTTGTCCGGCATGGATGGATTTTTTATTCTGTCATCTTCATTACAGATTTAAATATATACATATGGAATAGTTTTGATACCCTCAACTCACCACACAGAAAGAGGCTTTGGGGATGAATTATATGCACAAATACCATGACTCGACCTTATTAGTTTTTGATGTGTTTCTCCTAAGTCGGTGAATTTTAACCCCCCAAAAACTTCTTTGACGGGCGTATCTTTGTGACAATGGCACTCTTGTTTGGTACTAAGTTTTGTATTTTAGTTTGAAATTTACGTTTCAGTTCATCTGTATATTGTTAATAGTATGTATTGTTGAAACTTTTTTAGGCAAGCAAAGACTTGTTGCTCCAGATTTCACGAGATTTCCTGTCTGGTGAGGGTGACATCACACGTCACCTGGGTTACCTAGGCTACAAAGTGACCTACACGCAGACAGCCCTGGATGAGTTCGACTTTGCTGTGAAGAAGCTGGCTGTAGATTTGAGGGATGGTGTCAGACTGACGTATGTATCTGTATCCTTTGTCATACAATTCTTTCTTTATATATGTCAACAAAAATCAATATCTTGAGGGCTTATCAATAACTTGATGTGCTGACAGAGTAATTAAATGTATTAACATAGTTGCAAACTCCAGGCCAAATTAAGTACCATCTGACCCAAATGTAGAATACATAATGCGCATAAGTTCTAGGTAGGAATCTGTAACAAGTGTTCATGACATTGACAAATGTACCAAACATGACCCAAGCTAGCAGACATACCTTTAACACAGTGAAACTTTTTGTCCAATAACCTTAACAAAACTGCATTTATTCCACTTTTTTTGTCAGTAACAGCACTTAATATTCTTCATTTATCAGATTTGTTCATCCTGAAACTTGTAATTTTGAAGCTGGGCTGTATGGTTTATAGTCCTCAATAAAATTAAACATGAGCATTTAGTCTGTGAAACTCCGTATTTGACTTCATGTATTCCTGTTGCAGTCACGTGATGGAGATGCTGTGTGACAGGAGGGACCTCAGTGCCAGTCTACGTATGCCGGCAATCAGCAAGCTGCAGAAAGTCCATAACATGAAACTTGTGTTCAAGGTGTTAACAGACCAGCAGGTTGACACCGGTACACAGCTAAACTCTTAATCTTTGAATAAATTCCTCTCCAGTTGTAAAACAGATATAATGAGCTGTTAGCAGAAAGTATTTGTTGAAACATTTTGTGGTGTTTGTAAGGATAGTTGTATTGATTTGACTGTAAAATGTTTGGTCCATAGTGTTTTATCCAGGAAGGCAGAGGGGCATGGCACAATATATTCGAAAAGGGCATTTTATAGCGCTGTGACCTTTTAAAAGGGCACGTGTTTCAGTATATTGGCTATGAGTATCATAATATAATTAACTATTAATTTAAGTGATTTATGTATTTTCAAATGCACACATACACCTTTGCAAAAACAGACAGAAATTTCAGAACATTTGTTTTATTATGAGTTATATATTTCTATGCAATAAACAGTATAGCAAAACTTTAACAGAATACATCTTCAAAAATAGAAATCTGTAATGTAAATCAAACATAGAATCTGTAATGAAAACTTCTGTGTGGGGCCATTTTAAATGACAAGTCCGTGGATATTTAGTAGGGGCTAGTATTTTCTCGACATTTGGGGCCCAAAAGGTGTTGACAGGTAAGTCATATTTGACACGTATACCAATATACAACTTGTTTCCCTTTCACACCTGAAGTCTCCAGACAGGGAACCACACTATTTGACTCGAAGTTAAGATACTAAAGGCTTTTTCCATTAAGTACATTTAAATAAAATTAATATTTCACCTAAATATATATTAGTTTCTACACATACGTACTAAAAGTCCATTTTTCAGGTGTCAATATTTGTAATTTTACATTTTCGCAGCGCTAAAAGTATTTGCCAATTGAAATAATGACTTGTATTTATTCAAAAAATCAATCCGATATGAACACGGATAGTAAGAGCGGGACTGTCAAATCTACGAGTTGACCTTATGTATGTTAATCGAATACACATCATCAATTAGGCCTAAATGTCACCACTTTAGTCGGATTAAGAATCAGGTTCAAGAATCAAGCTGACAATTGTACAGTAATCGCTTAAATCAAATCGCTTAGAAATTTCTGTCGGCAATAAATCGAGCACAGTAATCGTTTTAATCAAATCGATTAGAAATGCATGTATGCAATAAATCGAGCACAGTCAGAGCGACAATAACAGAAAACAGCGGGTGCCCTTTTCGCAGACAAAGGGCCGATACAAGTGGTGAAGAGGCAATTAAGATCGTAATCGATTATAGTGTTTTATCCAGGAAGGCAGAGGGGCATGGAGCAATATATCCAAAAAGGGCATTTTAGCGTGCTGTGTCCTTTTAAAAGGGCACATGTGTTTCAGTGTATTGACTGTGGGTATCATATTAATATATACAAATTTATATATAAAAAACAACAACATAAAAGCATGTTGACACTCTTGTACCGACTACAAGATTTGCACACGCAATATTCAATATTCACACGGATTAAACTAACAAGAAAAGCCTCTTGTTTGTTGTATGTCTGCCAAACGCGTTCATTTTATGTAATTCTCTTTATATAACGTAAGTTGTTCGCGGCGTGTTTTAATATAAACTTGATTGTCCGTAACGTACGGAGAAATTTGGGAAGCAAATTCTGTGGATCACATAATTATATTCTTAGTAATTAAAGATCGATATTTTATATTTACAACACCTAAAGATTCGCAGCAAATATATAATTACCTTTCAGTTCCGTCTGTCCTCTGCACACATTTGAATAAACTTTTAGGATTCAGAGCGATTACTCAATAACGGGAATGTGAAATGTACCTTCTGCCTTATTGTTGTCCGTTAGGTACAATAACTGGTGTACTTATTAAAGTGTGAACAATTAGTTAATTAAGGGCTGTTTGTTGGCTCATTATGAATTGGCTTATTGTTGTCAGTTATGTGCGCTAATTAGCCTATAACTGTCATCTTTTTAAAAGTTTCAACAAATAATAATACATATAATTGCATAAAATAATTAAAGAATGTGTAACTCTTATGATAATAGAAGATACATTTAATTGTGTTTACTTATTTTCAACAAATTCATGACTTAATTAGCGATCATTTGGGTGTTTATCCTAAAATGGAGACATTATATCGCCAATAAATACACCATATGAACCGCTATGTCCGGGTTGACAATAATCTTACATAGGAACGATTGTCCGGGCTGTCAAAATATTGTAGGAACGAATGTCTGGGCTATCAAAATTATTTAGGAACAAGTGTCCGTGGTGTCATAATCGCGTAGGAACCATTGTCCGCTTATGTAAACAAAATTAGAGTAGGAACGAATGTCCGTAGGAACCGATATCCGGATACCGGCGTTGACAGATAAGTCATATTTGACGCGCATACTTTTATACAACTTGGTTCCCTTTCACACCTCAAGTCTCTAGACACAGAACCCCGCTACCGGTATTTGTCCCGTAGTTAAGCTACTAAAGGTTTCGTCAATCAATTAAATACATTTAAATAAAAAATAATATATCACCTAAATATATATTAATTTCTACACATATGTACTATAAGTCGATATTCAGGTATATATATTTGTAATTTTACATTGTTGCAGTGCTAAAAGTATTTGTCAATTGAAATAATGAATCGTATTAATTCAAAAATCAATCCGTAACAAACACAGATAGTGAGAGGGGGAATGTCCAATCTACAAGTTGACGTTGTATCATTATGGTAATCGTATACTCATCATCAAGAACCAAGCTGACGATCATTAGTACAGTAATCCCTTAAAAATCAAATCGCTTAGAAACGTTTGTCGGCAATAAATCGAGCACAGTAATCGATTTAATCAAATCGATTAGAAATTCATGTGTGCAATAAATTGAGCACAGTCAGTGCGATAAAAACAGAAAACAGTGGGTGGCCTTTTTGCAGACATAGGGCCGATAAAAGTGGTCAAGAGGCAATTAAGATCGTTATCGATTAGGGCGAGTGGCGGCTTTTGCCTTTGAAAAGGGCAAAGTGGCGCTTCAAAAAAGGGGCATGGCGCCGTGCAAAAATGGCCTGGATAAAACACTAGATTAGGGAGAGTGGCGGCTTTTTCCTTTGAAAAGGGCAAAGTGGCGCTTCAAAAAAGGGGCATGTCGCAGGGCCGCGCAAAATGGGCCTGGATAAAACATTAGTCCATGTTGCCACTGTTATATGCTAGCTAATAATTGCTTACCTGTGTCAGTCTGTGAATCATGTTTCACAGTTGCTGGTTTCTTGAATATTCAAACAAGCCTTCCTTTGCAGTTAAACTCATCATTGCTGATGCGATATTGACCATTTTCTTTATTAATCTATCCTATGTATGCATGTTGTAACTTGTTTATCGCTCACACCTCAGCGAAGGCCAGTCCCATTGACATTGTGGAGGGCCACCGTGAGAGGACCCTGCAGCTGCTGTGGTGTGTCATCCTGCACTACCAAGTGACCTTGCTCATCAACGTGGACCAGCTACGGGAGGAAGTGCGACTGCTGGAACGCAGCCTCCGCGTCAAACACAGGCTCAACAGACTGGCAGCTCTCAAACCATGTATGGGCTGCTCATTAACAATTGTCTTGTCCTTCAGTCAGCGAAATAAGCAGTTTGTCCAAGCAAGCCCAAAATCTTAAGTTATTGCTTGAGACTTTGCCCAAGCAAGCCCGAAATCTTAAATTATTGCTTGAGATCAAGAAAACTTGCAAGCCCGCCTATAAAAAACTCAGAACCTGAGCCAGCCCAGTTCAAAATTAACCAGTGCAGGGCTTACAGGCTTGTGCTTATTGGACCACTGGTCCTTCACAATAAGCCCATTCAAGCTTGCAATTCTTTTGATCAAACTAATAAATATGTAGATTTATTAACATGCTTACTGTGTTTTGTTGTGCGTGTGACTGTGTATTACTATTTAAGATACAACCAGCTCAAATCACCTTAGTTGCTAAGTTAATATTCTCTTGCAGTGGAAGAAGGGAGTCGACGAGACTCCTTCATTGGGGACCTGCATACGCAGGATTCTAGATTAAACCTGCTTCTGCAGTGGTGTCGGGCTGTCTGTGCTCACTTTGATATTAAGGTTAGAAGTTAAAGCTTTGTCATTTAAAAATAAGTCTTTTGTAATTAAATGTTTGCTCGTTATCACTTTGACTAAGAATTACAATGTCAAATGACACTTACTTTTTTTCTTATGCTTAAGTATACAGGACCTTAAAGTTTGATTCAACAAAAAATTACAGATCATTAATTTTCTCTTATCAGTTGGGAGATTTTTCCTGCATGACTGTTTTAGGTTGAGAATTTCACAGTGTCTTTCTCTGATGGGCGTGCCCTGTGCCACATAGTGCACTACTACCACCCAGCCCTGCTACCCCTGGGCTCCATCCACCAGCAGACAACAGTCTCTCACCTGGAGGAGCTGGAGAGGAGAGGCTCCCAGGACGCCAGCCTCAATGACAGCACCAGCAGTGCAGCCGTCTTTGGAGGTATGGGCTGGCTGCTTGGAGACTAAGCAGTTTCAATATCTTGGCTGTATCTTTTTGAACAACAATTCATGGCTATACCAGATCTACTTCAACATTATTTCTTTAGTTTATTTAGTATAAGGAATTTTTATTTTCATGTGTGTTTCCCAAATCCAAAAAGCCATGTTTGATTTTATTTTTTGGGGTAAATTTTATATTGTGTGGATGTTGAATTTATTTCTTCAGAAATGGAAGATCCTGAAGTCTTTGAAAAACTGATGAGCAATGACAAAGAAAACTTCAAGTTGCTTTCAGAAAAAGTAAGTACAAGTATGGACATATCTCCATTTTCACGTACTTTTTATTTGGGAACTGTGTTTGTTTCATGTCTGTACACATTTTCACGTACTTTTCATTTGGGAACTGTGTTTGTTTCATGTCTGTACACATTTTCACGTACTTTTTATTTGGGAACTGTGTTTGTTTCATGTCTGTACACATTTTTACGTACTTTTCATTTGGGAACTGTGTTTGTTTCTTGTCTGTACACATTTTCACGTACTTTTCATTTGGGAACTGTGTTTGTTTCATGTCTGTACAAATGTGTACATGATGATTGAATTTAAATTGAACATACAAGAAGAGAAACAATCTAAAGCGTCTCTTGTCTGTAGGTAAAGGAGCTAGGAGGTGTACCAATGATGCTGCACTGGTCGGACATGTCCAACACGATCCCAGACGAGAAGGTTGTAGTTACGTACCTGCTGTACCTGTGCGCTCGACTGCTGGACATCCGCCACGAGTCACGAGCTGCCAGGGTCATACAGCATGCCTGGAGGTCATACCGACTGAAGAAACATGAACAGGAACTCAAGGTACTGTAACATTGTTGAAATTATCTTCACTCATATTGAAAAAATACATATATAATCTTAACAATTTCCACTATCGCCACTCCAATGATGTTTATTGTTTTATTAATTTATCATTTATAAATGTTGCTTTAGCATTGCTATAAATATTGTTCTCAATACATATCAATAATTGCAGGTGAAGACTAAAGCTGCGGTAGTGTTGCAGCGTGCAGTGCAGGCATTTCTACGCTCTCGTCGCCAGACCAGGCAGAATACTGCTGCATCATGCATACAGAAGGTTTGGAGGGGCTACAAGGGGAGAAAACTAGCCCAACAGCTTCGACTTGAACTGGCAATGCAGAAACAGATCTCAGCTGTAACACTACTCCAGGTTGGATGTTGTCATTGTTTGGAAGTTGAAAGTTCATAAAAATATGGTCTATATCAGGAGTTTGAATCTTCCTCCTTGCAACCAATCGTCCACTTTGAATATGAAATGTTTATACAACTAGTGCTTATATTTTGTGAATCTGTTAAAAAATTAGTTTTGATCAACCCTTTGAATAGGATAGAGAAGTTTTGTTCTCTGAATTGTTTCTGCAATAACTCTGAGAAGCTGTTATTAACTTGCTTCTGTTATTATTTTCTTTAATTAAAAAAAAAAATTAACACAATAATTTTTTTTTAAAGAGATTTTCAATTTTATTGTTTTAGGTGGCTATTAAACGATACTTGTTCCGACGTCAGTTCCTGCAAATGCAAGCTTCCATTGTCAAAGTGCAGGCTTGTTGCAGAGGACATCTGTACAGGAAAGCAAGAAGTGAATCTGCTACGACTATACAGCGTGTATATCGTGGATACAAAGTTCGCGAAGAATTCTCTCAAAGAACTGCTGCAGTTGCTAAAATACAAGCCTGTGTCAGAGGCTTTCTTGTCCGCAAACATTTGAAGAAGTGCTCTTCTGCTGCAAGGGTAATTCAAAGCAGATACCGTGCACAGAAAGCTTTGAAAAAGGACAAACAGGCCTTTCAGACTATCAAACAGTCTTGCATTGCAATACAGAGGTTTTGGAGGGATTTGGTTGAAACAAGAAAGATTAGGAAATTATTTCTTCAACAGAGAGCTGCTGCTGTAAAGATCCAGGCTGGTGTTAGAAGGATGATCCAGAGGTCCAAGTATCTGAAGCTAAAAGCAGCAGCATTAGTGATCCAGAGTCATGTTAGAAGCTGGCGAGTCCAGAAAGTCTACAGGGTTGTTCTAGCGCACAGTCATGCTGCAGCTATGGTGATCCAGGCAGCTTTCAGGGGTCACTTGGTCAGAAAGCAGCTACAGTCTCAACACAGGGCAGCCACAGTCATCCAGGCAAGATTCAAGGCCTATGCTGCGAGGAACAGGTTTCAGAAACTGCTGAATGCTGTCTGTGTTTGCCAAAAGCTATACAGAGCCAAATGCCTAGGAAATGTTCAGAGGCAAGAGTATCTGCAACAGAAGCAAGCTGCTGTTAAGATTCAGTCATATTTCAGGAAGTGGAAATGCCAAAATCAGTTTAAAGCCTGTAAACAGGCAGCAGTCGTACTGCAAGCCTGGTACCGGTGCCAGAGAGCTTGCCATGCGTTTAAAAGATGTAGATCAGCTGCCATGGTAATACAGGTGTACTGGAGAGCAACCCTGGCTAGTCGGAGGCAGTTCGAATTGTTCCAGAATCAGAAGAAGGCTGCTGTCAAAATACAGAGTGCTTACAGAGGTTCGTTGTGTAGAAGACAATATTCATCAATCTATTCTGCAACTGTGACATTCCAGGCTCACTGTCGGGGTTATTTGTATCGAAAGTACAGACAGACTGCAGCTCTTACTATTCAGCGCATCTACAGAGGGCAAAAGGCGAGAAAAGACACAAGAAAGAGGCAAATGTCTGCCATCAAAATACAAGCATATTACAGGATGTATCTGGCGAGACAGAAATTTAACATGTACAGAAAGGCAGCGATAACCCTTCAGGCTAGGGTTAGGGCCAATACAGCTATGAAAGCTCAGCAAGAGACGTTCACATCTCTAAAGAAGTCCTGCATAGCCATCCAGAGGTTTTGGAGGGGATTGGTTGAAACAAGAAGGCTGAGAAAAGAATTTCTTCAACGGAGAGCTGCTGCTGTAGAGATCCAGGCTGGTGTTAGAAGGATGATCCAACGATCCAAGTATTTGAAGCTAAAAGCAGCAGCATTAGTGATCCAGAGTCATGTTAGAAGGTGGCGAGTCCAGAAAGCCTACAGGGTTGTTCTAGCGCACAGTCATGCTGCAGCTATGGTGATCCAGGCAGCTTTCAGGGGTCACTTGGTCAGAAAGCAGCTACAGTCTCAACACAGGGCAGCCACAGTCATCCAGGCAAGATTCAAGGCCTATGCTGCGAGGAACAGGTTTCAGAAACTGCTGAATGCTGTCTGTGTTTGCCAAAAGCTATACAGAGCCAAATGCCTAGGAAATGTTCAGAGGCAAGAGTATCTGCAACAGAAGCAAGCTGCTGTTAAGATTCAGTCATATTTCAGGAAGTGGAAATGCCAAAATCAGTTTAAAGCCTGTAAACAGGCAGCAGTCATACTGCAAGCCTGGTACCGGTGCCAGAGAGCTTGCCATGCGTTCAAAAGATGTAGATCAGCTGCCATGGTAATACAGGTGTACTGGAGAGCAACCCTGGCTAGTCGGAGGCAGTTCGAATTGTTCCAGAATCAGAAGAAGGCTGCTGTCAAAATACAGAGTGCTTACAGAGGTTCGTTGTGTAGAAGACAATATTCATCAATCTATTCTGCAACTATGACATTCCAGGCTCACTGTCGGGGTTATTTGTATCGAAAGTACAGACAGACTGCAGCTCTTACTATTCAGCGCATCTACAGAGGGCAAAAGGCGAGAAAAGACACAAGAAAGAGGCAAATGTCTGCCATCAAAATACAAGCATATTACAGGATGTATCTGGCGAGACAGAAATTTAACATGTACAGAAAGGCAGCGATAACCCTTCAGGCTAGGGTTAGGGCCAATACAGCTATGAAAGCTCAGCAAGAGACGTTCACATCTCTAAAGAAGTCCTGCATAGCCATCCAGAGGTTTTGGAGGGGATTGGTTGAAACAAGAAGGCTGAGAAAAGAATTTCTTCAACGGAGAGCTGCTGCTGTAGAGATCCAGGCTGGTGTTAGAAGGATGATCCAACGATCCAAGTATTTGAAGCTAAAAGCAGCAGCATTAGTGATCCAGAGTCATGTTAGAAGGTGGCGAGTCCAGAAAGCCTACAGGGTTGTTCTAGCGCACAGTCATGCTGCAGCTATGGTGATCCAGGCAGCTTTCAGGGGTCACTTGGTCAGAAAGCAGCTACAGTCTCAACACAGGGCAGCCACAGTCATCCAGGCAAGATTCAAGGCCTATGCTGCGAGGAACAGGTTTCAGAAACTGCTGAATGCTGTCTGTGTTTGCCAAAAGCTATACAGAGCCAAATGCCTAGGAAATGTTCAGAGGCAAGAGTATCTGCAACAGAAGCAAGCTGCTGTTAAGATTCAGTCATATTTCAGGAAGTGGAAATGCCAAAATCAGTTTAAAGCCTGTAAACAGGCAGCAGTCATACTGCAAGCCTGGTACCGGTGCCAGAGAGCTTGCCATGCGTTCAAAAGATGTAGATCAGCTGCCATGGTAATACAGGTGTACTGGAGAGCAACCCTGGCTAGTCGGAGGCAGTTCGAATTGTTCCAGAATCAGAAGAAGGCTGCTGTCAAAATACAGAGTGCTTACAGAGGTTCGTTGTGTAGAAGACAATATTCATCAATCTATTCTGCAACTATGACATTCCAGGCTCACTGTCGGGGTTATTTGTATCGAAAGTACAGACAGACTGCAGCTCTTACTATTCAGCGCATCTACAGAGGGCAAAAGGCGAGAAAAGACACAAGAAAGAGGCAAATGTCTGCCATCAAAATACAAGCATATTACAGGATGTATCTGGCGAGACAGAAATTTAACATGTACAGAAAGGCAGCGATAACCCTTCAGGCTAGGGTTAGGGCCAATACAGCTATGAAAGCTCAGCAAGAGACGTTCACATCTCTAAAGAAGTCCTGCATAGCCATCCAGAGGTTTTGGAGGGGATTGGTTGAAACAAGAAGGCTGAGAAAAGAATTTCTTCAACGGAGAGCTGCTGCTGTAGAGATCCAGGCTGGTGTTAGAAGGATGATCCAACGATCCAAGTATTTGAAGCTAAAAGCAGCAGCATTAGTGATCCAGAGTCATGTTAGAAGGTGGCGAGTCCAGAAAGCCTACAGGGTTGTTCTAGCGCACAGTCATGCTGCAGCTATGGTGATCCAGGCAGCTTTCAGGGGTCACTTGGTCAGAAAGCAGCTACAGTCTCAACACAGGGCAGCCACAGTCATCCAGGCAAGATTCAAGGCCTATGCTGCGAGGAACAGGTTTCAGAAACTGAAAACAGCCACTGTACTAAGCCAGCAAGTGTACAGAGCTAAACTGGCAGGCAAACAACAAAGAATGTCCTATCTGAAAGTGCGCTCATCTGTCCTCTTTCTTCAATCACAATTTAGGATGGTTCAGTGTAGAAAGCAGTTTGTCACATGCAAGAAAGCTGCCATTAAAATACAGACAATAATGAAAGGTCAATTGGCTCGGCAGAAGTATTTGCGATATTGTAATGCAGCCCGTATTCTGCAGAAATACTGGAGGGGGAAGGTTGAGTGTGCCAAACTTGTGTGTGCTTACCAGACCCAAAGATTGGCTGCAATCAGAATACAAAGTGCTGTTCGCAGACATTTATGTAGGCAGAAGTACCTAATGCTCAGGTCAGCAGCAGTTAAAATTCAAGCAATGTGTCGTGGCTACCTGTTCAGAAAGCAGCGCTCATATGCAGCCATAGCTATTCAGCGTTTGTATAGAGGCTACATGGCTAGAAACTACTATCAACAAAAGAAGTCTGCAGCAACCAAGATTCAGGCATACTTCAGAAAGTATCAAGCTATTAAGAATGTCAATGCCCGCAAAGAAGCAGCCATCAAAATTCAAAGCAGAGTGAGAGCACATTTTGCTATGAAGAGGCAGAGAAAAGATTACCAAGAACTGCAAAAATCTTTTATCAGTTTACAGAAAAGATGGAGAGGTTTTGTCATTACCAAAGAACTTAGAAAGAAGTTCCTCAAGCAGAGGGCTGCTGCAATCAAAATCCAGTCTTATGCCAGGAAAATGATCCACAGGAACCACTTTTTGAGGCTAAGATCAGCTGCCATAGTTATCCAGAGTCATATTCGAACTTGCAGAGTGAGAAAAGCCTACAAAGTAGTCCTAGAGCATAGCCATTTTGCAGCAACATTGATACAAGCAACATTTAGAGGGTATCAAGTGAGAAAACAGAAGTTCATTGAAAATAAAGCTGCAACAGTAATTCAAACCCAGTTTAGAAAGCAGCATGCAAGAAATTCTTATCTGAACCTGCTAAAAGCTGTAAGAGCTAAGCAACAGGCACACACGCAAAGGAGACATTTTGTATTGATCAAGGCATCAGCTGTAACAATACAGGCACAGTACAGGATGACTCAACAAAGGGCAAAATATCTTCATTACAGAAGAGCTGCCATTAAAATCCAGGCGTGGTACAGGGGGCATATAGCAAGTTTCCAATACAGACAACAGCGCAGTGCTGCTTGCGTCTTACAAAGGCACTGGAGGGCAGAGATGACATGTCGAACACAAGTATTGCAGTATCACAGACTTCGAGATGCTGTGATAGCTTTGCAAGCCAGGCATAGAGGGATCATTGTCAGACATCACACAGCAAGAATCCGGGCTGCATTGAAGATCCAGGCTTTTGTTACAATGGTTCTGGTCAGGTCAAACTACTTGAAAATGAAGTCTGCAGCTGTAAAGATACAGAGCCAGAATAGAAGGTACAATGCTAGAAAAGTGCTGGCTGGTTTGAGAGAGACAAGGGTACAGGCCAGGGAGGCATACCTGTCGAGGGTTGCCGTGGTAACCAGGGCTAACCTAGCGGCAGTCTGCATTCAGCGCAGTTATAGGAGACATCGTGTGATGACTCTGGCCAAAGAGAGGCTTCATAGTATCATCCTTATTCAGGTAATAATATTACAGTTTGAAATATGGAGCGAATATCAAATACAGTTACTGAAGCCCTGCAGCTTTATTGTACCAAAGTCATTCTAATAATAACACTTGGCATTGAACCATAACTGTGTGTAAGAATTCTTATAATGTATTTCAAATAAAAAGATGAATACAATACCATTTATAAAATGCACTTTTAAGTTTCCTTCTGACTGTCAAGTGTATAAACATACATGCATTATGATATGTTTTTGTCTGTAGAACTGGATGAGAAGTCGACTCCAGCGTTTGCATTACCTGCGGACTGTAGAGTACGTGAGGAGAGTGCAGGCCTGTGTTCGTACATGGCTAGCCAGGAGAGACTGTGCAGCACGCTTGATACAGAAGGCCGTGAAACGCTGGCTGGCACAAGTTGGGAACAGGCGAAAATTGGAAGCTGCCATCAAACTACAGGTAAAAAGGACAAAGTCTGGCAAATAAATAAGCGGCAGTGTGATTCTTCCTCTTTAACCTTTCAGCCGATTTCCTCCTTTTAATTGTTAATTTCTGTATACATTTTTAAATTGTGCTTAGTGTATCTGTTTGTAAATGATGAGAACACTTAGGTGGTAAGGTTTTGTTTTTCCCTGATATTTTTCTGAAAACACAACCCTTACTAGGTATCTTTACTATTAAATAGTTACTTACCATAACAATAGTTTACAGTTGCTACTGTATTGTTGTTTCCAGTCTCTCTGGCGAGGCCACTGTGTTCGGCGGGACTCTACAAGCAATAAGATCGCACAAGCCCGTGCCCGTGTCAAGGTCGCCACGGCAGCTGCCACGGAGGAGAAGAAGCTGGCCAACAGGACCACGTCGGCACTGGACTTCCTGCTGAGATACAAACAGCTCTCGCATGTGCAGGAGGCCCTCATGCACCTTGGTAGGCTGGCGCTTCTTTCAAAACTCATGGAATAACACTGAATTCTCCAGAATATGTATCTAGCTGTAGAAGTTTGACATGGTGTGAACTGAACTACATATTTAAAGCACAAAATTGATCATTGTCAACAATTACCAAGATGATTTAAACTGCAGGAATATCCTTTCCTTAAAAGAGAGTTATAAAATCATTAAATGTATAAAAGCTATAATGGGAAATAATTATTGTCGCCTTATAATGTAATTTCATGGTTATGCATACCATTTTAGAAGTCTAGTGATGTACTCTTACACACACTGACTGGTTTGTGTTGCAGATGTAGCCACAAGGCTGTCCTGGGTGTGCTGTGAGAGGATCGTGGCCACCAACGCTATCTCCGTGCTGTATCGACTGCTGCAGGGCTGCAACCGCAGTGTGGCCCACATGGAGCTCATCAAATACACCATCAGTATACTCCTCAACCTTTCCAAGGTTAGAAGCAAACTAAACGTGTATTTATAATTGAGGCGTGTCATGGGAAAACTGGGCTTAATGCATATGGGTAAAGTGTCGTCCTGGATTAGCCTGTGCAGTCGGCACGGGCTTCTCCAGGACGTTACTTTCCACCTACTGTGGATTCATGTTTAGAAGAGACTTACTTGAAACAGAAAATACCATAAAAGCGGACGGACAGTGTCGTCCCGGATCAGCCTGTGCGGAATGCACAGGCTGATTGGCGACAACACTTTACACACGTGCATTAAGTCTGGTTTTCCCACAACACAACATGTTCTAGTAATGCTTCATTTTGAACTATTGTACGGTATACATTAGGCATCCCATCAATGTAGGTTAACTGTCATAGTTTGCTTGTTATTTAGTGAGTCCTAGAACGGGATACCAGCTCTTCATTCACAGTAGTATTCTTTTTTTGTTGAAATATTAAAATGTACATGCATCAGAATTCATTGAGCCCTCCATGACTTGTGCTATGTGTGTTGTTTCAGTACGAGAAGACAAGACCGAGTGTGTACAATGAGGAGGGAGGCCTGGGGGTGCTACTAGAGCTGATGAGCATCTACAGGGAGAAGGTGACCATCTTCACCAAGCTCTGCACCCTGCTCGGCATCCTCAGTCTCGACTCCGCATGCAAGGCTGTAAGTGTACACATGTACAGGTGTGCTTTTGTGGCACCTGGAAACTTGTTAATTGTATAATACACTGGTGGTTTTTCTCAGCCAATTTACACATAGAACTGGTATGTAAGCTCTGTCATATGTCGTAGAGTTTTTATTCTGTAGTCATCTTTTTTTGGGAAATTCTATGTACATGCAAATCGGGAAAGCTACCGTTTAGGGAAGTGTGTTTGATTTTGTTTCGAAGTTAAACTTATTGCAATAATGCACATATTAATTATTTTGATGTATTTTTTATTGGTGCTTAAATTTTCATTGCTTTTTTACAGGCTATAGTTAAGGACAGGAAATCTGTTGAGAAGTTGCGCAGCATCCAGGCTTTGACGGCTCGTAAACACAAGCTGGAGGAAACGCAGAGGGTGACAAAAGCTCGTATGAACTCCACACTCAACTCCACATTTGTGGTCCGCTCCCCATTGAAGAAACAAAAAATCAAGCCAGACTGGTCTCTGCATAAGGATAAAATGCAAGATTTTGATAGCCCACTCAAAGCCATCAACTTTGTGCTTGGAAATCTTGGAATTCAAACCAAAAGTTAAATTGAAATGTGGATTTGATTTTTTAATAGCGGTGTGTGGCACATCCTCTTTGCAGATAATTTCCTCCTTTTGATGGGTAACATACAATGTTCTTAATTTTGCTTAATCTGTTTGCAAATGTGTTTGGTGAACCCTTTTAAGAGGGTTGGTAGTTCCCAGTGTTCAGCAATTGTGACCTTCTAAATTTGATACTTGAATTTCCATGTCTTTTCTGCTGTGTCTGTCAATATGAATGTTTCTGTAATGTGTTACTATGTTCTATGGCTTTCTTTATCCTTTTTATGTGTCAAATTTTTACTTCTTGTATATTCTGTCCGTATGGAATGATTTTAACATAATCATGACTTTTAATTGTATACATGTATCTTTCTAGATTTTGATCATTTTGCTTTGTACCTTTTCATTATTTTGGTTCATGTACAAGCAAAACTGCTTCATTGTATGCGTTAAATCATTAAATTAAATTGTCACTGTTCATTTATTCTGATAAGACTCCGGCTTTGACAAGAACATATTGGAAAGAGTTTAAAACAATTATTGCACAATAAATATTTCGTAAAATCGTGCTTTGTGTTTTGTTTTCTCAACATACATTTGTTCATCATTGCTTGTTTATACATTTGCAACAAAGATGCTACAGCTGTGGACAGACATACAAGACGTACAGGATACTAGTATTTGTTAGTGACATACAAGACGTACAGGATACTAGTATTCGTTAGTGACATACAAGACGTACAGGATACTAGTATTCGTTAGTGACATACAAGACGTACAGGATACTAGTATTCGTTAGTGACATACAAGACGTACAGGATACTAGTATTCGTTAGTGACATACAAGACGTACAGGATACTAGTATTTGTTAGTGACATACAAGACGTACAGGATACTAGTATTCGTTAGTGACATACAAGACGTACAGGATACTAGTATTCGTTAGTGACATAAAAGACGTACAGGATACTAGTATTCGTTAGTGACAAACAAGACGTACAGGATACTAGTATTCGTTAGTGACATACAAGACGTACAGGATACTAGTATTTGTTAGTGAACTGATGGGTAGCAAAACGATCCGATACCCTTTGATTTCAGTATATGAAAGTATTAAATTTCTTGAGGGGTCATACTAGGAATAATATTTTTACTAGTGACAGTGAAGAAAATGTTGCTGAATTAAAATTTCATACGTTTATTAAAGTGTATTCAAGTGAAAAAAGAAATAATGTAACGACACGGACTGTGTAATGCTAGTATAAGTCTGATTTGATGTCTTCACTGTTATTTTCATAATTATTTCCGCTTAGTTACGTCATACAATAAAGCGTGGCATGAAATGTGTATATGAAAATATATGGCGTTGATAGGGGTGTAAAGAACAATGACTATTGTTCAAACGTTTTCATAGTGTTCAGATTCTACACACAGTAACTGTTTTCTTGAGGGGGCATAACTGGAAAATAATTGAAGGGTTCATTTGAAATTTAACCCGGATCAGTGTTCTTTTATTGATAACGAGCATTTAAATTTACCGTTTATAGATATCTGGTTAATTTTCTTGCCCGTGTCACTTTGAATTTATTGTACATAGAAATGAACTATAAAACTGATATAAAGAATGGCACAGTTGTAATAATTCCACCGTAATTTTCATTCTTTCTTCCGTAATATTGAATAATCAAATTGCGAGTATACTCTATCAAGAGTGAGGCAATTGCTCGAGATGAGGATGATGAATCAATTGCTGCTTTATACCAGTTCTTTTGATACATGTATCCAGATTTTGTTTTGCATCTCTTTAGGGAAATTCGTCATCTAATGTGACATGTCATGTGTATTTAGAAATTGACGGTATAAAGATTACATGCTTGCAGATTACGAAATAAAAGAAATGAAAACTTTGAAGAAGCGATAAATTTTGCCTTTGTACAACGTGCAGTATGGAGATTTGAACATGTATTACTGGTTACTAACCTAAAGAATATTCGCGATTATTACAACGGACGAATTTGTAAGCACGAGAACATGTTTATTGTTTTATAAAAAAATGCCTTTGATAAGATGAAAGACGATTATTTTACTTTCTATTTCAACTATACTTCAACAAATGATAATCCCTAGCCTATTTCTTCGTTTGTTATTTTGACAGTACGTTTATTTCTGTTGCATTATTCGGTTATTAGGAAAATAGTATGTTCCGGGCAGTAGTATTTTTCGGATGTTTGAAAGAGTATATGTTTAGAGGATAGATTTTTACTTGTAAGTTGTATTTTCTGCACCCATTAAGCTTTATGGTAGTATGTATACACTTTACCGCGTTCGTAAGGATATAAGAACTGTAGTAACACAAACAAATGTGAAATGTTTTTATGGGAAATGGGTGTTAATTGCCAATTGTAATATGTCCACAAACGTAGAATACAATTTAATTCCTTTTTCTGAAAGCGTCCTTAAATAAATTTACACGAAAAGCAAATATTGTGCCCAATTTAGAGCATGTCCAAAAACATCTTGATTGCAGTGATCTTGTTTCTATAAGCTGTTGACAAACATAACTGATGTGTTTTCAAAATTTTCTTAGTGCCTGTGCTCATGAAATGGGGAACTGTAGTAGTACTAGTACACATGACAAATTTCAATTAGTTACAGTTTTAAAATTTTTAATTTTCATGAAATGTGACCGTGTGGCTATTTTGCTGTTTAATGACTAATATATTCAAATGTTTCATCTACTGAACTTGTGTTTAACAATGGTACAGATTAAAATTATCATTCACTAACTTTTTCCTGTTTACGCATCCACCTATAAAATACTAATTATTTGGGGGAACAAAATGGAGAATTTTGGGGAAAAATGGAGGATATTTTGTCAGGGGACAGCCTTTAAACGGTACTCAAATTAGCGAAAAAAGTCACTGCATGATATTATTTTATTGCATAAATAGTGGTCATGAATGACACTTAACATGCATGGGAAAATTAGTAGTACTAAAATCAGTGCGAATGAAATGTACATGATGTACCATGATGATTATGTGCAGCATTATATAAATATTGACTTCCTTCAGGGTGACAGTGCATATTGTCAAATCGAGGCAACACTGTTGACCGAGGCTTTAGCCGAGGTTGACAGTGTTTGACGAGGGTTGAGGAGACGCACTGTCACCCTCAAGGAAGTCAATATTTATTTTATTATACCGAACAAACCCGTACCATGTGCGTACCGGGCGACATAGCGGTAGCGGGCGACATTGCGGGCGACATATCAATTGTTGCCCGTTGCAGTTTATATGCATTATATAGAGAAATAATCAAGTGAGGTATAATAATGATAAATGTTGCATAGCACAGGGATGTTTTCATAGAAGTTCTATTCTCTTTTTGATGTTGTGCAGGTTACATCATTGATTTTCAATATGAGTGAATCAAAAAGAAAGAGACCGAAGTCCTACTACAAAAAGTGTGCAGGTGGAGGCAAGAAGTTCAAGGCTGTGAATGATCTAGATGCTGGCATGAAAGGGTTCCTTGTCACATGCAACAAGTATGAGCGGGAGACTGTGAGGGAGATGTACAACATCCTCAATGAGTATGCAGACACCCTGTATGGCCCAGAGGTGGGTGGTAGTCTTTGTCTCAACCCTAGCCCACCTGTGCACATATTCATTTCCTCTGAACTGTGTAGACAAAATTTGGCATTGTGACCTGCTTTGAGGCAGTAGCAAAAAAACATGGCTGCTTGGTTGGTTAAAATGTTCTTGTATCAATAAAACATTAAATGAATTAATATGAACAAACATGGTCAAACATTCTATGGTAATATAAAAAAATGTGTTTTTTTTTAACTGTTCCAAATAATAGTGATTCCTTGGCATGCAAGGCTCTCCAGGTTAATTATGGATCATAGGAATATTTTTGCATAAAACATTAATTTTGGTGTGCTTTTATTAACTTATTTATATATAATAAACAATACAATAATCATATAAGTACTCAAGATACTAGTATACAGTGTTAATGCTACTATGGTACATTTTTTATTTTAATTACTTACCATATATCTATAATTCATAAAGCTTTTTTAGCATTTGACAAATGTCTAATTCATCAACATTTTCTTTGATTGTTCTGATCTTAGATTGATCATTGTACGTATGTGTATTAAAAAATGGATTATTGTGTCCCTTATTATTGTGCTTATTTTTGTCTAAATGAACAGTGCTGTGTTACAGACTGCCAGCACAGCTAACCAGACTGAAGACTCTGATGACAGCGGTGGAGAAGAGGATGACATTGAGAAAGCCCTGGAGAAAGAGAGATCAGACATCCTGAAACTTACCACGACAGAGAGACGATTTCAGAACACTGACACAAAATTCAAGAACTTGATTTTTATCCGTACAACATTGGATGATCCATGTGGACTGGCACATCACATCTTCACAGACATGATGGCCACTCGGACGCAGAAGGCCAGGTATGCACAGAGAATGATTCCCGTGGACTTGACATGTAAGGCCAATATGAAAAATATTGAATCAGCAATGAAGACCGTTTTAACACCTCACTTTCAGACAGTATTTGGTGTTGGACTACGGTACACATCAGTTTGTAAAATCAGGAACAATAACACAGTTCAAAGAATTGCAATTTTACCATTGATTGGTCGATTAGTTCATGAGATGAACCCCCTTCATAGAGTGTGTCATGACGACTCTGAACTTGTTGTGATTGTGGAAGTGATTAGAAATATCTGTTGCTTGAGTGTAGTAAAGGACTTCTTTACATTCAGAAAATACAATTTTCATGAAGTTATCAAGACTGGAAAATCAGAGATTGCAGGTGACAAAGATAAGATTGAAACTGGCGAAGAAGTCTCAACAGATACAAAGGAAAATTCATCGGGTGAACAGAGTGTGCCCGAAGGCGGAATGGAGGATCCTTCAGATGAAAAACATGAACCACTGGATATAAAAGAGGATTCTTCAGTGGGAAATTTATTTGGTGGGAATGATACTGCAGATAAAACTGGTGATCCAGACAGTGAACAAGATGCCGTGGAAGGTGATCATAATGATGGTGAAAATGATTGACCTGCAGTTGAACAACAGTTGCCTGATGTTGATAGTGGTCTGGCAGTTACAAAGGCAGAGTCAGCCAATGCTGCTGATGATCTGCCTGGAACATTACCTGACAAACCTTCTACACAAGAAATCCCTGCTGAAGGAATGTAGGCCACTTCAGAATGTGAAATCTGCACATAGTTGTTGTGTCATAGTTGCATACACCTTGAATTATTGTTTTTGAAAAAAGAATTTCTTATTTTGAATTTTTGTTTGCTGAATACAGTGTAGATAAAGACATTATTTTGAAAACAATTCAGTGTTTTTTGTTGAGGAAATTATTATGGTATCTGAATAAGGAAATAAATGTGGAGAAAAAAAACTGCCAACCATAATAATTAAATAAAAATATAAATGAGCTAAATAGTTTTGTAAATGCCAAAAATCCTTAATTGCACCAATTAGGTTTTACAAAATTTATTTCAGCCCAGTTTCATTGAACTACATGTATGCATTATGAGATATTTAACAAACTAGTTTTATACCCATCATACCATTAATTTTATATACCAATTATTTCACACTGTTGAATACTTGAGATCTCTTCAGTAATGGTACCTTTTATTGGCCGTATTTTCTGATTCTAATTGCAAAAACTGTAAAGCACCTACAGTATTTACTGACGTTTTGTGTGCACTTTCCCTTAGGTGTGTCAATGACTTTGGAAATGCAGTTACACGTTTGGTGTATTGCCATACAATCCTTAAATTGTAATGATATAAGAAATGATGCACAAGATGGAAATACGCACAACAGTGATTTTCAAACATCGGTTACATATGATAAACTGAGTATATTGATTTCGAGTTTAATTAAGTATGCAATTCTGACTTGCTAATAATGAAGTTAAATAATTTAGAGAAGCTCTACACATTCTTAAAAATATGATCACTGTAACTGCGCATTGTTATGAGTTATGGTAGTCAAAAACATTATGTGCTGTGTTGTCACAAAAGTTACACATGTGTAGACATTAACCGAGATTGAAACTGTTTAAACCGACTACACTAAGAAATTATCCAAAGTTGACAGGAATTGTGCTCAATTTGTATACACTACAGTTATCATACCTGAATTGTGCTCAATTTGTATACACTACAGTTATCATACCTGAATTGTGCTCAATTTGTATACACTACATTTATCATACCTGAATTGTGCTCAATTTGTATACACTACATTTATCATACCGGGTGCATTTGCTTAAGCCTGCTCAATGGTCTTGCCTATTACTGTCATTCATCTAGATTAAACTTAAACATACACACCATATTTTACTGATACTCTGGAGTGTATGCACATATTTTTCTGGTTTGGTTTGTTTGGATTTTTCGCTGTATTTAACAGTATTTCAGTCATATAATGATGGTCAGTTAACCGACTCGCACAGCCTGGGCAAGCTTAAACGATTTAAGCGGGTTACCAGTACTAAGTGCACATACTTATCTATGCCAGTAACTGACATCTGCCATACTTGAATCAGAGGTAGGGGGAGAATGACCGTAGAAATTATTTCATGACCAATCAGCACACAAGTTATGTGTTATGCTGGGGTTTGAACTGGTGTACCCCGGATTGTAAGTCCAGCGCTCTACCAACTGAGCTAACTGGGCCCTTTAAACATTTCATGATATGTTTTGTTACAGTATAATAAACCAATAATGTTGTTTCCCCCAGGTAATGGAGGTAATGTCCTATACAGATTGACTTGCCAAAAACAATAACAAACCAGTTGGACATGTTCACATTTATTAATAACTGTTAGCAATCTCTAATAGTTTATAATCAAATAAAATACACATATACACATACGGTAAGACACACAAACACTTCATTTTGCTCCACCACGGATGTGAGGAGTTCACTATATACAAATGAAATGGTATGATAGTGTTATATGAGCAGCTGTATTATGGGTGTTTTCAAGAATACTTCCTTGTGACAATCTGGACCAGTAATCATCAATCCATTCGTAGACTTGGAATAAAGAAAAGACTTTGACCCAAAATGAATACTTGTGCATTTGCAAATATGCTTCGCCTGTCATTAATGAATCATTGGTAATAAAGAATGCTTAAATTTGTGTTGGTGATTACCAAGTTAGATCTTAATAAACAGTGTTCTAAGTTAAACAGTTTCCAGAACATTCTTTGTTCTAACATCATAAGTCTAAGAATGGGTTGGTGAATACGGGCCATTGTCATCTGGTATCATTGAATCATGATTCACTCGGAGTCGTGTGTAATCTGTTAGAATGCTAAAAATCAGAATTTTTTAGCTCAAATGAAAGAACTTTCATTTCAACCAGGTTCTATTTTTGTTTTCTGCATAAAATATATGTTAGTCTTGATTGACATGACGGTTGTATTTTAATTTTCAACAATTTATTTTTGGCAGTCAATAAAAATACATAATTTTGTTTCAAATAAAACTTACATACCTGTATAAAAATTAATTGAACAAAGTATACTTTTATACAGACCAATATTCCACATGATCTTTTTTTTTTAAGGAACGTTAGACATTATTTGTGAAACAAGTCAAAAAATGTATGTGATGTGGAAAGATAAAATGTACACCTTTCTGACAGTTTAGGAATCAAAAAGTTAACAAAATGACATGTTGCAAATGTAAAAAGTGAGAAAACGGTGCATGACAAATAAAAGGCTAAAATAATAAAAACTGGTATAAATTTTTTTAAAGTTTCATAAAAACACCAAATGAATCTGCAAAGAAGAGTTACAAACCGTGATAACATGAATTGCAAGATGGCCTCAAACTCTGCAAGGACACCTGCTACAAGAGCCTCTTTAAAGGGACGTATTCACAAATTGCCAAATGACAATTTCCTTTTTTTTTTTGCACATTCCAAAATGAAATGTACATTATATATAAAGAACCAGAATAACACTCCTGAAACAGTAGTACAATAGAAATAATGTGTTGTTTTGAAACAACAGCGATTGAAATGGATAAATTTATGATGCATTTGTAATGCTTTTTGTTTATATTTTTGAAACCAGGTGTAGAACTTGTACATAAAGCATTAAAGCGCATGTTAGTCCATCGGCCTAGTAGAAAGTGTAACATAATGATTTTTTGGATAGAATATTGAGATTGGTTTGTCCATTGCTTTTGTTTTTGCCGTTAAAACGTATTAACATTTTTCGAAAATGCGAAATTCTGCAAATAAGTCTCTTTAAAATTCTGCCTAGCACATACCAGTATAGACTCTTGTCCAAGCTCTAGGTGGATGGATGTGAGGACAAACCCCAACATCTGCCAACATACTTCATGGGGTATAATGATGTATATACAATGATGTTGTCTATTTACAATCACAGAATATTTCACAGATAAATACGTACACATTAAATGGCAACAATTTCAAATCTAAATGCATAAACATGTAGTTGTCCTTTTTGGTGAACATACATGTAGTCTTCATGCACACATAAAATGTTAGTTTGACACACAAACAGAAGAGAATGAGACAAATAGTGAGTTGTTTTACACAGAAATAAGTAACACGAGCTGTTAGAGGACAGCGCGCTCGACTATTCGAAGTATTTCAGTTGGTACATATTTTGGATAGTGAAAGGAGCATACATTTGTTAAAGTACAATATTTTTAACTGAAGCCTTGTATAGTTTATAAATTTTTGGAACAAAAACTTTAATAACAAAGTCTGTGTAAAAATTGTCTAACTCTGTAAAAATACAAAACAGAGTTATGGGTAATGTTGCCCCTGATACTAGAGTTGATGACAAAGGTTAGTTCCAAGCTTCAAGTGATTAACTTATGTAGTTTTGAAGTAACAAAACTGTTGAATATGAACTTTAACCTGACAATCTAAGTGAAAAAGGGGCATAACTCTGTCAAAATACACAAAATAGCTATGGGTAATGTTGCCCCTGATACTGGAGTTGATGACAAAGGTTAGTTTCAAGTGAATAACTTATGTAGTTTTGAAGTTACAAAACTTGAATATTAACTTTAACCAGAAAATCTATGTGAAAAGGGGGCATAACTCTGTCAAAATACAAAACAGAGTTATACGGAATGTTGCCCTTGATACTGGAGTTGATGACAAAGGTTTGTTACAAGTTTCAAGTGAATAACTTTTGTAGTTTTGAAGTTACAAAACTTTTGATATAAACTTTAACCAGAAAATCTAAGTGAAAAAGAGGCATAACTCTGTCAAAATACAAAACAAAGTTATGGGGAATGTTGCCCCTGACACTGGAGTTGATGACAAAGGTACATTCCAAGTTTCAAGTTAATAACTTTTGTAGTTTTAAAGTTACAAGACTTTTGAATAAAAACTTTAACCAAATTCAGACCCAGACGCGTGCATTATACAATTTCAATGATCGAGTTACGCACTATTTACCTATATTACACCTATGCATAATAGTGCTAGACTAAGAAATACTATCTGGCAATTAAAAGCCACAATGACAATGCTTTGATCAACCCATGTCAATAGACATGACAATTTTTTGAATACATATCGACGACTCGGTGCTGAACTATTTTTGCATGACTTTTGAGATGTCTAGTATACCAGATGTTATAGTTTTGTGAAAAAACATCGGTACAGAATGCACATCTTTGTACAATTGAAACATACATGTTAAATTTCATGAACCAGGACTATTTATAGATAGAATGACTTAGAATGTGTTGGCATGATATAAAATACAATGCTTACCTATATAATAAACACATATGTTCACACATTCACACACACACACGGGCACAAATTAGCATTCAGTCTACTGGCATATTGGTCAAATGTTTATCAGGGGATACACGTGAAAGACAACAAATACACACAAATGGTATGGACAGTGACATATGATAAGCCTTTTTTTGTTAAATACAGCAAAAGATGTGTCTCATTTGTTTGAAAAATGTGAAAGACTCGAGGTCTGTCTGTAAGTGCACTTGATACAGGACTATAAATCATACAAAAATATTTATTGTGCTTTAGACTTGTCATATAAATTATGTACAAATCATTAATACAAAAACTCAACATACTGATATACTATTTACATACAAATACAAATTTGGTCAAATTGAACAATAAATAAATAAAACATATCAACTACATGTTAAAGGAGTGACTTGGCAAAACTCAACACTACAAACTTAGAAATCAATCTCACTAGTTTATTTGCCCCTGAAATTGGTGGTAATATCCAATATGAAAACAAACAACACTACTACTTGACATTGTAGTAAATAACAAATGGCATACTTGTCATTCTAAAGAAATCTTTTTATCACAATTGTTTAAAACTATTTAACAATAAGTCGTCTGTAAATATTTTCAACAAGCAAGTGTTTGTAGAGACTATTCGGATTTCTATACAGAGAGCAACAATGTGTATGAATTCTATGCCAATGTTTGGGTAACTTTAGGTCAACAAATGGGACAATCTGACAAATGAAGTTCTGTGTTACAGTTGGCATGTTACTTTAAGTGAACTGAATGGACACACTGAACTGGTAGCACGTTAACAATACGGCCTTTTCTTCATTTAGTAAATCAACCCTAAAATGTGACAGACAACCACACAAAAAAACACTGGAAATGAACTGAGTAATGCAAACGACTTTTCCAGACTGAATACATGAGATACACAACAAAATCTTTCCATATGAGTATCAGAGATTGTATGTATTTCAATTGAAAACAAATGCAAATACATGTATACACATTCCAAAAAGTAGTCCTGAATCTTTAAAGATGCGCTGTTTTTGTCAATAACAAGTTTATTGTACAGTTTTGTCATCTTTATTGTTTTAATAATAGTATTGTGCACTGGCAATGCAGAAGACTTAAATGTGGTGTTACTACATATTACAGCAAGACTTCAACCAGGATTCTCAAACAGGAAGTGCAGTGGCTGAAAACTGCTGAGTCATGTTGTGTCCCAGAATGCATCACAATTCTCCCATCATTCCACAGCAAAACCACATGTCTCCTCAACAGCACATGTCAATTTGGAATACAGTTTTTCATAAGACTCATACGGTGGTATATCTATTCGGTTGAAACTGTAAAGAAAGAAACAGATCAGTTGTTATAAATGAAATAAAATGGATGTAGAATATGAAAGCAAACTGTCACATCCAGTTCAGGTTTATATTATTGGTAAAATTATGGATCTCATTATATATGACACTTCCAAGGAAGACCTGTGCATTTTACATGTATACTGTCCTCAGAACCAATATTTTGTACATGTTGTTACCTTCTGAAATATCACCAACTATGTATACCCAACTATGTATACCCAACTATGTATGTATACCCAACTATGTATGTATACCAAACTATGTATACCCAACTATGTATGTATACCCAACTATGTATACCCAACTATGTATGTATACCCAACTATGTATACCCAACTATGTATGTATACCCAACTATGTATACCCATTGATTTTGTAAGATTTGCAGGAACAGATTATTGGCTTTTGGCAAAATTTTGTTTAGTAACTACATGTAAGTTTGGAAGAACAGACAAGGATTATATATAACACAGTGGCCAGCATACATCTTGTACTTACCAGGTATGTGCTTTTGGCAGGTTGTCTGTGCTTGTTTCTACAAGATGAATGGTGAACAGTCGCGGCCCAGCAGCACCAGTTGAACCTGCAACCAAACAAAATCTTAAATGCAAAAATCAGAACATAGCTAACATCTGATGAAAATTGTAGATGGTGACTCAATTTCATCAATGATGTGTTTAAATGCATTAGTGTGGGAACAATATTAATTTTGTTTTCATTTAGTTTATTTTAAAGTTTTCATTAACACATGTAACGCTGTATACATATTTAAGATTGAATGGATGTGAGGACAAACCCCAACATCTGCCAACATACTTCATGGGGTATAATGATGTATATACAATGATGTTGTCGATTTACAATCACAGAATATTAAACAGATAAATACGTACACATTCAATGGCAACAATTTGAAACCTAAATGCATAAATATGTAGTTGTCCAATATTAATTTTGTTTTCATATAGTTTATTTAAAGTTTTCATTAACACATGTAAAGCTATTTACATATTTAAGATCAGCCTCTTACTCAATGTTACATTTAGGTCTAAAATATATTCCAGCATATCCAATTTTAAAGAAATGCAAAGTATTTGTGAAGCCTTTTTCATATTTTTGTAAAAAGAAGAACATTTACATAAAAGATAAACTGTGATGTAAATTCTTACAAATTTATTTCCATTTTCTGCCAATGTTTGTTTGAATGCTATTTTGTTTATTTTGAATTTTATTCATACATCTATGTCATCTTGTATTTAAGTGAAATAAATAAATTATTTGTTTATATATTATAAACCTTTTATAGACAACAATTTTATACATTTAGAAGGTACACATTTAATGGAGTCTTACATATTGCTTCAAAATTCTGCTTATGTTCATTCCTATGTAACAGTCATGCTACCTTGTAATGCTTTAATTTTTTAAATGTTATTTTATTTATTCCAAATGTAATTTTATGTCATCCTACCTTGTAATGCTTTAAATCCCTGTAGCGGTACCCGAGAGCTGCCCGTGACAAACTGCAGCAGACGCGCCCTCATCTCGTTGTCATAGCTCTCGGTGGCCTTCCAGAACCACTTGACGATGTTCGTGTCCGCTGTGCAGTGTTTTAACCGCGTGTGCATCTTCCAGTCCGCTAGGTCGATCTTGCCCAGTCCCCCGATCATCAACTGTGAAACAATACAATCTACTGTCTACCAAAATAGTACAAGAATTTACAAAAGTTACTGCCACAGGAATAAATTAAAAGGAATTCAGTTCTAAGTTACAACTTTCTCATTTGAATTAAGCATCAACTGTAAAACAGCACTGGCAATAGTTATTCAGTGAACAAAGCATAAACAGGCGAAAAATCTCCGGGACAATTTGAAAGATATTGCTCATGATTGAAAACTATTATATAAATATTCAACAGATATTGAATTGAAGCAATTATCAAAGAAAACAAATCAAAGGACAGTGAACAAATCAATGTTAAGCTTCTGCTTACTGAATACATGTATTCGGCCTTGTTTAAATGGTCTCTACAGTTTAAATCATATAATTTCACAGAGTTCTTAATACCGTTAAATTCTAAAATGTGTGAAGATTCAAAGAATGTGGTTTCTTTAAAGTTTTATAACCATAATGTATTCTTTTCACAAATAACATCTCAGCGGATTATAATTATTTCACACTACATAACAAAGGATTTTCATAATTCAAGGATAACATATTCTTAACTCTTAACTGGTCCCCCACGGCTCATATTGCAGTTAAGACAGTAGCTACAGCAACCCACTTAAACATCTGGAATGCTCCCTTACAGACAGGATTATCAAAATAAATGAAACACAAATTAGCATTAAGTAGTAAAAAAGCAATAAAGCACCTATATTTTAATTCATAGCTTACGTTTAATTTCATATGAGGAGGTTTTTTAGAAGTAAGACTAATCTCATGTTCACGATTATTCTCTTTTATACCATAAATTGAAATTGAGTCTGAATAAAACAGGAAGAATTTCAAAGGCAAACAAAAAATAATCTCCACTAAAAAACTGGCAAGTGATCAAGAAGCAGCATATTTAGTTTTACCATGTGGGTTATACGCAATATCAACAAAAACTTTACAACAAAAGATAGGTTTTAGGTTTATGAAGATTCAACTCAACTAAACTGCTTCCTAATTATTTTGTATTTACATATTCCATTCTTGTACATTAAGTGCAGTACTACTGTACTATATAAATAAATGAGGTATGTCGTGGGAAACCTGGGCTTAATGCATGTGCATAAAGTGTCGTCCCAGATCTGACTGTGCAGTCCGCACAGGCAAATCCAGGATGGCACTTTCCGCCACCAGTGGATTTATGTTTAGAAGAGACTACTTCAAAACAGAAAAAACATAACAGCTGGAAGTGTCGTCCCGGATCAGCCTGTGCTGACTGCACTAATTCGGAGCGACACTTTACACACATGCATTAAGCAAAGTTTTCACACGACACGCCCTCAAATATTAACACCATAATTAAGTCAATGTTCTAGATGATTTTCTTACCTCCAATTCTCTCTCATCGAAGGGCCGTAGCAAGTGCTGTGGAATGATTTCATGAAAGCCTTTCTGCAGAGCCAAGAACTGCGCCTCAATACCTCGCATGAACACCCACTGAACGTACAGTCTGAAGCAAAAACATTTAAGTAAGAAAACCACAGAGCCTTAACATACAACTGACCAATAACGAGATGTGATTTTATTATATGCTTTTCAGTGAAATATATAATTTTATTGGTGAAATAAAATTTTATATTTTCACTGTTGCAGCAGTGAAAATATAAGATTTTATATTTTCACTGTAGTGAAAATATAACATAAAACAGACTATTTTTCCATAAATAGCATCGGTCTACAAGTAGTGGTTTACAACCCTTGGCAAATTTATATACATGTACAGTATGTACATGCATGTGTTTATAAAAAAACATTATAAAATTCAACAAAATTATAATTTAGCCACAACGAATCACAAAATATGGCACTTTTTTCCCACCATACTAACGAGTGACACTTTTGGAATCATTTGTGATGTCATTTATATGACGTCAGAATAAACGAACTTGTGACGTTTAAGCTTATCTCCCGCATTTTATTTATTTATTGTCCAAAAGCATAAAATAAAAATAAAATTTGTTGATTTCTGTGTGAGATCGTATTTTATTTCACTCGTAATCATAGAAAAAATATATTTTCACACGTGGCAGTGCCACTTGTGAAAATATCATTTTCTATGAACACTCGTGAAATAAAATACGATCTCACACCGAAATCAACAAATATCCTCTTTAACAATGAGTTTAGCCATTCAAAAAGCCAGGACTTGATTGTTTGACGGAGGTGTCATGTAAAACATTAGTTTACTGACCTGAGTAGGCATGGTAATTAATCCTATAGCAATACCATCAATTACAATCTTAATACAATTGAAATATACACAGTTATGTAGTTAAATGCCATCATCACACAAGAATGTTTCTTGATATACGGTAAATTAATTTGTTGGTTTAACCTTTTAGTGTCAATAACATGGCTATTAAAATTTCCTTAATTATTTTATAATGATGCATATTTTCACATTTAAATATTAACATATTTTAAAATAACTTGTATTTTGTAAAATCACAACATTTAGCTACCAATTTTTAGTTTTTAGCGCAGACCTAGAATATTTAACGACCTAGAATATTTAACAACAGCAAGTGCACTCGTACTTGACATATTCCTTTTTGTTGTCCTCAGTGACCATGACCTCTCGCCCGCCGGGTTTCAGCTCGTGTTCCTGGTGCTGGCCGAACGAGTGACTCTCCACGCAGAATGTGTGGTCCAGTATACCTTCTATGTTGTTCTCACTGGGGAAACAATGGCATGCATAGAGAAACATGAAATATGGAAACACTGTAAATCAATACAATACTGACAGTATTCAGGGTTTTTAATTTTAATTATTTTAATTATAATAACAGGCAACAAAACACTAACTTTTTCTTAAATAACATACACCATTATTTGACCATCTAACAAAGAAATGGAAATGGTGGAAATTCATGGTTTCATTTTATGTCTAAAAAAAATTTTTCCTATCTCCCAGAAGCACACAGAGACAGTCTAGAACACCTACAGCATCCAGATGAGGCTCCTGTGCAGGTCTGGGTCGACACTCTCCAGGTCCTCGAGGATCACTTGTTTCCCTAGCAACTGCTTGTACAGCGGCATCGTGAATCCCCCATCCAAGTAGTGCCCGTGGAATATCGCCATACCCAGGATCCGACCAACAAAATGGAAATACGACAGGTGCTCCTACAATTAAAAAGTCAAGTTGTTGTTTTGTCAAATTCATCGTAGCTTAGAAATTACAAAAGCTTTTTTTCTGTTTCCAGAAACAGTGAAACCGACACAAAAGAATAATTCATATTGATGAAAATACAAATTGTCAGAATCATTCTGAATATCAATGGTCTTATTAGCTTTCAATGTTAAATATTTTGCCAACACAGATTGTTGACAACCTGTACCACATCATGCACTGATGGCACAGTAATGCTTTTAACAATTATAAAAGACTACAATGCTTACAGGGTTGACTCCAGAGTCTGGGTTAATTTGAAGTGTGTAGATATCATCCCGAGCATATTGAAAGAGACCGTAGTATGGATTTAACATTTCGTGGGAAAGCAGGCAGAACCACTCTCTGAAAGCAAATCAACTTTTTAGACAATGCAATCACCAAAGTCAACCACTAGAACTGTCTTAATGTACAAGTAACAAGAGCTGTCGGAGGACAGTGCGCTCGACTTTTCTTGTGCTTGCCAGAGTTACTGGCATTTTTTTTCTAAAACAAGAAATCTGCAAATTCCCCGAAAACCAAATTTTTCCAACAAAGTGCATAAAAGTCAGCACATCAATAAAAATTTTAGTAAAAGTGACCTTGACCCCACCCAACCCATATGCAATCCCAAGCGAGGTCTCGATAAAAGGTATCTATGTATTAAGTTTCATTAAAATATCTCAATGCATTCTCAAGTTATTTATCGGAAACCGTTTTTCTATTTTTAGTAACAGTGACCTTGACCCCACCCACTTCATACGCAATTCCAAGCGAGGTCTTGATATAAGGTATCTATGTATAAAGTTTCATTAAAATATCTCAATGCATTCTCAAGTTATTGAGAAGAAAGCGTTTTTCTATTTTAGTAACAGTGACCTTGACCATGACCTTATATGCAATCCCAAGAGAGGTCTTGATATAAGGTATGCATTAAGTTTCATTAAAATATCTCAATGTGTTCTCAACTTACTTAGCGTAAACCGTTTTTCTATTTTTAGTAACAGTGACATTGACCCCACCCACCCCATATGCCAGTTTCATTAAAATATCTCAATGCGTTCTCAACTTACTGAGCGTAAACCGTTTTTCTATTTTTAGTAACAGTGACATTGACCCCACCCACCCCATATGCCAGTTTCATTAAAATATCTCAATGTGTACTCAACTTACTGAGCGTAAACCGTTTTTCTATTTTTAGTAACAGTGACATTGACCCCACCCACCCCATATGCAATTCCAAGCGAGGTCTCGATATAAGGTATCTATGTATTAAGTTTCATTAAAATATCTCAATGTGTTCTCAACTTACTGAGCGGAAACCGTTTTTCTATTTTTAGTAACAGTGACATTGACCCCACCCACCCCATATGCCAGTTTCATTAAAATATCTCAATGCGTTCTCAAGTTATTAAGCGGAAACCGTTTTCCTATTTTTAGTGACAGTGACCTTGACCCCACCCACCCCATATGCCAGTTTCATTAAAATATCTCAATGCGTTCTCAAGTTATTAAGCGGAAACCGTTTTTTATTTATAGTAACAGTGACCTTGACGTTGACCCCACCCACCCCATATGCAATCCAATGTGAGGTCTTGATATAAGGTATCTATTTATTAAGTTTTATTAAAATATCTCAATTTGTTCTCAAGTTCTTGAGCGGAAACGTTTTTATATTTTTAGTAACAGTGACCTTGACCCCACCCACCCCATATGCAATCCCTATAAGGTATCTATGTTCGCAGTTTCATTAAAATAGCTTAATCCGTTCTCGAGTTAGAGAGTGGAAACGAAAAGTTGAAAAACTAGCTTACCGAAAAACTTTAACCTGTCCATATAGCTTATATGTAAAATTTCTAAGTGTAAAAAGGCCCATAATGTTGACAAATTTCAAACTAGAGTTATCAAAATTGGCCTATGAGTTCATTTTAATATAGGGAATAAGTGTTCTAAGTTTGAATGAAATCCCTAAAGCCATTCCTTAGAAACCAGCTTACCGAAAAACTTTCAACTGCCCATATAGCTCATGTAAAATATATAAGTGTAAAAAGGCCCATAATTTTGACAAATTTCAAAACTAGAGTTACCAAACATGGCCTATAGGTTCATTTTAATGTGGGGAATAAATATTTTAAGTTTGAATGAAATCCCTCAAGCCATTCCTGAGAAACTAGCTTACCGAAAAACTTTAACCTAGCTCGGACGCCGACGCCGGGGCGAGTAGAATAGCTTGCCTTTTCTTCGAAAAGTCGAGCTAAAAAGTGATTTAATCTTAATGATCTGTGAAAACAATGGGTTCTCTCCACAATTTCTAATCAATTTTCAAAGCAGCTTAGGCTAATACACAACATTCACAACAACCTTACAACAGGACATAATTATATATTTATTATGAGGATGCATTGAACGTTCTGAGTTCATTTATGGTTTATTACTTAAATTAACGTGTAAGATACCTGTGCGGCTTAGAAGGAAATAACTTGAACTGGTAAGCTGAAGTCTTTAACATCTTCAATAATGAACCAATTAACCAACATTCTGAATACAAACAACATTAACATACTGGCCTTAATCTGCCATTAAATACTGAACTGCACCACTGTTGTTAGCAATTACTTGGCTTCAAACACAGCTATAAAAATTCTATTTTATATATTAATTGCATGAAAACAAAAGTTTTTGGCAAGCATGCTGAAGATTTGAAGAATGTAGTGTTTGATATACCTGGCCACCCCGCCGTAATCCAGCCCTTCCTCTCCCTTGAATTTCACCATGAGACGTTTGCGTAAATCTTTGGCTCGCATTTTCATCACTTGTCGATAGGAGTCCTGGTGGGGGGGAGCAATAAAATAAGAATAAGAGCTGTCTTATGTCTAGCACATTCTAGAACAAAAGGACAAGTCAATCCAATGAATCAAGATGTGTAGAAATACAAAACGAAACTGCACACAGTAATATTAATCTTGTAATACAAATGCTTTGAAAAAGGGTCAACTGACAAAGTGAATGCCATAGACGGTTTAGTAATGATAGAAGCAGGCTTTTATTTTCAGAAAATATTTCCTTGATATGATGTACGTTGACAATCATCAAATTGGAAATATGTAAACCTGACCCAAGTCATGTTTGTTGAACTCTCAACTGTGTACACAACTGCTCAATATAAGCAAATGTTAAATTGTGCAGAAACATAATTTAAACAATTTCAACAAACTGTTACAGGGTTATTGTAACCTTCATGATCCTGCACTGACAGAAACAGGCCAGCAATAAACACAGCCTTTCTATATGACATTACCAGGTGTTTTAACATAAACAAAAATCCCAACCACCAGATTACCATAGGTGAAAGAGATTCTTTGAACTGTTTAAGAAATATGCCATTTGTATTACAAGGAAGTCATTCATTAACAATATGTGTATCAGTCCCTTTGATTGATTCACCATTACACAATGCAGGTGTATAAGTGTTTTTGTTGTTGTTTTTTTGTTCTTTTTTATAATGTAAGTCTGTGTTGCACCTTGTGTTTTTATTGTAGGTACAAAAGGTTTATGTAACACCAGTATTATGTCCTATGTGGTATTTGTTTTTAATCAATTACAAAAACCATATATTTATAGCACCTAAAAAACAATATTACTACATATTTCAGGACAGTCAGTCTTAAAGAACAAAGACAAGACATTCATCATGAAAAATCTAGAAGCACCATACACTACTCCCACCAGTACTTCTCCACATACCTCAAATATTTCTTCTCTGGACACTTCTAGCCGACAATGTCCACCCTGAGGTTGTAGACTGGTAAACTCCTGTTTCAAAATCTTCATTTTGTGAACAAGATCCCGCTTATACTTTGGCACTGGATTGTCATTCTCTTTGTCGCTGCTGTTTTTACTGAAGACAGAAAACAACACATATTATCAACGTGAACACAAGACATACAAAATAATTCAAACCAGTTTGTACGTAATTTGTTTTATTAACTCAAGAATGCCATAATGTTAGCTTCTATAATCATAGTTGACTGGTTTCGACTGGTGCCTATATAACCGCACAGAGAGCACTGGAAGTAAGTACTTTATACATTATTTTGTTATTGGCATGGCTTCATAATTTGTGACATACAAATACAGGTAATCCATTTTCTACACACATTCACTTGTATGCAACATCATTTTTAATATTGAAACTGGAATAAAATTCTGTCAAGAATCACTAAGAATGGGAAAATAATATACAACAAATTGAAATAATTTTCAATAATCCAACTTACTAATGTGTAGACATCTCATTAAAGATTTGCAGTAAGTTTCAATAATCATCTAATAAAGACAAGTTTATTGGTAACAAAAATAAAACAGTATTTGTTAATTGTTGCAATTTAAGATATGAATATGTATCATTTTAATTCACTACATTGCATCATATTTCCTTTACTACAAGCTTACATTCTGCTCTGTAAGAGGTCAATATTGGACGTGAGGCGAGGATCGGTGAACTGGGTGGTGCGGTTGTTGTGGTCCACAAAGTACACCCGCCCGTTGCCCGTGTGTCTAGCCTCCCAGCCAGGTGGCAGGGGACCCAACTCTCGCTCTAGCTGCTCCAGATTGTTGATTTCTCTGAAGTGAACAACAACAGCATAGGATAGGACAACAACACCAAAAGTACTTATAATGTCAGATTTTGTTCTTCATGGCAAGCTGTTTTCTTTCAGGACAACTTCAACATAAAACAATGCTACTGTGTGAATACAAAGTTGTTTTGTTGAAAATAAATATAAATTGTACACATCCAGTGAAATAAACATTACAAATTAACTTACAACACATGACATCAGCTCAATGAGGTTAAGACAATGCAGTGCTTAGGTTTAAATGCAACTCAGCTCTAACGAGACAGAGCTGGTGTGACTGGAAGGTGACGCATACCTGGGTACCCGGGGGTCGTGCCATGTGGACACGCCCGTCTGTGTGTGTAGGAAATACACCTGACCCTGTTGTGTAGTTCGTTGTTCTGCAAGTATAACATTAACACCTCTTTGATAAACAGTAGTCGATAAACAGTAGTCGATAAACAGTCTAAATAAAGAATCGTCTGAAATGTCAATTGTTATTATTCATTATCAAACTTGCTGCTGATGTTAGTTTGAAATGGCTTTTCTACAGAAGAAACAAAATTAAGCTTTGGATTCCTAGGGTAAGTTATGTTATCATCTTTTTAAAACCTATTATTATTTCGATAAATAGTTTTAATTGCTTATAGTATACTGGTATATGACAACATACATTTTACAAGAGTTTTCATGTTTGCTCTCGCTACATAACTATCTCTAGATTGTTTCAACTAAAATTACCTTCAAAGTTACAATAAGACAATATTCTGAGGATACCATATAGCTCAACCAACTCTGTATACAACTATGAAGTAGCAAGACTTGCAACAAAAACAAACAACAATTTTTGTTTTCCAAATCAGCTGTCAAAATCTGGAATTTCATCACAGAACACTCAAGTAGTCACAAACTGAAAGTGCCAGTAATTTTTATAAAGAAGTAACAATAAGATGATACTATGATAACCTGCACCTAGACAAAACGAGAGCAGCTCAGACTACTGAACCAGCAACGCACCTGGATGTGACCTACATTGCCTGGTAACTCAATTACATCTGGGATCAGAATAAACCTGGCAAAATGTTTCTTCAATCTTGAAGTGTTGCACTACTAATAAGCTGTCTGAGCTTTTACAGAGCTCTGCAAAACTATTTCAACTTTAACTGGTTAGAAAACATGTGTTCACAGAAGTTCCTGCTGTATACTGTTGCATGTGTTAACAGAACATTTTCAGTTTGGAGGATGCTAAACTTTATATTAACACAAACAAATCTAAAAACTATTATTTCCGTACATGTGTAGCAGTGCCTAGATAACTTTTTGTTAAAGGGTTTTGGTATTCCCTAAAATTAACATATGGGTATGTAACTATGCCTTCATATGCACAACAACAAAAATAAGGTATGTTTTTAAAGTTTAAATGTTAAAGTAAACATTGCTCTTCAATTAATTTACATTATATACAGAGAAAAACATTTTCATCCTGTTTCAAACTTATATGGTTTTACCAAGATTTTCAAAGCTAACTGCTGCTGGCCGCAACTTTAAATTGTTTAAAGAGTATTTTAAAAGAGTATTTAAACCAAAACTCTTTTTTAGAGTGCTGACACAGCAACCAATAACCATCCTCAATGTTGGAATCATGAAGATTTGAAATTACACTTCAGTGTGGGTACAACACTGCATGTGATATTCAACATTAACAGCTGGAAGTTCTATTCCCGCTGCAACTCAAATGGTATAACTTGAACTTCTTCCAATATGCCTACAGAGACACATCATCAAATAACTCAGTGCAAACTCCTTTGAATTTATTGTGATCAGGTACTACAAACTGAAATTCCATGCCAGTAAAATAGAACTATGTTAAACAAGAGCTGTCAGAGGACAATGCGCTAGACTTTTCTTGTAATTGTCAAGAGTTACTGGCATTTTTTCTATAAATGGAGTTTCATTAAATTATTTCAATTTGTTCTTGAGTTATTGAGCTGAAATTGTTGTTTTCTATTTTTAGTAACAGTGACCTTGACCCAACCCACCCCAGATGCAACCTCAGTGAAGTATTACTTTAGAGTAACTATGTATGAAGATTCATTCTCAAGTTAGAGAGGGGAAATCAAAAGTTGATGCCCAGTCCCATCGCACTGAATGTAAAATTTCTAGGTGTAAAAAGGCCCATAATTTTGACCAATTTCACACTAGAGTTACAAAAATTGGCCTATTTATCATTTTAATATGAGGAATTAATGTTTAATGTTTGAATGAAATCCCACAAGTCATTGCTGACAAACTAGCTTCCCAAAAAACTTTAACCTAGCCCAGACGCCGACGCCGAGGCGTGTACAATAGCTTGCCTTTTATTCCAAAAGTTGAGCTAAACATGTTTTTACTTATATTGAGGAATATCTGAAAAATCCATATTATTCATCATCTTCAGTAGAATTATGCCAGTGATGGTCAAAATCGACTGCCTAGTTGCTGCATCAGCTTAGAAGGCATTCAGAGTTCTCGCTAGCATTAAAGAACGCAAGTAAATGAGGTCAATGTAACAAGGGTACCCCAGCCGTACTGAACACTGAGGCTGACTAACCACACACTGGTAGGGTAAATTAATATGTCACTTAGTAAATCAGTTAATTTCATGCATTATGCCAACAATGTAGGCAGAGTCAAGACATTGTTTGGAGAGTCAGAGACTATAACATAAATAATAATGTTTACAGAAAGAGATGTGTCACTGCATGCAACCTAAATAACTACTTTTTAAACTTAAAATTGTTTTAATAATACAACTACTCCACTCTTGCCGCTACCAGTTATATATAGTTAATTTAACGTAGGTGGGTAATACAGTCTGTATGATAACTTTATAACATAAATTATGATTGATTATACAAATCAAAGCCAGTGAAATGATTTAGATACAGGGAGATCGTATGAGCTACTGGCTCACCACTGGTAAATATTGAGCTAGGCAGCGCAATGTGTCACCACTGGACTCCCAAACCAGGCAAGAGCAAAGCTCAGTAAATATTGAGCTAGGCAGCTCAATGTGTCACCAATGGACTCCCAAACCAGGCAAGAGAAAAGCTCAGTCAGTATTGAGCTAGGCAGCTCAATGTGTCACCACAGGACTCCCTAACCAGGCAAGAGCAAAGCTCAGTAAATATTGAGCTAGGCAGCTCAATGTGTCACCACTGGACTCCCAAACCAGGCAAGAGCAAAGCTCAGTAAATATTGAGAAAAGCTCAGTCAATATTAGATAGGCAGCTCAATGTGTCACCACAGGACTCCCAAACCAGGCAAGAGCAAAGCTCAGTAAATATTGAGCTAGGCAGCTCAATGTGTCACCACTGGACTCCCAAACCAGGCAAGAGCAAAGCTCAGTAAATATTGAGCTAGGCAGCTCAATGTGTCACCACTGGACTCCCAAACCAGGCAAGAGCAAAGCTCAGTAAATATTGAGCTAGGCAGCTCAATGTGTCACCACTGGACTCCCAAATCAGGCAAGAGCAAAGCTCAGTCAATATTGAGCTAGGCAGCTTAATGTGTCACCACTGGACTCCCAAACCAGGCAAGAGCAAAGCTCAGTAAATATTGAGCTAGGCAGCTCAATGTGTCACCACTGGACTCCCAAACCAGGCAAGAGCAAAGCTCAGTAAATATTGAGCTAGGCAACTCAATGTGTCACCACAGGACTCCCTAACCAGGCAAGATAAAAGTGCAGCTCAATGTGATGACATTTGCTGCCCAAATATTTGAAATTCCATGCAGACGAGAATTTTGGTGTGGATACAAGTCTGTGACATACACACAAATAGTAGATACCTGGGCAGAATATGGGGGAGGCCGGGGGGGGGGGTAATTTTGTTGTCTGTTTAAGTATGTTTCTATTGTATTACTGGCTATGGCACATTTGATGTTATTTTATTCAATAACAAAAATAAAGCAGTTAATTAACTTAGCTTGTTCATTATTCCAAGGTTTCTTTCTCTGTAGTTGTGTATTATTTTCAAATTTTCAAAACAATTACAAATATTACCAGTTACAACATGTAAAGGCTCTGACATGGATCATGTTTTATTGTTCAATGAATTGTAAAAGAGTGTGAAGAAAACAATGTAAACATATCTCAAGAATTTGGCTCTTTGCATGCTAGCAACTCAGACCACACAATGAGCTCAACATCGCGATAATGAGCAGACATTCAACTTGTACACTTTTTCTGTTAACAATACAATTGTTTTGACAAAAGGTCCATCCCATGCTGATTTACTGTATGATGATCTGTATATTTTTGTCAGTTTATGCATTGTTTCTGTGCTTTCATTGCCAGGTGGGGTAATTCTGGAGTCTGGCTAAATGTGTCATGCAAGCAAGAAGTAACATCCCTGTTTATCCAAGGTATCAAATAGGGGCAAACTATTATGAATACAGGAATAAGCACAAAATCTTCAGTACACTGCACTATACTGAATTTAAAGCCATATAATTATCTAACATGTCTATCAAAGAGGGGCAAACTACTATGAATACAGGAATAAGGACAAAATCTTCAGTACACCGCACTAAACTGAATTTAAAGCCATATACTTGTCTAAAATGTCTACCAAAGAGGGGCAAACTACTATGAATACAGGAATAAGGACAAAATCTTCAGTACACCGCACTATACTGTATTTAAAGCCATATAATTGTCTAACATGTCTATCAAAGAGGGGCAAACTACTATGAATACAGGAATAAGCACAAAATCTTAAGTATATTGCACTATACTGAATATAAAGCCATATAATTGTCTAACATGACAGCCCAAAGCAGTAACCTACTTGATAGAAATCAATTGTTAACTGCAGAAAGTAGCACACTGTCATGTCCTGATACACACTTAAAATCTTGTCTTAGGAACGCAAACCCTCGGACACTCACCATAACCTTGCGGTAGATCCACAGCATTATGTAACTGATTTCTGTTCAGATAATTGCGTCTTCGTGTTGACCGTCTCCGCGGAAACTCGCCCTCGGACTGACTATTATCCTCACTATTGGTACTATTATTGCTAGTCACATTGCTAGGTCGTGCACTTTGCACTCGCGGGGGTTGTAACGAGGAAGTGCTATGTCTATGGTTACTGGAGTTTGCACGGTCCCTGTGTCGGTGGGAATCGCTGCCGGACTCCCGGGTGGCCGATGCGGACCGCCGCTCACTGCTGCCGGAGCTGTGGGTTGGGGTTGTCTGCGCAGTGGAGATGTGAACCGTCGTGTCACCAGACCTGCAACAGACAATAGATATTAGATAAATGCTGTGTAATAAGACTATTACAAAACCTATATGCATGGTATGATACAGCTGTCTTCATTCTGAAATAATGGAGAATAAATAGACCAAGATTAAATCACAACAGCTTGACAACAAACATTAAGATTTTGACAATGAAAAATCTTAAACATAAACATAATGTTATATATTATTATATACCTATACATAATCTGACTCAAATACTTGTGTATTTTCGGTATAAAATACAATTGGCCAGATAGAATTCCCGTATTTAACACTGTGAAATAATTTTCCGTATTCAACGGCTCGAACAACCGGACTACTTTTACGTTCGTTGAGTATCGAATATTTCCGTAACGTTCCGAGCGACATTGGGAAATGCCCCATTCTATTTATAGACACAATTACGCCGCTACATGTAGATTTCAATGACGTCATTGATGAAAATGACATGTATTCATGCTCGTTCTTTAGTACTGTTTGTTATCAGTTTGTTTGTTTCAATGCAGTATCTGGTGTGTTTTGATCGTTAGGAGCTATATAATAAATGGAATACTACATGACTGTGGTGTTCCGGTGGATTGTATCGCTCTCGTTGGTTGTGTAAAGTTGTATTCCAGCGTTACACATTTAACTCGAGCGATACAAGCCACCGGAATACCACAGTCATGTAATATTCCCTATTTATTCAATGATAGTTCATAATTTAACAAGGATTTCCACTGGTGAACATAAGGCTGAGTCGCAAGAAATTGGTAACTTTTCATAGCCATGGCACCTCCAGGGCTGGCATTCACAAAAGCTCATAAGGAAAATTGTAAGTTGTGCTTAAGTGAGTATTTCAAATAAATGTTTATATGCGAAAATACAATGATTTCTCTTCCCAGTAAAATATGACAAACCTGCGCAATATTTACTAGATTAAAGCAATCAGAAGTAAATAGACCTATGAATGACACAGACATAGACATAAGGAATGTTATGGATTTCATAAATTTACTAATGGTAAATGTTTACTAAGAAGCATTGTGAATACAAGCAGTTGACCTTCAACTTCCCACAACAACATTTTTCTCAGTCATGGCAGTACAGAGCAGTCTAGAACATTCTTACTAGCTTAGAGATTCCTTCATGTTGCCAATTTTATTTGTAGACCACTAATTGTTATGGATAAAGTTATGCTTTTACCCTATAAACAATGAACTGGATTAATCCCAGACACATTTGTTATTAACCCTGTTGACTACATGCCTAGATAGCCTTAAACAGTCCATAATATGGAATAAGCTGTTTGTAAAATACATTTTCATTTAATTAATGAGCTTGAAATGGGTTGAACCTGTCTGGTTTGTAAACAAATTAATTATTATTTGAGTAGATTAATTTTTTTTACTAAAATTCCCCCCCCCCCCCCCTCCCAATATGAACTGGAGGAAAATATATTGTCGAGCAGCAAGAACGTATAAGAAAGTGTATAAAGAGACACAATATTCTATGTACAACAACTAGTAAGAAAGATTATGTGGTGAGACACGTACACAAACAGCAACCAGAACAACACACGTAAGTTTAAAGCACATATGCAGTAGTAGAGGACCACTATACAATGTTACATCCAAATATGAAACCTCTGGGCCTTGCGGTTTCAGAGGAGACGATTTTTAAAGTAATTTTGCTATTTAAGTCTATAAAATCCCTGTGACCCCCGGGGCGTGGCCTGTTTTGACCCAAGGGGCATCATTTGAACAATATTTGTAGAGGACCACTACAGAATGTTTCATACCAAATATGAAACCAATAGGCCTTTCAGTTTCAGAGGAGAACATTTTTGAAGTAATTTTGCTATTTCAGTCTATATAAACAATGTGACCCCCAGGGCTGGTCAGTTTTGACCCCAGGGGCATCATTTAAACAATCTTTGTCGAGGACCAAAATGCAATGTTACATACCAAGTATGAAACCTCTGTGCTTTGTGGTTTCAGAGGAGACTATTTTTAAAGTCATTTTGCTATTTAAGTCTATATAAACAATGTGACCCATGGGGTGTTGCCAGGTTTGACCTCAGGGGGATCATTTAAGGAAACTTTGCAGAGGACCACTAGAAAACTAGGAGACAGGGGGAACAGTTTGGTTACATTCAGACGTTTACCATTAGAGGATGCCACATACTAAATATGAATACACTGGGCCTTGCAGACTCAGAGGAGAAGATTTTTGAAGTAATTTTCCTATTTAAGTCTATATAAACAATGTGACCCCCGGGGCGTGGCCAGTTTTGACCCCTGGGGCATCATTTGAACAATCTTTTTAGAGGACCCCTATACAATGTTACCAACCAAATACCAAACTTCTGGGCCTTGGGGTTTCAGAGAAGAAGATTTTCAGAGTCATTTAGCTATTTAAGTCTATATAAACGATGTGACCCCCGGGGCGTGGCCAGTTTTGGACCCCAGGGGCATCATTTGAACAATCTTTGTCGAGGACCACTATGCAATGTTACCTACTATATATGAAACCTCTGGGCCTTGCGGTTCAGAGAAGATTTTCAGAGTCATTTAGCTATTTAAGTCTATATAAACGTTGTGACCCCCACCCGGGGCGTGGCCAGTTTTGACCCCAGGGGCATCATTTGAACAATCTTTGTAGAGGACCACTAGAAGATGCCACATACCAAATATGAAAGCTCTTAGCCATACAGTTTCAGACAAGAAGATTTTTAAAGTTTTCACTTTTTAAATCTATTTTAGCTCTGGTGACCTACATATGCAGCCGACCGAAACGATTTGAACAATTTTGAAAGAGGGTCACCCAAGGATCATTCCTGTGAAGTTTGGTGAAAATCTGCCCAGCCGTTTAGGAGATGTTGTTTCAATGAAAATGTTGATGCACGACGGACAAAAGGTGATCACAAAAGCTCACCATGAGCACAAAAGCTCACCATAAGCACAAAATGGCTCATTATTACAAGGCTTATGCGAAAATATTTTAAATGAAAGCAGATGTTATATAATTATATGAATTTATTTAATTTTGGGCATCTAGATTAGCAAATAGAACAAAAAGTGACATCAGAGTCCAAAAGTCTCACATTTGGTGTTTACGCCATTTTGACTTTTAAAGTTTTATAAACATTGTGACATTTCTTCCAACCAATCCACTGTTGACGTACCAATTCTGATTTACCAAAACATATTTGAGTCGTGTTGTGGGAAACCCGGGCTCAATGCATGTGCAGTCCGCACAGGCTAATCCGGGACGACACTTTCCGCCTACAGTCGATTTATGTCTAGAAGAAACTTCCTTGAAACAGAAAATACTGTAAAAGCGGAAAGTGTTGTCCCGGATTGCACAGCCTGCTCCAGGACGACACTTTACGCACATGAATTAAGCCCGGGTTTCCCACCACACGCCTCATTTATGAATCACCGTGTTCATGCTCCATAATACAGATATTATGGAGCCTGAAAGTCATAGTCATTTCTTGTTCTTTATCCCCAGTTTGTCAAAACCAAATGTGTCCATTTAAAAATGAATACTTTGCCAAAAAGTTACTTGATAATCTTGTGGGCAAATACTTGTATTGCACACAAAGAAACAATGGGCTGCTAACTTGATCCCTAGGTTTCCTTTATTTTTAACAGTGGGCTCAGTCAGAGCTGCAGTTACATTACCCGGATCTGGTATCAGAGAAAACAATTAACTTCTGTGTTCCAATTATGCTGCCTAATTCTGTCATAGGAGACTCAGCATGACTTTCATTTACTTGCGAATTTGATTAAAAGATAACAAGGATTCATTTAACAGTAAAAACTGTTATGTAATATGAACATATAAACTTGTTCAATGTTACAGTAATTGTTTTAATGTCAGGCAATAGAGTTGACAAAAGGAGTATTATTTAACAAGATTTACTGAAGTCTCATCTAAGCTTTTGAAGGATCTATGTTTATAACAAATGAAGTGATCCATCAATCAGAAGTGACACTTTGCACTGCTGTACTGACATACTATTACGTCAAACGAGTAAAGATGTTTCATTAAATGTTTAAGAAATTCATTATTCAAACAAGCTTTAAGGAAGATAAGGCAACTTCTCTGTTGCCATGTGAGGAAATCAAAGTATTCCCAGGTGTAGTCAAATTTATCTAAAACGTACACGACTACAAATATGCAAACTAACTGATGCTGTTTATTCTTCGAAACACTGCACAAGAAGTTACTTAGGAACAAGACGCACAAAGCTGAAAAGTTATGGCAAACATAGCTATTCTAAGTCATGAACTCAAAACAAAGCAAATTATCAAAGAAAAATAACACGTCAAGACTAATGTGCTATGTTGAAAAGAAAATGCCCACGGTGGTATCACATGACAGCTGGCAATCTGGAGGTTGCCCCAAACCTTGTGTCACCGTGGTGACAAATGTGCTGTCACGGAGACAGGGGGAACACTTTGGTCACATTCAGACGTTTACTTCTTGGCTAATTAATTTGAGAGCCATTTTGGTGACAGATGAAACCATGTCACCCACGCACACTGTAGTTTGCGTCAGTAGTGTCCCAGCTAACGAGACAATAATTTGCCACCCATTCAAATCTCACACATTAAAGTGAACACAATTTGTACATTTCTTATAGTAAGCAGTGTCAAAAGAAGATATAATTATAAACGTTGAAATTTGTGAAGAATTTTTTTAAATGTTTTTGTAACGTATTTTATACTACAAAAGGGTATATTTTACATCCATAGCCCCCCCCACCCATAAAGTGCTTTTAGGCGTTCTAGAAAACCCCCCAAATTAATTCATGGTATGTTATGTGCCCCATACCCTCTCAACCAGTATTTCCCTGATTGAAACTCAGGCACGTCCTGTAACCAACTTTTTGTTTTACAAGTGTTGTTTACGAAATTAAAGAAGTTGGTATATTGCTTTGTTCATTAGAAATTCAAAATACATGTCTATCCTGGACAATCATGTTTCATATACCTAACATAAGATTTTTTCGTTACATTTTTTGTTTGTCGTGATGTGGGAGAATGAGATGACCTGTCAACAATCTCATACCGACCTTGTGGGGTGTTCCCACTGTGTGGTGCGAGTGATATGATTGACATAATGGACACGCCCACTGGCAGTTCTACGCTCCTCCCACCTGCAATACATAGCCAATGCCATTGAGACTTGCCAAAAAAATATTTAGAGAAAACTGGACTATTCTGGGTATATGGCTATCATAAAAAGCTAGATCAGTTAGATATAAAAATGTATGGCTATCACAGAAAACAAGATTATCTGGATATTTTAATAAATGGCGGACCATTTAAACCTAAAATTTATTTTTCTATATACGAACATTTTGAAACAAGAATGTGATTTTAGTAAATATTGTTTGCAACGATTTTCGTATGTTAATTTCAGTTTTTATTGACATTTAAGTTTCACACTGAACTACATGTATATTTTTTCTTCTTAAAAAATATATATTTATCAATTGTTTTCTATATGTTGAAACTATAGACCAAAAGTAATTCATATCCACAGGTAAAACGTCTACTGATTCCTAATGTTGTTTGAGACATATGCGGCATTGCCATATTAGCATTGGTATAAATGATATACCGGTAAACCTATTCCAATATTAAGGGTAAATTATCACCAAAGACCCATGTACTACAAACTGGTTTGGCCAAAAATAATGTTATTAAAATATACTCTGATAATGTTGAGTATATTGGATCACCACATCTGAGGAACACACCAAAATGAGCTTCCACAAAAGTATTTTGTAGACATTCATCAACAATAAAATGGCTGTTTTATGTCATCTATTTTGAGCATTGGGTAATAGAAGAGCAAAGGTGTAGAGATTGTAATGTATTCAACATCATGCACCATTTGATATTAACAACCAACACCCACACATAATTTATCTTGATAAAATGTTTCCTAATTTACATACTCAAATCTTGATAAGAAAATTATTTCACCAGTTTAACGTCTTTTTGCAATTGTATACATTTTTCTGCGGCTAATTTTACCAATTGGAAATTACGATAAGGCAAGATAAATGCCTTTTTTTTGTACAACATAAACATGTCAGTAATGATAATGATGAAGTAATGATGCCTTGTTTGCGATAGGTAATCTGCCTGACAGATACCCACCTCAGCTAGAAACACACAATTCATGAGAACTCAACCACACCTCATTATGATTCTAATTCTCCAGACTGGACAAGGTTCATGAATAGTTCAACACACTTTTAAAACAGAACAAGGCAGTCCAAAGGACAGCTATATCCCCTGCCATGATCCTTCATTTGATTTTAAAGGTGACTTTGAAGTATCACACTGACCTTAATCAGTTTCACGAAAATTCCTTAAAGGGCATAGTAGATATGGAGCTGACTCGAAAATGAAGGCTCAAACATTTGACCTTTAAGTGTGACCTTGACCTTGAGGTGGCAAGACTGCTCCATGCGTTTTGCACATGGCCTCAATGTGGTAAACATTTGAGCCAAGTTTTATGAAAATCCTTCAAAGGGCATAGGAGATATGGAGCAGACACAAAAATGAAGGCTCAAACATTTGACCTTCAAGTGTGACCTTGACCTTGAGGTGGCGCGACTGCCTCATGCCTTCTGCACATTGCCTCAATGTGATAACCATTTGAGGCAAGTTTCATGAAAATCCTTTAAAGGGCACAGGAGACATAGAACGGACATGAAAATACAGGCTCAAACATTCAACCTTCAAGTGTGACCTTGACCTTGAGTTGGCGTGACTGTCTTATGCCTTCTGCACATGGTCTCAATGAGCAAAACATGTGAGGCAAGTTTCATGATAATCATTTAAAGGGTATAGGGGATATGGAGTGGACACAAAAAACGGACATGAAAATGGAGGCTAAAAAATTTAACATTAAGTGTGATCTTGACCTTGAGCTGGCGTAAAAGGCCCATGCCTTCTGCACACGAAATGGATGCTAGAATATTTGAACTTCAAGTGTGACCTTGACCTTGAGCCGGTGTGACTGACTCATGCCTTCTGCACATCGTCTCAATGACCTAAACATTTGAGCCAAGTTTCATGAAAATCCTTCAAAGGGTATAGGAGATATGGAGCGGACACGAAATGGAGGCTCAAATATTTGACCTTCAAGTGTGACCTTGACCGTGAGCCGGCGTGACTGACTCATGCCTTCTGCACATCGTCTCAATGACCTAGACATTTGAGCAGTTTCATGAAAATCCTTCAAAGGGTATAGGAGATATGGAGCGGACACGAAATGGAGGCTCCAACATTTGACCTTCAAGTGTGACCTAGACATTGAGCCGGCGTGACTGACTCATGCCTTCTGCACATCCTCTCAATGACCTAAACATTTGAGCCAAGTTTCATGAAAATCCTTCAAAGGGTATAGGAGATATGGAGCGGACACGAAAATGTTACGGACAGACGGACGGATGTTCTAATGAATACTTTTAACAAATGTGACTATTTCATGACTAACCCTAATGCCATTTTAGCCCCCTAAGGGACTAATTTAGCCACCTAAGGAAGTTTTTACTTACAAAGGGATACTTATGTGACTATTTTAGTCACCTAAGTATCCATTCGTGTGTACGGACAGACGGACGGACAGATGGACGGACGAAGGGCATTCCTATAACCCCCCTCCCGCTTTGCGGCAGAGGATTAATTAAAGGTTTGATAAAGGCAGTAATAAACAAAACTGTGCCTATGTGCTGTATATTTTTGTGCAGTCTGTGCCATAAAGAATACAACCATGACATGGTAATTGTAACAAGGATTGAAATTATGTCTTGTGACATTATAAAACTGGCAATAATTTCGATGAAAGTAGAAAATATATATCTCAAATGCTTTTGGAGTACCAGTGTTTCAATGAAACATTTACGCTTGTTTAAACTTACTTTTAATGACAGGAACAACAGTTGTGTGGGTTTATATCACATTTATTCAAAGTGGTGAAAAATAAAAAAATATTTATTCTGAATTACTCTTATTTAGCACTCAATTTAACCTACGCCACACATGTTTTCTTTTAAAACCAAGGACTGTTTCAATCAATGGTGTGTCTGTTTGTGTTATTTTTTTGTCGTACTACTACAGTATAACATGCTGTACTTGGCACTGTCTGTGGGAATCATTCCCACATCAAGCATTCCTTCACCAATACATACAACACAGCTCATGCACATGCAGGTGATAACGATGGTGAAATAAATACAGAGTCCAGGTTCATATCATTTCCGCAGTCTAGCAAACACATTGTAAAATATTGCATTTCCTTAATGGGAAATCACTATTGGTAAGTCATCCATTATTGTTCACTCTGCTAATTAAGTCAGTTTTTTTTTAACATACATCATTTTATATCAAATATTTTCAATAGTGTTATCACCACTTGTGACAACAGCAATACATGGCTATGATGCCAACCAGACCACTGAATACTAGAGATTTATGATTTATTAATTAAAAATATGGGCACGCTTCTTATGATCATGTACAATTTATTTGTGTGCTTTCAGGTACAGTGGCAAATTCTGCTATATAATCAAGTTATGAAGAGATAAATCAGGTACATTCGTGTAGGCAGATAAAATAAGGAAATAAGAACCCTGGCTATTTATATCTTAAAAAACAAAATGGTAAATCACTTCAGATATTGCAATAATGTGATCAGGTGTAAAATTTCTCAGCCCTAAAACCCTAACCTAATGAAGCATTGGGCAATAATGACATTGGAATTTACAAAAGAATACTATATACCTACAATTACAAAAATCTTCCCTTCAACAACAAGACAGGAAGAAAACACACAAAAACAGAAACTGAACAAAAAGAGGGCACAAGTGCACACTTACCCATCTGGCAGCTCGTCCGGTTCACTGGGCAAGGGGCTGTTGCTGATCTGTGAAGAGTTGGTGACAGCCGGGCCCGTACCAGAGTTGCCCCTATCCCGGGAGATCAGACTGATCACTATCTGACCCCGTACTGGCTCCGTGTCATCTGCATTGTTCCTCTGCAAATCCAGCCGCTGAACTGTAACAGAGAATTTACAATTTGGAGTCGGCGCACGTGACGGCGTAGATGCTCGTAAAGGTGATGGTAAACAGCACATGCTGGCTGGTATTTGGGCACAAGACTGCACAGGTCTAGGGGCTGACGAGTAAGACAATGACGGCGCCCGTGACGCACGTGTAGGCAGCTGCACACACACTGACATCCTCTGGGGAGGGTTTGAGCCCGCCACTATAAGGCCGAGATAAGCGTGAATAGAGAAATCGTGTTCCTACACATAGCCACCACACAATCCCTGAGTAGAAGCGTTTTGTTACTCTTTAAATCATAAAATGTTACAAGCTCCAGATGTTTTACAATTCCTGCTGTAATCCACGCCACATGCCTGGTTGTCACTCTGCACAACACTGCCAGCACAAAGCTGACTACTCGGAATAGCTGCAGTACATGAAGCCACTGTCATAAACAATGTAAACCACAATATTCAACTTCTTAAATTACACTAGTAAATTAAAATCCTATCCGCCCACCTTTTGTGGTTTTTTATAATTTAACAGATGAAAATCTTATAATTCTTTCATTATTCAAAATTGTAACCTTAATCCATTTGTAATTGCCTCAAACACAAATAATAAACATAGATATACGGCTAATTTGCTTTCAGTTAATAATACAACACCAGTACTATCCCAGGATGAATGGCGAGTGTCGGACTACAGGTATTCAATTTAAACCAACATGCCTGTAACACCAGCCACATTATCCTAGGTAATGTATCAACACTGTATACAGGGCAATACTGGTTTTATATGGACAAGTGTCAAAACAGAGCCTACAGCATATCTACTGTTATTAGTTTATTACGTCTTTAATCCAGGTTCAAGACTTGAAAGCATGAAATCACACATAGCCGTTCTTGTTGTCAGGGATCATATTTTTTTTAAAAATCAATCGGTCCTGAGGTCTGCCGGTCATACACATCTTGTATCCGAATTATGTGTATCCGAAAATGATGCATGTTCGAAAATGTGAAATATAAAGTATAACTATTATCCGGACAGTTTTTACACCTTAAACTCCAATAAATTTTCATTTCCATGTCCATTATGAGTTTTTAACTTCACGAAAGTTTAAGATAATGCAATACAATAAGAACGACTATTCTGTATCCGAATTATGTGTATCCGAAATCACAGCATGTCCGAAAATGTGTATTTAAATTTTTTAATATAAACTAAGTTTCCACACCTTAATCTTCAATAAACTTTTCATTTCTATGTCTGTTATATGAGTTTTGCTGAACTAAACTTAAAAATAATGTAGTTAAATATAATGATATGCAACTTTGCACTTATTTAAATTAAAATCGTGATGTCATGAACCTCAATTAAACCAACTACCAAATACACTTTAATTTTATTGAAAACTATTTGTATTACAATTTTTTTCAGTTAGGTATTATATCACTATGCATATTTTATTTCATAATGAACGCAGTACAATTTTCCAGGAAATGAACGAGTATTACGTGCGGTTGCTATGCTCAGTCTCTTAAGTACCTGGACACGATTTTATTGTGGAGAAGTGCACTCTGATATCTACACCAGAGACCGATAAGTGTCAGTTATATAACACAGTCAACGAACTGAAGCAAAAACACTCCAATTATCGATTGATAGTGACACGTCTGCCGTCTTTCACGCACTAATGTTGCGGCTTTCGCACCTAAACAGCATTGGGGCCATAAAATGTGGGTATTGTGTACTGAACTCGGGGGATTATCAACATTTTAATAGTGACTGGAGAAATTGAAGACAACTGGTCGGACCGATTGCCTGTGATTTCATTCTGTCTTTTTCAAACCCAATCGGTCTGAGATCGGCAAAACCGAAAATAATATGATCCCTGCTTGTTGTAAACATAAAAATGTGTTGCCTAGCCTTTCACTACATCACCGAACATGCATAAAGTAAAAAAGAACTTGAATTAGAAACTCTTACTACAAAAGAAACTTTGCTAAGAAAATGTGTATTCACACAAGCACATAAGCTATTGTACTTCTTTGTCTTTCAAAACAAGAACCTGTAGATAAAGATACATAATAATATTCGTTACATGACTTCTTACTGTACGGTATGATAAAGGGTCAGTACATTAATATTGGGCGCAAGCGGAGCTCGAGCCCAATATAAATTTACTACCCTGTATCACACTGCGCGGGGTCAGTAAGAAGCCATGTAACGAATTTATCTTAGCGAGTACCATTCTTTGTCCCATCATCACGCTACCATTAATGAAATAACACCCATAAACTTAACTATACTGTATTTAATGATGTCTTCTTGTTGATTTTCTTGACGTCATTTTATGTTTATTTAGAAAAAAATCATTTTACTGACTGGATATTGATTCTTACTGACATAGTATGGAGTAATACACGGTCAGTATGCGACCTGGCTTAACCAATGAAAAGCGAATATTCTGTACGTGGTAAGATAATAAAGAATAATGGTATATAAGTATGGCAACTTTTCTACTACAGTAGTTAAAAGGGCATATCGAAGGTAGGTCAACAATAACGCTTGCAAAAATAAGTTCATTTACAGAGAATTAATACTGAAGCATTGTTTAATACAACAGCCTTGTTTCTATAATCAGTTTACAAACCTATGTTCTTTTATAATATAAACAGTGGTCATCGATGACACTTTCGCAGATGCAGGAGAATTAATAGTAGTAATAGAATTAATATGCATGAAATGTACAATGTGCGCCATTGATAAACATTGCGAAGATGATGAAAGTTTTCTTTGAAGTGCACGCTTTAGCAGACGTGAATTCCAATCCTCCTGGAACCGTGTATCCCAAATTTTTTCTTGTCTTTGCATACAAGGTTTTCCTAAAGAATTCATCAATAAACTCCTGCGACTGGAAAAACATATTCATTATTATATTATCTCGTTTTAATATGTTCCCATATACAATTGATATACCACCTTTAATGCAAAAAGACATAGACAACTTTGTAACCTATTCCTTTACAATGAACTGAACAAAACAACAAAATAAAACAGAAACGTTTGTATGTTATGACTTCAAGAGATATTTAACAGGATTTCAACACAATAACAAAGTTCATTGCATTAAAACAACATTTACTTTATAAATGTCAGTTTGAAAAAGAGAGTTAGAAGAATTTAGACATGTTACAGATTGTTCCTGCTTCCTTCCATAACAATTTGGACTGTATTTATTGCAAACACTGCTACATACTACAGACAATTCATATGGACAAATCAAGCATTGACAACACTGATCATCTTTTGGTATGAATATTCATTCCTAAACAGTGTTTTAAACAACATGATGACAATTCACACTGAAAACCTCTTGTAAAACTTGAACAATATTATGATGAGAATACAGAGAACATAATAATGTTGCAAAAAAATCTGATATCCATCCCACTGCAAGATGTATACATGTAAATCTAGATCATATTAAGACCATAAATCCTACAAGTCCAGCACTTGACAACGCATACACTGAATGAAAAATTCACATTCCTTTAAAATTATAACAAGATATACAATTACTTGACATTGATCTTTAATGTAATCCTGGTTTAATGTATAATAAAACTGCGTGGGCAACATAATTAGATCTTACATCAGTTTTTTTTAATATTTTATTTTTAGAGACACCTACCACATCTTTCAATTATGCAGACAATCACAGACTATAAAGATAACATTTATTATCTTATAATTAAATAACAGCCAAACGGAATAATATTTTTCATAAAAGCTTATTTACAGATTTGCCTGTCAGATTTCCAACAGAAATTTAATAGATTATGAAAATATTTAAAACCGTCATCCATGCTACTGAGGCGTAAAAAAAAATTGTTTCTTTCAGGTTACATGCCCAAAACAATTAGGGTAGGCAGGTCGGGATTTCTTTCTTTCTTTATTGTTTTTATTCGGTAAATGGTCAACTTGAAGATTCTAAAACTGAATAAATATATTCAAAAAATATCAGTAATATCCTTAAACATTGTTTATACATGGATACTACCAAAACAAAACATTTATTTATCCAAAAACACATTTGATTATTGAAAAAGGTAAATAAAACAAAAATCAATCAGACAAACCCAATAAAATGTTCTAGGGTCGGGGCATTTTTTTAGGGTGGGTCGGGTAAGCTGAAACAAACATATTTTTTTTACGCCTGATTACTAAGTTCTGTACTCCAGTGTACAGAGTGCTAGACTTTTTCACAACTTTGCAAACATACCAGTCGCTAAAGAAATGTACATAGGCAAACACTCCATAATAATCCACAGTTTAGATCAAACTGTTGTTTAAACATGAACAATTTTTTTTCAAAAAAAACGTTTGGTTTGTCGGAAATTGTAGTATGGGAAACAAATCTCAGTTAGGGGCAAACTGGCTCCTTGTATTCCTAATGTGATCTAGGGAAAGGTCTAGAGCAAAATAGCAGGGTGCTGCACCCTGCTCCTTTTTGGTTCCCCCCCTGCTGCCCTTCTGGCCTGGTCAATACAGAAATTTTGAATATCTTTTGAATATCTTTTGAAATTTAATAATATTTTTTCAAATATTCAATGACAAATAAATACACTATGCTTAAAACATTAATTACTTGCGTTATACTAATAATACCCCAAATTTAGCAAATTATTAGAATATGTCAACAGACTTGTCCGGATTTCCACCCTGCTCCTTTTTAGCAGCACCCTGTACCTTTTGTGATCCTAGATCTTTCCCTACTGTGATCTAATCAAACAATGTCCACTAGTGAAGGGAAACTGTTGTTTCTGACATTAAAATGCAACCAATTTAATAATTTAATTAACATTAATGTCTGCATTTAGTGTTGTCACATCATAAAGGAAACAAATTACCGACTATAACGGCATCCATTTATTACCATAATTTAGTTGATCGCGGCACTTAATTTGTTGAATATAATTAAATATTTTTATGTCAGGTTTTCTATGTCAAAACTTTACAAGTAATGTTTCAGCATGTTTCATATGTGCTTGCAAATGCAGTGAGGTAGATTTGCATTAGAACATAGCCAACTTTTTGTTTACAAGTGTTATGTGATATGTATTCATTAGGTTTATAAACTGATCTGCTAATTTGTGCCATTTCATTGAGTTTACAACACATTACTGTTGACATACACAATTTTAAGCGTCTCAAAACTGTATGATTGTATATCCAGAAGCAAGTTACAGACATCAAACAAACTTGTTTATCACTGTTTAATAGCTATTAAAACATAAACACTAAAACATATAGCTTCACAAAAGTTGTTACTTTGATTAACTTTAGACCATGTAACAGAACATAACAATACCTCAATACTGCTACCAAAATGTTTGCTGAATAAGCATACTCAAGCAAGAGAACACATTATTTACTATCAGTTGACTGACTAGTAATTTCTCTTTGTATTAAAAAAAAAGAACGCATACATATATCCATATTTATAAGGTGAAAATAATGAACACTTTGTTGTAGTTTCTTCTTATTTGTAATGTATTATTCAAATAGAACTCATGCATCAATACTTTCATTTTATAACATATTTTAATGTTCAGTACATGGTAAGGGAGTTAACTCTTGATTCACTTTTTTGTCAAGACTCCATGGATTGCTTCTCTTAACACATATATGGGCAAAATAAGAAGGCAAAAGTAATGACAGGGGTGTGGATTTCCTATGCCTAACTTGTCCGACGCGGGTAATTTTACTGTTGGACAAGTACATTTTTCCTGTCTAGTTCTCCATGGACAAGTACAATTTCAGGGTGTAAACATGTGTAAGAGTTGGAAGTTAATTATTATATTATTATATTCTTATACATTTGAATAAAAAATTGTATTTTATTTATCATGTAATGAAAACATATATCAGGAAGGACTGGGATGAAAACAATATTTAATTTGGACAAGTGACTGTTGCATGCTGACCAGTAGATATTTGTAATGAACTTGTCCATGGACATGAATTTTTTTTTGGTATTTCCACACACCTGAATGCAGATTAAAATATTAGCAAAACTTTCCAAGAACATTTCTTGCAACTGAGCAACCATTTATGCAAGTTTCTGGTATGTAATTGCACAGTATTAAGATTATGTTCTCTACAAATGAAATATGTACCATATTCCTTTTAACATCTGGCATTTTTTCCTGCAAGCATTGGTGAAAATCTGGGGTGAATCATAATAATTTTTGTAAAAACTCAATCATAATAACCAACCTTTAATTACATTATTTCAGGAAAACATGTCCTCACATTCTCACTAGTGAGTGGGCAAGTTGTGAATAAATTTCATTATTGATGACAAGCATAGGATAGTGGTTGGTAACATAGCACCATGCTCAAATAAATATTATATTCAACAATTATGGATATGAATTTTACAAGCAGTGAGTGCAGTGTACTTACAGCCCGTGTCTTTGAGCTGGGTGATGGTGTTGGACATGATCCGCACACAACCGAGGAACCCCGCACCCTGCTTCTTGTGAATCTTCTTGTGATTCCATATACTGATTGTCACCGAGTCTGACTGCCCGATGTACCTGCAAACATCAATGAAGGATTCAGTATACTGGTTAGTGAGTATTTGTCGGACAGTAGTATTATCCAGACGTTTTTAAATATTCGCGTTTCGTAACTGCTTTTCGTATTTTATCATCATAATACAAATAAACGCTTATATTTTCATGTATGTTTCGTTTTTCTTCGAAGATAGAGAGTTTATTTTTTGGTAAAACCCGAAATGTTTACGTTGATAGTCTGAAACGCATGCAACTGTCGTTTGGGGAAGTAAAATGACGTGCGCATGAGCGATAAAATCCCAATTTGGGGCCCAGACAGGGTTTGTGATAGTTTTGGCTATCTGCTCATTATAGCAGGCAGAACATTATTTAACCCGCTACGACGTTAAGGACGTGCGTAGTAGCTACATAGATACGTAACGTCTAGTAAACTCTTAAAAACGTCATGCTTCCGTATTTGCTTCAAAGCCTTACTTAAATTCTCTAGTAATTATTAAATCATTTGATAAACTGGTATTATTTTGATATAAATTACGCATCTGATTATTTATTTGTTGTCTAATATAGATTAAATAAAGTTATTAAGCATTTCTCCGTACATTTCACTGTTTGAAAAAACGTCCGGAAAATACTACTGTCAACGTGAAAAAGACCGTGTTTTATGTACCCCTTTCAGGGCCTCTATTGTTGTGCATGCGCACAACAATAACTTATTTTGTTTACATACGCAAACGAGTGATCAACCCAGGATGTTACAAGCGAACTTTCATCGTTGAGTTTGTTCATGAATTAAAACTGTCCCAAAATAAATGCATATTTTGTCCGACAAATACTCGCTCACCAGTAGTCATTGCACTTGAGTCTGACTATCATATGCAGTTGGCGAGGTTTTTCCTATGCTGAATTTGAGTACAGCAAAGAGCGAATTCAGGTGAGGTAAATTTTTCTGAAAATCATATCCACATAGCCTTCTGAAATAAGCAAATGTTAAAATCATGAACAAGTGTATCAGTTGGATACATGTAGGTTTGATATGCTGAACCCCTTTTGACTTCATTTTATAAACTGAACGCTTCCACGTAAGTAATACAAATTACACATTACACATACGTGAAGCTCCTGCCTGCCATTGTAACACTGTATTTGACTGTCCTATTTACCTTACACATACAAACACTTAAATGAGGTAGACTTTAAGTACGGTACAGTACTCGTCTCTACTTACAGATCGAAGTGCTGGTTCCATTTTGGATCAAGAGTGTTTTTACAGATCTCGGTAGAGTGACACTGCCCGGAACCATCCACGCTGATCTTGGCAAACGGGTCGGGGAGGCCTGCAAGGGACGACAAAACAGGAATCAAATACTGCAGTGTTGATATACAGTTCCAGTGAAGATATTGACAATGCGATAAGCTATTCATAAAGTAAGGATTTCAGAAGTCTTGTGATAGCAGAAAATTGTGTTATGTAAACAATTTTGGTTGGCGATTGAACTGACTAGCCATGGTTATAACTCTATAGTGATCTGTCAAGTATGGCATTTATGCTGTGCAAAAATAGTTGCAGATTTTCTTATATTATTATTATTAAAGAATATGACAATATATGCTAGGATACACATTAAGCAAACCATCATAGGGAGACAACTTATGTTAGCAAATGTACAATATATATAGGCTTACCTAACATAACTGTCACACATGTAAGTATAGTCACTACAATCGTGTAATATGCATATCGGTGCAATTATAGTCATTTTTATTCTTTCAGAATTTTGAAACTGCCTATTATTTCATTATCACTCAGCGTACCCTATATGATAACTTCATGCATTTTAATACATTATTATTCCATAACCAACATATTTATTATTTTTCTGTGTTTTGTAATCTATTTTTTACTTATTGTTCTACAACTGTGACAAAAAAAAATGATTTAGAAAATTGTCTTAATTTGCTATTCTGAGAAAAGATAACATGAATCATTACATGATACTTTTATAAGTAATCTCAACTTTTAATGTTAACAGGACCCTAATCTGAGGTATTTGGAGCTTCAGAACTTAACATATCAAGTTGAATATTTTACATTCACCAAGGACTTTGGAAAGATTAAGAAGAACTTTATTACATGTTGATGAATGGATGCACTTTCAGGCAACACAAAACTCTTTTACTTGTATTTTGAAAGGGATATACAAACTATTATATAACTGCATCTGAAAGTACTTCACATTAAACTTTTTTTTAATATATGGCATGTTTATAGATATGAAGATGCCCGCAGTTTACTTTAAATATGTGTTTATTTGTAATTTACATACAAATAAACTGTGTTTTCATGATATTCGAAAACAAAAATACAAATGCAGAAATGTAAACATCTTCAAACAGTACTGTTTCCAAATAATTGCACAAATCGTGATTGTTAATCACTTCGAAGTTTCACTGTTTATTACTGGTCAGCATCTAGGCAAGACCAAGCCGCACCCTTCCCCCCACCCCCCTCACACACACACACATTCCCAATGTGTCAGTATCAACACAGAGAGCCAGACTAACTGATCACACTAATGACAGTAATCCCCCCCCCTCACACACATTCCCAATGTGTCAGTATCAACACAGAGAGCCAGACTAACTGATCATACTAATGACTATAATCCCCTCCCCCCCCCCACGGGCCTACCTGGCTGCTCCAGCCCCCAGACTGCCTGTCCCAAAACGAGGCTTGACTCCAGACTGACTGGAATCATAGGCTTTATTTTGCTTACAGTGTTCCTCATATTTTCACATGGATAATATCTATGCACACTGTTTATTCACTGAGGAGAGCACAATGTAAATATAGGTTAAAATATTACAATATCAGGTAAATATTGGAAATGAACACTGGCGAATTCTCAGTGTTGTGAAAACTCTACAGGCAATTTTATCTTTTGGCATTGTTCTAACAACAGTTATTAGAAAAACATAAAAGACCTCCTTTCAATTTTTTAAGAATCTCCAAACAAATATGCTGAATATTTTGATAACATACAAAATAGTTGGCAGGCATAAAGTATGGTTAGCAAGACTCTCACACGCATGCAATGCAATATTACAGCATAAGTTAGCAGACTTCTCCACATGATATGCACATAAACCTGGCGATGCCCTGCTGATGAAGTGTTTCAGGTGCAGGGAACTTTCAAATATAGTCCGTCCTGTAACTTCATTTTACATTAAATCAAAGAATATTAAACCAATTGCATAAGAAATCACTGATTATAATCATGTATACAATCATATATACATTATTTGTTTTGTTTGTTTTGTTGGGGTTTTTCGCAGTTTTTAACAGTATTTCAGTCATATCACAGCGGTCAGTTAATCTACTCACACTTTTCCTGGGCAAGCTTAGTCGAAGCGTTTTACCAGTACTAAGTGCACATACCTATGCCAGTAACTGACAACTGCCCTACCTGAATCAGAGGTAGGGGGCGAATGGCCGTAGAAATAATTTCATGACCAATCCCCACACAAGTTATGTGGCCGGGCTGGGGTTCGAACTCACGATCCCCGGAGTGACAGTCTAGCGCTCTACCAACTGAGGTAGCCTGACCCGGCAAGTCTGAATTCTAAGACGATTTTGTTCACACAATATCATGAATATGACAAGAAAATAAATAAGAAGTCACTCATTATCCTATTTATCAAGAAATCAATAAAACCTAATGGAATCATTGCAAATTAGTCTTCTGACCTCTGAAAGCAATTATCATGTTTTCACTGAGAACCAGGAGATCAAAGCCTACTTATGGAATGGATACAGCCATCAATACTACACCACTCAAGGACTGGAGCCTGTCTGGGAATACAATGATTACCATATGGGTACATCCACTTAGAGATAAGAGACCCAGCAGACCTTGAACACGCCACTGAGCAAGGGAGGCCACATACAACCAAGATATTAATCAAAAGCTTATGGTAAATATGGTCATTATTTTTTCTACTAATGCTTGTCATTATTTTATTGATGTGAATAGGATCAGAATGACATTTTCTCTGCAACAATAAATGCTGTTTACATATTCTTCACATACACATTTTATAAGCCCTGAAAACAAAAGACGTTTGTATTAAAATATGACAATCTGTGCCACATTGCTATTTGCTTATTTACCAATGGCTACAAGTTTGAACATCTTGCTAGCGAATTTATTATTGGCCAAATTTTCTTTTCTTCATAAAACCCTTTAAAAAACCATTTCTTCCTAAATGGGTAGGATTTCATTGCAATATAGTTTATTTGGCATTTCTAGCAAGCTTAGGCCTTCCTGAGACTGAAGACTCTCTGCAATGTACTGGCAGCAATATTCAGGTCTATTAATATTGAATACATTCAAAAATTATTGGTGCAAGAAGCTACTAGCCATAGGTCTACAGGTCACTAACTTCAACAATATTTTTGTTTAAATCAATTTCTTTACATTATAGATTTTGTGTTAAGATATAGTGAACTTTCTGCAAGAATTTCACTTACGTTACTTCAAGCAACATAAATACCTATACCTTTAGCAGTGTAATACATGTAGAATAAAGCATTAACTTTATCTCCAATGTACAACATAGCTCTGTGATTCTTCATACGCTTATGCGTAACAATGTTGATATGATCAGCATGTTTGCCTGTTATTAAAGCTTCAATATTCTTACATAAATATCAGTACATTAACACAAACATCCAGAAAAAAAGAAACAGAGCATGAAGCAAGGCTTCACTTTCTCATGAAAGCTGTTCAAATATTGGATACAATACAGAGAAGGCAGACCAGTAGTCCAGAACACACAGCCAACATACATGTGGAAGACATAATTCTGGGGTCATTACTACTAATTCAATCTCACCACTAGCCTCCCTGTCTCCTATGAACTCACTCTAGACTCAGCCAAGTACAAAGATATTGATCTCTCAGGTCTCATACAATGCCATAATGGAAATACAAGTGCTCCATGCACAGGGAAACAACATTGCTAGTTAATGGTACAGATTCCGGTTTGTCTGGCAAATAATATACAACCATTGTAATATGTAAACGTAACTAAATGAGTCAATGGTCTTCATAATATGAAGGAAGATGGTATTTTTTAACAGTGTTATTTCTTCAGAATATAACAGACATTTGTGCATTTGGAAATGATTATTTGAAACAATAATATGAAAAGTATATGATTACTACATGCATTGTTGATACACATAAACAAATACCATAGATGATGTAAAATAACATTATGAATTTGCTGACCCAACCTTCACAGCTCCGATGTATTAATAAATAATTAATAAAACACCAACCTTCATAAAAAATCAACTCCAATAAAGAAGTGTTTGGAATGTTATTAAAGGTCTATCACTGCATCACCTGCATGAGAATCTCAATTATCAGAAATTATTAATAGCAAATTTTGAGAAAATGTCACTTGTCTGTACATGCTCTGCTTTGGGACAAGCTTGGCAATATGAACAATCGCCACCAATAGTATGATAATCAAGCAACCAAATGTCAATCCTACTCCGACAATAACTGTAAAAAATAAATGACAGTTAATGAAAATGAAGTTATTTTAGAGCTGCAAATGCATAACACCGATAACCCATAATTAAATTTATAAGGATCCCATGCAGTTGCGTCATCATGTGTGGTTTTGACATTCCAGCCATGGTGAGTAGGAGTGAATCAAAAACGTTGATCATTTCAGGGGTTATAGTCATTTTCATTAAAAGCTTTGCTATAATTATGCATTAAAATTGCACTATGGAAAACAAAACAACTTACGAAAGAAGTCTCTCTTGCATAGATTCTTGGCACACAGAACTGAAAGAAATAAAACATTTTTTACAGTGCACGTGTGTAAATTTAGCAACAGGAAACATAGAAATACTGTAAATGTCCTGTTTGACGCGCAGGGCGCGTGTCATTTTAGGACCCCTGCGCGTTTAAATGGAGCAATTTTTTGTTAAATCTGCCATTATCCAGAAATAAAGTTTTCATGTATGCACACTTTCCAATGACGTAATACACATTGGTACAGTCTAAATACGGCCAAAGGGCTTTGTCCGCATGAGAAAATTCACAATGGTACTGTCTAAATTAATATCGTCGATTGCTCACTCGCACGACGTAATGCACAATGGTACAGTCTAAATTATTAACATGATCGACGTGATGAGCTGTGACACTGCAGACGCACATGGAAAGTGGTTGAAAAGCATAACATAACACTATTTTACTTCATGCTATAATGTTCTCCATTTTAGTCTCATTAGATAATATTCGGTTGTCATTAATAAATAAAATAAAATACTATTTATTATTATTGACTATTTATTCATTCGTAATGAATTTTTGTGGTCCCATTCACTTGCGTCATATATGGTTGCGTGTAACCCGTATAGTGGGGCATAGGTTTAGTAATATACAGGCAATTCCGGATACATAAATATGGCTGTCTATTTAATCATTTCTATCGAAATTAACTTCAGTTTTTCGTTAATTTTCGAAAAAATAGATCGACAAAAAATATTTCGGGACCAAAAAATAACCAATGAGTGTCTATTAGGGCATGGGCGTCAAAAAGGACATTTACCGTATACAAAAAATAGCACAAATAATGGTATTCAATTTTGGAAGGAGGAATTATTATTCACGCAAGCATGATGCCCAAGTGCATGTTTCAATAAAATAACCAGTAATCACAGTTACAGGTACATTTATCACTAGAATTTTAGACCATTAGAGCAACTTGATTCCTGTTTGAAACAATATTTAATTTTCTATACAATTACTGTACACTTAATTATTATTCTATATTACAACAATAGAATTTTATTTTATTTTATGTTAATGTTTTTAGACTGTTGGCGCAAGCCAACATGATTTAGTAGTTGAATTCAAAAATCGGTCTTGAGGGAACTACTTCTTTACTCTGCAGGCTACGAGTCAGTAAATCGATAAATTACTGCGCTTCGCTAAGCAGTGAGGCTTCCTGTTGTCGATGCTACTTTCTATGAATAGATGACGATAAATAGATCCGACATAAACACTAATAAACAATCATAATAATCCAGTTCGTCTACATCTACAAGTGTATTCATGTTATGTCTATCCACATAAGTATGATAGCGTATCTGTTTGTGCTGTTTACTGGTTCACTGTGTATGCATTAAATCATATTGCGTAAGTTTAACAACAGTGTATTGACAGTAGGGGTGTAACGATATCACTGATTCATATCGCGATATATCGCAATATTTTGAAATATATCGCGATATATACTGCGATATGTTGCCCATATTAAAATGCACTGTTTCTCTTTCTACCTCTAAAATTACCCAGGTTTTTGACGCTCAATTTTTATTAAACTGCACACACTCTTAGTCTGTTTATCATAATGTTCAATTTCTGGTAAACATGACCAAAAACACCATAAATCTCACCAGCACCTATTTGCCTGTCAAAACAGTTAGTCTTAGAACAGTATGTTTTTGTAAGACAATTAGAGTATGTTTTTGTAAGACAATTAGATTCAATACAAGTCTTCAACAGCAAAATTAATGTTGTTAAGATATTTTGACACAAGCACGTGCATTATGTTTTACATTTGTGTATTAAAAAGAAACATGATCAACTAGGCAAAATCAGTATATAATTCATCGAATAATAAAGTGATAATTTGTCACAGTTTCGATTTACATTATTATAATCATCATTGTGGAGCAGATATGTAGACAAATGCAACATCAACACAAGGGTGACAGTAATAATTATTTAACATTATTCAAAAACAAAACAACATTATATAAAAAATATACAATAATCATAGGTATTTCATGAAATGAAATTGTAAACACACAAACCGTACATATCGTTAAATACGGGTAAGCAATTACATATCGCGATATATTATCGCGAGATGAGATACCGTGATATACCAGTATACCGATATATATCGTTACATCCCTAATTGAAAGTACATATAGTGTTTTATCCATGAAGGCAGAGCACAATATATTCAAAAAGGGCATTTTAGCGCGCAGTGTTCTTTTAAAAGGGCACATGTGTGTCAGTGTGTTGGCTATGGGTATCATATTTATAAATACAAATTTTAAATTAAAAAAAAACATATTATAAAGGCATGTTAGCACACTCTTGTACCAAATACAAGTTTTGGCACACGCAATATTCAATATTCACACGGATTAAACTAACAACAAAAACATATTGTATGTTGTATATCTGACGAACGCGTTTATTTTATGTAATTCTCTTTATATAACGTAAGTAGTACGCAGCGTGTTTAAATATAAACTTGATTGTGATTGTCCGTAACGTACGGAGACATTTGGGAAGCAAATTCTGTGGATCACATAATTATATTCTTAGTAATTATAGATCGATACTTTATATTTACAAACCTAAAGATTCGTAGCAAATATATAATTCCCTTTCAGTTCCGTCTGTCCTCTGCACAAATTTTAATAAACTAATGGTATTTTTTGCCACTTTTACAATCTCCTTTCGAATTTGTGCCAACGTCCGTTTGCACGACGTCATTTTCCGTCTTCACAAATATAAGCAACAAGTTAATCAAAAAAACTTTTTCACAAATTAATATCCGAAAATTTAATACACAACTACAAAAACAATATACAATAAAATAATTTACTGTATGCCCAATGCACTGATCAGAACTGCTCTACGTATGTAAGGTTTTAATTGGGAAAGTTTGAAAATAAAATAGAATCTGTAATGAAAACTTCTGTGTGAGGCCATCTTAAATTACATGTCCGGGAATATTTTGGAGGGGCTAGTTTTTTGTGTGTGTGGAACATTTGGGGCCGAAAAGGTGTTGACAGGTAAGTCATATTTGACACGCATACCAATATACAACTTGGTTCCCGTTCACATCTCAAGTCTCTAGACAGAGAAACTGACTACCGGTGACCGGTATTTGAACCGAAGTTAAGCTATTAAAGGTAATTATTTGTAATTTTACATTTCGCAGTGCTAAAAGTATTTGTTAATTTAAATAATGAATCGTATTAATTCAAAAAATGAATCCATAACGAACACGGATAGTGAGATGGGGATTGTCCAATCTACGAGTTTACGTTATGTATCATTTAGTTAATCGCGTACGCATTATCAATTAGACCTTAATGTCGCCACTTTGGTAGGTTTAAGAATCAGGTTCAAGAATCAAGCTTACAATCATTAGTACAGTAAAAGCTTAAATCAAATCGCTTAGAAACGTGTGTCAGCAATAAATCGAGCACAGTAACTGATTTAATCAAATCGATTAGAAATCCATGTGTGCCATAAATTGAGCACAGTCTGAGCGATAATAACATAAAACAGTGGGTGCCCTTTTCGCAGACATAGGGCCGATAAACGTGGTCAAGACGCAATTAAGATCGTTATCGATTAGGGCGAGTGACGGCTTTTGCCGCTGAAAAGGGCCAACTGGCGCTTGAAAAAAGGGGCATGATGCCGCGCCACGCAAAAAGGGCCTGGATAAAACACTAACATATAGCGGAGCAAGCGTAACCACTCGATTAACAATTGCAGTTGTTTTTTAAGTATGCATAAGAATTATGGAAAAGCATTGTGCTTCTAAAGAGAATTTTGAATGTATTTTACTAATTTAACTTATTTTTAATTAAATTGGTATTTACCGAGCATAGCGCTTGTGTTAACAAGCAGTGAACATTGATTCAAACTTATACGGTTCATCGACTATTTTTACCCGTTATAGATTGACTTGTATGCATATAACTCTGTTTGCTTTTTAAATAGTTTGCACAAAAATTATTTGCCTCCCAAGAATAACAAAACAAGAGAGCCAAATGGCCCTGGGTCGCTCACCTGAGTTTCACTAGTAGAACAATTTTCCATGTGTTCGATTTCTACACGGATATGGATATACTGATACGGACTGATGGAAATGCGGCCTTAATCATCATGGTTTGAAAAACTTAAGTGACAACAGACATTCAAAATTTTGAAGTACATATTGAAATTGAAGCTTTTTCTTTAATTTCACCTAATGACCTAGTTTTTGACCCCACATGACCCATTCAAACTCGGCTGATATACCAGTAAGACAAATGTTCTGACCAAGTTTTATGAAGATTGGGTAAAAAATGTGACTTCTAGTGTTAACAAGCTTTTTCTTCAATTTGACCTAGTGACCTAGTTTTTGATCCCACCTGACCCAGATTCAAACTCGGCCGAGATATTATTGGGACAAATGTTCTGACCAAGTTTCATGAAGATCGCGCAAAAAATGTTACTTATAGAGAGTTAACAAGCTTTTTCTTCAATTTGACCTTGTGACATAGTGTTTAACCCCACATGACCCAGATTTGAACTCGGCCGAGATATCATTGGGACAAATGTTCTGACAAAGTTTCATTAAGATTGGGCAAAAAATGTGACTTCTAGAGTGTTAACAAGCTTTTTCTTCAATCTGACCTAGTGACCTAGTTTTTGACCCCACATGACCCAGATTCAAACTCATGGGCCAAATGTTCTGACCAAGTTTCATGAAGATTGGGCAAAAATGTGACGTTGAGAGTGTTAACAAGCTTTTTCTTCAATCTGACCTAGTGACCTAGTTTTAGAACCCACATGACCCAGATGCGAACTCGGCAGAGATATCATTGGGACAAATGTTCTGACCAAGTTTCATTAAGATTGGGCAAAAAATGTGACTTCTAGAGTGTTAACAAACTTTTTCTTCAATGTGACCTAGTGACCTAGTTTTTCACACCATATGACCCAGATTGGGCAAAAAATGTGACTTCTAGAGTGTTAACAAGCTTTTTCTTCAATTTGACCTAGTGACCTAGTTTTTCACCCCACATGACCCAGATTTGAACTCGGCCGAGATATCATTAAGACAAATGTTCTGACCAATTTCAAGAAGATTGGGAAAAATGTGACTTTTAAAGTGTAAACAAGCTTTTTCTTCAATTTGACCTAGTGACCTAGTTTTTGACCCCACATGACCAAGTTTCATGAAGATTGGGCAAAAATGTGACTTCTAGAGTGTTCACAAGCTTTTCCTATAGCCATATAAGGAAAACTGCCCCCCCCCCCCCCCTGACGGACATGTTTTTTTACCGGACCAGAACCATTTTTATACTCGGCCGAAATATCATCAGAACAAAGGTTCTGAGCAAGTTTCATGTTGATTGGGCAAAAAATGTGACTTCTAGTGTTCACAAGCTTTTCCTATAGCCATATAAGAAAAACTAACCCCGCCCCCTGGTGGCCATGTTTTTCAACGGACCGGAACCATTTTCGAACTCGGCCGAGATATCATACGAACAAATGTTCTGAGCAAGTTTCATGTTGATTAGGCAAAAAATGTGACTTCTAGAGTGTTCACAAGCTTTTTCTATAGCCATATAAGGAAAACTGCCCCGCCCCCCTGGCAGCCATGTTTTTCAATGGATCGGAACCATTTTCGAAATTCGGCCAAGATATCATTAGAACAAATGTTCTGAGCAAGTTTCATGTTGATTGGGCCAAAAATGTGACTTCTAGAGTGTTCACAAGCTTTTTCTTCAATTTGACCTAGTGACCTAGTTTTTGATCCCACATGACCCAGTTTCGATTTCGGCCGAGATATCATTGGGACAAATGTTCTGACCAAGTTTCATGAAGATTGGCCAATAAATGTGGCCTCTAGCGTGTTCACAAGGTAAATGTTGACGACGCACGATGGAAAAAAGGCGATCACAAAAACTCACCAGCTAAAAATAATGATGGGAATGTCATAGATAAATACCATTGAATTAGACGCGTGCTATATAAGTTTTAATTTGCAAAAGACAGTGGCCTGGATCTCCATTTTCAAATATGTCAAATACCAGCTTATACCAATTTATTTACGTAGAGTGTATAGTTATGAGTTTCGATATTTGTTTTGTAGAAATGATGTAACATACAGGTGACTTACTGTAATAAATTTTCCTCATGATAGAAATACTCTCATAATTCATTTGCTTTTAGTTTCTTTTTTCGCCAACAATCTTTCAACCCTGTCAGCGTTTTGATTTTAATTGTTGATGCATGCAACAATCAGTGTCCACTGATGATTTCAAATCGTTCAAGCTAAGTAAAAAGATAACCTGTACTGAAAAAGAGAAAATGTGAATCTGACAATATGCATAAAGATCTACATACAAAATGTGTTAACATTAACATCTTACGCAGTTTATGCCATCAATAATAATTATTTCTATATCGACTTCTTTAAATATTCGTACTTCACTGAGACTGTGCCTTTTAAAATGGCTTTCGTCAAATAAATGCAATAAAAACATTCTACAACAATGTGTTACATATTAATTGCACCCTTTCCTTGTTTACATAATGATTAATCGTAGAGAACCCATAAGACGCATATTTATTTTTTTACCTGAAAAACAACGATTTTATATAAGTTTCTTCCTTTTTATCGTCCTAAAATGTATCGCGTCTGCAGACGCTAGAACCCATCGAGCAATTTAAAAATAGCACCGTTTATATTTGGGATAATCACGTGACAGTTAAGTTTCGTCGAGTCGCGCATGCTCACACTTGAATCAGGTGCTTGTATTGGGGAAAGCCGCTGTATTTTTACAGGAATGCCGATTTAAAGGAAAGTGCTAGCTTCAACTTCTATTTTTCAATGAAATATACAGTTTATGACAGTATTTGATTGTGTTCTTTACAAATAGTGATGGTTTTACGCATGTTTTTACCGTTTAGGCATAACTACAAAACACACATATTTTTATGCCCATCTGGAGTTCAGTATTTTAAAAATTGAGTATATTGTGTACAATTATAGTTCGCACATGACTTGTACAAGTCAGAATAGCGCTGATAGTTAAATCGCTGTCAACTTTCATTTGTTTTCATGACTTAGACAGCCATCATAGTTTTCTTGTTGTTGTTTTTATTTGTGTTTATCAATGTCTCAAAGTGTAAACAATTGCAGTGCTCCAGCTAGGCCTAAATGACAGGGCGCAGCGCCCTGCCGCCCTCGACCCCCGCCGCCTTTGATCCCGCCCTGCCCTTTAAATCTCGGTCTTGCCCTATATGTCTGTATGCATGTATATGTCTGTATACATGTACTACGCGATGGACAAAACGGATACACGCTGCAACCATTTTAACCCCCTGTAAATACCGACCCATGTACGTGTGTATTACGTCACTTCTCTAGTCTCTGATCAGAGTAGCACTCGCTGATTTTTGCCGATCTCGGCTATTGATTTAACATTTTGTCACTGGACCTATCCGTGCACAAATTAATCAATGTATATGCAGCTTTTCTGCACCTGGTGAATACACGCACGTTTCCCATGAGGTGTCCGTAACCCAGCAGAATATGATGGGAATATCTACCAAAACACGTTTTTATCATGGGAAATTTATTGTGTGCCATCAAATTTTCGTCATGTTTCATAAGAAGGTATTACTTAAATCGACTATGGGCAATTAAGATATATCATTTACGAATAAAACGTGTCGAACCCATATATCGCTCCTACGCTAATAAACATAAGTTATACACCATATAATAATATATTTTATATATTTAACAATATTTGTTAATCAAAGTTCAATTATCCATTTATAGAAAACCACAAGTATTCCAACATTTTAAACACAACACATCAAATCGTAATTGCATGTATTTTCCAATTTACGGCACACAAACACTGAAACTTTTTAATGTAATTTTCATGTTTGCGGACTACACATTTTACAGTTGTAAACAGTTACTCGTCGACGGATGTCGGCATTACATCCGAGGCATGTTTTGTAATTTGCTCAAATGTGCAGTTTAATTGAAATCGCGTCAAAGAAAATTTGTTTTCAATGCAATTCAAGGTATTTTTATGTTTATAGCCGTATTAATTTAAGGTTCTCGCATAGATAGCCAAAGCGTGACTGCAAATTATTTTTACCAAAACTTTTTTATTACGTTGCACATAAATATTAATTACATATCACCATGATAAACAAAGTCTATTAATTGAGTATTTGCAAAATAAATTGCATTTCAAAAGATATTCAACATTTCTGTTAACCAACCCAGAGGGGAAGCGGAGCGAAGATAAAAAGGAGCAGGTTGCAGCAATCAGCTATTTCGCTCTCGGACTGTCCCTTATTAAACCGCATGCTACATTTGACGAAAGTAGTTCCAAAATAGATCCTACCAAAAAGCAGTTTTTAAATGCAGTTTCACTTTCAAACAGCATGCGTTTTATAAATTTTATAATTCAAAATAGAGCTACAATACTTATTTATATATATTTGTTAATTACCGACAACAATGCAAATATATGCAAATTTCAATTTCAAACAAACTGGCACGTACTCCAAAATTGCCCTTTCAACTAAAGTAGTCTTCTTATTAAGCTTTTAACAAAGAAGCGTTTAGTCGACTGCGATCGATTGTCTATATATTTCAATAAGCTTCTACACAATAATGAACACCACACAGCATGATGACGTCATATGTTTATGTGTAAATACTAGATTCCAATAATACAACGGGTTTTGTATGTTGTTGTTTTTTAAAAAAAAATGCTATTTCTAATGAATTTTCTTTGTACACACAATATATAAGGCCTAGGAAAACACTTGCTCGATCGGGCAAGCATTTGGCATTTTAGCCCGAAGTCAAATCTACTTGTCCCGGGCATCGGGCAACCCAGTTACGCCGAAGACTGTGTATATTACTATCATTTAACTACTTAAACAGTGAAACGCTGTAATATGTAATAAATATGAATGTTTTTCATTTTATTCAGAAATATTAAATAAGTTTTCAGTCACATATTTAAGTTAATTATTGAAATACCAACTTATAGGACATCTACATTATTTCTTGACCGGTACATATTTTCTGACGTTACATTTCGAAAGTATGTTTATATATAGCAAATGCAACATAATGCATTTGATTATATTTATGCAAGCTATAGACTATAGTTTAAATTGTTATATTTAAATGCTTGTGGTAATATTTGGAGATAATTCTTACAGATATTTTAAATAAATGCAGTTAAAGTTACCTACAAACAAAACTTACAATAATTAAAATAGAGGTGCTGAAAAATATGACTGTATGTTGCATTACAAAAATATAAATAATTATATTAAACTATTTATTATAGGTGATATTATATAGAATGAAAACTTTAACTGATATATAATTGCTTAGTACATTTTATAATTTAGTATAAATATATTAAGTTACAAGGAAAACGTATAGTCTATATACATGAAAAAAAAGCAAAACATAAATAAAACAAATATATAACCTATGTGTTTGTTACACATATATATTCATATATCACCTTGAAAAAATATGAGCGTGTGCAGAAGTGCCCTTTTTAGCAATTAGCACCCTGCCCTTTTTCAATCCTGGCTGGAGCACTGCAATTTTTCATACTTTATTTATTATTACACCTTTGTTTTGCTCATTTCTAAAACATAATACCACATAGACGCAGTACCATTACACTTTATATATCAGTAGCCTAGCTATTGGCTGACTAGCTGACTCTTAATTCTGACCCCTCTTACTGTTAAATTTGATCAAATGACATACTGAAGCCACATTAAGCTCAATATACCATGTTATTACAACAGAAGCCACATTAAGTGTGTATCGTCTTTGTTGTAAATACTGGTATCATAGATAAATATCATTACATACAGGGTGAACGGACCCGCTACCCTGCAAGCACTTTATTGTTATTATGAGAGCTCTGTTACAGTGTATTGCTGTTATATTAATATTTATAAATTTGATCAACTGACACACTGTCACAGAAGCAGGGCTCAGCCTAGGGACAAATTTTAGGGAGAAGTCACTTCTCCCTCAGTTCAGTTTAGGGAGAAGTGAGGCCACTTCAAGGAGAAGTGTTTTCCAAAAAGCGCTTAACCATAATTTTGCTTGTTATTACCATCATCAGACCATGTCAATCATTAACATAGTACCAAGTCCATCATTATCATCATCAGGTCATTATCATCATCAAATTCTCCATAAATTAATAACAAGATATTTTCAAGTTGTATAACATTATTCTAGTTTCCAAGTTTTTTTCCAAGTTTCCATTCTAGCACTACACACATCAATAAAAGTTCAAATTTAAATTTAATTTTTTATCTAAACGTTTACAGTGCATCATAAAACATCGTTTTTTTTGGAATTAAAAATTAATTATATATTAATTATATTTTGTTAGTTATTAATTCTTTTTTTTTCAATAAAACACTTCGTTAAAATTACCTTGCAATTATTTATCTAATTTGAACAAACAATAAAATCCGTTAAAAACACATGTTAAATCTAAGAAGAGTGACAGTGTGACGTATTAATTAGATTGGGCTTTAAAATCTGCAAGCCGTTAGCAACAGCTAATAGCAACGATGTCGGTTTGACTTCAAAAAGTCTTTGATGTGACTGTCGGGGGGGGGGGGGGGGGCCATTGTATACTAAGCGTGTAACACGATTAGCACGTGATCAGTGAAAAAACAGCAATCAATACCACTGTACCTGAACAATGCAAGCACTGTCGATAGAGCATTAATGAATTAGCGTTCCAGAGGAAATGTCAAGGGTGTGAACAAATAGCAGACAGTTGCTTTATTGCAGACAGTTGCTTTATTGCATGGAATAAAATGGATATTTAAATGGGGTGATGAAATAAACGTCTTGGACATTATTGGATATTAACATGAATATTTAGATCTAGTATGGATTGATATGTGTTTTGCGTATCAGGTAATTATGTGCGTTTTTGAAATTACACTGATTACGTTCTCTTTTTTATGGAAGTTGACTTCAAAGCTTTTATGACTGGTGTTTGATAATTATTACTAAGCGAAGTTTAAAACAGACGGCGAAGCGCACTTATCCTTGATGAAATTTATTGGCGATGTCAACAGCTCCAGGGCGAAGTTATCGCCCACGTCGCCTTCCGACTATGCCCTGAGAAGCCAAATTAAGTGTGGATAGTCTTTGCTGTAAATATCTGAGATAAATACCATAAACATACAGGGCGAATGGACCTGCTACCCTGCAAGCACTTTATTGTTATTATTAGAGGTCTGTTACAGTTTATTGCAGATCTATTGCTATTATATTAATGGTTTTAGGAGTTTGAAAAAAACAACATTTGTAATTATCTGAGAAAGATAAATACCATTACATATAGGGCAAATGGACCTGTTACCCTGCAAGAACTTTATTGCTATTATTAGAGGTCTGTTACTGTTTATTGCTATTATATTAATGTTTTTAGGAGTTTGAAACAAACATAACAAGTATACTGTGTTCCGATGGAGTCGCGGTACTGACGATTTGTTCAATAATCCAAAAGGAAAAAACACGTTCAACTTTTAATAAACGATTACAAGCTGTAAAAATATCTTACACACACATGACACTCAACAAAATAAACAATTATTTAATTCGGAATCCTGTAAAACACCAAACCACACAACACTGTCTATAAGTTAAATTTGACAACTTGCACGACAGAGTCGCGGTAATCGTAACAAGGAAAGCAATCGTTTCCAATTTTGAAAAATAAATAGTGTACATTAAAACCTTAATTACCGAAGTCTAGGAAAAGAGTGGGGTTTTGTTTACAAAGAAATGTCCGCTCGATGATGTTTATTGTGTACCGCGACTCTGTTCGTACCGCGACTCCATCCGAATAGAGTATAATTAAACTGTAACACAATTCTAGTCTCTGTTCAAAACTGCTGAATTATTAGTGTGAAATAAAGGAATCTTTTTATACTGATGGTGATTTTTGCAGATATTCAATGAAGTATGTGTTAAAAAACACTTAAAATTAGAAGCATTGGTTAATTTGAATGTTTATTCCTGTTAGCATTATGAAGGCATTGATGAAGTAATCAAATGCAAACTATGGCTATTGGCTGTTGACTAAACCGTGTTTAGCACCTTAAAAGTATTTAAATACAAGGAACTAATGATGACATGGGTTAATGACGAACTAAATTTGTGTTAACGTTAATTAAATTTTTAAAAACGTTTGAGTACAAATTAGAACTTTAGAAGGAAACCAAATTAGTGAAGTTATTAATAATGAAATAAACGATTGACAAAAGATTTCAATCAATGGCATACCTGTCAATCGTATCTTCATTGTTGAGGATCCATGTCTTCTTGATCCGTTACTAGCCATTCCGTTACATCTTTGAATACAACTCCACTTAATAATCAACTCGATATACCATGTTATTTCAGATAAAAAGATTTTTTACATATAAAAACGACAGTATGCAAATGAGTTAAAGCAACTTCCGGTTAAGTTCAATAAGCTGGTTCCAGGCTTTAAACATTTTTCTTACAGAACCGGTAAACAAATGTGAGCGAATTTACTATACGGAACACAGGTGTAAGATATACCAGGACATACCGGTGACTTACACGTCCAATTATGTATAACATTGATGTGTTTATTACACTTTTTTACAAAAATGCACTGATATTAATGTATCTAAACCACACAGTTAATCCTAAATGGCTTTTTTTTTCACAGTAAGCTAATGTCTGTGCCAGTTATTTTTAACATGGTGATTATCATATCGCAATTTACTAATTAATAATTATCAGGACAACACAAATAGTTTTTCTAAATTATAAAGATATTGAATATAAGAAAATTAATATTTATCAGTTGTATGCATTTTTTCGTGAGTAAATTATTAATATGCAATCCCACCGAATCCGAGCAATAAACATACAAAGAACGCGTCTGGAGGATTTCAAGCAAATGGCGAAGAATTTAGTAGAGTTTAATGCATAAAGATTCAAGTAGAGTCATCAGGTATGTGTTTTTTTAATCACAAAGATACAATGTTTTGTTCCAATGAGAGTTTTTTAATCAGGTTGTTTAACATACTATAGAATAGACGTTTCATGCCAAGTTCTCATAATAATATAATCTACATCATCAAACGCTTTTTAACATGTAGAAACAAGGTTACAGTGCACTAAAATTGTTTGTTTTAATCCAAGTCAAATAAATGTAGGTCAATATTTATTTATTATAGGAAATTTGATGGTAGGCAAAATACAAAGAAAATTGAGTTATAAATTTGTGAGATTTTGTGCATTTCTGAGAAATACATTGAGTATATTTCTGTACAATATCGATTTTAATTCACAAGTGATCATTGAAATGTACATTTTCAAGAGTGGCATAGCCATGAGTGAATTTTTTTTTTTATGATCATGAGTGAATCAAAATCGATATTCTACTGAAACCAACAATTTGTCTTTTTTTAAAGCTTAAAAATGTGTTATTTTGGTATTTTTCAGACTTTCCGGTGCAAAAGTAATTCCATTATCAATGTGGTAATTTTCACTGATTTAAAACAGTGACTTACCAGTTTTATTTAACTGATATTTCTCTATAAACCACCGTAAAGCATAAAATAAATATTGATTATTTCCGTAGCAAAACATTTCATGGTGTTGGCCAAATCATGAACTTTTTATTTTGGCAATATTGACTAGTCACTTACATGTCAAGAACGTTTGTAAGATGGACATATTCTCTGTATATTACACATATTGTTCCAGCAGAAATTGTGTCAAAACTTAATATACTGAAATAAAAAAGTATTTCACAAGATCTTTTAAGCAAGTTTCACCCCAAAGTCATTATATAGTCAGTATATTTGCAAATGTTTTGAATGGCCAATTGTTAACATTGTATATGTATAAAGTAATATATTTAATGTTTGTGACCATTTTGTAGATTTTCAGGCGACAGTTCCTGCAACAGACACAATGAAAATTTCACATGAGAATTTAGTACACAATCAGTCACCAGAGTACAGGAAGGCTCTGCAGGAACTCATCAAGTTTGAATTACAAGCTTTGGTAAGCACACAGGACTAGTTTGTTAGACAACTGGTGTGCTGTACAAAGTTCTGCAACTGCCATTGCTCCTAACAAAAAGCAGATTTAAGTAACCTGGGACTGTATCTGATGTATTTTACTATGAATTAACACTTACGATTGCATAAATAAATGTGTAAAACATTATTTAAGGTATCACTCAGTCATTTGAAACACTTGTAGTAATCACACTACTTTATAAACATTTGAAACAAAATATCGTTAGATCATATGCCTTAATTTAATGTATCTACATGACAAATATATGTAAAAATAATCTCATGCGAAGTGTTTAACATTTGAAAGGTTGAGCGTTTGTCGGCCACTGGAGAGGAGGCCCTAGTGCTAACAGCCAGCGTTCAAGATGGTTCATCCACACAGTTCGGATCTCACAGAGCAGAGTGTTTCCTGAGAAAACGCAGCTGTCTTGAACAAGAGTTTCTTAATTTTTGTTCAGGTAATATGTTTGTACATATTGCTAAGGAAAGATATAAGATCAAAAAAGGTACACGGTGATCTTTCCCTAGATTAGTGCAGTGTCTTATGCAAATATATCATATTATATCTATAGAAAGTGAGGAGTTAATACCATAAATACAGCAGAATAGCAAGTGTGGGTCTGTTACTATGAAGATGTGAATTCTTTTCTAAAGAATAAAGTATGACCCTGGACCATTTTCAATAGCCATTTATTTATGGTGCATTTCTTGTCTAATTTATTTGGAAATCTTAAACATTCCTGCACAATAAACCCATTCAAAGTTATGTTAATGTTAATACAATTTTAAAAATATTCATTGTGTACTAGAATGTTTCACATGGTTTGTAGATGAAGTGGCAGCCAGTTCTGCTGATGAACTGTGTAACTATGGTGACGAGTTGGAGGAAGATGAAGCAAAAGGTATGTTTCACAGACACAACAGTGAGCATATTATGTTTGTAAAACATTTTTTAAGATATCACATTAATTAAAACAATAATAGTTGATACTTGCCATATTGGTAATCCTTGAAAATAAATATATCATCTAACAACTGTACAACAGACATATATTTACACGGACTTTCTCATACTTTCGGAAATGATTCTGGTACGATTAGACTGATCATTTTTGTTGATAACAAGTGCATAAAACAACAAAGTTGAATATTATGCTTGTAGAAGAACACTTGTTGCATTGCTGGCAGTAATATCTGTCAGTGGGTACTTGTGAAATATCAGTGGTTGTTAACAGTATTTGGACAAGTATAGGAATTTACTTCTGGTGAAGATGTCGCTGATACCAACGTATATCCTCTTTCAGAAGAACTAAGCAGTCGGCAGCCAGTTGTTCCAATACAGTATTCTCCATTGCGAACCAGGGAAAGAACAAACTCATTAAGAATCTCATTCACAGAAAATGATCCGCACGAAAACCTGGATGAAGCCTCCCAGAATTCAGATATTTCTGCATCTGAGCGCAATGACAGCGCTTCCTCGGTGGCCAGTTTCCATGACGCAAATGAAAAAGATCAGATAGATCAGTCTGGAATGAAGAAGAATCTGCAGTGTAAAGTATGCTGTCGAAACTTCAGGTCCTACAAAACCCTAGAGCAGCACACTAGACTCCACATGGCAAAATCTTACAAGTGCAGCCTCTGTGGCAAGATTTTCTCCATGAAGAAAAGCTACCTGAGGCATGTTAAGAACCACAAGCCTCTGAGCTCAGACAAGATGTTTGAATGCGGGTTGTGCAGTAGGTCATTCTTAGACATGACTTCTTGGAAGAGACACAAAGAATGTCATTATGAGGTGCGAAAGTTTTCCTGTAACCTGTGTGGGAAGTCTTTTAATGAGAAATATTCTTTGAGGGTACATCAGACCAGTCACTTCTTTTCAACACAGAAACTTGACAAGAACTCAGATCTGACAGCCGGATTGTCGTGTCACATGTGCGGGAAACTGTCAAAAACAAAGGCTGACATGCGAAATCACATGCTTACCCACTCAGCAAAGAAATTCTCCTGCGAATTTTGTAATAAACGTTTCAGTGTTAGATATAGCTATATAAGGCACAGGAGGATACACACAGGGGAAAGGCCTTACAAGTGTGTGGCATGTTCTCGCAGCTTCTCTGATGGAAGTGCTTGGAGCAAGCACATCAAAACACACACTGGCATCAAACCTTATTCCTGTGACCTCTGCTCCAAATCATTCTACTACAAAGCTAACTGTAAAACTCACATGAAAAAAGTTCACAACATTCAAGGTAAGAAAGCTGTGACAGCTACTGCTGTTGCAAAGACAGAGACAGAAAGCAAGCCGAAATACAATATGTTAGTAAGCAGTATGGAAAATCAATATCATGTAACAAAAGACTATGATGCTCCTTTGAGTTTTGCGATTCCCAGCACAGAAGATGAAATATTTGGTGAAGAGTTAAATCTCAGACTGGATGAAAGTGATAAGGCATCAGAGGGCTCCAATTTACTTGGCTCTGCATTCGTACAAGACATCATGTCAAGTTCTGAAAAAAGTGATTTCACGAAGATGGATGAAAGTCACGATAACAACTTTACCTCTACCTCCATCATGGAAAGTCTTGGTTTGGATGAAAAATTTCAGAAAGAATTTGTGGATAGAAATCTTCCTGATAGGGCAATTGAATCAGATACTGATTTTATTTCTGCTGAATTTCCGGAGGAATCAGACATTCTGGTTAATGAATTGGAATCTGACACTCAGGATCAAACAGATTTGACGACTACCTCAAGAGATCAGATAGAAACTCATCCTCCAAGTCCTAAATGGCAAAGAAAGTCATTACCTGCAAGAAAAACATTTAGTGGTAAAACCCTACCTGAATCCCCAGCCAAATGTAAAATTTGCCACAAAATATTTAAGCAAGAATCTGTTTTGAAGCAACATTTGCAGTTCCATTGCATGTTGAAATTGTATAAGTGTCGCTACTGTGGGAAGCAGTTGTCGACAAAGCACAGTCTTATCCGACACGAGCGAATCCATGTGGGTGACCGACCCTGGCAATGTAGCATGTGCAGCAAGACATTTGCTGACAACTATGGCTGCATTCGTCACATCAATACTCATTTTAGAAAAGACGATACAAAAACCTCTGATTATACAGAACCAGAACCAGACAATACCCAAGCAATGCCAGCATCTTTGCCAAGTTTTGCAGCTGCAAATGATATTTCAGCTGAATTGTCTACAGGAAATATATGTGCTCCAAGTATCACCATTGCTTCAAGTTCTGCAGTTAGTGATTCTAGTGCATATATATTGCCAGCAATGGACAGTCAGTCAGCCTTGATAACTGACTCATGGAGCGCATGCCTCAGTGCTGCTGCCACTAGTCAACCATGCCAGCAGAAAGAAGAGGGGCAGATAGTATTTCAACAGACAAATACAATCAGCTCTGGAAAACCAGCCATCGATTGGCAGTCTGACGGCAGTCAGCTGATTGCATCTGAAGACAGAAAACCTGCGGTTGCCAAGGAAAAGAAGTACCTATACAAATGTGCTAAATGTTGCTCATTCTTTCCAACCGAACTGCAGTGTATTGATCACATTCAACAAACGTGCAGTAAAATTGGACTAAATCTGCACACAGCTGATAAGCCTCAACAAGCAAATTTGGCTGAGCAGTTGGTCTTTAACAGTTCCTCAACAGCTGATGACTCAGAGACATATCTTAGCCACATACAGTGTTCCATCTGCTATGCTATTTTCAAAGACAAGGCATCATGTCAGTTGCATATCTCCAATGGTTGTCGGGACCCTGACGGGTCACATACGACCTCACATGCGGACACGTCTGTAGCCACAGTACCCTCTGTGCAACCTCTGCAAACAGAAACTCATGGTTTCATTTCTGGGAAACACCAAACACCACTTTTATTGGCCTCCACAACAACTCCATCGTCTATGTTTTCGGTAATTTCCGACAAAAATATCAGTTCAAATACAATCCTTGCAGTCTCCAGACAGAGTAGTAACAATATGACCTTCATACCATTTACTCAAATTGCCACGCAGACTTTATCAGGCGTACAGTCCAGTATTCATACAACTGCAACAGTGGGCAAGGACTCTCAGTTCACAACTCTGGTACAGAAACCAGCCACTCCAGTTGGACAACTGAATACCCAGAACATCACACCACAGGGGTCCGGTACCCCGAGTCAGCTGCCCGGCAAGTCTGACAAGAAGAAAAGTTGCGGGGATGAAAGCGAGAGAACCTGTCCCCTGTGCGACAAAGTGTTCACGACCAAACACATCCTGAAACAACACACCTTGATCCACATGGAGCGCAAGTTTGGCTGCAAGTACTGTATGAAGAAGTTCCACAACAAATATGGCCGCGACAGACACGAGAGAATCCATACAGGGGAAATGCCGTTCTCGTGTCCAAGCTGTAAGAAAGCCTTCCGTGATAACAGCACTTTTAGGAAACACACACGGTTGTGCTGTGCAGATAAATAGACAAATGTCGGAACAGAAAATTATAGATCTACTGGAGATCCAAACTTAGATGGCTACTGCTTTTAAATGAAATCACCTGTCTTTGTTAGTGTATTAACTTGAGAATTTCTCACCAACAGGCATAACTAGACAGCTTATTATTTCTGTAGTTTTCATCACTGTCCTGTATTGAAAAAAAATTTTTTTTCCAAATAATGAATTACCAAGCAATATTATAATCTAAGCAATACTTTTAGTTCCTTGTAAAATAACAACAAATACGTATTCAAAATACAGATCTTCAGAAGAATGCAGCTTTCTGAAATGCTTGGACTTTCTTGTTTGCAGTGATGTTGGATTGAAAAAATAGACTAGCAATTTGGTACATACCAAGTATATTATTACTGCATTATTATTATTTCATTAAAATATTTTATTATTATTGACAGGTGTAGGTACTTTTCATTTTGTTATTATATCGACAATTGTAAATACAAGGACTGAGGTTCATTGTGAAACAAACTTATTCATTTACTTGTAAATAGTACGACAGAATTATATAATATTATTGAGTGTGATTTTTCTGTGTTGTGAATTTGTTGGTGATTGAAAAAATTTTCTATTTACTAAACTGTTATATACTGCTTATATTCCAAGTTGGTGTTTTAGCTTCAAGAGTTAAGTAGGAATGTCAACATGTGCCGAAAAACATGTTGCATTTATCAGATACACAAACAAAATTGTGGGATTTTTTTTTTGATTTTTTTGCTTCATGTTGAATACAAGTATGATTTGTTTGTGCAGGTAGAAACACAGGACTTCTTTGCTCAGTATGTGTGTCCATCATTGATCCATGGGAGATACAGAATCACAGCAGTAAATTGCTCTTTTTGTACAAGACAAAATGATGCTTCAGTAATTGTTAATTAAAAAAACATTTCTTTTTATAATTATCACTTTATTTAATGAATGAAATTGTTACAAATATTTACTAAATAAAAGTGCACCTCATTTTACAGTAGTACATTTTGTGTACCCACTACTGTTGCTGTTAATATTCCAAGCAGTAGTTGTAATGATGTTTGATCTAATTGAAAATAAGTGAAAAAAAAAAGATTTTAGTCACTAGTATACAAATATTTTGCAAATCATGACCATACTTCTTGTTGCTAATGTGGATTTTATGTATGTATTTATTTTAGCTTGTTGGTGATTAGCATGGTTATTATATATAAGTGAACTGTATACAAAGTAATACATTTGTTATATTATATGTGAATACATGTCATACATTTTGATATACGGTTGAAGTCATGGTTAACTCTTGGGTGATACGATGTTTTTTCAAGTAATGGATGGTTTTAAGCTGTTTGTTGAACTTGCTGGATTTACTTTGTTGTTTTGTAGGGTTCACTGGATACCATATTGTTGCTTGACTATTAGTTTTCGTTATTATAGAACTATCTGTTAGTTTATGGTGGTGTGTTTTATCGTGGATTTACTATTGTTCAGAAAATATTGAGAATAAATTACACAAAACTTGGTTTATCTTGATATAGCAGTCATTTAATATGTTCATGCATAAAGTTCACTGACATGTAACAACTTGTAAATTTCCTAAATAAATGTTTAGGCTGTGACTGTCCCATTTGCATTGAAAGGTTAAACAAGAGGGCCATGATGGCCCAAAGCGCTCACCTGAGAACTGGTACAGATGAAGACCATACTGTTGTGACAGGTTTTAAAATTAAGGCATCTGAACAATACGCAAAGGGGATCAAGTCGATTTGATTTAAAACATTGGTTAGTGCAATGGGCTAACTAAAGTATGAGTTGGGTAGTAGATGTGCAGTGTTTTTGCTAATGGTTCTCAAATCATTTTTCTCGATATTCTTACCTGACAATTTTTCATTCAGTCAGTGACAATTCTGGAAAATGCAGAAACAGTAGATTTTGATGTCTTTTTCGCAGACAGTTATAGAAAACTAGTTGCAATGCGATAATTGCGATGGCTGTGCTATAAGGTGAAGTTTTGCTTTTTCTTTGGTAATTTTCTGTCCAATTAATGCAGGCTCTGAAGCAATCAATTTTGCATGTAAAATAACTGCATGCAAGCTGTTGGAAAACAAATTTTATCAATCAATTTTTATGGTCATACGCAAACTGTGTAAGTTTTGTCAACATTGAATAAAAAATTGTGTGTGCAAGCCAATCATTCATAACATGTTGATGTTTTTTTCCACACACAAGGGGCAATAACTCTGGTGTTTCTGGTCCGAACATGCTTTTATTCGACTTCACCTGTAATCTTTACATTCATAGACAAACTGTGCACAATTGGTGTAGATTGGATGAAAAATGAAGTCTCGATCCTGAATAATGTCAATTTGTGTGGGTTTTTTTTCACAAACAAAGGGCTATAAATCCGGTGTTTCTGGCCTGATTTTGCTTGTATTCGACTTCACCTTTAATTTTATGGTCATAGACAAACTGTAAGATTGGTGAAGATTGGATGAAATATGAAGTCTCTGTCTTGAATAATGTCCATTTTTGTATATTTTTTTCACAAACGAAGGGCAATAACTACAGTGTTTCTGACCCAATATTGCTTATATTCGACTTCAACTGTAATCTCATGCTTATAGACAAACTGTGCAAGATTGGTGAAGATGGGATGAAAAGTCTCTATCCTGAATAATGTCCATTTTCGTATATTTTTTCATAAACAAAGGGCAATAATTATGGTGTTTGAAACACGATCTGGCCCATTTTGTTACGTCTACTGAGATCTCATGGTCATACACAAACTGTGAAAGTTTGGTTAAGATTGGATGGAAAATAAAGTCTGAATGTTGGAAAAAGGCATTTTTGCACTTTTTTACATTGGTAAGAAAATATATATTCAATGTATATTGGACTCTGAACATTTTGTGTCTTCATACTGAGAATAATGTCAGGTGCAATTGTTTTATTAATGAGACTCCTTGACATTATCGTTTTTTTCTAACAATGGTCTGTTCTATTCTTGTGCTGTAGAATTTTCACCACGAATTCAACAGAACTTCAAATTATATTTGTATGATGGGGAAATGGATGATAACTAAATATGCATTTGGTGCACGTTTATCCATATGTTGTCGCAAAATTATGAAGAATGTGAAGTAAATAACAAACCTTTAAAGCTACTTTCAAAACTTTACCTTGAAAGGACTTTGACCTTTGATGACCTTGACATTGATGATACTTTGGTCTGCATTTATAAGAAAATATTGATTAAATGAATATTATATAATACTGATCAGAGTATTCCTTGACAATAATAAAAATGCTAGGTGAAATTATTCTATTAGAGACTTCTTGAATAAATCGCTCATTTTTCATACAATAGCCTAGTCAAATCAAGTGCTGCAGAATTTCTTCAATACATGCAGCAAAACATCAAATGACATTTATAATGGAAATTGATGCCCCATTGCAGAAATATGCATTTGGTGCACTTTCATTCATATGTCTTCATAAAATAACAAGGCTTGTAACTGGATGTGACATATGCCCCCAAAGCATATGCTTGTCATAGGAAGGCAAAACAGTGTCAGAGTACAATATTATGCCCTGGACAAATATCTTGAGATTTCAGCAACACAGCTGTTTGTTGTTGTGACACACTGCCTCATAATGATCTTCATTCCCACCAAGTTATTACATTCCTTACATGTTGGCGAAAACGATGTTTCCTACAAAAAGTTCATTCTAATATTTGACCTTTTAAGTGTAATCTTGGACCCACTGACATTGACCGAGGAGCATGTAAGTTGTATACATCATCTGGTCATGGGAAAAAATAATCTAAAGTAATATTAAAATCCTTCAAGACTTTTGGAAGTTGTAGAGCAGAAAGAAAATTCCTTGATATTTGACCTTCAATTGTGACCTTGACCTTTGACTGAGGACCATGGGAGTTGTACACGATACATCACCTGGTCATGGGAAATAATAATCTGAAGTAATATTAAAATCCTTCCAAACGTTTAGAAGTTATGGTGGAGAAACAGAAATCCTTGACCTTTGACCTTGAATGGTGACCTTGACCTTTGACAGACGAGCATGGGAGTTGTATGCGACACATTGTCTGGTCATAGAGAATAATAATCTGAAGTAACATTTTAATCCCTCCAGACAACTAGAAGTTATGAAGTGTAAACAAAAATAATTGACCTTTGACCTTGAATTGTGACCTTGACCTTTGACCGACCATCATGGGAGTTGTACACGACACATTGTCTGGTCATGGGGAATAATCTGAAGTTATATTAAAATCCTTACAGGCGTTAAGAAGTTACAGAGCGGAAACAAACATTCATGACCTTTGACCTTAAATTGTGACCTTGACCTTTGGCCGACGAGCATGGGAGTTGTACGCGACACATCGTCTGGTCATGGGGAATAATAATCTTAAGTTATATTAAAATCCATCCAGGCATTTAGAAGTTATGGAGCGGAAAAAGAAAATTCATGACCTTTGACCTTGAATTGTGATCTTGACCTTTGACCGACGAGTATGGGAGTTGCACGCGACACATCGTCTGGTCATGGGGAATAATAATCTTAAGTTATATTAAAATCCATCCAGGCATTTAGAAGTTATGGAGCGGAAACGAAAATTCATCACCTTTGACCTTGAATTGTGACCTTGACCTTTGACCGACGAGCATGGGAGTTGTACGCGACACATCGTCTAGACATGGGGAATAATAATCTGAAGTTATATTAAAATGCATCCAGGCATTTATAAGTTACAGAGCGGAAACGAAATCTGGACGGACGGACCCACCCACGCACCCACACACGCATACACCCACCCACAGACGGACAGTGCAACTACTCTATGCCCTCCTTCGGGGGCATACCAAACAATTTGAGGTAAATGATCAATTTTTTAAGCAATTTTCTGAAGTTGACCTTGAAATGACCTTGACATTGACCTTTGGTGACATTGAGCATAACCTTGTTTGAAAGCCCTTTAAGTGTACACTTGTTTTCATAAACATTTAAAGATCAAAATATTGGTGTTAAATAATTATAACAGTAACAATAAGACAAGGTGTTTTTTCAAAAACTAGCACTTTTTTGGACGCCATCTTGGTTTCCATGACAACCAGCAGTATGCCAACTGTGCACCCTTGCTAAAATTAAACTTCGGGCACTCCCCTACACGAAAATGCAAAGAAACTACCTGGACAAAAAATGAACACATATTCCTCCAGGGACTATAGTAGCAATAACTAGTGTTACTGGTATGATCTGGCCCAATAACAATCCTGACCGAGATTTTATGGTCATACACAAACTGTGCAAGTTTGGTTAAGATTGGATAACAAGAGTGCCATTGTCACAAAGATACGCCCGTCAAAGAAGCTTTTGTGGGTTTAAGATTCAATGACTTAAGAGGAACAATTCAAAAACTAATAAGGTAGTGTCATGGTATTCGTGCATCTAATTCATCTCCAAAGCCTCTCTCTAAGTGGTGAGTTGAGGTATAAAAACTATTCCATATATATTCTTAAATCTATCATCAAGATGCCAAAATAAACCAGAAATGTAGAAATTTTTCGAAAACAAAATTTTTCGATTCAAAATGCATTAAAGTCAGAACAAACATAAATTTCTTCGAAATTGTGACCTTGACCCCACCCACCCGATATGCAATCCAAAGTGAGGTCTAGATATAAGGTATCTACATATAAAGTTTCATTAAAATATCTCAATGTCTTCTCAAGCTATTGAGCAGAAGCTTGTTTTTATATTTTTAGTAACGATGATTTTGACCTCATCCACCCCATATGCAATCCCAAGCAAGGTCTAGATAGAAGATATCTATGTATGAAGTTTCATTAAAACATCTCAATGTGTTCTCAAGCTATTGAGCGGAAACCATTTTTAGCTCACCTGAGCACGAAGTGCTCGGTGAGCTTTTGGTATAGGGGACCTCTCCGGCGTCATCCGTCGTCAATGTTCTGTCAACAATTTGGACCGTTATCGCGATAAAGACTACATTTTTTATTCAATCTTGACCTAACTTTGTGTAAGACCATAAAATCTTGGATGGGATTGTTATTAGGTCAGATCACACCAGTAACACCAGAGTTATTGCCCCTTTTTCATGCAAAAAAAAGTGCAAAAGTGCCCTTATCCAACGTATAGACTTTTTTTCCATCCAATCTTAACCAAACTTTCACAGTTTGTGTATGACCATCAGATCTCAGCAGACGTCAAAAATGGGCCAGATCGTGTTTCAAACACCAGAGTTATTGCCCTTTGTTTATTAAAAAAATATACAAAAATTGACATTATTCAGGATAAAGAGAGACATTTTTCATCCAATCTTCACCAATCTTGCACAGTTTGTCTATTACCATGAGATTACAGTTGAAATCGAATATAAGCAAGATCGGACCAGAAACACCAGAGTTATTGCCCTTTGTTTGTGAAAAAATATGCAAAAATGGACATTATACAGGATAGAGACTTCATTTTTCATCCAATTTTTACCAATCTTGCACAGTTTGTCTATGACCATAAGATTAAAGGTGAAGTCGCATATAAGCAAGATTGGACCAGAAACACCAGAGTTATTGCCCCTTGTGTTTGGAAAAATACATCAACAAGTTATCAATGATTGGCTTGCACACACAATTTTTGATTCAGTGTTGACCAAACTTATACAGTTTCACATGACAATAAAAATTGATTGATAAAATTTGATTTCCAACAGTTGCAAGACTTGCATGCAGTTATTTGTACATGCAACTTTGATGTCTTCAGAGCCTGCATTAATATAATTTATCATCATTGGAAAGAAAATTATCAAAGAAAAAGCAAAACTTTACCTTATAGCACAGCCATCGCAATTATCGCATTGCAACTAGTTTTCCAAAACTGTTTGCGAAAAAGACATCAAATCTACTATTTGTGCATTTTCCAGAATTGTCAATAACTTAATAAAAAAGGGTCAGGTAAGAATATCGAAAAAAATGATTTGAGAACCAAAACGCACATCCACTACCCAACTCATACTTTAGTAGCCCATTGCACTTACCGATGTTTTAAATCAAAATTGATCCTACCCCCACTATGTACTGTTCAGATACCTTAATTTTCAAACCTGTCACAACAGTATGGTCTTCATCTGTACCAGTTCTCAGGTGAGCGCTTTGGGCCATCATGGCCCTCTTGTTTTAATTTTTAGTTAAAGTGACCTTGACCCCATCCACCCTATGTGCAATTTCAAGCGAGGTCACAATATAAGTTATGCATGAAGTTTCATTAAAGTATCTCCATGTTATCTCAAGTTATTGAAAGGAAAACGTTTTTCCATTTTTAGTAATGGTGACCTTGACCCCACCCACCCCAAACAAAATCCCGAGCGAGGTCTTGATATAAGGTACCTATGTATAAAGTTTCATTAATGTATCTCAATTCGTTCTCAAGCTTATGAGGGGAAACCATTTTTATGTTTTTAGTGACACTGACCTTGACCCCCCATACGCAATCCCAAGCGAGGTCTCAATATAAAGTATCTATATATTAAATCTCATTAAAATATCTCAATGCATGCTCAATTAATTGAGCAGAAAATGTTTTTCTATTTTTAGTAACAGTGACCTTGACCCCACCCACCCCGTATGCCAAGAGACGGTCTCGATATAAGGTATCTATGTATTAAGTTCCATTAAAATATCTCAGTGCATTCTCAAGTTATTGAGCGGAAACCATTTTTCTATTTTAGTAACAGTGACCTTGACCTTGACCCCACCCACCCCATATGCAATCCCAAGCAAGGTCTCAATATAAATACCCTATGTATTAAGTTCCATTAAAATATCTCAATGCATTCTTAAGTTATTGAGCAGAAACCGTTTTTCTATTTTTAGTACCAGTGACCTCAACCTTGACTCCACCCACCCCATATGCAATCCAAAGCAAGGTATTGCAATAAGGTATCTATGTATAAAGTTCCATTACAATAGCTCAATTCGTTCTCGAGTTAGAGAGCGGAAACAAAAAGTTGATGCTGCCACTACGCCTTTGACCTTGAATTGTGACCTTTACCTAGGACCTAGGGACCTGGTTCTTGCGCGCGACTCTACATCTCACCATGCTTGTCACTTCTGCCAAGTTCTTTGAAAATCCATCCATGCTGGACGAAGATATGCTCTGGATTAAGTGTTAAGGATTGATTTCAATATTTGACCTTTCACCTTAAATTATGACCTTGACCTTTCACTTAGGGACCTGGTTCTAATGCACAACACTCCGCATCACCATGCTTGTCACTTCTGCCAAGTTATTTGAAAATGGGTCCATGCTGGACAAAGATATGCTCCAGACAAAGTGTTTACGATTGATTTCTTACATTTGACCTTGAATTGTGACCTTGACCTTGCACCTAAGGACCTGGTTCTTGCTCGCAACAATCAGTCTCACAATGCATGTCACTTCTGCCAGGTTATTTGAATATCCATCCATGCTGGACAAAGATATGTTCCGAACAAAGTGTTTAGGACTGATTTCTTAAATTTTACCTTTGACCATGAATTATAACCTTGACCTTGGACCTAGGGACCTGGTTCTTGTGCGCGATACTCCGTCTCACTATGCTTGTCACTTCTGCCAAGTTATTTAAAAATCCATCTATGCTGGATAAAGATATGCTCCGGACAAAGTGTTAAGGATTGATTTCTTAAATTTGACCTTTGACCTTGAATTGGGACCTTGACCTTGGACCTTGGGACCTGGTTCTAGCGCTTGACACTCCGTCTCACTATGCTTGTCACTTCTGCCAAGTTATTCGAAAATCCATCCATGCTTGACAAAGATATGATCCGGACAATGTGGTAAGGATTGATTTCTTATATTTGACCTTTGACCTTGAATTGTGACCTTGACCTTGGACCTAGGGACCTGGTTCTTGCGCGCAACACTCCGTCTCATCTTGCTTATCACTTCTGCCACGTTATTTGAAAATCCATCAAGGCGGGACAAAGTTATGCTCCAGACAAAGTGTTGAGGATTGAATTCCTATATTTGACCTTTGACCTTGAATTGTGAGCTTGACCTTGACCTGGTTCTTCAGCGCGACACTCTGTCTCATCATGCTTAACACTTCTGCCAAGTTATTTGAAAATCCATCAAGGCGGGACAAAGTTATCCTCCGGACAATGTGTTAAGTATTAAATTCCTATATTTGGCCTTTGACCTTAAATTGTGACCTTGACCTTGGACCTAGGGACCTGGTTCTTGCGCGCTACACTCCGTCTCACAATGCTTATCATTTCTGCCAAGTTATTTGAAAATCCATCCATGCTGGACAAAGTTATGCTCCGGACAAAGGTCTCCCGCCGCCCGCCCGCATGCTGGCTCGGGCTTTCCCATAATACGGCCGTTTTTCAAACGGGCTTATAAAAAGTGAAGTACATAGGGTGAGAACGAAACAAGCTGTTGACGGCACACGGAGGACGCAGAAGAGGTCCCCTATACAAATAGCTACAAATGAGCTGTGAGATTTTCACCTATCAGTTATGCAACTTAAGATTTTCACTTCGAGTTTTATGAAGAATGGTACGAGCCCTGGACTGTTATTCACCAACTGATTCTTAGACTTTAGAATATTTTTCAAACTGTTCTGTTCTAAAAGGCCGTTAATCTGAATTACTTACTCCAACGTGTTACTTGCTAATTTTTCTATAGACAAAGAACAAAACAAGAAACGTGGAATTTCCACGAAAACCAAATTTTTCTAACGAAATGCATAAAAGTCAGCACAATAAGGCGTAAAAAAATATGTTTGTTTCAGGTAACCCGACCTACCCTAAAAAAAATGCCCCGACCCTAGAACATTTTATTGGGTTTGTCAGATTGATTTTTGTTTTTATTTACCGTTTTCAATAATTAAATGTGTTTTGGATAAATCAGTGGTTTGTTTGATAGTATCCACTTATAAACAATGTTTAAGGATATTACTGATATGTTTTGAATATTTATTCAGTTTTAGAATCTTCAAGTTGACCATTTACCAAACAAATAAATAAATAAATAAATCCCGACCTACCTACTCTATTTTTTGGGGGCATGTTACCTGAAACAAACATTTTTTTGTATGCCTAATGAAAGAAAGTTCTGGGTGCCATATGCATTCCTAAGAGGTCTCGTTATAAGGTATCTATATATGAAGGTTCATTGAAATATCGCAATACGTTCTCAAATTATTGAGCAGAAACCGTTTTTGTATTTTTAGTAACATTGACCCTGACCATGATCTTACCCACCCCATATGCAATCTCACGCGTGGTCTAGATACAAGGTATCTATGAATGAAGTTTATTAAAATATCTTGCTGTATTCTAAAGTTATTGAGCGGAGACCATTTTTGTATTTTTAGTAATGGAGACCTTGACCCCACCCACCCTATATGCAATTCCAAGCGATATAAGGTATCTATGTATGAAGTTTCATTAAAATATCTCGATGCATTGTCAAGTTATTGAGTGAAAACCGTTTTTTTTTCTATTTTTAGTAACGGTGACCTTGACCCCACCCACACCATATGCAATCCCAAGTGAGGTCTTGATATATGGTATCTATGTATGAAGTTTCATTAAAATATCTTTATGGATTGTAAAGGTGTTGAGCGGACACCGTTTTTCTATTTTTAGTAATGGTGACCTTGACCCCACCCACCACATATGCAATCCCAAGAGAGGTCTTCGTATAAGGTATCTATGTATGAAGTTTCATTAAAATATCTTTATGCGTTCTCAAGTTATTAAGCGTAAACCATTTTCTATTTTTAGTACTGTCACCTTGACCCGACCCACCCCATATGCAATCTCAAGCAAGGCTTCGATATAAAGTATATATGTATGAAGTTTCGTTAAAATATCTCGATGCGTTCCAAAGTTAATGAGCAGAAACCGTTTTTCTATTTTTAGTAATTGTGACCTTGACGCCACCCATCTCATTTGCAATCCCAAGCGAGGTCTCGATATTATGGTATCTATGTATGAAGTTTCATAAAATATATTTAATCTAAAGTTATTGAGCGGAAACCGTTTTTCTATTTTTACTAACAGTGACCTTGACCACACCCACCCCATATGCAAAACCAAGCAAGGTCTCGACATAAGGTATACATGTATGAAGTTTCATTAAAATTCTCAGGTTATTGAGCGGAAACAGTTTTTCTATTTTTAGTAACGGTGACCTTGACCCCATATGCAATCTCAAGCGAGGTCTTGATATTAGGTATCTATGTATGAAGTTTCATTAACATATCTTTATGCCTTCTTAAGTTATTGAGCGAAATCCATTTGTCTATTTTTAGTAATGGTGACCTTGACCTTTACCCTACCCACCCCATATGCAATCCCAATCGAGGTCTCGATATAAGGTATCTATGTATGAAGTTTCATTGAAATATCTCGATGCGTTCTCAAGTTATTGAGCGGAAACCGTTTTTCTATTTTAAGCAACGATGACCTTGACCCCACCCACCCCATATGCAATCCCAAGCGAGATCTCAATATAAGGTATCTATGTATGAAGTTTCATCTAAATATCTCAATCCGTTCTCGAGTTCGAGAGCAGAAATGAAAAGTTGACGCCGCCACCCCGCCCGCCGGCCCAACGGCATACCCCAATCTAATAACCGAAATTTTTCTTCAAAAAATTTGGTTAATTATCGTTGTTAAACTACCCAATAAACAAGGCAAACTGAAATGCCGATTCTGAGAGGAGCATAGTAAAAAGTAGTTCCAATTAGAATTGCAAAAATTTATGTCGAATCATGCTAGAATCAAAATAATTTTCGATTTACCGCTGTTTATCGGCCAATAAACATCTCTTTGCCGTTCTGATGCGTGGCTATTAAACAACTCAGGCTAACTCCTTCATGATTTTATTCCTACGCATCAGAACTCCAATTGTTGTTTACTGGCCGATAAACATCGATTAATCGAAAATTATTTCTTAAGTATTCACCAATGCTAATTTTAGCATTCTTTATTTAGAAAATAAATGTATTAATACCATAAGCAACATCAGTACTCTTAAAGTTTGCAAATGCAAAAGTATAATTGCTTAGTCTTGAGTCTGTGCTTCAGTGAAGTCAAGGAATTGGTTGGTGAATACAGGCTCTGGTGGCCATGAAGTCTCGCATGGACAGAAGTTTTCAACAGCTTTTAATAAAGCTGGTCACCAAACAATTTACGTTCACAAGATGTTTTTACCAGCTCTATCTAGGAGATGGACCATGTTTCAGAGATATTTTAATGGTACAAAACAGACTGGCAGACCAGTTTGTAAGTTTTTTGGTCATTTCAGCTGGTTATTTCGTTGTATCCTGCCACTTTCTCATCTGCATATGGTCCGTTCAGCGCAAAGAGACTCGAATGGAAGTCGTGGCTTGCTCTTTCATGTGCTAACCTCAACCTCAAGGGCTGTAGAAATACTGTCACATAATCTGTAGAAGAATAGCACATCATGCAACTTACTGATTTTTATACAGATTTCTGTACGTTGACAAGTAAATAACAAATTGTTCACACTACCAATAATCAAGCTATGAACTCTGTATGGAAGCATATTGTATTTCCAATACACTTCTACATTCTTTCTGCAGACACATTGTCATTCAATAAGTCTGCATTATGAACAAATATCCTGCATATAGAAAAACAAGTTCTCTTAGCATGTTTATTAACATAAATTTGAACAAAAACAGCAGCATACAAACAACAACAGAAGAAAACAGCTGAAACATTTTAGTAATCGACAAGCTAATCAACAGTTCAACGGCTGCCACTGCCAAAAGTCTTGTTCCAGTCTATATAGACGTCAAGGTCCTTGTCCGAAACCGAGGGCTTCACATTGCACAGTGCAGCTTCAAAGTCTTGAAAGGTTATGGCTCGGACCTAGCAATTAACAAAACCAGTCATTACAAAATAGAACATAGTATTACACAATGAACATGATATTGAGGGTAATTCCTATGAATCTAAAGTAAATACTCGAGTCTTCATACCTTAAGGACAAATCACCACATTATATTACTAGTATACAGTACTAGCAATGTAAATGATCTTATTAAAATATAAAACATTGAATTACACATTGAAAATTATATTTCAAGCACTTTTTACAAAGTGGAATGAATGTCCGCAGGCTGTTTTCCATACAAAGACTTGCTAAATAACGAGACGCTGCACAATACAAACATTTAATTTTTTTCTATAATTAATATTGATAATCAAACAATCGATATTAAAAACCCTATTTCATTTCAAACATGTGGTAATTCAATTCAATTCCAAAAATTAACATGCATCTATTGATAATTTATAAACTAATGAATGGTGTAATAACAATGTCATTAATAATGGTACTGGCAACTTAGGCAAAGTTAACAGTATCCAATATAAAGCCCTTTATAACTGATTGGCAATATGAAGATTTTAAACATAGTGACCAAGCTAATGTAACATGACCAACCATCTGTGTGTGTACAAATATGGTCGAGTTCCTGGTCAGAGAGTGTGTATTCCTGCTGGCATGATAATGGTTGAAATTTGTTATAGCTATGAATCTAAACAACAAACTTTGTTCATGACATTTACGTACAGCAGCAGCACCATACCTGATCTGCAGCTATGTTCTCTATATCTCCAAACGACATGTCCCGTATGGGGCCCAGGGCTGCCTCCCGACAGAGCGTCGCCATGTCTGCCCCTGAAAACCCTGGAGTATAGAAATATAACATATTAAAACACTTCTCATGCAGTCTGCATGATAACTAACAGAATATGTACTAATATGCATACCACAATACGGTAAAGAAAAAACCACCATTCCAATAAAATATTTGTTATTTATTGTTGCACAATAAACATGTGGTAATTCAATTCAATTCCAAAAATTAACATGCATCTATTGATAATTTATAAACTAATGAATGGTGTAATAACAATGTCATTAATAATGGTACTTGCAACTCAGGCAAAGTTAACAGTATCCAATATAAAGCCCTTTAGAACTGATTGGCAATATGAAGATTTTAAACATAGTGACCAAGCTAACGTAACATGACCAACCATCTGTGTGTGTACAAATATGGTCGAGTTCCTGGTCAGAGAGTGTGTATTCCTGCTGGCAGAGCAGGTTGGTGATGATCGTTCTCCGCGCCTCGGTCTCCGGCAGCGGGATGTACAGTCGCTTCACAAAACGTCTCCTCGCTGCCTCGTCTATTTCCTGTGGCCTGAGGACCAGAAATAGCAAGCCTGGTCAGTATTGTATTATCATTTAACAAGAGTGCCATTGACACAAAGATACGCCCGTCAAAGAAGCTTTTTGGGGGTTAAGATTCAACGACTAAAGAGAAACAATTCAAAAACAAAGGAAGAGTCATGGTATTTGTGCATCTAAGTCATCTCCAAAGCCACTCTCTAAGTGGTGAGTTGAGGTATCAAAACTATTCCATATATATATTTTTAAATCTATCATCAAGATGCCAAAATAAACAAGAAACATGGAAATTCTCCGAAAACCAAATGTTTCGAATGAAATGCATTAAAGTCAGCACAAACATAAACTTTTAGAAATGGTGACCTTGACCCCACCCATATGCAATCCCAAGTGAGGTCTAGATATAAGGTATCTACATATAAAGTTTCATTAAAATATCTCAATGTCTTCTCAAGCTATTGAGCGGAAACTTGTTTGTCTATTTTAATAACGGTGACCTCGACCCCATCCACCCCATATACAATCCCAATCGAGTTCTAGATATAAGATATCTATGCATGAAGTTTCATTAAAATATCTCAATGTGTTCTCAAGCTATTGAGCGGAAAACTTTGTTTTAATTTTTATTAACAGTGACCTTGACCCCACCCACCCTATACGCAATCCCAAGCGAGGTCTCAATATATGAAGTTTCATTAAAATTAGGGATGGCAAAACTATTCGAATATTCTATTGAATGATAGCCATTTGAATAGTAAAAACTCCATTCCAATAATCACAAATTTGTGTTGCGTTTTAAAAACCAATAATTTCCTGAGTGTAAGAAGTATTTTCTGTCAACTTAAATGTAGTATTTCACCAGTAGATATCAAATACTGTGTGTTCAATATTATGGCCCTGTGTCACGTGTCAGACCGATGGATAATGAATACACGGGACAGTGTCAGTCGCCACCCGCATCTGGTCGCCAGAAATACACAGTTACATAAGACAGTAGTAAACCATAGCTGTTCATGGATAATTACAACTTGCGTTAAGACTTGTGAAAGGAGTAACCACAAATAAATTACAGAAGTGCGTTCACACATTTAGCAGTCATTTAGTTGAGAAACATTGCTCAAATTTGCTGATAAACTATGCTTATCAGAGCGTTTCCATACTGATAAAATGTGTAGTGTTATAAAAACGTTTTTGATTAAAAGAACAATAAAAATGGGGTATGTTGTTGTTTATGCTTTTATACTGTGCATGCTTTGCATTAATTAGGAAGTGCAATTTGTTAATAAAAATATGACAGTACTGACTAATCAGTACAACAATGTCATACAAGACTAATGATTATGTCATTGGCAGTTAGGCCACAAAGTTCAATATAGCATATACGAATCTATGCAAATATTCAATTGAATGAAAAAGCGAATATTCAAATAGCGATTTTGGTATTCGATGCCATCCCTAATTAAAATATCTCCATGTGTACTCAAGTTATTGAGCGGAAACCAATTTTCTACTTTTAGTAATGGTTACCTTTACCCACCCCATTCCATACACAATCCCAAGCGAGGTCTTGATATAAGGTATCAATGTATGAAGTTTGATTGAAATATCTCAATGTGTCTCATGTTTTTGAGGGGAAACCATTTTTCTATTTTTAGTAACAGTGACCATGACCCCACCCACCCCATATGCAATCCCAAGCGAGGACTCATATAAAGTATCTATGTATTAAGTTTCATTACGATATCTCAATGCATGCTCAAGTTATTGAGCAGAAACTGTTTTTCTATTTTAGTAACATTGTCCATTGACCTTGACCCCAACCAACCCATATGCAATCCCAAGCGAGGTCTTTAATAATAAGGTATCTATGTATGAAGTTTCATTACAATAGCTCAATTAAACTCAAGTTAGAGAGCGGAAACGAAAAGTTGATGCTGCCACTATGCCTTTGACCTTGAATTGTGACCTTGACCTCGAATCCAGGGACCTGGTTCTTTGCGTGCGACACTACACCTCACCATGCTCGTCACTTCTGCAAAGTAATTTGAAAATCCATCCATGCCGGGCCGAAGATATGCACTGGATTAAGTGTTAAGGATTGATTTCAATATTTTACCTTTGACCTTGAATTGTGACCTTGACCTTGGACATAATGACCTGGTTCCGCCTCACCATGCTTATTACTTCTGCCAAGTTATTTGAAAATCCATCCATGTTGGACAAAGATACTGTAAACGTATATAAATTCGTCGGTATGAAATTTCATGGTTTCTTTAAAAACGACAATTTCGTTGGTACTTGATTTCTTGATTTTCAAATTTTGAAAAAAAAAAACATCCAATGGATGATCCACAGTTTGACATCACATCTCTGTAAACTTGCAAGTCCGTCATTAAGTCTGGATTACGTAATCATGGTCACCAAAAGATCTAATTAGATGTAATGGCAGTTTTTGATCATGTACCAATTAAAATCATTTGTTTTGCCCCAGCTAGATCGTCAGCCAGCAATAAAATCAATACACATGCAGACAAATCCCATGATTTTCGTGTAAAGAATATAACTAATTAAACTGGCTGAAACCGGTTATTGTCTACATCAAGACCTGTCAAAGGGGATTAGGCAGTCCCCAGTGATTTCACACTTCAGCGCATTTACCAAGACACTACCGTATATACCCACTTAAGAGTATATAATTGGCATTTTTAAGATTGTGTTATGAACTTATTCTAACTGGACTGAAGAACTGCTTATTATAGGAAATACATTTCAGGAATGTATTTCTGCAGACGACTGTTGACATGTATATCGCTCACCAAATTGTGATTGATGAACTTGAGGTTAAAAATATGCGTATGGTTTGATTCTTATATGGTAAATATCTAATTTATGATTCATTATTGCACAGGCGATATGCTCTTTACATAGATATCTTAATTGCTCATAGTCAGCTTAAGAAGTGGACTTGCTGTTGGTATCAGATGCGTCATTTATTCGTCGGCACTTGAATTCGTGGTTTGGTCTATCCACGAAATCCACGAAAAGTAGTGTCCCATGAATAATAATGATTTTACAGTATGCTCTGGACAAAGTGTTTAGGATTGATTTCTTAAATTTGACCTTGAATTTTGACCTTGACCTTGGACCAGGTTCTTGCACGTGACACTCCGTCTCACCATGCTTGTCACTTCTGCCAAATTATTTTAAAATCCATCCATGCTTGACAAACATATGCTCCAGAAAATGTGGTAAGGATTTATTTATTAAATTTGACTTTTGAGCTTGATTTGTGACATGGACCTTGGGCCTAGGGGACATTGTTCTTGCGCGTGACACTCCGTCACACCATGCTTGCCACTTCTGCCAAGTTATTTGAAAATCCATCCATGCTGCACAAAGTTATGCTCCGGACAAAGTTTTAAGGACTGAATTCCTATATTTGACCTTTGTGACCTTGACCTTGGAACTAGGGACCTGAGGGACCTGGTTCTTGTGCGCAACACTCTGTCTCACTATGATTGTCACTTCTGCTATGTTATTTGAAATCCATCCATGCTGGACGAAGATATGCTCCGGACAAAGTGTTTAGGATTGATTTCTTAAATGTGACCTGTGATCTTAAATTGTTACCTTGACCTTGGACTTAGGGACCTGGTTCTTACGCGCGACACTCCGTCTCAATATGCTTGTCACTTCTGCCACGTTATTTGAAAATCCATCCATGCTTGACAAAGATATGCTCCGGACAAAGTGGTAAGGATTTATTTCTTATATTTGTCGTTTGACCTTGAATTGTGACCTTGACCTTGGACCTGGTTTATGCGCGCGACCATCTGTCTCATCATGCTTATCACTTCTGCCAAGTTATTTGAAAATCCATCCATGCTGCACAAAGTTATGCTCCGGACAAAGTTTTAAGGATTGAATTCCCATAAATTGGGTGTTCCCATAATACAGCCATTTTTCAATATATAATATATAATCAATATATATTTTTCAATATATACAATAATAATATATATAATATTTATATTCAATATATATAATATAATAAGTAGTGTCCAGAAATAGCATGCTCTGTTAGTACTTCCCTCGAATAATTAGCATTATACAATGTATAAGACTCGTACTAACATGTTGTTTTTGTAAATAGACAGATTGCTGCTAATTTTATAACAAAGTTTGATAACATCCAATATAAACACGACCAACAGTCATTTGTGCACTATGTTATGGACATATCACACAACAATATGGTCCTGATTTTTAATGGATTGATATAACAAGATATTTTTGAAATTTATTTTGCAACATAAAATATTCTAAGCAAGAAAAAGATGCTAGTTACCTATTGGTTGCACCAATTACAAGAATTCTATCATCAGAGCTGGTAGATGCACCATCCTGTAATAGCAAACGTGTTCAGGTTTGTGTTACTGGTCAGGGGACAAAAGGATTGTTCCATTTGTCAAATTACTTACATACACAATGTTAAATGCATATAATACGTTATACATTTATACATCCTACTTTATAGTTGTAGTCTACTCAACTGAATTATGTTTCATCACATATGATAACAGTAAAACAGATCAGAATTCTTTATAAACATCTTATTTACTTACTATCCATATTAAAATGCATTTACCAACTGAACAAGAAACTCTGTCTTAATTCTGCGTGAAGCCTCGTTTTCCCCATCTGTCCTTTGAGTGAGCAGGGAGTCGATCTCGTCAATGAACACCACGGCCGGCTGCCTGGCACGGGCCACCGCAAACAGTGCCCGCACCATCTTCTCACCTTCGCCCACCTGCAAACATCAGCAGTCACAACCTGTCAAACACAAAACACCCACCTGCACACACCAACACAGTCACAGGTGACCCACTTGCAAACACCAGCACAGTCACAATACACCCACCTGCAAACACCAGCAGAAAAAGTACACCCACCTGCAACCAACAGTCACAATACACCCACCTGCAACCAACAGTCACAATACACCCACCTGCAAACACCAGCACAGTCACAATACACCCATCTGCAAACACCAGCACAGTCACAATACACCCACCTGCAAACACCAGCACAGTCACAATACACCCACCTGCAAACACCAGCTGTCACAACACACCCACCTGCAAACACCAACAGTCACAATACACCCACCTGCAAACACCAGCACAGTCACAATATACCCATCTGCCTCACAGTACAACCTCCTGCAAAACCAGCAGTCAAAACACACCCACCTGCAAACACCAACAGTCACAATACACCCACCTGCAAATACTAGCACAGTCACAACAATACACCCACCTGCAAACACCAGCACTCACAATATACCCACCTGCAAACACCAGCACTCACAATATACCCACCTGCAAACACCAGCACAGTCACAACAAAACCACCTGCAAACACCAGCACAGTCACAACACATGCACCTCCAAACACCAACAGTCACAATATACACACCTGCAAACACCAGCAGTCACAATATACCCATCTGCATACACTAGCAGTCACAATACACCCACCTGCAAACACCAACAGTCACAATATACCCACCTGCAAACACCAGCAGTCACAATATACCCACCTGCATACACTAGCAGTCACAATACACCCACCTGCAAACACCAGCAGTCACAATATACCCACCTGCAGACACCAGCACAGTGACAATGCACCCACCTGCACTCGAGTTTGTTTCAAGTTGCTAAAGAAATCAAGAAATTTATTTTCACACTCAGAAAATTAATAACTAATGTTACTTACATCTCAACTTATCAGAATGTTTTGTATAGTTTTAGAAAAAAAAAAAAATACTACGAGCATTTATTGCTCCAATAGTGTACATGGAAGCTTTCTATACAGTGTCAGCACTATTGGATACATGGTAAATGTTAATGAAATGGTGACACACAAAGTAGTATGAGCATAAAGCCTTCTGCACTGCTTACCCACTTGGAGGTCAGGGAAGAAGCACTGATACAGAAGAACGTTGACTTGGACTGACAGGCAATGCATTTACCTGAAACACACCACAACTGCTTAGACAACAGGGCCACAAGGCCCTAGGTCGCTTAACTGAGGGGCTAAGGAACTAAACTGTTCTAAGCAAGATTCGGCTAAAAATGTGGCCTCTAGAGTGTTCACAAGTTTTTTTTTTCAATTTGGCCTTGTGACCTAGTTTTTGAACCAATGTTACCTGGTTTCAAACTAGTCCCAGATATCATTAAGACAGATGTTCTAAGCAAGTTTTGTGATGATTGGCCTATAAATGTGGCCTCTATAGTGTCCACGATCTTTTTCCCCAATTTGGCCTGGTGAGCTAGTTTTTTACCCCACATGACCCAGTCTTGAACTCATCCGAGATACCATTAAAACAAATGTTCTGAGCAATTTTCAAGAAGACTGGGCAAAATGTGTTCACAAGCTTTTTCTTCAATTTGCCCTCGTGACCTAGTTTTTGACACACATGACCTGGTTTTGAAATAATCAAGATATTATTGGCACAAATGATCTGAGCAAGTTTCATGATGATTGGGCTACAAATGTGGCCTCTACAGTGTTCTTCAATTTGGCCTGGTGGCCTAGTCTTTGACCCCACGTGACCCAGTTTGGAATTCATATGAGATATTATTGAAACAAATGTTCTGAGCATGTTTCAAAAAAACTCGGTAAACAATATGATTTCTAGAGTGTTCACAAGCTTTTTATTCAATTTCACCTACTGATCTGGTTTTTGACCCCACATGACCCAGTTTCGAACTCGTCTGAGATATCATTGAGACAAATGTTCTGAGCAAGTTTCATGATGACTGGCCTGTAAATGTGGCCTCTAGAAAGTTCACAAGCTTTTTATTCAATTTCAACTAGTGACCTAGTTGTTGACCTCACATAACCCAGTTTCAAACTTGTCTGGGATATTATTAGAACAAATGTTCTGGGCAAGTTTCATGAAGATTGGAAAATAAATGTGGCCTCTAGAGTGTTCACAAGCTTTTTAAAGTTTTCAATATAGCCATATAAAGAAAACTGCCCCGCCCCTGGCAGCCATGTTTTTTAAACGGAGCTAAACCATTTTCTGAACTTGACTGAGAAATCACAAGAACAAATGTTTGGAGCAAGTTTCATGTTGATTGAACAAAAAATGTGATTTCCAGAGTGTTCACAAACTTTTGTTGCCCCGTCCCCTGGCAGCCATGTTTTTCAGCGGAGTGGAACCACTTTCGAACTCAGCCGAGTTAAGAATGAATGTTCTGAGCAAGTTTCATGTTGTTTGGGCAAAAAATGTGACTTCTAGTGTTCACAAGCTTATTCTTCAATTTGACCTAGTTTTTGACCCCACATAATCCAGTCTCAAAAATGTCCGAAGATATCATTGGGACAAATGTTCTGAGCAAGTTTCATTAAGACTGGGCAATAAATGTGGCCTCTACATTTGACAACGCACGACGGACAAATGGTGTTCACAAAAGCTCAGCATGAGCACAACCACGTTGTGCTTAGGTGAGCTAAAAACACTGTATGGTTAGGTCTATACAAGTGGTTCATACAGTTCTTTAATCAGGGCAGAAGGGTTCATGTGCAGTATCACATGTTTTACGTTTAAATACTTAAACAAGTTTGTTGAAGTTACATTAAACAACTAAATAAATACAAATGGAGTCCTTTTCTGCAGAACAGAACTACAGTGTATAAGAGAGCTAAGTGTACGCAACAAGATAAAATACATTTTGCAATATTAAACTGTAGAGAATGAGAAAATACATTAATCAACCGTGCCAGTGTAATCACCTATAAGAGTCTTGCCCGTCCCAGGTGGGCCAAACAGCAGTAAACCCTTCGGGGGACCCCTGAGGCCAGTGAAGATATCCCTGCAATGTTGAACACTTCATCAATGCACAACTGCATGCATGACCTGGTGCATACATACTGCATGGCTTGTAAAGGACTCTTGCTTATTTATTATTTTCTCTCCTTAATGTTGGCAGTATTTATTTGATGAAAAAAAAATGCAATACTAGAATTTCTTTTGCATTCTTGAACCAACAGTCATTACTATGCACTACCAATGTAATGACTACAAAATTTGTTTGTTAACTTTAATAAAAAACTATATTGTATCATATCATATATATTGTATCATATCAACAATTTCTTTAATAATGCTTTAAAAATGAAAAAAACAAACTAGCAGCATTCACATACAGAAGAAAACTCTTACAATAACTCAATTGTTCTAATTGATAATCAGCATACAATTTTTGGATTATGACATCCAAATGATAATGGTTACAGTAACATAGCCTAAACGCATTGGGAAATGAACACAATGGGACTTTTCCTGTATTTCAAAAACAGTGAACGTATTCGGGAGAAGAAAATATTTAAATTTCACAGATCTCACGGTCTCAGCATGGGCCAGACTACAATCTCCTTGATGGCCTTCTTAGCGAACTCAAGCCCAGCCACATCATCCCAGGTCAGGGGTGGGCCACTGTCCATGATCTGAAACCAACAGTTGATTCAGTAGCATGTTAAATGATATATATAGAAATACAACCATAATATTATTCACGTAACTCTGAAAAATTTAACTGACAGTCACTTTTATGCATGAATATAACTATTGAACAATTACATAATCAATATTAATTTCCATGATAAAAACATGTTATTTTGATACTAATCGCTAAACATACTGTTATAATGTGACTAATGCAAATGACCACAGTGGAAAGGCAACAAAGTAAGCTTTAGTTATATATTGGAATAATTCAAGCGTTCAATTTTGATAATGAACTTCATGAATGTCGGGTCAATTCATCCAAATTATGCAAAGCAATGATTTGGAAAAAAATGCAGATATAGAAACTGCCATACCCTCCACATGTGAGCAGCTCCATCATAAAAAGAATTCCCAGAAAAATCAGTTGAGTTCCATGTGATCAAAAAGAATAATAATAACTTTAATGAAATATAACTATGCAATACTATTAAAGTCGAAGCTCAATCACCACCTAGCTTTTTACCTCATTCATTATCAGCTCAACCATTTTGGGCTCGATTCCTTTCAGTTTCTCTTCATCCATGCCCTTCGGGAGAGCTGCCCCTGAACCACCCGTCTCACACCCACCATTCTTCAACACGGCATGTGTTATCACACTGGCTGCTTGATTACTACCAAATGCGATTAAGTATTAAATAAGGAGAATAAGGAAGTGAAATTTAGTCCATTGATAGCTGCATTTCTGTTATTTATACATAAATAGATTGTAAATTATTTCATTTGTGTCAATTAGTAATCAAAGTGACATGTTTTCTATGATCACAAATAAAATACAAAGTTACACCATAACGAATAACAAATATCTCAGTATATATATCACCGGTGTCAATTTTGTAAGGGATACCTGAGTTCTTCCTCGTCCCTGTTCATTACAGGAGGCACAAACTTGCTATTTAGTCCACGCCTGAAATACAGCAAGCAGGAATATTTCATTTAAATTATGGGAACACAAGTTTTCTAGATCTCAGAAAAAGTACCCTGTTACCCACTCAAACTGTTTACTGTTACAAAAACATGGAACATCTAAATATTTATTTTTCTTACTAACAAGTGTTTGCAAGACCAGCTTGGCATTTATCCATGACAGTTCATTAAACAACTGTATGTGTCTGATTTACATGGACTATGAATAGACATAAAAGTTCTGGCAAAAAAAGAACTTTTAAGGTTATATCAATTCTTCTACTCCTTAAGTAAAGCAATTAAATCAAACGAATTCATAAATACAAATTTAACCTGGTTCCCAGCGACTTCTTTCCGGTACCATATGCTGCTGTGACAGGTGCCCGGCTTTGGGCTCCACCTCCATATTTCTTCTGCTTCTCAATGTCCTAAACATGGGAATTACAAGGCCATAAGTTCAGTTTAAATTTCTGCTTTGTACATGTATGTACAGTCGAAACGCGATACTACAAATAGTCAAGGAGATACGGAATTGTTCGTAGAATCACATCTTTCGTAGTATCGCATCTTTTGGAATAAGTTAGTCTAAAGTGAAACTAACTGGGCTTTTGTTTATAACGCCATAGACAATGAAGGATATCAGTAAAACAAAGCACTGGCTTGGGTCAGGTGTAAAAACGCTCTATAAGGTGCGAAAGGTCTCGGCTGCAAAAAAAATTCCCAGTTTCGCAATAATTTTAAGTGTTAATTAAGGAAGGGAAGGGGAAAATAAATTCGTAGTATCGCATCTTTCGTTCGATTGCAGTTTCGTTACATATGTAAGGAATTTGGATGGAACCAGCAGCCTTATTTGTAGTATCTCGTCATTTCATAGTATTGCGATACGTAGTATTGCGTTTCCACTATAGATATTTCTATGTATATTATGTCATGTTGTCGTATACATTTTTTATTAACACGTACAGACTAGAGCCATATCATTTTAAGCATTTTGCCAAGTTGATGATACTGACCGTTGCTTTGCTGTATGGTATTTTAACACACAAACACACATTTATAAACCAGCAGCACACTGAATTTCTAAAGAAAGTTACTTTTTAAAAAAGTAAACAAACAGTTTAAGCAACAGCTTTTTATGTTGCGGCACACCTTAATTATATGGTCTAAACAATATTTAAAAATAATGATGATTTTCAAGAGCCAATGATAGGATTAGACTGCACAGATGTAGCAACATTAACACTACCAGCTGCTGTTTGGCGGTGCGGAAAGCATTATAAGCAGGTCTGGAATCCTCCGACTCCTCCAAGTTGGAGTCGTACGTCTGCTGAAACGGTCGACTATTTGTAGTCTGCAATAAAGATAATGCATACCAGCTGTTAGTCGGAAACTGTATTTTTAAAATATGTATTTGGAATTGTAGCAAAAACCATTAGTTTTGTTTAACATTTTTACAGAAATTACCTTTAATGAGCAAAAGGTTTAAAAGATAATTAAATATCTGCTTGAACATTTTTTTTAATAACATTTCATACAGAACAAATCATTAACCAGTGTACTGATTACTTTTGATTACCAGTGATTAACATTCATCCATTGTAAAAAAAAATAATTAATTACACAGCAAAACTAGAATTGTCACATGATTGACGGATATACCCTCACAATATGGCCTTGTCACAAAACTATGGCATCCATTCGAAAGAAATGGACAGAGAGAGAATGCTTTAAATTGTGAATGGTCAACAGTGTCAAAAATGTAATTTCAATAGGAGCCATAACTCTGTCAAAGTTGAGTGGTTTGTAACCAAAGTTGAACTTGATCTATATTTTATGATGTTACACCTATGCACCAATAATTATATAAATATGTCAAGCCATTGTTGAGTTATCGCCAGGAAACCATGTTTTTAGGGAATGTATGTCCAACAAAGGGCCATAACTCTGTCAAAATTAAGTGGTTTGTAACCAAAGTCGAACTTGACCCGTATTTTATGATGCTACACATGTATACCAAGAATTATTTGACTACGTCACGCCATTCTTGAGCTATCGTCCGGAAACCATGTTTTTAGGGAATTTTAAGTCGAAAAGGGGCCATAACTCTGTCAATATTTAGTGGTTTGTAACCAACATCGAACTTGACCTGTATTCTATGATGTTACACATGTGTACCAACAATTACTTGAATATGTCAAGCCTTTCTTGAGTTATCATCCGGAAACCAAAAACCAACAGACCGACAAGCACACTCCTATATACCCCCCCTAAACTTCGTTTGTGGGGGTATAACAAGACACTGTGTTTGATAAACACACACGCCCCCGGTTAGTGCTCGACAGCCCAATTGAATTATCTGAAGTCCAATTTAGGTCAATGTCAAAGTATGGTTGGGTGATATGGGCGGATTGGGAATGGTCATAAGCAACAACTGTGTATCCAAGTTCTGTAGTATGCGGTGCTTGTGCTTGACGAAACAGTAAAATCTAGTTAACCAACAAATAACCCATTTAAATTATTCTAAGTACAAATTAGGTCAAGGTCAAAGTGAGGTTCGGTGGTAAGGGTAGATAGGGAAAGGTCATAAGCAACAACTGTTTAAGTATCCAAGTGTTGGTAAGCAGTGTTGGTGCTAGCAAAACGGTCAAATCTACTTAACCTTGTCACGGACGGACAGAAGGACGGACGTACAGGACAATCACTATATGCCTCCAGAATCAAGATGCAGGGGGCATAAAAACATAAAATCTGTATATTTGAATCTTCATTAATTAGACATGTATCCGTAGGACACGGATGCCCCCACATTCCTCTGGTTTTTATAAAACTCTGCTAATGTCGGAAAAAATGCACCAAAATACCCATGTGCACAAGTGCACATGCTGATGATTATGTTTATAGTTTCATCAGTCTAGCAGTTATACTTTCTGAGTTACACACAACACAAATCTAATAATGTCATGTTTTGCTAAAAAAGGGCCATAACTTCACCGATGGTGAAAAAAAAATGCACCAAAATACACAGGTGCATAAGTTCACATGTTGATTAATATGTATATAAAGTTATATCACTGCAGCAGTAATGCTTTTTGAGTTACGTGTGACACAAGTCCAACAATGTAATTTTTTGCTAAAAAAGGGCCATAACTCCGCTGATGTCTGAAAAAACTACACCAAAATATCCAGGTGCACAAGTTCACATGCTAATTAGTAAGTTAATAAAGTTTCATCATTCTAGCAATATTTTTTGAGTTACACGCGACACAAGTCCAAAAATGTCATTTTTAGCTCAAAAAATGGCCATAACTCCGCTGATGTCGGAAACTAGACATGTGTCCGTAGGACACGAATGCCCCCACATTTCCTGACGTCGGAAAAAATGCACCAAAAAACCAGGTGCACAAGTTCACATGCTGATTAATATGTTTATAAAGTTTAATCACTCTAGCATTAATACTTCTTGAGTTACGCGCGACACAAGTCCCAAAATGTCATTTTTTTGCAAAAAAAGGGCCATAACTCAGCAGATGTCGGAACACACAGCACGAATGCCCCCACATTTCCTGACGTCGGAAAAAATGCACCAAAAAATCAGGTGCACAAGTTCACATGCTGATTAATATGTTTATAAAGTTTAATCACTCTAGCTTTAATACTTCTTGAGTTACGCGCGACACAAGTCCAAAAATGTTTTCTTTTTTTTTCTAAAAAAAAAGGGCCATAACTCGGCTGATGTCGGAAAAAAATGCACCAAAATACCAATGTGCACAAGTTCACATGCTGATTAATATGTTTATAAAGTTTCATCACTCAAGCAATAATACTTTTTGAGTTACGAGCGACACAAGTCCCAAAATGTAATTTTTTGCAAAAAAAGGGCCATAACTCAGCGAATGTCGGAAAAAACAGCACCAAAATACCCAGGTGCACAAGTTCACATGCTGATTAATATGTTTATAAAGTTTCATCACTCTAGCAGTAATACATTCTGAGTTACGCGCCACACAAGTCCAAAAATGTCTTTTTTTCTAAAAAAGGGCCATAACTCTGTCGGAAAAAACGTCACCAAAATATCCAGGTGCACAAGCCCCGTTGCAGATGAATATGCTTAAAAAGTTTCATCACTCTAGCAGTTATAAGTTTTGAGTAATGCGCTACACAAAAATCTGACGGATGGATGGATGGACCAGGGCAAATCTATATGCCCCCCCCCCATTCTGAAGTGGGGGCATAAAAACTGCACCAAAATACCCACGTGCACCAAGTTCACATGCTGATTAATAAGTTTACAAAGTTTCATCACTCTAGCAGCAATACTTTTTGAGTTACACGCGACACAAATCCAGAAATGTCATTTTTTGCTAAAAAAGCGCCATTGCTCTGCTGATGTCGGAAAAAACTGCACCAAAATACCCAGGTGCACAAGCCCCGATGCCGATGAATACGCTTATAAAGTTTCATCACTCTAGCACTTATACTTTTTGAGTTATGCGCGACACAATAATCCAACGGCCGTACGGATGGACAGATGGACGGACAAGGGCAAATCTATATGCCCCCACTCTAAAGTGGGGGCATAAAAAGCTGTAACACCCATACCACTGCGTGTTACCAGACTAGACATGACAATCTTGAAGGCCAAGTTACCTGAAAATCTTTTGGTCCAGATGCTTGATTAAATAGGTTCTGATTCCTGCCTGAAAAAAGCAACAAATACCCTTATATATTTACAAGGAGAATCTTATCAGGGTTCAACATAGGCATATCTATTACGGTATATGTATGCCATAAAACCAGTGGTTCACTATTTGAATTTGTTACAAGGTTCCAACCTTGAAACCCATTTTGTAACAAATGTTTACAATTTTATAACTGCATTTGAAAATAACAAGTTATATATAATGCCAATTACCCCCAGATGAAAACAAAGGTTTCCTGTTGGTGACCTCAGCAGCCTTTTGTCTCCCTTCCCAAGGGTCACACTGACCCAGTGCCTGCCCCTTGACCCCTATATCTCCATGCTGGGGACCCTGGAGTTTGCTGGCCCCAGCCTCTACATGCACTAGACCCTGATGTCTGATGGTAGGCTCTGTGGCCCCAGTCCTACCAGAGTACAGCGTCATCAGCTTGCCTGATGCTCCATTTAAAGAAGGTCCCATATTGCTGTTTACAGGAACATATGCACCTCTTACATTGAAGTCCTTGTGCACCTGGTTTTCTTTACCTGGCGCTCGTCTGCTTGGCAAAGGATCCGAAGGGTTCTTATCACCAAGTGGGTGCTTGTATATCATCTGCAGACAGATTGTCGCAATGAATATGTGAATGAATACAATAAAAAAGTTTTTCACTCTCCAGATTTCTGAGGATTTCTCAGCTTTAAATGCCACATTTAAACACAATTCACAAGTATTATATGTACTAGTTAAACAAGGCTTGTCACTGGATGTGATGTATGCCCCCAAAGCATATGCTTCTCAGAGGAAGGCAATACAATGTCAGTTACATGTTGGCAAAAATGATGCTTCCTATAACAGAGTTATGGTCCTTGTACTCTCCACTTCCTCTCAAAATCCTCTATCAATATGTGGGTTTTATTTTAAATCACTTCAATACTAATGGAGTTATACACTGCACAAGAAAATTAACTGAAGGGCAATAACTCCATAAATATTGAAGAAAGAGTTATGGTCCTTTTGTACTCTGCTTTTCCTTTCAATGTCCTCTATCAATCAATATATGTGGTGTTATTTTAAATTCCTTCAATACTAAGGTAGTAATTATCTGCACAAAACAAAACAAAAGAACAATAACTCGGTAGATATTAAAAATTAGTTATTGTCTTTGTATTCTGCACTTTCTCTCAATGAATGTGGTTTTATTTAAAATCCCTTCAATACTAATGAAGTTATGCTCTGTACAAAAAAACCAATGGGCAATAACTCAATAAATATTGAAGAAAGAGTTATGGTCCTTGTACTCTGCACTTCCTCTCAATGTCCTCTATCATTATATGAAGTTTCATTTGAATCCCTTTAATTATAATGGAGCTTCGCTCCACACAAGAAAATTAGACAAAGGGTAATAATTCCTTAATATATTGAAGCAATAGTTATAATCCCTGTACTCTGCACTTCCTCTCATTGTCCACTAACATTCTATGAAGTTTCATTTGAATCCCTTCAATACTAATAGAAGTATGCTCTGCACAAGAAAATTAATGCTTCGCACAAGAAAATAAAACAAAGGGCAATAACTCCATAAATATTGAAGAAAGACTTGTGGTTCTTGTGCTCTGCACTTCCTCTCATTGTCCTCTATCATTGCAGGGACGTTCGCAGGCCGTTTTAGCGCCTTATGTCGGGGGACTTACATTTTAACTTCAACATATCCGGGGTGCCAAAAATTGGTGTTGCACTTATAAACATCGCCCGGGGCACGTGTATTTTATCAATTAATTACCCGTAGCTGTATTGACTGCAGCTGACCAACCATTTTTGCTGCGAAAGCTAATCTCTTACGTCAAAATGGCCGTTTTTTCACTCGAGAAACATGTACAACCACTCAATAAAGTTGGTCAATGATCAAAGTGAGTGTCACTTCGCCGAAAATTTGAATAATTTACAGTTATTCCTAAGCCGCAATCAATCACAGTGAAGCATCGCCCTGTAGGTGGAGTTTCATCTTGCAGTAAAATCCATGTAAGCCAGTAGAAACGCCCTGTTTATCTTATGACATTATGATTGACCAATCGGCGCAATAGGCATGTATCCAAACACAAGTAACCTTATACGCGCGTCCATGTGTATTACAGACCGTTAAAAGATTGCTCACCTGTTTCGTATTTTATAATGTCCTAACTAATTTATTTGATGAATTTAATAACTTCAAAAAATAAACTGTGTCAGAAATATGCTATTGAGTAAGGCCATACCAATTTGATTCTATGTTTAGCGTCCTCGGGCTGGTAGGTTTTTTGGATGCCTGAACAAACAAAAATTTAAAAAATTGAGACAATGTGAAAAATCCAGTTTGAAAGCATATAAAAAATGGGAAAAAACTGACTTTTAGGGTGTTTTTACTATATTTGTAAAAATAGTATGCAACTAGTCAATTTACACGGTTAAAATACTGTGTTAAAGTAGGTTCCCAATATGAATATGAATATGATACATAACAGTTTTTTTATGTAAACATTTGCTTTAGCTTGTGCCACTGCCATGAACAAATTGTGAGACAAATGTTTTTTATCAACTCATTGTTTGTTTTTTCCTGCCTGGATGGTAGGTTCCGAAAAATCATGGGTATGCAAAACATAGAATCCAATTTGTATGGCCTAATATGAAATCGCAATCTGAAAATCCTATCCAGTGTTACTGTTTGTTGTAGTATTGTAAACACAAGCAGTATTATTTATGTAAATGTATGCCATGTAAAACCCATGTTTTCTATAAAGGAGCGCGAAATGTCTGCTCACAACGACGACTACCATCCACGCATGGAAAGCGTGCGTGTACCGACCATGTGATTGACTCAATACAGTCCAGGTCTTTAACATTTGACGTGCACGAACAAATATCCCGCCGTTAATGCCAGAACAAAGCATCTATAATATACATGTATTTTAATCAAGACCTTTACAATTCACCAATTATCTAATCAGTACTACGTTCAACAGTTGTAACCATTTAAACATTGTTAAAACACTAAACACATGCCCATATGAACATAATTAATGGAAAAAAGAGGCTCCGTAAGTAGATCGACTGTAACCTAAAAAGTCGAGAAAAAACAAAAGAGTGGGTTTGATCATGACGTCACTGTGCGAATGTGATGCGCACTGGACATAAACATCCAGAAAAAATTATTACTTTCAGTTTTCCAACAACCACAATAACGCTTTGGTTTTTAAAAGGTTAGAGGTATACTGTTTAAACGATGATGTTTCGTTTATTTCATTTTGTTTAAATGTTTACACAAAATTTAAAACATGTAAGCCTTAAATTTAAAAGCTAAAACGCACCAGAAAAAATGGTGCCTGACAAAAATCCTGGGGTCCTGGGGATGGCACTGCATTGTATGAAGTTCCATTTTAATTTCGCAATTACTAATGAAGTTTTGTTCAGCACAAGAAATTAAACAAAGGGCAATAACTCTGTAAATGTTGAAGCAATAGTTATAATCCCTGTACTATTCACTTCCTCTTATTGTCAAATAGCATTCTATGAAGTTTCATTGAATCCCTTCTATACTAATGAAAGTATGCTCTGCACAAGAAAATTAATGCTTCGCACAAGAAAATAAAACTAAGGGAAATAACTCCATAAATATTGAAGAAAGAGTTGTGGTCCTTATGCTCTGCACTTCCTCTCATTGTCCTTTGTCATTGTATGAAGTTTCATCTGAATCTCTGCATTACTAATGGAGTTGTACTCGGCACATAAAATAAAACAAAGGGAAATAACTCTGTAAATATTGAAGAAAGGGTTGAGGTCCTTGTACTCTGCATTTCCTCTCATCGTCCTCTCATTATATTTGAATCCCTTTAATACTAATGGAGTTATGTTCTGTACAAGAAAATTAAACAAAGCGCAAAAACTCTGTAAATGTTGAAGAAAGAGTTGTGGTCCTTGGACTCTGCACCTCCTCTCATTGTCCTCTATCATTATATGAACTTTCATTTGAATCCCTTCAATACTAATGGAGTTATGCTCCGCACAAGAAGTGTGACGGACGGACAGACAGACGGACATATTGACGGACGATGCAATTACTATATGCCTCCGAGGTTGCCTTCGGGGCATAAAAAAAGATGTTAATGCTACAACCTTATTATGTTTGTAGTATTTCAATGCACCAATAAACAAATCCTACAGAAACACTGTACCTGTGCCCTACTCAATGCTGCCTGTACACATGGCAGGGCCTTCACTTTGTCTCGAGTCAGAGAGCTCTTCCATGCCTGGCTCTCTACAAACATATGAAGCAAGTACTGGTATTTACTTTCCACTTAACATTAATCAGGCCCTCTATTGAGATTTGGGGACTGGGGCTGTGGCCATGATAGGGAGAAATGTTTGCATTGTTTTTACATTTCCGGGGAACTGAAGAATGACATTCACTGACAATTAACTTTCACAGATGATTTCCATGGTATTAATTTTGATCAGCCTTTGACTTTAAAAACCAAACTAGTTCAATTTAGGATCAATGAAACCTAAAACTACTTAAACTTCAAACTTAGGGAGAATTGTTTCATGGAAACTGGGGAAAAAAGTATACACCTCACAGGGAGAATTATCCCCCTGTATTTGGCTCCAGAAGACAGTAACAATTTGATAGCCTTGTTAAAAATAATAATAATACTACTACTACTACTACTAATAATAATAATAATAATGTGTTTAAATTGTTATAGTCTGATAGACACTACATTCTTATTAAAATTCCAATTTGAAGTGGAATGTATTTGGAAACATAAAGAAGAATAAAGAGTGATAATAGAAAACTTTCATAAATTCATGAAATGGAAATCTACAAAGTTTAGTTTATTGTGGTACTTCAGGCAAACAATAAACTTGGAACAAGGCATAACAAATAAAACAAACATTATCGAACAAAACACACACCATTTCTGTTGCCACTGCAAATCGATAGGGCCCCAGCAGCAAAGTTATTCAAGCCTGAAACATTAGTTGTAACTGAACTTTTTGTAGGACACAACATAACACAAAGTATTGGTAGTTTTTATTTACAAATACAGTATTATATGTAAAATTTCCCCTCTCATGAATATCCCAATTAACCCACAGTAAACGCAGAAAGGAAAACTCAGTCTATTTCATTGATAAAACATTCTAGACTTTTCACTTACAAGCTGGTGTGATACTACGCATTTATACATGAAAAAACACAATTTGGATGGATTGGGCAAGTCAATTGGACTGCTAACTTTATAATGTTGATCCCAAAATGAAAAGGACAATTATTCAACTCCTAGTAAGCTCTACATATCCTTCCTTGACAAGGTAAATCAAAAGAGTTTCAACCTGTTTGTTCATCAAAGGCATCCACAATGTTGGTGTATCGATCTTCATACTCTTGTTGCAATTGAGCTACCTCTGATTCATCCAGACTTAAAACAGAAAATTTGCTTTATTTAAAAATTGTTCAAATATTCAGACATAAAAAAAATCATCTGTCAAACTTTATAGTCTATGCAACGCAGACTAGCAATAAGTCACAGATGACAAGAGCTGTCAGAGGATAGCGCGCACGACTTTTCTTATATATGTATGAAAATTCATTCTCCAGGTAGAGAATGGAAATCATAAGTTGTCATCGCTATCCCACCCACATAAAAATGTCTAAGTGTAAAAAGGCCCATAATTTTGATTTCAAACCAGAGTAATCAAAATTGGCCTACAGGTTCATTTAATTATAGGGAACAAGTATTATAAGTTTGAATGAAATCCCACAAACCATTGCCGAGAAACTGGCTTACGCAAAACTTTAACTGATCCATATAACGTATATGTAAAAAAAAAATTAAGTATAAAAAGGCCCATAATTTTGACAAATTTCAAACTAGTTACCAACCTTGGCCTATAGGTTCATTTTAATTTGGGGAATTAATGTTTTAAGCAGGGTTGTCAGGTTTTTGCCATGAGTGGAAAAAACCATGGTAAAAACCGGCAAGGAAAAAACTGGCAAAAATCAAAATAATTTATGTATAAAATTAATATAAAAAAACAAAACAACAAACAAATACAGTTTAAATTTAATGAGATAGGGTTCAATGTGTTTATATATGCACCTGGTGTTCATATTAAGTGGGGGAAAGGAGAAGACAGACATTTGACTTGAATGCCATGTCTGAGTCAAGACACCTGTTATGCAGCAAAAAACAGGAGAACAAAATCCAACTCAGGTGATAATGGCCTCTTTATTATTGAATTGGGGATACTGGGGCTAGCTAATGGGGCTGCTAATCACAGGAATGTTCCTCAGGGGAACAATTAATGGGTTCCAGAACAAACAGGTACTGAAATTTCAGAGCATGCACCACATTGGATTGTAGTTGTGTGTTAGGCATTCATCTGGCACTTAACATTAATGGGCATGTCCTTTTGGCCTATCATAGAGTTGCTTGCATCATTTTCATGGGTTTAAATTCTTCTAAGCCATTGTAAGACAACCATTTGGCGGGCCTTCGGGTCGGTCGGTCTAGTCGAGCACTGCTAGCGCTCTATGTGCTGAGCTAGCGGGCGGTGCTTGGCTGCTCGGTCATATGGTTTTCAACCGGTACCGAGGGTAAATAAACTCAACTTATATATAAGACAACCATTCAGTTTCTGAATTCACTCACTATAACTACATGTACCTTCATCACTTGCATATAGATCTACAATAATATGTCAACAAGAGGAGGAAGAAATAAAGACCCAGTATGGGACTTTTTCAACAAGGTAGAAAAAGATGGAAAGACTCTTGCCCGTTGCAAGAAGTGTGGTCATGAGCAAAGCAACAAAGCAGAGCGTATGAGAAAACACCAGAAGACATGCAGTGAGGTAGTTTCATTTGAATTAAAACGCTCTGCAGAAGAAAATCATGGCCTGGAAACTGAGACAAGCAGTGCTCCAGCTCCAAAGAAAAGAATTCAAACCGACTTGAATAACCAAGTGTTTGTGACATCGGAAGAAACCAAATTAAAGCTGGACTTACTTTTAGCCAAGTTCTTCTTTGCATGTAACATACCATTCTCAGTGAGTGAGCATGATTCATTTAAAACTTTTTTGTGTCCACTCTGCGACCTGGATACAAGCCACCAACAAGAAAGAAACTGTCGGGACCACTACTTGATTCTGTTACAGAAGAGCTACAGTTGCAGGTAAAGGCACAAATTGAAGGCAAAGACTGTACTCTTATTGAAGATGGCTGGAGTGACTGCCATAATGATCCTGTGACGACTACGTGTGTCCATGTTGATAAGAAAGCATTCTTCATTGATGCCAAGTCAACAGGAGCAACAAGCAAAACAGGGGAAAACCTCCGGGATATGTGTAAAGAATCCATCAAAAAGGCATCGTCTTTATATGGATGTACAGTAAAGAATATTGTGACAGATAACGCCAAGAACATGGAAAAAATGCGACGGCTTCTTCATGAGGAAGACAATGACTTGCCTGTGTATGGATGTAATGCCCATTTACTGAATTTGCTAGGACAAGATATTACACCATCATCTGTAATGAAACATGTTGTTGAAGTGCAAAAATACTTCAGAAATCACCACCAGCCCAGCTCATGGCTGGGTGAATGTGAAGGGAGTGTAAAGCCCCAGCTGCCTGGGGACACAAGGTGGAACAGTCAACTGACCTGTCTTGATACATTTCTGAGAAACAGAGAGTTCATGATAAGAATTACTCAGGAACATGGTGACTCTACTGACTCCAACATAGCAAGGAAAGTTAATGATTTCAATTTGTACCAGCAGGCAAAAGATCTCCACAAACAAATGCGACCAATATCTGAAATGTTAGATCGCATTCAGGGTGACTCTGCCAATGCTGCTGATGCCTGCGATGCTTGGTTCACTCTACTTCACCACCCAGATCTGACTGAGCACAAAGATGTCATTAATAGTAGAATGAATCAAGCCCTTCAGCCGTTCCATTTGGCAGCATATCTTCTTCATCCAAAATACAAAGGTGCACATCTTAGTGATAAACAAAAAGAAATTGCAAGAAATTGGATCACACAGAAAAACGAGTGTTACATCTCCTCAGTCATCAGCTTTGAGGCCCAGGCTGAACCAAATCCATCCTCTTTCTGGACGACTTCGGCAACAAGCATGGATAGCTGTGTTTGGTGGAAGGCTGTGAACAATTCAAACTTTCTGCCAGGATTTGTTCATCTAGACTACAAAAACTGCCCGCAAGTTCCGCTTCAGTTGAAAGAGTGTTTTCAAACTTCAGCCATATACAGTCCAATCTAAGGAACCGGCTTGGGATCGAAAAGGCAGGAAAACTTGTTTTCTGCTACCGAATGCTGAGAGGTTCACAGGAGCTGGAGTACTGATTTTCGTATCATAATCACACAATGTGCAAAGTTGAAGGGAGTAGATGGTGTACCTGGAATAATTATTCCAATAATAAGTCTGTAAAGTTTAACTTTTTATTGAAAATATGCATATATTCAATGGTAAAAAGTGCATGTATTTGTTAATTGAATTTGAATAAAGCAGTTTAAACGTATTGTTTTCAATGTCTATAGATTTTGCCATTTTTGCCGGTTTTTTCCAGTTTTTGCCGGTTTTTTCCAATTTTTGCCATCGGCAAGGAAAAAATAATTTTTTTCCGGAAAAAACCCAACCCTGGTTTTAAGTTTGAATGAAATCCCTCAAGCCATTCGTGAAAAACAAGCTTACCGTAAAACTTTAACCTAGCCCGGACGCCGACGCCGGGGAGAGGAATAGCTTGCCTTTTCTTCGAAAAGTCAAACTAAAAATGAGACAGGATGCTCCACAGTCCAAACACTGTAAGAGTTCTGTGGCATTATTACATGTTGTCTTCTGATCTAGTGGTTTTCATTTACATACCTCTTTGATAAAGTTTAGCATCATACCTAATGGCATTTATTGTTACGATTTCATAATTGAAGTTTATCCTCACTTTCGATAACAATGTTCAATCAAGTTAATTTATTGTGTTGGTAAAGCTTCAACATTTTCAATAATTACTCATATTTACAATACAAGCCAGATATAAGGTACTTACATTCTAGAGTCCTTGGAACACTGCAGATTGGTTAAGATGTTTCTCAGAATATCTGCTTTTTCTCTTGGTGTTCCAATGTCTAACTTTGGGTTAAACACAAGATTTTGATGTCTGGCCAGGACATGTTCTTTGGTCATTGAATCCATGGTTCCAGTCTTGAAATGTATTTAGTGTGTACTCTGAAACTTTGTACTTATGTTATACTCTATAGTATAGTTTTGTTAAATGGGTACATACATGGTTTTCCCACCTGCTCCTTTTAAGCAGCATTCTGTACCTTTTTTCTGATCCTAGATACTTCCTAATAGTAATACATCTTCAATGACTATAAAAAATTATGATAATAGCTATTGTGGCATAAAACTGCCTTACGATAAATACTTAAGGTTCGCAACAATTTTAGTGTTACCACTTAAGTTTCATGTTATTTATCTTATATCTTAATAGCATTTGCGAATGTTTTCGACTTAAGATATTTATTCGCTTAATGAAAAACTGGCCCGAAACTGCCTAGAACTGACATCAGAATGTCAGTTCATAAAAACTTGTGTGGTATGACAAATATTAAATAGTTAAAATTTGTGTTTTAAGATAATTATCATGATAATATTCGTGTTTTATAACTGGCAACACAAATTGGTTTCAAATACATTTACGATACATGAAAATTAAGTGGTAGCGCGAATATTAACCTTAAGATTTGTGTTGTAAGATAATTATCGTGATAATATTCGTGTTAGATAACTGGCAACACTAACAGGTTTGCGAATACATTTGCGATACATGAAAATTAAGTTATATCGAGAATATTAATGTAACAATTAATATTAATTGTGTTGTAAGAGAATTATTGTGATAATATTCGTGTTAGATAACTGGCAACATGAACTGGTTTGCGAATACATTTGCGATACATGAAAGTTAAATGGTTTCGCGAAGCTTACCATGTTAAGATTCGTGTTGTCAGATGATTATCATGATAATATTCGTGTTAGTTTGATAATGCGGAAGACCTCGCGCACAAATTAAGAGGTAACACAAATATTATCTACTTAATATTTGTGTTGTCATATAATTATCATGATAATATTCGTGTTAGTTTGATAATGCGGAAGACCTAGCGCACAAATTAAGTGGTAACACGAATATTCTCTAGTTAATATTTGCGTTGTCAGATAATTATCATGATAATATTAGTGTTAGTAAGATAATGAAGACCTAGCGACGAATTAAGTGGTAACACAAATATTATCTAGTTAAGACTTGCGCTGTCAGATAATTATCATGATAATATTCGTGGTAGTAAGATAATGTGGAAGACCTCGTGCACAAATTAAGTGCTATCACGATAATTAACTAGTTAGGGTTTGCGTTGTAATATAATTATCATGACAGATTTCCCGAAAGCTCAAAAAAGTGTAAGACATTCAGTCCGACAACCTGTCAAAACTTGCCGGACCGAAATAAAATTTGCCAGACCGAAAATGTATTCATTAATGTACAGCCTATAGTATACATGTATACACTAGTGTGATTTCGCGCTTTCAAACAGCAAAAGTAATTTGCTCACCTTTTTCATAATTGTTAACGTCCATAACATCAAAAATACAATACATTTAGTGAATATCAAACTACGATATGACAACACAAATCCGAAATGCCTATCTAAATTTTACTGTTCGCGAGCCATACACACATATTCTATTTACATTTAGTTTGCACATGTTGTTCATGTAAAACCCATGGTTAGCTAAAATAAGCCCGCAAAAATTATGCTGACAATCACAACGTCACGTCATCCGCATGGAAGGCGTGGACGTACTGACAGTGATATAACAAATTTGTAACGCAAAGAACTGTGAAATGTTTACTTTTGTATAAAAGTTTTGTAGTGCACAACAATTGGGTGTCTATACAATCACAAAGGATGTGCAAATTGTATGTGTTATATTTTTACTCAGTCTAGATCTTTTGTAGACACAATTTATTTTACCTCTAAAATGCCAAAGCAGTTACGCAGTATCGATAACATTGTTGTTGTATAGGTTAGTATTGATCTATCACTTACAGTGACGGTGAACACGTGCAGCACGTCTTTCAGGACCCACAGCTGTTTGATAGTAGGCTGCTAATTAAAGTGACTGCAGTGAAAGGACGTTGCCTTATGTATGCTGGTGATGTCAAACTGTTAAACGTTGTTGCACAGGTTGTGTTATTGTTTGTTGCATATCAGTAGCAAAGAAGGCGTGAAAATTCGGGACCAAACAGGATTTATTTACAGCAGTTGCGGTAATAAGATAATCATTAAAGAGCATGAAAAAAAATCATGATCACATCAACGGCCAATTTGCAACATGCAGATCACAATATAGCGAAGCTGTATTCAACTGCTCCGATATTAGGTATTTTTTTTATCCAGTAACATATACCGTGTAGGAATAAGTCTTGAAAAACTTGTCGGACGGTCGAACCGATTTTTAGTACATAAATGTCGGACCCACTCAAAATTTGGCTGTCATGTACGTCTGACCGACTGTTTTCGGGAAGTCTGTCATGATAATATTCGTGTAAGTAAGATAATTCGGTAGACCACGCAACCTCAAGAAAATCTATCTAATGTCAGTTCTGGGCACTTAAAGGCCATTTAGTATAATAATAAAAATATCTTGCAAAAAAATATTTGCAAACGCTATCTTAATATCCAGATAAATATCATAATAAATAAGTGGTAACACAAATCTGTTCGCGAACGCTAAGTAGTTAGCACAAATATGTTTGCGAACCTTAAGTGGTTATAGTATGGCAAGTCTATGCCACCATAAATAACAAGTCTTTTTTTTTCATTTAGACAATTTTTTTTATCCAACATCGAAGGTAAACAAGTTGTCAGCATAATTTTGACTAGATGAAAGAAGATTGAAGATTGTTGTATAGTATTATCTTTTTTTTTCAGTCATAAGACTATAGCACCTAGCACAATTTTAAATTTTATCTAGATGAAAGAAAATTGAATAATTTATTACATCTTTACTCAGTAGATTTATTAAAACTGGCCCAGTTCTTGTAAGATGGATTGTTTTATTCAACGCAGGTTAATGAACTAGAACTGACATTCTTTTTTGTGACAATAGAATTATTGGCAATGGTTATGTCCAAGTTATGACAATAACGGAGATGTGAAGATAGTTAAAATGCAAAACAATGTTGCATATGAAAAGTTGTAATGACACACTGTCTGACACATAACTATTTATACTTAACAGCAAGATAAAACAAAATGTTAAGAACTGTTAATTGTCAACAACTGTCTGAATTAAGATTTCTTAAACTGTGTCGTATTAGGCAACTGATACTTTAATTGTAATATTACATTAATCCATACATGGGTCGAACTGACTTAGCACAAATTATCCTAAAAAGAAGGGGTTGAAACGTCGAGGTCTTGATTCAGGTCGAAAACGCATCGGGCAGATCCCTTTAGTGATACTGACAATGCGAAATATTATAGCAACAATGACCATAAAATGGTTGAGGTAAACAATACAAATACATATATGTACCAGTTTTATTACTTTACATAATTATGTTAGCAGTTTCTTCGTCGGTTTTAATTTCCCGCTGAATTTCCCGTGAAGAGTATTCGTGTTATACAAATTAACCCAAAGAAAAATATGTGATTATTTGGGTCGTTATAAGGTTAGTATCATCATTGTGTATCCCTCCGTGGTCCTTTCAAATAGTGCCTATTACTAAAGAGTTCCTCTTCTCTTCTGGCATAAAAGCCATTTAGGTATGTCAGACATGCCTTTTGTGGTTATTTCTATTATCCTATGCGTGTCTGCAACATTTTGGTTCATTTCATTGGAGGCTAACTTGAAAGGTGAACTTTTGGGGTGTGTTTACTGTGGTATGGGGCTTTTGTCGAAATATGACTGCCGAAACCCTGTTTTCTACCGGTGGCTGCATTCAGGTGAGATGCATTTTCTTAGAAGTAACATGACATATCTTTTTTATTGCAAATTTTGGAAGAGGACATATTGATCTTTAAACTGATACCAGGCTTGCACAATCTGAAATAAAGGAAATGCTAGAAAAATGCTTGGAAAGTTTACCGTTTTATAAAGGGACCCTATGGGAATTGGATTTACTGGTTTCTAACCTTTAAACCAAACTCCCGCAGCGGTTACCTCCCCTATCGGTTAACGGTAACCACTGCCAACACAAGTAAAATCCTTCTACATCTGGAAGGATTACGTGTTTGTAGCTTTTACTTATTTAATGCAACTCATTGCAATTTTCTACGTATTTGGACTTTTTATATATCGTTGGCAGTCAATAATGAAATAAGAAAAAGAAAATAACTAATTAAAACAATAAATAATATCTAGTAGATTTAAATCGATCACCATCACGTAGTTTGATATACCGGCAGGGATTTGATTAGAGCTATGCTCGGAACCAGTCAAATCTCTGCGCGGAGGTTGGTTAAAAACGCAGCTTTTACACGGCCTGTAAACATTGGCTCCACCTCTTCTTGGAGGAGAATGAAAATTAGTCTAAAACGTAAACATAGTTAAGAGGTAGGTCTGGATTTTTCTATAATACAATAATTAAAAGCTCTGTTTTAAAAATCGGGCAATGCAGTTCCACGTAGAAATGATTTGACTACACATATATGTAGACCGATTTGCAATAGTACACAAAAAATTCTCAACGTGATAACTTTTATAAGTAGTAACATCTGGTCGATTTAAACACAATTTTGACATATGCCAATGTGTTTAATCATATTTTTTTTGCACAAGATGCAGGTAGTTTGGCAAACAGCACTCTTATTATTGATGTATGTATTTGTAGCAACTTACTGACGTCGACTTTGGACGGGTATTATACATTAATGTGTATTTTTTTGGCAAAGAGGTTGAGCCAAAGACATGGAGGTGGAGCTCAGAACAGAAGATGGAGCCAATGCACAATTGAATATACAGCTTTCTGTAAATACATTTAACCTCCTTAAATCGTTTTTCGGTTAGATCGTGTGCACACCAATATTGTTAACTCTCATACAAAGAGCTTTATTTAAACCGTACCTAAAATGTAAATTTCATTATAGAAATTCAACATAAACGTACTATTACTATCTATTATTATGTATATAAGAACCAAGTATTGCTCAGTTGACGCAATTTGTCAACACTAACACACTGTGATTAACATATGAAATGCAACCAACTACATTTATAACGTAAACCATAATTATCATTTTCCATTACGTCTTCAAAACATCTTGCAATTGAATCCCTAATTTATATACAGTGTGGTAATAACGACGAATGAACACGTACATAATGCATTTGGCGTACGACTTTTGTTTAATGGCATGTTCTAATACATGTATATGCAAGAATCTATGCTGTGGTAGTATTGAAACTGTAGAAAACCCATATGTAAAGTGACATTGCAGTGTATTTTGATAACATCACGGTATTCTGTTTCTCATCTTTGATAACAGTTTGTAGCATATTATGTTGTACTTATCTATGATAACGTTCTATAACATGGTGCATTTATATTCAATTTTGATAATTTTATGTGGCTCTCTTGATCTATGAAAACTGTCTGCAGCATGATGCTGTATCGAAATTTGATACCTTTCTGTAACTTATTTTGAGACTTTATTTCGTTTTAATAAACAATAACATAATTGCGTACAATATTGTGTTAAATAAAAGCATGACAAAATACAAATATGTTTTTTAGTTATTTTAGTAACAATCAATAGCCAACATGCTCATCACAATATAGAAACATTCTCAAAATAAGGTAATCACAATAGAGATCAAATGGAAGATCCAGAACAAAAACCACTTTATTTGAAAAGTAACCTCATGAACAACCAACGTGTTATAAAAGTCGTATTTATCATTTAAACAAAAGTGAAGCAAAATCAACACTAACAAACTGTCAGATTTAATAATAAACAACAACCATGACACATAATACACTTCCCCCGCCAAAGTGCGACTATTCGATGCATGTTTCTGTGCAGTTATATTTGTTGGTGGACAGCAAATCTTGCAAAGATAAATTGTATGACTTATATTTATATAAGGACCTAACATTAAACAGCATAATATAATAGTCAATGTAGTTATCAAACAATAGATTTGTATTGATATATGCCTTTAACACTTAATATGATACACGTTAATAATCTTCCAATCGCAATCATATGATATTATGTTGTGGTCAAAATCTAAGACATAAAGTGAACACATGTTTCAATACAATTTGATCTTTGCTATAACAAATACGCTGCATTCTCCGCAATACGATCTATAAGCGTGATAAATTTCGAGCCATCATATTAGAACGTTGAGGACTTATCCTTCGGACAAAGACTCCAAACTGCACTTCTCATTGAAATGAGATGACTTTAAGCATCTATATAACAGGGTTGTGCATTGGTTCCACCTCCTGTCCCGTGCTTCACCTCCATGGCATTGGCTCAACCTCTTTGCTAAAAATACATATCATTGTTTACCTGTAATACTTTTCCAAATACAACGTCCATAATAATATAAGTTGAAAGTAATATAAAAACAATAATACGTGTATTGTTTGACTCGATACCGGCATTTTATGGAAAAATGATTAAATACATTGGCAAATGTCAAAATTCAATCGTGATACATCGACTATCTCCGGAATGCTCCGTAACATAGATCTCGTGTCTATCATGGAGCCATCTTGGCTTGATACACCCAACGCGTGATCCGTCTGTGCTATAAGGCTATAAACGACGCGCGTTAAAATAGCACCACATTCTATGTCGAAACGATGATAAACAAGAAATGTCTTTAGAAAAGACAATCGGCGTTGAAATTAATATTGAGATGTCATTTAAAGATGACCTAAACAGACGGCCAAGATGATCGGTTACGTGACTTCTCAGATCCCTGATTTTTTGGTCCCCACCAATATTAGGGGACTTATTGGACCCCAGATGTTTGGGGACACTATAAGAAAACTTATCGGATCCAAAAGTTAGTTTGAGATAAATTTATAAATCTAAAAATTAAATAGAATTATAATTAATATCTATGCCGTGAATAAACCAATCATACAACACCATGTTTCCACCAGTGATATATGAATAACCAAAATAATTTAGGTTGACATAATTGTTATCTGAATTTGTCAAGCCAATTTAACAACTTAACAATGCAAGAAAATAATTTCGGGAATGAATTAAAATTATTATGTATCAGACGAGTCTATATAGTTATTTATAGTACCGGTAACATACCAGTCATGTTAGTTATCTAATATAATAACGATTTGAAGTCAAATAAGCATGTACACTGTGTATCCCAATAAAAAGCAATAGTCAGGGAACATTCAGCGATTTTTGAAATGTTAAGACTTTATTTTTTGATAACGCAAACATAAAAATTCATTAGACTATGACGATTTTAAATTATATCAGTAGAAATATGATATATCAAGGGTTCCTGTGTATAATTAGTATTGCAAATTGTGTGTTCATGCTACGCGAATAACAATTCTGTAGCATCTCTTTACAGATTAAATAACATCTACTGGAGAAGTTGATAGAAAGATACAATTATAAATAATTGTTAATAAATCGTAACCACAATTTTAAATCAAATTAACAGTGAGTTTGTAATATTAATTCCACATTTATTGAAATGTTTAGGTTTATGATTCTCTGAACGCTATTACTGATGCATGTACGAGTATATTAACACAGCTATACAGCCGTTGCTAGCTACGCGCGCTATTTATAGAATGCCACTTCTTTTTGTGGAATGCGATGAACTCGCTAGAATCAATGGGCTACATGGAACGGCAACTCTGTGAGTGAGATTTATAGAGCGTAACGCTTATATAAATGTAGGCTAAACAAAATAGTTATTTCGTTACGTGAATGAATATATAATTCTGTTTATGGCATACAATGAGAAAATACGTTCATAATTAGCCTCAGTTCTAGAGTATACGCGAGGATATGTTTAGAACTTCATGTTAACCGCTTATGTAAACAATTATGTAAATTTTTATTCCCCAGAAGTATGCAACAGTTATTGGTATACGTTAAACCATTGTTTGAAGTTTGCATTCCCTAGAATTTGAAAATTTGCCCAATTCTATTGGCATTCAATTTTCCCGCTGCATAATTATCGCAAGAAAATCTGGGTCAAAAGTGATCTTAAACAGCTACGCCGAAAAAAAGTTAGATGTATATTTTATAGGCATCTTAACCTATTATCCCAAAGGCCTACTTTGCAAACATGATTTCAAGAAATTTTGATCCGATATCGAAACGGATTCTAGTGTTTACAGACAGTCCAAACTGAAAGCGAAACTAAACTTACTAGTGAAACAGATTTTAAGGTAAATTATACTGATACAACAAGGTTTTGATGAAGAATCAAATAAAGATAATGAAAATATCAACACAATACAGACTGCCATTGCGTTTTACTACTGGCTTAGGAAAAGGCCTTATTTGTCAGGTAAAATAACATGTTTATTAATTGATTTATTATTTTTTTCTAACTAAATGTAGATCTACTTAATACATTTTATGTTGTTAATGTTATTATCATAAAGTATTATGATATTCTTCAGTATATCCAGTTCGTTAATTTGTATGCAATAATTAATGTATGCAGTCCAATAGTATTTCTGTTGTTGTTATTATTTTTATTATTATTATAATATTATCAGTATTATATTTTTATATTATTTGTTTCATTGTATTCATCAACATATATCTAATGTCCATGGTTTCTTATTAGTAATTTACCATAAGTTTATCTGATTATAGTGTTTTTGAAGCATTAATATTATCACTTAAGCTATGAATAAATGGCATAATTCTTGTTAACTAGTACAACTAATTTTAAAAGTCTAAATAACATTATACTTTTTGGTTACGTTTACCTTTACATTGCATGTTAATTACAAAAAGTTAGTCACTGGTCTCTTTTTTACAGGTGAACTGAATTTTGCGAGTCTGTGATTAATATGGTCATCTCCCGAAGAATACCAAACCTGGCTGTGACTGGTATCCCTACCACAGCTCAATGAAAACTTTCTGTTAAGAAACTCGACTAGAGTGTAAATAATCCGGCAGACCAACCAAATATTATCCAAGGATATAATGAAAGACTGACAGTTTTTATATAAATATGACTATGATACTATGATAAAGCGTTAACTGAAATGAAAGGAACATAGGTCGAATTTACCATCATGTACTGTGACCATTTTAAGCCGTTTTCAGCTTCTGTGTCATGAACTCGCAATACCTTAATGATGTATTTGAAACGCATATATTTTATAACTGGTTATACATTTATATAGCGTCGAATAATGCTTCGATATATTTCCCACGTAAAATGTATGTTATAATATTAAAAATGAGATATAATGTTGATGTAACCGTCATTCTAACGAATGCGATCGAGGGGAATTAGAATATCTTGAAAACACATAATCACTTACAAACTGGCGAAGTGATGTGAAAGAAATACGGATAGATTTATGTGCCTGAACTTAGACAATATGACGATGTTGAAACGTATGGACACATCCAGCGGCTCCATTTTTGAATTAATGAAATCAGAAACGTAGCATTATTTCTACGAGCAAATAAAGACCCGGCCAGACAGGACATTTCCTTCATATAATAGTATGATTATAAAATACGAAAAGCGGTTACTAAACGCGAATATTTAAAAACGTCCGGATAATACTACCGTCCGACAAATACTCGTTAACCAGTAGTGCATTTGACGTTGGCAAATTGAAAACAAGTGGATCAAAATGATGCAAGGCACATTATTTGCTCGTGTCAAAATTGAGAAAATTGCAATTTGCTTGCATCAAAAAGCAGGATTCGGCATCAATTTAAATCCCTATCCAAAACTGGGTGTCCATAATAGTTTTACAGTGAGTGGCTTTCTCATAATACATTTGATTAATATTTTCAGGAGCGTGTTGTTAATATCATTAAGAAATCCAAAAATTTAAGTCATATTAGATATTTATATGAGCTAATTGTCATAACACAATTTTATGCCGAAATGGCAGGTTTATTTTACATTTAAAATGTGAAATACAGTTGATAAATGAGTATGGATATAGCTTTTATATTACAGATTCATCAAGCGGTATATTCGACAAAAGCAAAATTTGGTAGTGTAGCCTACATTTAAGAAAAAGAAAGCAAAATAACAGTTATACATTCTGCATAAACTGGAAACATCTCAACCTGTGGACTAGTTACATATAAATTTCGATCAAGATGGTGAGTGAATTATGTCAATAGCACCATAACTACGAAACACTAGTATGTATGTTTCAGTGTCCCACAGAAATGATGAAGATAACTCAGCATATTTCCAAACTCCAGTCCAGTTGGCTTCAAATTGAGCTGAATAGAACAATATTTCACAGCCGAATGGCAATACATATTATTTACCGTACTGTTATTTAGGTAATTGTTAACTCCGATCACTTTATTTATAATCATTATAAATAATTTTTAACATGTGCATTTGTTGATCGAAATTTTCAATACTGTAGGTTATGGGCGCAGACATTTTTGATGATCATGCGATTGAAAGTAGTCCAAAATGTCGCATGATGTACCAGAGGTGAATTATATTTAGAATCGCCTGTGTACCCAGAGTGGTCAAAATTGTGTTTCCATCGACTCGATGTTACCATTCATGAAAGTCCTCACGTTGAGAATTTTTTGTTCACTGCAAATTGGTCTACGTATATATGTAGTATGATCATTTCTACGTGGAACTACATTACCTGATTTTTTAAAAAGAGCTTTAAATTATTGCATTATAGAAAAATTCAGACCTACCTCTTAACTTTATTCACGTTTTTGACGAATTTTCTGTTCTGAGCTCCACCTCGGAAGGTGCATTGGCTCAATTTTCATTCACCTCCAAAAAGAGGTGTAGCCAGTGTTTACAGGCCGTGTGATTGTTAAACTTAAAAGATCAGAAGAGACCTCGAACATGTACTTTCTTTCACCCCAGAAAAAAATGCTAAAATAAGGGCTAGACAATTCTGGAAGTGAAACAATTGTTTCAATAATACGTATCGTAACATCTGAAAAGGAATTCGATTTAACCATAACCAATAATGAAATACAAATTAATAAAAATAACATACCTAGCGGACCGGTTGAAACACCAGCAGAAATTATAAAAAAAACAACAACTTCATATTGTCAAAGTATTATGTCACATCTATACTTATCATATTTAGCACGTTATTTGGTAAATACAAATAGAGACTAATAATAAGACCATTAACTTTTGTTAAGAGTTTTTTTTTTAACTTAGCTAGAATACGAAGTATACCGGTGATTATATTTTATTTCATAGAAGTAAACATTTATATTTTGCCAGATTTCAAAAAGTGGTCCTGCACAAATTGGAAGATATACACAATAATTAACATACCACCAAATAATCGTTACAGTTTTATATGTATATGACGTGTTACTTTGAACTAATAAAGAAATACATGTATCGATTCTTTTATAACAGCCCATCTTTATATTAGTCCACAAATGTTCGCACTTTGTTTAAGAAGTTCAATAATAAATAAAAACTATAAATACTATTTGCCTTACAGCGTATATATAAATTGCGTTAATTTATTATTTGACCATTGAAATATAAAAAAGCAAATGCGTGCACGTCTGCGGATTGATGAAAAAAATAAAAGATGACTCTTAATTAGGCATAATTATGAGCCTGTAGCAATTAACAATACACGGGACACGTTAAATTCAAAATCAAAAACAAACATTGTAATGATATAAAATACGAGCAATATTAAAAGTTTAATCTTCGTAACTGATAAATTTGTTTAATTAATATTTATTCATTATTTAAACTAATTGTTTATTCAAAATACCTTACCCTTCAAAATTGTAATCCAAATTACGAAATGAATCTAATACTTTACATTATTATATAAATAATTATGATGATGTATTAACTTTCTGTTAAAATAATGCAACGCTATAATTAGACATGGGCTGCGTTTTCCTACTATCTCTATATTGGCTGCGTTTTTCAACGATCTCTATATTGTGTGTAGTACATTTTTATCGAGTGCACCGGGATTTTCTCCCATATGGCCATCGCCCCAAGAAGACTTGTTAGTTGGGTTATGGGGATAGTGCAAGATACAGGAGACGCCCTGTTCCAGAGGCGACCCTGGGTCTTTTAGTGCCCGGTGTGAAGCACCTAGTACACTGCACCTCGGTTTAACGTCTCATGCGAAAGACGAGTTAGTAGGTTAGGGTGTAGCGGGGGCTCGAACCTGCGACCCCTGGGTTGTGAAGCCAGTGCGTTACCACTAGACCACGGATCCGCCACATCTCTATATTGGCTGCACGGCTGCGTTTTATACACCTAAAACGCAGCCGTGCAGTACAAATGTGTGTAGTACATTTTTATCGAGTGCACCGGGATTCTCTCCCATATGGCCATCGCCCCCAGAAGACTTGTTAGTTGGGTTACGGGGGATAGTGCAAGATACAAGAGACGCCCCGTTCCAGAGGCGACCCTGGGTCTTTTAGTGCCCGGTGTGAAGCACCTAGTGCACTGCACCTCGGTTTAACGTCTCATGCGAAAGACGAGTTAGTGTGTAGCGGGGGCTCGAACCTGCGACCCCTGAGTTGTGAAGCATGTGCGTTACCGCTAGACCACGGATACGCCACATATAGTGCAGGCTGCGTTTTACACCGACCCTGATTATTATGATTACATTGCACTTATTTCTTATGGTACGATCTTCTTCCGTAGGATATTTTAGGATTTGAATTTAATATTAATTATTGTCTCACGGTATTTGGTCGATGATAACTCACCAATGTGCAAGCAATAATGTCCTATCACAGGCACTTGTCGCGTTTTCATGAAAATAAAACATCATATTGGATAATGAAACAAATCAGAAAAGTTTTATTTTTCGTCTTTTCTCGATTATTTGTCATTAAGACGATGTTTTGATCATAGCAAGGCATCAAATGTCTGAGTTTCCGATGAAATTAATGGTGTCTTGGCGTTGGTTTGTCTTCGGGAATAGCAGTAGAAAACATCGATGTGATGCATGTAGTATACCGGTGCCCTTTGTGTCCGAATAGATTGTGCTTTGAGAAAGATCATAGCTCTCTATACAAGGATCGACACCCCCCCCCCCCCCCCTTCAAGCGTGTTGTTTTTATCACGTTTATTTTCTAACTTTTTAACATGACTGTGGCTAGTGCCGGGTATTGGTCGGCCAAGCATGCTTAGAGAGATAAGCATGCAGACATGTGTTCGAAGATATGCTACAGGTGTAGTCTTAATTAACTCCTAAGCGATTGATATGTAATATATACATATAACGCCAATATACAATAGCCAAACTATATTCTAGTAAATCACATATTTAATATTTTTATTTTTTCAACAAATACAACAATTTTATTTATCATAAACATTTAAACCAAACCAGTACACACAATTTTGAGTAAGAAAACACTGCTCGAATTAACTGACATTAAACGCATTCACAAACTAAGTTCCATACATTTCTATCTTTCTGAATAGTTTCTGTTTGTTTCACTGTCCGCTGACGTATTTGACTGTTTAACTGGCAATGTCGACGGATCAGTGTTTGCTACTTTTACTTTATTTCCTTTGCTCACCAGAGTAGATATGTTTGGAAGAATATCTCGCACTTTCTTCTTGTTGGTTCGTTGCGACACGCTGTATGACGAAGATTCACGTGTGCTATCGGAGTCTGTGCTTGACCCAGCCCCGTGCAGGCGAAGGTTTTTCCTAAGTTGTTTCCACTTCCGGGCGTTCGCTCCAGATCCTGTGAAACAAATATTCGAAATATAAATTCCATAGACAGCTTCAAAAGTTTAAACAAGTTTTACAACGCACTGACCTTAGTCGAAATGCCGTTTATACTTTGCATGTTAAATATCACGAATTTAATAGTTTTGGACAGAGAGATCGAGATTAAACACACATAATACGAAAGTAAGTACAAGCGAAGACAAAATTCCGCTATAATGGCTTGAGGTGGCAACCTAGTCTGAAAACGTAACAAATTTAACCAATCAGTAATTAAATGAGGACATAAACTATATGTCCAATAATGTAAAAGTATTTACCTTTCTTCGGAGGAGTCTCCTCTTCCCTTTCCTGCTCCACAGGCTCTTCGACCTTCACAGCCGTCTTCCTGTAAGAAGCGGACATCTGCGCCTGCTTCATGCAGTAAATACTTGTCAGATCCGCACTTGGGGGACCGGGTGTTCCCGCTTTCCCGTCTATAATGGTACTTGCAACAGAATCCTCCTCCGATTCCCCGCCGCTTGATTCTGCAAGATTGCTCTCCACAGATGCTACCAGTACGGACGTTGGAATTCGGGGCGCATTGTGGTGGCGCAATTTATTAGGGTGGCTAAACGACTTTCTAAGACCGATGTCGTCTGAAATAATATTACGGCTTTTGTTACACCTCTGTCTGAACGGTTTAACGTTTATCTTCAAAGCGGTGCCGAAAATTTCGTCGCTATCCGAGGAAGAACTTTCCGCATCTGTGTCAAAAGATTGGACACCGAAATACGTTCGCCGATTTTCAATCACGGGCGAATTAACAACACTGTTTTTGACAATGGGTGGAAAATGTGATTGCTTTTGCTTTGTTTGAGCTATCTTCACTTTCGAACGATCTCGAAGGCTAGAAACAGCCCACTTTTCACGCCTTGAAATTTCGAAGTTTGTATCGCTAAGCCCAATTTTTGCATTGCCCTCATATATCAAAATACTTTCACAGAGGTCGTGTCTAAGGCGCTGAGCTTGCATTAGCGGTGTCGTACTGCTGAAGTCCGCCGTGTCTACAGATAAGCCATATTTTGTTAGCACTGACACCATCAGCTTCACTGTCGCGGCATTTCCGGAAGACACGGCATGAAACAAGGCCGTCTGTCCGTTGATGTCAACCCGGTTGTAATCCAAGTCAATGTCGGCGTATTCCAGTAGGAGCGACACATCGCTGTCATTGCCGCAAAAGCACGCCCACATCAGAGCGTTACGCCCAACGACGTCAACTTTACTGACGACAGCTTCCCTTTTCAGTAACGTTCTTTGGATTTTATCTCTGCTTAGATCATTTTCAATAAATATGGACTTGATAAGCGGCGTCTGTTCACAGTCATCCTGCTCCTCGATGGACGCGCCAAGGTCAAGTAGCAGACGAACCTGTCGCGCCCTTCCCGCGCTCACCGCCTTCAGTAGCGTATTCGGACCAGACATATTCATTAACTGATCCGTCCACAACAAAACTTTGGTCTCTTAATAACTCGAGCGATTACTCTTATTTGAATATATAGTACTATAAAGAACCATTATTTGCTTTCTGCAAAATTAATACACTTTTAATTTTGTCCGGTGGTTTTTGAAAACAATATCAATGGCAGTGTATCACAAACAAACCCTTATACCACGTCTCATCTGGGTATAGAATCACACACTAGTGCGAACAACAACGTGGCATGTTTTGTTTGTTGTTGTTTTGAAAATATGAACCGCAATAACTGTAGACAAATACATAAACTGTTATTTGATTTTCATTTTTAGTTTGAAATGTTTCAACAGTTTGAGTAATCAACTGAAACGAAATGAAAATAAAACGTTGTTTTTTACAGTGTAGGTTAATGGACACTTAAAATTACTAGTATAAACCTTTGACAACAAAGGCCGGTTTAGGGAAGATTTTCAAATGTTCTATACAATAACACATTTAAAATCATCTGATGTTGTGTTCAAATGGTCAGCTGTTTTGTGTTATTTTTAATGTACATCACGAAAATGTTATGGCTCAGTAAAAATCCGTATGATAATATTTAAAATCATAAATTTTAACTACATTCAATGATAGGAAATTGTCATTCATTGATTGAGATGCAACCACTATTACGGTACTTCAAATGTTGTATTATTACATTATAAAATAGACCACCACAAGCTTATGAAATTAACAGTGGTTATGTGAGAAAACATACTGCACAGTCGCTTTCAATGGAAATATTGTGTATAAAAAACTACAATGAATGAAATGGATCTCTTTTGGCATTAAGAGTACTTAAATATTCATAAGTTATGAACTTATGTCAGTACAACTGTTAATTAATAAGTGTTCAAGTGATCAAATCAAAAAGACAGTGTCCCAATACATATTCTTGTATTTTTTGTGTTTAACAGTCAAGATCTTAAAAACAACTGTACAATGCACAACAGAATTTATACAGATATACATAGATCATACTTGCAATGTCTATTTTGTGTAATGTCTGTGAATGATACGGTACTATTGTTCATAAAAATATATATATATTAGATTTAGGTGGAATTATATAAAGGTATATTTAGATTAATACATATTATGTACCTCACAATTTCCAAAATAAGTATAACAAAAAAGTACAAGTATTAAATCGCATTTATTTAAACATAAAAAGTTTACAAGATGCTGACAGGATATTTACATATTACCGGTAATTGATATAGCCTACTTTATAGATTACAATAAAATACTTCAAATATAAAAAACATTCACATATTTAAGATTTTTATAGTGGGATTGTTACATTCAATTTAAATCAATATTTTATTATTTGATTATAGCATTATTATTCTTGTATTTTTACAATGATTATGTTTAGCATTAGTTCATAATCTTGTCCCTTGAGAGCCACAATTTGCCGATATCCGGACAAAAGCCCCTTGCCCAAAAGCCCTTTTGTCTAAAAATACACACATGGACATAAGCCCCTTGGTGTATTTGACAGACTGGACATAAGCCCCTTGGTAGATATGACAGAGTGGACAAAAGCACCTTGATGATTTTAAGTTGTGCTTACATCCCTTGCATTTGTATTGAAATATAAAGTTTATATTAATATTAGGGCATCATCATATAAACAGATGGAATAAAATGTTGTTGTTTGAAGTATAGTTGTACTTAAATGCAGATATCAATTTTTTCATTGCAATAATGAACATTTTCCTTTGATAGGATGGAGTTTTCTATTGTACTTACACACAATATCATCAAGGGGCTTTTGTCCACTCTGAGAAATATACCAAGGGGCTTATGTCCACATGAGCATTTTTAGACCAAGGGGCTTTTGTACTAAACAAGAATTTGCCATCAGAATCTGTACAAATTATGCCTGATATTACCTTCTGGCTTTCAAGGGACAATATTATATATAGTAATATTTATTTACAAGTTTAATATATGTGACTGCTATTTTGATTACTTCAGTTTATTTAGTATCACTTTTTTAAAGCTGCAACTTTTTTCTGCACTTTCACAAGCTCCTTCTGATACTCTGAGGTATCCTTTCCTTCACTTTGCAAGAAACGGATTATACTCTCCAAGTTTTGTTGTTCAAGATATGGAAAAGTATCATACAGTGGTCGTTCTAACATTTTATCCAGATGATTTTCTTCTCGAAAGGCAAGAAAATACAGTAACAAGACTGATACGCATGTCAGACAGATAGGTTTTTCAAACCTCCATCGATCTGGCTGTGGGTGTTCAAATGTTTTTTCGTATGAGAATTTTTCTGGATTGTTGTAGAATTCAGTCATAAACTGGTATGGTTGTGCAGCCACATCAGAAGGCAAAGATGTTTCCCGTTTACCAAGGGCTGTGGAATCATTTGTCCTTGATGAGAATCTAGAAAAATACATGTGAAATATCAGTGGTAGAGAATCCTTTAAACAAAGTTTTGCAATGAGGCATGTAAATGAGGTAAAGTTATGGCACAAATTCTCATGAAAGTACATGATGTAATACACATTACAACTTTTTCAAGGTTTTCCTTTTGAGACATATGCATTTCAACTGTTGAAATTTAAATGTAAAGGTAAATAAACTGTGCTGCAAGTAGTCTTGATACATTGCCCAATATAAACAAATATAACACTATATAGTGTAAGCACTTTGCACGCAAGACATTAGCCCCAACAATGTCAGATTGAGAATGTGTGAACAACATTGTCGAGTAATCAACAATTTTAATAAATTATGCTCGCGCCAAGAAACCAAAACATGTGCTCGAGTAACGGAGCTAATGATGCTCGAGCTCGGGTAGGTAAATTTTGCAGGGACTCTTGAATACGTTTATGATCTTTTACGTAACTCTACAATGTCAATACTCATTATGTTGACACGTCGCGAAAATATATTATAAATATGATTATACGTAAAAATTATCTTTAACAAAACTTAATATACTAAATAATATGTAATTTTAAATGGTATTAATACCGTTTTGTGTAACAGTCTACCGTTATTTGTCGTCTGTTACAACGTAACCTGCCAAATGTTCGTAAAAATACCAGTGACATTTCGAAACGATTTTTTCGGCACAATATCAATTGTTGTAGAGGATACAAATCAGTAATAATTTAGGAACATAATTTTATATTCAAACATAATTTATTTTTCTAATGCTGACAAACATCGGAACATTTTTTTTCTCCAAGTGACGGTCAATAAATCATACATACAGTCTAGTGCCATATATTTATGAACATTGATGACGTCGTGACGTCAACGTTTAACAATTTGGTATATAAGTCGTCTCACATTAAAATACATATCTTTTGAATTCCTTGGTACAAATGATTTTTTATATTAACAACTTACCTAATATTTTGTTATGCAGCCTTTACTACAAATTATTCTGAGCAATCTCTTGGGGATGGACGTATACAGGTTCCTTATATAAATCAGTGGAATATTTGTCCAAATGCGGCGAATTTCTTTTTCCAGATCAGCGGTTGTTTTAATGTAGATACATCGTCTTTTCAGTTGGTTTTTCGACAGCAACCAACAGTTTTCGCTTATGTTAATATCAGGTGATTGTGCCGGCCAGGTCATGGAACGTAAATTGTGTTCGTGCTTGTATAGTTGAACCTAACGGGCCCGGTGCACAGGGGCATTGTCATCTTGAAATATACAATCATTATTTGGAAAATGTGCACAGATAACTGGCCATAAGTACGTGTCAAGCATTTCGGTATATCTCTGTGCATTTATATTGCCATCAGCAACGCATAAAGTACCAAGCCCGTTCCATGTTATGCACGCCCATATCATCTAGCTCAGTTTCACCAGCGGGGTCGGACTTTCTCATTGCTTCAGACAACGCACATTTTATCTATGACATCACTATTACATGACATTTATTACGTCATACATATGCACTACATTTATTTCAAATCAGTTCGGTCTACATTGCGTTTCGGTTTCTTACCATGTAAACATTTGCCGGTAGCTGTAAACGCTTTGTATTTTTACTGCAGATAATCGCGACGTCGTAAATGTTCATAAATATATGGCACTAGACTGTGTATATAGGATCTGACACGAGTGGTCATTTCATACAATGTTATTAAACGAGTTCAGGAATTGTGTTAGTAAGCGAGCCTTGGGCGAGCTTACTAACGAATTTCCTGGACGAGTTTAATAAAATATGGTATAAAATGACAAGTGTCAGATCTTTTTTTTATCACATGCTTTTAAACGAAACAAAAATCTTCTAATTTTACCAAAACATGTTGATAAATCCAAAAAGTTGTGTCATCCGATTGGTCAGTTAAAGAAATGTAGCCAATGAAAACGCTCAAAATGTTGTCTTACACATGTGTAAGATAGAAATATTTGTAATGGTTGTATTAACACGGGAAACAAGGTATAGCATGTGATAAAAATGTATATTATATAGGCCCTATACCATATCAACATGACCTGGTTTTTGTTATGATAAATGTTTCACTCGCTCCTTGAAGTGTTATACTGGATTGAAACCTTCAACGTGTCCACTTTACTCGCATCGCCATTCGACACGAGTTATGTGCTGCACGTGTAACCATGGTGTCTATTCACATGGACCTGACCTAATATATTAAGTCTCTTGCACAGCACATCATTCTATTCCTCTTGCTATGAATACGAGGCACTACAGACTTCAAATCCCAGTACGCTTCGTGGGTTAGAAGACATTTTATTGTTGTTTTTATGTATATTTTAATAACACATAATAACGATTTATTACATATAGCATCTAATCCGGTAAGTTCGTGGCCTCCGGTAAGTTCGTGGATGAAATTATGACGTAATTTTCTCTTCAATGACGTAACGTCGCGTGTCGGAATTCTTTGCAAGTGTGAGCCGAAGAACTGCTTGACTTACTAGAGCACAAAATTGCGTAGAAAACATCGACATATAAATATACCATGTTAGTAAAGTTTATTGTAGTTATTTGTATTTTAAACTTATTAATCGCTAAAAAAAATCAACCCCTCGTGTTGTTAAGAAACATTTTATATAAGTATTAATTTCATTAAAATCCAACAAAAATCATAGGAAATAAATAAGGACATTAAAAACTTGCCGTATTTATATCAAAACACAAAAATCAGTGGAAGGGCCTCCGAGTATGACGTCATAAAAATTTGCCCCAAAAAGTTGAACTTACAGGAAGTTGAAAAATATCAAGGTCGTTGTTGGGTCATGTTTATTTTTAACGAAAATTACAGATTTTCGAATAGAGATTGGCAATTTTGATATATAAAATAGTAAGTTTACATTCAGATCGATTTAATGTGATATGTTTTTATTGAAACAAGTGGGGTTTTATGCGCATGCGCAACGTCGAATGCTTAACATCCACGAACTTGCAGGTGTAGAGGCTAATATGCTGTAATGTGCTAAGGTTCCAGTATTTGAACTAATGATGCAACAATTTAACTATTTGTTGGATTGTATTGCAAAATGTGTGTTCATTTGTGTATCATGATACAGAGAATCCTTATCAAAGGTCTATCAATAGGTCTCTTATTAATCCACTCATAGGTCTCTGATTAATCCACTCCATGGCCAAATTCTATTTTAATCCATGTGAAATAAACCAACTGATGTTAAGCCATCAGAAAAGTGTTCTATACTAGTATAACTTGGCTATCATGAATAAAAGTGAACATGAACATTAAGTGAAAAGGATATAATTATGTTTTATATCAAGTGTTCCGTTTTTTTATTTACTATACTGAAATCTGCAATGACGGTAAATAATAAATATTATATTTTTTGTATAAAGCATATGTTCTCATCACTTATGTCCTGCAAAGTATTTTGCAACATGGTTTTGCCACATCGTTGCACTGCCACCTTTAACTTTGTTTCCCTGTTTTATTAGTAAAACTAGCAAATCAGTAATTTGAACATGGTGTTTTTGCAATATTGAAACTGTGTAGACTGTGTGAACTTCATATGTGAACAGCAGACAAATTTCATCACATAAATCTAGGCGTCAAGACGGTTTATGTATGGTTTAAAACACATGGAATATTTCAACTCTAAAAATGTGTAAATTTCATTTATCATCCTTGAAAATTTGTAACAAAAATGCATTTATGAACTTAAATAAAAATTTTAACATACCACACATTATGGCAGCACTTCATTCCAAAGTTATATTTTATTTACAGGACAAACGCATATTATAATAATGCCAGTACTAATACATCAATCTGAGGAAAAAAGCAATACTTATTTGATTAATTTGATACGCTAAATATATTCTAGAATTTCTCTTACCAACATGAAAGCAGTTTGTAAAAAGCAATAAATACTGATAACAAAATTAAAAATATGTAATTGTAATAACACATATATCCAAGTACTTGATAGGAACATTCCAGTCTGTGTGTGTGTGGTAAATAGCACAAAATCCAAATAAAAATTTCACAGTCATTTATATATCTGTTAGTAGTCAACTAGATCACTTTTTTAATTCTGCCATTCTGTTGAGAGCTGATCCAGCACGGAACCAGGTGATCTGGCCCTCGTTCATTGTGTGATTCAGAGTTATCTTTTCCTTTTTGCCATCAGCATGTTTGATCTCACAGGTGACAGGCTGTAAAGTTAACATCCAATTGTCATATGACTGTAACAGTCAATTATAGCATATAAATATAGCATGATCTACAGTACACAAAAACAATTGCAAAAGTGTAATGTGATGAATGTCAATTTTCACTGAATTTGTGAGGACTTGCAAACAGTTCACTGCAATATTACCACACAATATCTCATGAAGAAATCAGTTCACACTTATGACACACAAAAAATGTAAATTTCCATTTGTATACCAATATCAGAACTGGAATAGGAATTAAAATAAGCCAGGGCCACCTACCTATACAAATGTTTTTAGCCAAATCTACCTACTATGCTGACGTTCTACTCTTGTTTGGGGGTATCTTATATGGTTTTACAAAGAAAACGTTGTAGCCATTACACATTTTGGGTATTTTATGGGTGTTGTGAAGGAAAATTGTACCCAAACATAATTTTCTTGTGCCAGTTGTTCAGATGATTAGCCATTAGCTGATTTGATAAATTGCAGAGTGATCCCTGATAAGTTTGTTTTACAGAATGCCATACTTTGCCAGGTGCCAAGTCCTTCAGGCCCAGGAGAGAGATCCTGTCAGATGGCTGGATTTTGTCATAGTCACTGGGATTGGCGAACATCAGGGGAAGTAAACCTTGCTTCTTCAAGTTTGTTTCTACAATTATACATATAGATACTTTACATAGGGTTACCATTCAAAAGAAATGGACCACTCAGATAATATATGAAATGACATCACATATAATATTAGTCATAATTAGATCATTTACCATTATTGTGTTAAATAAAACTCACTAAAGTAGACACAAAGAATAAAAGTACTTACTGTAATAACCCATATATAATTGTACGACATTCAACTCAAGCTTGAATATTATGACATAAACATTTAACAATCACACACACAGATGCAAACTGCACATAAACAAAAAGTAAGACTTTACCATGGCACACACACAGATGCAAACCGCACACAAACAAAAAGACTTTACCATGGCACACACACAGATGCAAACCGCACATAAACAAAAAGTAAGACTTGACCATGGCACAAACACAGATGCAAACCGCACATAAACAAAAAGTAAGACTTTACCATGGCACACACACAGATGCAAACCGCACATAAACAAAAAGTAAGACTTTACCATGGCACACACACAGATGCAAACCGCACATAAACAAAAAGTAAGACTTTACCATGGCACACACACAGATGGAAACTGCACATAAACAAAAAGTAAGACTTTACCATGGATTCTTGCGAAACTCTTGACAATGATGGCCCTGCCTCCCAGGTGCCTGGGTTCCAGAGCGGCGTGTTCTCTGCTGCTGCCCTCTCCGTAGTTCTCGTCTCCGATCACCACCCACTGAGTGTTCTTTGACTGGAAACACATTTAACTACTTAAATATCAGTGATCATGGACCGATTAACAAGGACTTTTTTTCAATATTTTTTACAGAAATAAATAAAAAGACCATTGCTCAAATTATGGAATGGGAATAAGGCTACCAAAAGGTTGTTCTTTTGACTGAATGTACATAAATATATTTTTTTCAAACAGATACTATTTCTGTCAATTACAGTTGCCACATGTCATTGTATGATGTCAATAAGCCACAAGAGGTTGCTACCTTGTAGTAGCGGGCAGTCTCAGGCACCGTACCGAACTCACTGGTGTGCTGGTTCTTTACTTTGTTAATTTCACCATTTTCAGCATTTACAGCCCTGAAACATAAACACGGTGATAATACATAAATAACACATGACTGAGGGGGTGATATGAAATAATATCAACCCGAGAAATGTATTGTTTTACTGTATTGTTCAACAGTGTCCAGTAGACGCGTGCAGTCTAATTACGTCATTTTGTTTTTGTTTTAAAGTCATTTTGTTCCGTGATTCGTATGAAAATTACAGTTTCAGCTGTAGGGCCTACTGCACAAGTTTAACATTGGTAAATTCCATTTTGAACACTTAATTTACATAACACATGATTTTGCTAAATTCTCTATTGGTGCACTGACGATGCAGATTTCAAAATAGGACATTCTAATGACAACCCGTGATCTATTTTTAGCAGGGCGGTATGAAAAAATAACACTATGTGACATCACTTTTGGTCTATGGACAAAATACATAGAGCAGTCATGCGAGGTATAATTATAAGACGTATGACATGCAACTTATACAACTGTACGGAAGTAAGAAATAATCAAATGCATGTATGTTCTATTGACTTTGTACAGTAATATTTTGTGTGACACTTTTAAGTACATACATTTTGAAAATCATTTTTCATGGACTAACAAGCTCAATTAAGATTATTAAGATTATTGGTGCAATAGCATAGGTTTGATCCAATACACCATATGGAAATTCTATATTCCAGACTTGGTAATTAAAACTTGGAGTGAGTATATTATCAGTCAGAATTCATAGTGCACAAAATATAAATGATGTACCAGGTACTCACCCAATTAACAGATTGTTTGAAATGTTGTCTAGATGACCTCTGTATTTCAACCACTGGCCTGCCGCACTGATGTGATCAGTTGTACATTTTCCCTTTGCCTAAAATGATTAAACAATGATGACTTTAATTTTTTTACTTCTTCTGGACTGGGTAGAATTCTCCAAAGGAAGTGTAACTGTGAACAGGAAAACATAAAATCTGTAAAATGATCAGTAGGGCACTCTGTATATGTTGGTCAAACAATTCCTACTATCATAGATGCCTAACATATCAATTACCAGGTATATGCAAGGTCATCTATTTTTTTTTACCTATAGGACAAAAGGGCACGTGAAGTGCACGTAAACTCGATGAATTGAAATTAATCCGTGCAAAATAGCTGCGGACAGGTTTGAAATATTAGTGGCAAAATTTGTGAGAAAGGTTAGCTGAGTACCTTGATAAGAATGGGCATATCTACAAGGTCCTTTCCGTCCCATTTCGGGAAGGGAGACAGGAGCTGCAGTCTGTTGCTCTTGGGGTCAACCTTCACCGAGACCTTGCTGCCATCTGCCGGAGGGGGCTGGAAGGTGTTCATACCAGGGTCAAAACCTTTTGATGGAAGCTCATCACCATAGGGGCTCTCCAGCTTGAATTTGCTTCCTGAAGAATGTACAGCAGGACATGGCTTATTTTCTTTCTATGAATTACATGTAATTTCAATGTGAAAATGTTAGAAATTTAGCCAAAGAAAATGTCAAAATACATTTGAATATTGATCACTGCCATAGCAGCTGACATCATTCCACAGCCATCAATTCAAATTGAATTATTTATAATAAACTACTGAAATACCATCAGCAGCAGTAAGTTCATCAGTTTCTGGATTGAAGCCAAGCTCTCCAGAGATAGACATGGCCGTAACGAGCTCAGGCGATGTAACGAAAGCATGTGTCGCAGGGTTAGCATCGTTTCTTCCAGTGAAATTCCTGTTGTATGAAGTAACAATTGTGTTCTTCTCTCCTTTCTTCACGTCTTTCCTGTCCCACTGACCTATACATGGCCCACAAGCATTGGCAAGTACCACGCCGCCAATGTCTCTCAAGGCTGCAGCCTACAGGATATCAACATGTTTTTCAGGATTATTGAAAATATATGCACATATATAAATATGTTTACTGAACTGAATATTGCTAGAATAGTGCATACATGCAATATTGCAGATATATTGTCATAAACAAAAGTATACATTTACTTAACCAATAAAAATTTAGTTTGCGGATCCACTACTCTGCATAAAATGAAACTGTATTGTATATGTCTTTAAAGCAGTTCGTTTACAGTGACACCAATAAATCGCTTATCCTTCACATAGGCCAAAGACATTGCCATACACTATCTAATGACTTACTGGTATAAGCAATCAAAAGACTGACCATGACCATTAATATCAGCATAAGAAAATAAACAGCTAATACATCAATTTCAAAATTAATTATGACCCACCTGTCCATCTCTTTCAATAGTTGCCCTGATTTGTTCTGACCCTGGTGTGATGGTGAAAGCTGCCTTGGCCTTGACGCCCTTAGCAAGTGCCTGTTTGGCAATACTGGCCGAGCGACTCATGTCCTCATAACTGCTGTTGGTGCAGCTGCCAATCAGACCTGCAGTACAGTGGAGAAAAATGCATCTAACAGAATTTAAATGATTTTTTTTAAAAATTCACTTGCCTGAAACATTATGAACTGTATTATATAGCTGAACTTTTGATCATATCCAATGAAGATTTTTAAATGCATTGCAGAAAAGATCTTTTACAATGTGTTAGTGCAATGACTGAGTTTAACATGATAAAACAATAGCTTTGTTGTCTGCTTATAATATAAGTGAAATGAAGTTGACAAAATGTATCCCCCAACTTACCGACTCGTATGTCGAGTGGCCAACCTTTCTCCTGTGCAGTCTTCTTGAGTTGAGAGATGGGATTGTAGAGGTCTGGAGTGAATGGACCATTCACACTGGGCTCCAGCTGTTAAACATCCCAATCAAGTTTTATGCAATATCTAAACAACTTATTTTTTTTTATCAGTTGTTGTTTTTTTGTAACTGGTACACCAAAATGGACTGATTACATTTGTACAAATTGGATTTTTTCCTGCTTTTTCAAGCATGTTAAAGACCTTTTTTGTTTTTTAGAGCCTTTAATCATGACACTATTAAGACACTAAATACTGGATTAATACACTGTTAAATCATTCACAAACTAAACCAATAAATATTCTGGAAACTTGCATTTGTTTTGATTTTTGTTATAAATAAGTATAAAAAACAACTTCAAATTTCCAGTTTGTTGGTACTTCGTGACTATGAAGTAGAAAATAACAAAAGGGGAAAAGAAATCTGCATGTAAATATTGTTACACCCGTATCCTCTGATATATCATAGAGGGTTCTCTCTACATATTTGGATAAGTTTCTATTTTTATCTCCCTACGGGAGTGGGCCGATCCCGGAGGTACTGCAATACCGGGCCAACCCGTGACGAGAGCGGAGCAAGCCCCTGACATCTCATCTGTGTCCAAAAATCAGTTTAATATCGAAGTCCCCCAATGGGGGACGTATCAGATATTAAGCTGATAAGAACAGATACTACACTTTGATCTTAGCCAAAAGGCCGAGAAGCGATACCGAGTAGTGGCAGGCAGAACATTTCTACTCCTTAGTTATATTTTTACTTGGGTTAAACTGAGTGAGAGAGACTGTTTGCCGTAAAGCAGGTAGTCTTTCTTAAAAATTTATTTCTCTCATTATTACTTAGTATTGGGAACGGTTCCAGTTTATTTGAAATTAATTTTAGTTTTGTTTTATATAAAGTATACAACAAAGATACAATATAATAATAGTATGAGCCATTATTTATTCAGAATTGGTGTACTTGGTCAATTGTATAAATAGCTCAAGTTCGACAACTGACGTTATATTAGTGGGTTGCTGACCTTTATTATTTATAGCAAAGCTTTATAACTAGGTCATGTTAGACAACTAGTAACTTGCCAATATTTAATGTTAGCAACAGTTGTCTTTCTTATTTAGTATTGATATAAGGTGAATTTAAAATAGCGCAACAGCAGAGTGTTAGTTTCCATACGTGACTAAAATACGCATAAGAAAAAGATTTCCAACAATATTTCTGATAGGTGAAAACTTGCATTTCTGCACAGTAAGACCTCTGCAAAATGATGCTGTAAGCGATAATTTGGGCCAGGAGTGTTTATACTCGTATGTGGCAACATACAACTAACTTCAGCTAAACCCCGTTTCTGCAAAATATTTGTAAAATAAGCGTGTGTTTAATGAAATTTATTTCATATTGACGTAATCGACTCGTTAAAGAATGAAGTTTCAACCTACAGTTTCCAGGTTGATGTCAATAATCTGGTCGTACTTGGCTCCCTTATCTGCAGACAGAAGGTTCTTGTACGAGTTGGCAGCATCGGCAATATCTGCAAATTAAGGCAAACAAACGCCTATTGGTACTATTGTGATATAAATCAAGAATCAATCTAACCTTGCTCATTGCATGCAATGTTTATATGAATATTTTATGTGGACAGGGGCATAGCTTCCTTTAGGCTCTATAGGCAAATGCCTACACATTTTTTCCTGGGATTGAAAATATTAAATATGCCCAAATGCAATTAAAACAAGAGGGTAGATAGGGGTGAAGGGATCTTTCTTGGCTGTGTTGAAACTTCATTCTTTAACGAGTCGATTACGTCAATATGAAATAAATTTCATTAAACACACGCTTATTTTACAAATATTTTGCAGAAACGGGGTTTAGCTGAAGTTAGTTGTTTGTAGCCACATACGAGTATCAACACTCCTGTCCCAAATTATCGCTTACAGCATCATTTTGTAGATTCCACCTATTGTGCCTATACATTTTTTGAACCCAAGCTATGCCCCTGGTGGAGACGATTTAGTGACAATCAGCTTCATTTTTCAGAATGCATTTGCATAAATTTTTTTATACATTACTACATGTACCAGTATTCTGAACTGATTAATATTTAAAAATAAAAATATTTTATTCTGAAGCAACTCAACATTGGAAGCTACTACAATGTACTATTAACAAGCAAAAGTGCAATTACCAGTAGTTAATTTCCAACATTAACTCTTACCTTTTCTGTTTGTGGCATTGAGGTAGTCCTGCATCCTGTAGTTATATGGGAAAACTGACGTAGTGGCTCCAATTTCAGCCCCCATGTTGCAAATCGTCCCCATGCCTTTAAATACAAAGTGGATACTTTCAATGTTGAAAATTAGCAAAGTTTTATTGAAACACATTATTATCCGTCTTACGAACAGGAGATCGTGAGTTTGATCCCTACTCCGTAGGCATTTGAGTGATCTTTCTCAAAGACACTAAGTACTGGTTCTACCCAGGAAACAGACTGTAATGTGTCCCAACAAGCCTCTGGCTTTTGGCACAATGAAGCTAAACTAAAAAGGTTTAAACTAAAACAAGACCAGTAATGACCTACCAGTACAGGAGATGGAGTCCACACCGGGCCCGTAGTACTCTACAATGGCTCCTGTGCCACCCTTCACAGTGAGAATACCGGCCACCTTGAGAATCACGTCCTTGGGAGAGGTCCACCCACTCATCTTACCAGTCAGGTTCACACCAATCACCTGTACAGTAAGGTAGTAAAGGACATTTAAACATATGGCTAATCTTGGTTTAAACAGTATTTATTCATACAAAAAATATGTTAAGTTGCACAAAGTAACATTTATACATAAATAAATGTTTCATGGACTGGAAAACAAGCTATGTAAAAACTTAAAAATATAAATTCCTTTCCATTTGTGGCTAACCTTACTTCAACATCTGATGTCAATAGATACCTAATTTAAGCAACAAATATAATAAATCAATATTTTTATGTTCTAAAAAACCTGCTGATAAAAGTGTTTTCTTTCAATAAGTGTTAATTACCAATGGTGTTAAATAGAAGGTTAAGTATTCTGTGCAGTTTCACAAATAAATAGCTATGAAAGAACCTTTGGGCACTTGAGTTCCCATGGAATATCGGCCATCACGTCGACAGCATCTGCGCCACCCACTCCAATACATAGGCCTCCCAAACCACCGCCATTCGGTGTGTGACTGTCCGTACCGATAATCAACGCTCCAGGGAACGCATAGTTTTCCAAAATAATCTACAAGTAATGTATCTTTTTTTTCCATGACACTGCTTGGAAAAAATTACCATAACATGATTAAATAAATTTCTGTGTACTATCACAAACCACAAGATATTGATACACTGTAAAAGCTTTAAGATATGTGTTGTGATAAGCTTGTTGTAATTATCGTGTATTTGCACACACAGAAACCCTGAGAATAATAACGAAAGTTGGCAATTTCAAACATCAAAAAGTATTTTTAATGCATCTACATAATGGAATGAAGCAAACTTCTAGCAAATTAGTTTTTGGACAAGAAAATTGAAAGTTTAAATCTTTCAAAACTGTACCTGATGGATGATACCGCTGCCTGGTTTCCAGAAGCCTACTCCATATTTGGCACTCACAGAGGAGAGAAAGTCATACACCTCACGATTCATGTCCTGCAAACAACACTAGCAGCTACCAATACCTTCCTGCTCTCCATAATTTAACTGACTTCCATAATTTAAATGCGCTAATTCATCTCTTGAAAGCCAAATTTCCTTAAACACATATACAATTGTTTCATCATTCATTCTGTTACCAAACACAACATAATTTTTTTTATTTATATTTTTTAAATAAACAACAAAATGACATTTTCATTGTTGACACTGATAAAAAATTGGCCGAGTATCTTAGCCTGGATTATCGCTAAAAAAGTCACTACTACTGACCATGGCTCGTGCAAGATCCTTCTCCCCTCCCAATTGAGCCTCAATCAGATGGTCACAGTGGACTGTTGAGGGAACTGCAACTCGTGGCAACCCACTAGATATAAACTGCAGCAACGCCATCTGGAAAATAATTGGCATTGCATTAATTGACAGATATACAACTACTTCCTTTCACTTCTTCTAGCTACTTTAGATCAATTGAAAGTTTGTCAATAATGAAACAAAAATAAAAGAAACAAGTTATATGTCAACATATTAAAACTTTGTTTAAGAAAAAAGCTGTCACTTTAAGTCACATATGTCACCAAAGATCAATTAATTTAAGTGTTTCAAATGCTGGCAAACAACTTTGAATGATCAGCCTTTGCTTACTAAAATCAGTTCCTCTTATTTAATACAGCCATAAATGAAATAATGAACTTCCAATAATTATTCAATTTTATACTAATGTGATCATGTTTCAGTTTAAAAGTTTGATTCTTTGTCCTTCAAAATCAATACTATACAACAGCGATGATTCTAATGAAACTGACAATACAACTTGCGCTACTTCCTTCAAATTCTTCTATTATTACAGAAAGATAAAGCTGAGTCCCTCTTCACTTTTTCTTTCAATACTAACAGAGTTAATTTCTGGAAATGAACATGAAACATAGTGCTATAACTCTTTTTACAATCTGCGACAATTCAACTTGTTAACATGATACCTGAGCAGTGGCATCTTGCATAGCTACTCTGTCTGGGCGCAGCTTTAGGTAACTCTGTCCACGAACGATGTCCTGTAAAAAGTCAGGGGTGAGCACTTGCAATAAACAATTAAATAGGAAAATATCTACACTGTCACAAGAAACTGAATGTATGACTGTTACAAAAATACAATTTACACTGGTATAATTACAATTTACACTGGTATAATTTGTGTTGTTTGAAATGAACATACATTATATAGATATACTTAGTTTCATACCTGCTTCTGTGGATCATCCAAGTGGCCATACAGAATCTTTTCTGAGAGAGTTAAAGGCCTCCCAAGCCTCTTTTTCACAACTTCCACTCGACTTGATATTTTGTCATAATCAATGGACTGATCTGGTTCCAACCTGCTCATAGCAACCTGTAACAAAACATGTTCTCTGAATTGTAAAGGTCATTAATTTATTATGCTAATTTTTGTTGCAAAACAAATGTGTCATAATAATTAATTTCAAATTGTATACAACATTGAAATCTGTCATTCTGGTGCTACCATATGAATAGCCTTCACTATTATGTAAATCCTACAATGAAACTGATTATCGTATATATCCACTGCATTATTCAATTGAACTTTTTAATGCACAAACATTTTTCCAACCTTCATAATTATCTTCAAGAGAGATCTTTTACTATCCACCCAGTGAATGGCTGAGTGCGAAACCTTATATTTTATATCAGAGACAATAGTGAGATTAATAGCATTATGGTGAGTTTCAGGCATACACACCTTCTGGGCTGCCACAGGCGAGGCATGGATGAACCTGGATGGACATGATAGTCCACTCAGAGCCTGAAGTACACAGAGTACACAAAATTTGAATAAATTGAAGCAGACATATGGAAATGTTGTCTTGTCCAAACTGACCATCATAAAAATGCACCTATATACTTATACAATTGAATAATTTCTATGAAAGGCATTAGAAGAGACTGTAATACTTGTAATATATTCAGTATATATTATCAGCATGATTATCAGTCTCTTAAATATACAGGTAAAACCTGACTAAATAGAATGGCGTCAGGACCGGGCCGATCTTTCGGTTTCAAAGGTGTTTGGTTTACCCAGCATTTAAAAAAAATGTTATTGTCGAACAAATTTACGTTCTATTTAATATGTTAATTCGAGTATATAATAAGATAAAAACATGTTAATGATAACACTTTTATTACTGTTTATTATTTGTATTATTTGCGATTACAAATTTTGTATATGTACATAAAACAACACTGAAGTTGTCAATTAAACAAGTTCTTGTATTTAACGAACAACTTATTTATATCTGTTTAAAAATATCACCAATTGTTGACTGCTTTGATTAGTTTAATGTATTTATTTTAGCTCGAATGTATCAGAAGCCTTATGTTTCTGGAGTTTAGTGATCAAAATATTGCCAGAATTTACTATATGTATAAATTAATTACACTGTTGTGAAACATTTAAAGCTTGACTCTGTAATTTTAACATAAAACACAACCGACTAATTAGTTTTTCTCAAATTGACTATTGTCATATGCACCAACTAGCTAATAGCTAATTGCACCACTGTCCTGTTATAACCACGGCGATTATAACCTTTGTGTGTAATTGTGTCACCAATTATCGGGTTCACGCTTCCGTGGTATCGCGTATTGACACCTGACAGGATACCCCGTTCTGTTTTATCAGGTTTTTAAAGGTTGAATCAGATCAAATTTGTGATAAAATCGTTCGGTATTTGGTTTGGACAAGGTTCGGTTTATTAGGGTTTTTTTATATATAAAATTAGAAGGAAAAAAATCGGGACTGACACAGCCGTTCGGTTTTGACAGAGATTTAGTTTTCACAGGTTTCACTGTATTATACTTAACATCATGAACCTAATGGTATGACAGATTAATCTTGAGGTTATCATGTATCTTTAGATTTTGACACTTAACTGTAAATATAAATCTTAAAGTATTAAGTTTTTAAATATAAATATGTCAGTTGTAAACTAATAAATCATTGAAACTACAACTTGTATTGATTATTCATCCTTATTTTTGCCAAAAACCAGTGGCATGCACATTTGCTGATGATTACTTATTCTTAATTTGTCTGCATTCGACAGCCAGTTGGCCGCCATTTTGTTTGTTGTTAAAGTACTGTCTACCGGTGTAATCGTGGTTAGCTCCCTTGTTTTGTACTGAGTTAAACTTCTGTCTTGTTTACATCATTAAATGTTACAGTGAAAGTAAGTTGAACAAAATATAAAGGAGATTAACATTTTAAAATATGTGTTTATATGTTTTTATAAATATTTCAGCATAAATGTATAAATAATGTGTATAAAAAAACAACAATGATTAATTAAAATGAAATCACACACTAAAAATTAGAGTTATCATAGTGCATGTTCTCAGTCATGTCATTTACTCCTCATCATGGGGGCTAAGGAAGATGCTGTCCCTGCGCTGGCACTTCACATGTGTGCAGTATTTTACGTGAGTCCAATGTTCACACTATGTGCATTCACCCCATGTTACAAACTCCAGTTCAAAGTGGGTCTGTTCTGGTGAATATCGTTGGCACACGCAGTACAGGTCTTCATCGGCACAATCCTCTTCAGTGTCACTGCTTACAGCTTGTATATTTTGGATACCAGATGTACAGGGCCTAGGTGAAAGGATCCGACGTGGTTTTTTTGTGGCATTTTTTGGTCTTTGTGGAGTGGTATCTACTGATGTTTTCATAAGTTTTTGTTTGGATGGTGACATGATATTGCCATGGACAGATGTTGGATATGTACTCTTTTTGGCTGAGTTTGCAGATGTAATTGTTTTGTTGTCTAAGAAATTTTCTTGTTGGATTGGTGGGTCATTTTCCTTTTCCTTGTAAATATTTGATGGAGATGTCGTCGGTCGTACTTTTAGATGGTTGGATGGGTGATATGCCAGTTTTCATGAAGGAAGAGATCAGATTGTCTGGAGAGATGCTCTTGTTGTAGGCTTTGCTGGACACAGAGGCAATGTTGTACCTGGGTGCTGCCTCATGTATGACTGGCATTCGCAATAATAGGTGTTCTTCAGATGCCTAAGCATCCAACGTCAAGGGGCTGAGTGACATGGGAGGTATGAGTGGGAAGAACAAAGAACGTGATGTTGTTGCTTTTTCCCCATTCAGCAAGGGTCAAGTTGACATGTGACTTATGCCCGTCAAACAAGATGAGAGCTGGTTGAGGACCGGTGCATAGTACATGCTTCTTGAAATGATGCTCCAGGTAATGCAGGAACACTTCAAATTTGGACCAGCTGGATTTGGTGATGGTACCCGCTGATCCCGGACATGCACCATCAAGAAGGTCATCCCTCCATCGTTGCCCAGGAAAGATGTAGAATGGTGGTAACCTAACACCTGCCCCACTGCCACCTGCTATGATGGTGACAGTCTTCCTCTCAAAGACGTCACCGAGTTGATGGTTTGACCCTCAACGCAAACAACATTCCTTGGATTGTGCTCCGTCATGAGGAACGTTTCGTCGACATTCCATATATTTTGTGGCTTTTCAAGGATGTTGTTGGTCTGTAGTACCTTCTTTAGCTCTGCAAAATATGCATAAATTACTTCAGCTGATGTGCTTTTAGCTCTTATCATCGAAAGCTTCTGGGGTTTGGCTAACGTGATGGTCGGGTTTCGCCTCTTAAAACCATTGTACCAGGATGGAGCAAACTGCGGGTCAGTAGGTTTTTTCTTCTCAAGGCTAATTGCGAAGTCAGATGCCAACCGAAGAAACTCCTGCCTTGAGTAGCCATACCCTATTCGACTCATGTAGTCTAAATCATTCACCAGCTGGGCCTCCTCATCTTTATTTAGCACAGGTCCAGGTCCAGCATACAAGTAGCTAGACCCAACCGGTTGGTTCCCCAGGGTCCTGTCTCTCAAGGTACTCTCAGGCACTCCATAGACCCTAGCTGCCTTGTACACTAACATCTTTGACAGTTTTACATCATGGTAAGCCTTGTCCAGCAATCCCCCATCATACTGACGCCTATGGGTCTTGAACTTGGTGATAGTAGGTAGAAAATAGAAACACATAAATACACACTAAAAAGCTAAGTTTAGTAAACCAGTACATTTACAAAAACTTTCCATAGATGTGTAAGAAGTTTAAGCCACTAATCATAGTAGCATGCCCATATATGGAATAATAAAGCGCCATCTGTCGTGCGCACTGACTTGTGACGTCATTTTACTATGGAATGTTTTCATGAGAAAAATCGGTAATGAAAATAGTAAAATACACATGCAATTGCAAATAAAAATGATTTAACTGGGTATATTTTTGTATATTTTATGTTCAGAAGTGCTTAAAGTGCAAGTACTTACCCATAAGTTGGACATGGTTGGTTATTTTTTATGATTTAGATCGTGGGAAAAAAAGTGTAAAAACTCTGACCGGAACTGTAAAGTCACGTGGCGGATATTTGGCGTATTTCGGATTACATCGGTAGACGGTATACACTTATAGACAGTACTCGATATGTGGTGTTTGTTATAAAGAATGCATAGTTAACAATCAAGATCTTAAAACAAACAAATCAACAGTGATTATGGAAATCTAGTTTGTGTCAAATAACCGTTCATATAGACTTCCTATCTAAACATAATTGATGACATGATGTTGTTAACAGTATATCATGGAAGTACCAGTTCTCGAACCTCTAAGCATGGACTTCCCCTGGCCGTTTTAGCACCCCGGTCCCGGGGCGCTTGAATTTTAAATTGAACATTCCCGGGGCGCCTAAAATTAGTGTTGCGCTTATAAACATCGCCCGGGGCGCCTGTTTTTTATCAATTAATCAGCTGTGTTGACTGCAGTAGACCGACAGTACCTGCTGTGAAAGCTAATCTCTTGCGTCATAAAGACCGTTTTTCAATCTAGAAACACGTACACCCACTCAACCAAGTCGGTGAATTATCAAAGCGAGTGTCACTTCGCCGAAATTTAAACAATTTGCAGTTATTCCCTAAGCCGCAATCAATCACCGTGAAGCCCTGCCCCTGTAGGCGGAGTTTCATCACGCAGTAAAATCATTATAAGCCAACAGAAACGCTCAGGTTATCTTCGCTATGAATGAGGTGATCATTGACCAATTGGCGCAATTGGCATGTATCCACATACAAGTAACCTTATATTCACGTCAATGCGTATTATTGATCTAAAAAGCAAACCCTCGACCTTTTGTGTTTGATAATATCCACACTTATTTATTTGCTAACTTTAATAACTACCAAAAATCAGTCTAAAATACGCTAATATGATTACGAGACCAGTACATCACTAGCTGGAATGTCAGTGTCACATCATCTAGCTCAATGATTCTATATAAGGAACTAAAACCAGTATTCGAAAGATCATCGTATCTTGATATTGTTGAAAATATCAAACATAGGAATATTATTTCTAAATTACGTTTGTCGTCTCACAAATTATTTATAGAAACGGGTAGACACCATAAGATTGTCCGAGATCAACGCAAATGTGTGTTATGCAACCTAAATGACATCGAGGATGAATATCACTTTGTTCTTAAATGCCCTTATTATGCTGATGTCAGGAATACATTAATTCCAAAGTATTATAGATCCCGTCCAAATATGTACAAGTTTATCGAACTAATAAATAGTTCAAACAAAATATTGTTAAGAAAACTAGCTATTTTTTGTATAAAATGCTTTAAAATACGAGAAAATGTCATATATATGTAGTATAAAATATATTTTTTTTTTCACAAAGAAAACATGTACAAATAATGTAATATTGTTGAAATTGTTAAAATACGTGTGACATTATGTAGTCACTATGTATTAACCTCATCCATGTGACATTCTCACGAAAACATGTTTATTTCGTGTCTATTTAAATTGATTTATCTTCGAAATGATGTATGTTTTGTATTTACTTCAAACGCATGTTGTTATTGTATATGAGTGTTAATGACGATGAGCTTTATATGCTTAAGTCGAAAATAAACTATTCTGATTCTGATATCATAATCGGAAAAGCCTATCCAGTGTTACAGTTGTAGTTTCGTAACATACGCTGTCTTGCAGAACATGCATGCCATGTCAAACCCGTGTTTTCTACAAAAGAGAGCGAAATTTCTGCTGACAACCACGACCTCACGTTCCATGCATGGAAAGAGTGCGTGTACGCACCCATGTGCTTTAATTTTTACTAACATTTCACGCGCGTAGGCACGACGTGCACGAGGAAATGTTCCCGCCATTTTTGCACTAACAAAGCATGTATAATATAAATGTATAATTTTAATCAATATATTTACAATTCACCAATTATCCAGTCAGTATAATGTTCAACAGTTGTAACGATTAAAACAGTGTTAAATCACTAAACGCATGCCCAAATGAACATAATTAATCAAACAAAAAAGTCTCTGAAGGTAGATCGAGTGTAACCTAAATTCGAGAACGAATAGTTGGTTTGAACATGACGTCACTGTGTGAAAGCGATGCGCTCTGGACATAAACGTCCGGAAAAATTATTAGCTACTTTCAGTTTCGCAACAAAATTGACGCCTGATGCTTCTAAAACTAAAAGGCTGGAGGTATACCGTTTTAACGGTGATGTTTCATTTATATCATTTTGTTTAAACGTTTAAAAAAAAAGAAAAGCTGTTTGCCTAAATTTTAAGAGCTGAAACGCACCAGATAATGTCATTTGACACATGCCGCAGAATTTTTTCCACGTCTCACTAACCCACCCCTCTTGGGATCGGGGCGTCTGAATAAAATCCTGGGGAGGGCCCTGTCTAAGGATGTACCCTGGCCTGTAGACTTTGTTGCAAAAGCATTCTTGAAAACAACATTATAGATCACTATTTCAATCTCTGGTGCACATATTTATGCATTAATAGTGACAAAGAATCTGTATGTTTTAGAAAATTTACACCGTATTATGTCGCCACCCTGCTATTTCAACTTTCATGGTGGCCTAAAAATAACTGACCTATTCTCGAACCCACAGCTATCAATAACGAACACATGGTGTATCACATGATCATCACTTGTTTTTCCGATGCAGCCGATAGGGGAACTCAAAAGGGAGTTTTTCTGTCAGAAAAATACTTTTAATTTAAGAAATATGTACATTTATTTGAAATGAATAAAAAGTCATAGTTTTTAATAAAATTGTTTAACAAAACTAAATTATGATAGTAAATACAATTTTTTAATGGATATTTCCGATAATTTTGCGACGATTGTACAGATTGTTTACCGTAGCACCGGTACACATAATCGGATGACGTCTTACACACTTTGCTTACATGTAAATAGCGCACGAACGAAAGGTTAAAAAATAGCTGAGGTTCGAGAATAGGTACCTACACGATACAGTCAAAAATATTAATCGTTTGCTTTAGACTGTTGTATTAAGAGATTTAACATTGCCACAAATTGATATTTTGATTCGACATTCTGTGGAAAGTAAAAAGACGTTTCAATGTGACCCCTCCCAACCGTTTTTGGTTTGAAACAGTTCCGACTAGCTAAATAATATAAATTATTTTGGACTAGTTCTATCCGAAATCAGTACCAGATGTCAAATCCCCCACCCACTCCCAATCCTGTGGACTTTTCAATATGAACACAGTTTACTACCGCATTAAACTGTACATAATTGCACACAGTGTTTTTTAATTTTTATTTAAACGTGGAAATTGATGCACAGCAAAAAGCTAGACAATCCACTACCTTTCTTGAGTGCCTTAGTAAATAAGCCATGGTCACCTCTAAACCGATGACATCACAATTATTGCGGTTACACGCAACTAGTTTGCTATAGAACGATCGCACTCCGTTGTATAGAGCCACATTTGTGGAATACTTGCAGAATGTCGTTTAAAGGGAATCGTTCACAGATTGTCGCATTTTTAAGGTATGCCATTAAATGTAATAACTTGACTGATTTAAGCATTGTAACTAAAAACTCTAGTATAATAACAAGAAAAGTATTTATAAAAAAAAGAAGATAACAAAATAGGTCCCACCGGGGCTCGAATCCAGGACCTTCGTATTAAAAGGCTATCGCCTAAACCACTCGGCCATTCCGACTTCTGTATTTCATCTTGAATTATTTACTTTATGTAAAATGTTTAACGCGATGTCAACAGTTTCAACGCAAACAACAGAAACACTCCAAATTATTCCATCGTTTAGCGTTACGAACGCTTTATAATTTTATCAATTCCAACTAATTATTACATATAAACGAAACCGTTTTTACTGTATATTTCTTGGCCCGTAGTGTTATTTTGCTCCCTTGTATACACTGTTCATTTATTTTTGGAAGGGTAACAAAAAGTTGAACAATTGTCAATTCGTCAGTCTGAGAACTGGTCCCTTTGAAGGGACTTGTTCACAGACTTTCGTATTTGTTAAATGTCCTTCTTCTTCTTCCCGGTACAGTGTACGGCCCACTCTGAGGCATCGACGCACTTTGTGAACTATGTACTAGGTGACTGTGAGGCGCAAACGCAGTGCAGTTAAAAGCTGATAAAGACAGTGTAGTGCGTCTAATGCAGAGAGCCCAGTCCCGACTTGAAGCTGTATAAGGTCTGGGATGCGGCGAGTTCATCCGGTAACTGATTCCACTGTCTGATTGCAGAAGGGAAGAAGGAGAACTTGTACGTGTCATTGCGGCAGTAGGGCAGGAGATATTTGCAGGGGTGGCCACTTGTTGTGAGGGCAGCAGATTGGAAGTAAACCGCAGCAGGGATGGCCATCAGAGAGTGTGTGATTCTGTACACAAGTACCAGTTGAGAGTCAGCCACTGTAGGTTGGTGATCATCTGGCTCGTACGATGTGTTCGTCGGTAATCGCCGGTGGTGAACCTTGCTGCCCGTGTCTGTACTGCTTCCAAGGTGTTGATGTTCTTGGCAGTGTGTGGGTCCCAGGCTGGTGCTGCATAATCCATGATTGGTTTGACCAGCGTCTTGTACCTTTGCGCTTTGATGTCTGAGGGGCAGCTGGTGATATTTCTCCTGAGGAATGCGAGATTGTTGTTGGCCTTCTTCGTTATTACATCAACATCGTCATTCCACAGGGCTTTTCATGGATTGTAGTGCCAAGGTATCTGCCGCTAAGCACTGTAGTGAGTTGCTGGCCATGAATGGTGTAGTTGATTATGATTGGGGAGCGCTTGCGTGTTATTCTGTTTGTCTCGCACTTGGATGGATTGAATTGCATCTGCCCGTCGGTCTCCCACTGTTCGAGTTTGTGTAGGTCCTTTTGCAGGGTGATAGCGTCTTGTTGGCTCTTGCTGTAAAGGAGGCTGTCATCAGCGAAGAGTCTAGTGGTTGAGGCTAACTTTCCTGGCATGTCATTTATGTACAGGAGAAAGAGCAGAGGGCCGAGTACCGAGCCCTAGGGGACCCCAGATGTGACAGGTGTTGATGGGGATGTGTGACCTTCGACAAGGACCTGCTGGCTCCTGTTGGACAGGAAGCTCTCTATCCATAGCAGTAGTCTTCCCCTAATACCATAGTGGTGTAGCTTCTGTGCTAATCGGGCGTGGGGGACTTTATCGAAAGCCTTACTGAAGTCCAGCAGGATTGCGTCTACCTGATCTCCATTTTCCACAGCACTGGCGAGGTCTTGTATGGTGAGCACAAGTTGGCTTTCGCAGGATCGCTTCGTCCAACATCCGTGCCGGGAGTCAGAGAGAATGTTGTGGGCTTCGAAGTGTTTCATGACCTGGCTGTGGGTGATCTGCTCGATTAGTTTGCTGCAGACAGATGTTAGCGATATCGAACGGTAGTTTGCTGGTAGTGTGCGGTCACCTTTCTTGAACACTGGTGTGACAAATGTGGCATCCAGTCGTCCGGCACAATGTCCTGTTCTAGCGAGGCCTCAAACACTAGTGTCAAGGGTGGTGCTATTTCGGAAGCAAACTCCTTGAGCAATCTTGTTGGATGTTGTCTGGTCCCTTCGCTTTGTACGGGTCCAAGGCAAGAAGGGGTTTCAGTACTTCATTTACATCCACTCTGAAGGTACCCAGAGGGGGGAGAGGGGTCAGTTTCCATAGAAGGAGTGTGAGACATCTCTTCCTCAGTAAAGAAACCACTAAACTGGTCGTTCAGTAGTTTGGCCTAGGATTTTGGGTCACTGTACCCTATGCCATCCTTCTTTAGGAGTGGGACACCACTGCTCTCACATCGTTTGCCATTCATGAAGGTGTATAACTTCTTTGGATTCTTGTTTGAAGTAATGATGTCGATGACATATGTATTAAAGGCCTTTTTATATTCTGTCTGAGTATCCTTTTGGAGCTGTTTGTATGTGTCTATGTGGGACTGTGATGCGCTGTTCTTCATCCTCTTGAAGGCTCGTTTCTTCCTTCGTGCAATACGCTTGATTTTGCGGTTGATCCACGGTTGGTTGAAGCGTGTGGAGGTTAGCTTGGTGGGTATGTTTTCATTTAGTCACATTTAAATTAAAATTTAGTCTTGAAAGTATCCCAGAGCGCATTAATGTCAGTGGACGTGTCATTGTTTTTATTGAAGTCTGTGGATAATTTTATAAATTGTTCCCCCATATTTTCAGTTTTTGCATTCTTCTAGAGATCTAAGGCGATAGCTTTTTTTATTTCTTGGTTCTCGGATCCGCCGACCCGATTTTTTATAAAAAGCAAAAAATAAAAAATAAAAATTGTAGAACGTAATCGATATCGTAAAATGACCTTGTGAAAGGGTTTAAACCTGTTGCACGAAATCTAAATTTTATGTAACATGCATTGTGACTGTATATCACTGTATAATTCATATGATCTGCTCTCTGTTATTTCATACATCATGCAACACTTTAAGTCAGAAGAAAATACTCAGTAAAAACAAATTAAGATCTTATCTTATCATTGTATTAATTACACATTTATACTTTTATATAAATATTATAATTAACCAATTTCATTGATGTATTTGGTTTATTAATAAGATATATTCAGTTAGTTTTCACTTTATTAAACATGCTGTTATACATATAATATGGCCACTGTCCAGAGATATCAGACGAACTGTGTGTGTTTTTTTTAAGTGCGAGCATATTTATAAAGTAGTTTTTATATGATAATCACTGCTTTTTAATATTACTATTATTGGTATTAATGTCACGGTTATCATGCAGTGATCGCTTTTAAGTTAATGTTGTGTAATATGATTTTTGTAAGCAATAATGCATAAAGATTTTAATATTACTGCCCATTTCCACTTGTGAAATTCTAGTCATTAGTTTACTCAACTCTGTGTTGTTGTTTTTTATTTTTATTTTTTCCCTTCACCAGCCGGACAATTTTGCAAATATGTCCGAGAACCAATTAATAAAAAAACCTGGCAAATGTCTTAAATGCAAATACTAAAGCAGTTGGACTACAGTAAACACAAACAAGTTTATATATAAAGAAAAATAAGAATGATAAGATTTGCCTTGGCCAAAACTCGAACCTACGACCGCCAGGATAAAAAATCTGGCGCTACCCACCCGGCCATTCCGTTACAGACGCTTTATAATTTTATCCATTTCAATTGATGATTTTTCATAAACGACACTATAAATCCAATATATTTCTTTGTCAGTATTGTCATGTTTATTATAATATTTATAATGTATTTTTCTTTCTTTTGTGGACCTTTGACAAAAAATAACTAAATTGAATTAATTAATAAGGAAAGTAATGTCTAAAGTTTGCATTACATTTACATGTGTGTTATTATCACATAATTACTAATAATACTCATCGCATTTGTATTGGAATTAGAAAGACATTTCTGTTTGCAGTACTGTACCATATTGCTTTGCATTCGTTCGCACAGGATCTGTCTTGAACAGCGAAACGTCCTGTATCCTATCGATATATATTTAATAGATGATAGTATCTCAATGCTTTACCTCAGAAGGCCAGAGAAGTTTAGTTTTGGTTTCTCGTACAGTTCTGGAAAAACTGTACGGAGGCGGAAAAAAAAAATAAAGAATAAAAATAAAATTCAAGTATATGTTTATATATTTGTTCGCAATAAACATGACAATAGCAATAATAATAAAATGCAACATTTCTTGTGTAAACAGGCATATATACATTCAGCTTGATTTATGTTGAATTAATGCATGTTTCACTGTGTTTTGCATTGTAAACCTAGCTGTGAGTTTAAAACTCCCTATTGATATCCATAAGGAATCCGGCATCAATATACTATTGTTATAGTTGTTTTTAGGTCGGTCGGCGGGTCCGAGAAACTAAAAATCAACAAACTCTGGCCTAAGCATAGAAAACGTACAGTTTTCATAGATAAAGAAGGAAATTAACCATGGGTTATTTTGCAACAAATTATGGGCGGAGCCTAATGTTTTGAAAATAGTTGCGAAAATTCGAAGAAATTGTTGCGTAAAATGCACGTGCTCAAACGCGCTATAGCAAAGTTGTGACAAACAAATCATTTCTGCAATATGTAGCGCAATAAAATCACAAGTGTACTTCATATTTGTATTTGATTTCTCATCAATGTTTTTGTGTTGTGTACATGATTTTAATTTGCGCTTGTTATTCACTGTATCAAGAAGTATGACGTTATTCGCTCAATGTTTTCACTGAAGCTAACGTCATTTTGAATTGTATGATTTATTGACGTCACTGAAACGCATGTGTAAATGTACTTTGCGGAAAATGGGCTGAGTATAGATAAATATAGTTCTCTAGGGGACCTCCGGATCAAAAAACCGCTCGGCAAATCTGATGCCAGGCCGTGAAACGTTTAGATAATTTTAAGCGATTCACGTGCTTTCAGCAATTTCAACGAAAACAACAGAATTACTCCAAAATATTCAATCATTTCGCGTTACAAATAATTTTATATATTTCAACTGATGAAAACTCATCAACGAAACGTTATTTTCAATATATTTCTATATCAGTAGTTCTAATTGGTGCCGTAATATACAGTTTTCTGTTATCTTCTGGAATCTGTGACAAAAGTTTGGAAATTGTCAAGCCGTCAATATGTGAACAAGTCACTTTAATATTCTACATTTTCGTAACACGAGCATGATAGCAGTCTCTTGAAAACCTAACTTGAAAAATTTAAAGTTATATGTAACCCTTATACTAAGGTATCGTTTTTTGCAGCGCCACCATCCGGAAAGCGTGGGGATCTAAACCATTGCATTAATTTATAAATTGTCTATTACCGTTCAGTTTGCGAAAAAGTATGCCTCCAAAAAAGTCTCGTGGAAGGGTATGGTATATTTCATATTAATAGCTATCATTTAGACTTGCTGCATGGCTTGCAACAGTTTGGGAAAATAGCAATGTTGTTCGTACTCGAACTGTTTCGCACCCTGATTAATTTATTAGAGTTAAACAAACATTGATCTGCTTTTTATGTTGTCGATAACACATAACTGCGTAATGATTTGATGTAGTTGAAGGTTTCAATATAACACACGCAGACAAATATTTGGCAAGACGGCCTTATAATTAAGCACCTTTTCTCAGGGATCGCTGAAACGCAAAACCAAGCGTAGTTGAAGGCATACTTTTTGAAAAGGACGCTTGTCAAAACTAGACAAAGAGTCCTGGGACACATGCATTTCTGCTTGCTGCGTATACCCTGTTACATAATACATTGGTTCCCTTTGAGAAGTGGTACCCTGAGGTTACATAAATGCCTGCAATAAACTCAGCAGTAGTGGCTATAAAATCAATTATCGGCCCGAGTACATAATGCAGCTGTCACAATTAAGTCACTTAGCTCCGCCCAATGCAGTCTCTTAGCTCCGCCCACACCATTCCAGACAGTTACTGTTAACTTTCATTGGTTAATTCCTACGGCACTCATCTGTTAGCTTTAATCCACAAGTCAATTAGAATGTGCGAAAATGTGACAACAGGGGTCAGCAATTAAGAACAATTAGCACCTGGTTGACAACTTAAACAGAATTGTTAAAATGAGTGAAAACAGTTTCAGCACATTTAATTAACTGTAATTGCATATTAAATTTCATGAATATCATTTAAATCTTAATAATACATCGAAAGCGGTTTTTGTCTTCGACAGAAATTTCATACGAAAATCAAGGGCCGAATTTTTACAGGATTATGAATGCATCTATCAATAAACATCCATTAAGGAACTTTCTAGTGTATTACATATATAATAAGACATAAATTAACAATATTGGTGATAACGCAAGTTTAAAATTTTGCAATGTCATATTTTTTCGCTACCTCGCAAAAATTATTGTCGCCGATTTTACTTGTCACAAACATTTGTAAAACACATGCAAACACACACTTTGGTGTTTAATATCACAAATAAATACACCTTGTCTGTCTTTTTGTGTTTTTCACATGTTTCCAATTACAAGTTTGACAGTAACTTACGTTTTTGTGCATGCCTGCTGTTCTGTTCTGCAATCAACCACATCATACATTTTTAATAACCAGGCCATTCAAGGCAGTTCACAAGGCTAGACCATTATTGTCAGTTGTCCAGAACATACCTGCTTTAAAATTGAACATTGGTAAACATATTGTTTTATAAGAAACGATCATTAAAGAATTATATATGATCATTATAATTACATAACCTAATAATAATAATAAATTAATAATAATAATAATTATTATTAGAACTGTTATATATTGTTTAATATTTAAAAAAATAAATGTCATGCGTCACATGCTGGACTTACATTGTTATTTCTTTTCTATTTGGGACTCACACTTTTTAGGGGGAAGGAGTCCAAGGACTCCAATTTAAATCCTAGTCAGATCCCTGCCTTTTCTCATCACTCATGGTTTCGGTGCATGGTCAGGAGTCAGGACAGCTAATTGGATGATAATCAAACTGTCTAAAAAGTCAGATCAATATACAAAGAATTGTTTATTGATTCAATTTATTTGTTGTATATACTATATCTTGATAGCGCTCGGTGAATATTAAGTTACTTTTTTATATGGACAATACCAGGGACCATTTCTCAATTTTCTGTGGTGGAAGGTTTTCCTCCTTTGTCTATATTGTTCCTACAGGATTTTGATTGCAACTTTCACATCCCGAAATTAGAAAGTTATTGTGAACAGATTGCAATAAATGTCACATACCTGGGCTGATAAACCATTCCTAATTAATGTTCCATAAATATTTGTATAATGACACTTTCATTGGATGCCTGAACAATTTAATCCTACAAACCTTTGCATTTTAAAATAAATCTCGATAACTGCTGCTGTGTATCAGTGTGTTTAATTTAATCCATAAATCTGCTAACTCAGGGCATTGCATCAGTTCTATTGGTCATTTGATTCTATTAATAAAATTGAAGGTGTTTACAAGGCAAAATAAGGGCGGTCTGTACATAAATGTAATACACAGGTTTAAATCTGAATTTATGTGTTTCCTAGGTAAATTTCGGCATATGTTAAGCAGTTTGGGTGTTGTCTATGTAAAGTAAATACGTGTAAACTGGATAACTTTATTGTTACAAATAAATGGAAATAATAAAAAATTAAACTTTCAGGTTTCCACCACATAAAAGGGCCTTTGGCGATAAGACGTTGCAACAAATTTAGCCCTATATAAAAAGTAACACTAAATTGCACATCTTATAAATAAGACTTATTTATTTGCTAACCTTTGTATTTTATTGCTAATGCTATTCAATAGTTGATCTTTATGTTTTTACAGGGTCGAGGACGGGGAAAAAAGAAGGTAGAAGAGACACATGAAGAAGTAGATCAAACTGATGAGGTATTTTTCGGACACTGTTATCATTAGCATTATTTTTGATTAAGATATTTGTTTTTTTGTTAAGGCTGGATTCATAAGATTTTATATATTTTTCTGGAACAAAAAAGCAGCGATGGAAGTGCATTTTGTTTCAGGTTAAAATCATATGTTTAAATCCATTGTTTTTTATCTTAGGGGGAAAGGTTGTGGGGCCTTTCAGACAGGGAATTTTACAGCTTTTAGAAAAGCATTATGACATGTTTATATTGTGTTGTGATAAAACATTAATGAATTGTTTTGCTACAAATGATAACCTAGATTACGCACTAACTTGGTTTGATGAAAAATTGCTTGGATTGTTCGAACAGTTCATGAAAATTCCTCTATCTTGGTCAATTTTTGTTCTATTTCGGTCATTTGTTTTTAGCTCGCCTGAGCACGAAGTGCTCGGTTAGCTATTGGTATAGGGGACCTCTCCAGCGTTGTCTATCGTCCGTCGTCAAGGTGCCGTCAACAATTTGGACCGTTATCGCAATAAAGACTACATTTTTTTATTATTCTTGACCTTACTTTCACAGTTTGTGTAAGACCATAAAATCTCAGATGTTATTGGGTCAGGTCACACCAGTAACATCAGAGTTGTTGCGCCTTTTTCATGCCAAAAAAAGTGCAAAAATGCCCTTTTCCAACATATAGACTTTATTTTCCATCTAATCTTAACCAAACTTTCACAGTTTGTGTATGACCATCAGATCTCAGCAGCTTTAAAAATGGGCCAGTTCGTGTTTCAAACACCAGAGTTATTGCCCTTTGTTTGTTAAAAAATTATACAAAAATGGACATTATTCAGGATAGAGAGAGACATTTTTCATCCAATCTTCACAAATCTTGCAGTTTGTCTATTACCATGAGATAACAGTTGAAGTCGAATTTAAGCAATATCGGACCAGAAACACCAGAGTTATTGCCCTTTGTTTGTGCAAAAAATATGCAAAATGGACATTATACAGGATAGAGACTTGCACAGTTTGTCTATGATCATAAGATTAAAGGTGAAGTCGATTATAAGCAAGATTGGTCCAGAAACACCTGAGTTATTGCCCCTTGTGTTTGGAAAAATACATCAACAAGTTATCAATGATTGGTTTGCACACACGATTTTTGATTCAATGTTGACCAAACTTACACACGGTTGGCGCATGACCATAAAAATTGATTTATAAAATTTGATTGTCAACAGTTGCAAGACTTGCATGCAGTTATTTGTACATGCAATTTTGATGTCTTCAGACTGGGATCTCACTAGGATTTTAAAATAGGAGTCCTTGGACTCCTTCCCCCTAAAAAGTAGGAGTCCCAAATAGAAAAGAAATATAAGTTAAATATGTGACACGCGAGTGTGGATGAAACTTTACAATTAATACATTTATACAATAAAAATAAAATAATGATCATGTTAATAATAATAATGTAATTATAATGATAATATATAATACTTAATCATGTCTAATAAAACAATATTTTTTGTACCACAAATTATTTTAAAACAGATAAATTCTGGACAATTACCAATTGATGGTCTAAACTGGTTAACTGTTGTGTAATGTGTAGGCCTAGTAAAAAGTTATGATGCGGTTATTACAGTCTAGCAGGCAGGTATCAAAACATAAAGATACTGTCAAGTACAGTAATTGTGAAAAAGGTTAACAACACAAAAATGTAAGAAAGGAGCAATCATTGGTGATATTTAACACCAAAGTATGTGTTTTCATGTTGTTTACAAATGTATATGATCTGTAAAGTCGGCGACGAAAATTTTCGCGAGGTCGCAAAAATATGTGACATTGCAACATTTTGTACTGAAATTATGGTCAGTATTGTTACTTTATGTCTTATCAAAGTGTTATACACTAGAAAGTTCCTTAATGTATGACTATTGATCAATGCTTTTATATTTATGTCAAAATTCAGCCCTAAATTTTCATATAAAATTTCTGTCAAAACAAAAACTGTTATCACCGTATTACTGAGATTTAGTTGTAATTCATGAAATTTGATTGACAATATCAATCAGCTACAGCTGTTTTTCACTCATTTTAACACTGTTGTTTGTTTTAAGTTGTCAACTATGTTCTAATTGGGACGCCTTTTGTCACATTTCGGTGATTGCACCGAATTGACTTGTGGATTAAAAGCACAGCACTGAGTGACAAATGTAATTTACCAATGAAACTTGACAGTACTAACTGTCTGGAATGGTGTAGGCGGAGCTAAGGGACTGCTGTGGGCGGAGCTAAAGGACTAGACTTTGACAACTGCATTGTGTACTGGGGCCGATATTGATTTTATCGCGACTACTGCCGAGTTTACTGCAGGCACTCATGTATGTGTAAAGTAACAGATTTTACGCAGTAAGCGAAAAAACATGCATCCCAAGGACTCTTGGCATGGGTTTGACATGTGTCCTTTTGAAAAAATATGTGTCCAAATACGCTTGATTTTGCGTTTCCGAGATCCCTGCCAGAGCCTGCATTAACATCATTTATCATCATTGGAAAGAAAATTATCAAAGAAAAAGCAAAACTTGACCTTATAGCACAGCCATCGCAATTATCGCATTGCAACTAGTCTTCCAAAACTGTTGGCGAAAAAGATCGAAATTACTGTTTCTGCATTTTCCAAAATTGTCAATGACTTAATGAAAAAAGTGTGAGGTAAGAATATCGAGATAAATGATTTGAGAACCATTAGCAAAAAAACGCACATCCACTACCCAACTCATGCTTTAGTTAGCCCATTGCACTTACCGATGTTTTAAATCAAAATTGATCCTACCCCCTCTGTGTATTGTCAGATACCTTAATTTTCAAACCAGTCACAACAGTGTGGTCTTCATCTGTACCAGTTCTCAGGTGAGCGCTTTGGGCCATCATGGCCCTCTTGTTTCAAAATAAAGCTTACATTCTGAGGGGAATTTTAAGGTAAATACACGGGAAAAATATACTTTTTGAACTGGGAGATGGGGCAGAATTTCGGCCCCAAATTAGCCCTAAAAAACACTGAAATCCATCAGTTGTGCAGGCCCAGAACGCTGCATATTTCTTCTCTGAATGGCAGAACTTTGTAAACAAATGGTTCCAAATACCTCTATCAGATTGGGCATTTCTGATGTAAACCTTGGTATCAAATGAATAAAAACGACACACAAATATTGACTCATTTTGATAACTGAATGTGGTTGGTATTTTTACTATTAATTCATATTCATCACTTTTGACAGTGTGCAAGATTTCCTCACTGAACGTTTGTGATAGGAAGGAGACCTTTTACAAATGTCATGAAAGACAGTCACATTATTTTAATTTTAACATGCCATCATATTTCCAATTTTGGCAGTCATAAAGGATGACATCAGCTGGTTGTTATGTAAAACCTGTGCGTACATGTATATCTATCATTGTTTGTGGCTTGCTTTGTGGTACGTGTTGCTGCATTTTGAGCGATGTATGTGATCGTATTGTTTATCAGAACCAAGATGGATCCCTCCTTGATGACTCCCAGGCTTCAGAAAATGATACCTCTGTAAATGCATCCAATGATAATGAAGTAAGTCATCTTCTGTTTTGTTTCTCATTCTTTGCTTTTGTTATGTTACCTTATAATTGTTCTTGCACCAATTTGTACTGGGCTAATTTAATGTTCTCATCTGATGAACTATAAAAGGGCCATTTTAATAACTAGTTGATTTTTATATTTATATAGTATACTAGATTATTGATAGTTATAATAAAATACTAACTATCTATTCCATGTTGGTTTGTATATAATTTTATACTTTATGTAAACATACATTATTCAGAATTAAATCAAGAAATAATGCATCTTCATATTTTGTTCTATTTTGATATTCCATTTCATTTTTTTTTTAATTTTTAAGACATCTACGGTATGTTCTATTCATTAATATCTAGTTACTTTACCAAACATGAAAGAGAACATGATAAAAGATAGTCCATCAGTTCCATTACAAGCTTTGTTTATGTATGCTTTGCTTATGCCTGAAACCTTGTTCTCAACACACACAGCTTTGGGTGATATATATTTACATGCCAAGTATTTGTTAATGAATTCTTTTGATAAAAGAATTCTTCCTGCAGTATTGTTGGTCCATCACCGTGGAGTTAGCTTAGAAAGTAGAATTGAGGAGTGTTGTGGGGAAAACCAGGCTTAATGCATGTGAGTAAAGTGTTGTCCCTGATCAGCCTGTGCAGTCCGCACAGGTTAATCCTGGACAGCACTTCCGCCTACAGTGGATTTATAATTAAAAGAGATGTCTTTGAAACAGAAAATACCATAAAAGCGGAAAGTGCCATCCAAGATCAGCCTGTGCTGACTGCACAGGCTGATCTGGGACGACACTTTACGCACTTACATTAAGCCCGGTTTGCCCATGACACGCCTGAATTAATGAAAGATGGTATCTGTGTTACCTTTATGTCCCTGCTCATCAGGCTGGTACAGATCAACCACAAGAGGAAAGTAGTGAACCCAGTGAAACTAAAGATGTTCCATGGGAGGTAAGCGGCGTGCACACGTTGTTAACAGACTGAAAGTCACCAGTTTGTATAGAAAGTCTTATTGTACACAAGTTCATTGTTATGTGCCATCTTTGATTTCTTTGCGTTTTAACTTTCATAGCCTTGCAGTGGTAATCTTCTAGTAACGATTAGTCATTAATTATCATAGTTTACTTAACTGATTCATTATCATATCTAATAACCTATCTTCAGGATTTACCATCTTTAGTTTTTGTTTGGTCTTAAAATAAGGTTTATCCATTTAGTTCACCAGTCGCTGAACTCTCAGTTTCTGTTGACTACATTTATGTAGACTCCGCAGGTCATATGTTTATTAGAATCTGCTAGCATGGTGTCGGTGTGGTCTAAATCACAAATCGGTGAACAGCTGAATTTTTTACACTGTTGGAGTCTCATACTTCATCTGGCCAGGTTAAACTTGATTCATATTGTTGAAATCAAGGCCATGTGAAACTTTTGACCATGGATTATGTGTCGCACCAAGTCAGATGACTCGAAATGCTTTCTTACACTGTGAAGACTTCATCAGATTGAAAAGCTATTGTCTCCCAAGATATGTTGGTAAGATGTCATGTAGTGTGAAAAAAACTTAATCATTGGGTCAAAAAATAACATGATAACATTAAAGGGTAATTCTTAGAGATTATATTTGTCGCAATTTTGACATGTTAAGCAGTGTTTTCGTCCAATAGTCTTTTGTCCAAATCATGAGGGTAATAACTTGATTGATTTGTTCATGCTAGGAGCTTCACTTTCATCACGCTTTGAAGTAAGTGAGTGATATAGGTCATAGCTCTCTTGTTGTGAAATCATCTACCAAGAAAAACAATTTTTTAGAAATTGTTTTGAGCTTAAAAAGGCTGTCACTGTGCTTATAGTTTATTTAGCTTCTGTGAGCAATATACATTCAAACAGATGCCTCATTACACGTATATTTGTGTTTTCCTTGATTTCCATCTCCAGCCTGCAACATTGGCAGTGGTGGCGAAATCTCGTATTGCTTTACATGTTCATTTTTGAAAACCGATTTTTGCTGCTTGTTCGTAAAGTAATTATGTAGTAAATGTTGGCAATATTTCACTTGTCAGTACAAGCCCTGGGACAAGCTGGGCAATACCTACAAATGATTTCGCTATCCCTGATTGGGGGTATCCTGCTCAAGTAAGCTCACCATGAGCTGATGTTGGATGTTTGTGTTACAGGAGGAGCCCACCAGTGTAGAGGACAGCCAGGATGCAGCGGAGAAGATAGACGATGATTCTGCTAATGGTTGGTATTTGTATTTTTTTTCGATGGTGTACATTGTTTTTAAGTGTGTACAGATGTTTGCAGTAGTTGTTTTTTGTTGATTTGACTTAGCTGATTTGTGACTATAGATTCAGTTTATCGTATTATCTTTTGGAAGGATATTAGCCATAGTTAAAGGGAATTGTCTATTCATTGTTTCAGAAGGACATACAAAGCTGTACGAAGGACACAGTTGTTGACTTGCTATTGTGATTGTCATTCATGTTAATAAATGAGCATCTTGTTTCATATTTTGCACAAAACTTTTTGTGTGTGGTTTCGTCCACATGATCAGTGTTTCCAATTTCAGAATGACGCCATCAGTTTCATTTCCTCCTCATCATCAACATAATCATTATGTGACATATCAGATTCAGTTTAACAGTTGCAAGACTGAACATTGTGTGAAATATTTGGAAATACTGGCGGACAGAATAATGTTTAAAAATATGTGTAATTGTAATAATGCAAAGTTTCAGTTACAGATGTATAGTCGAATACTTTGTTTACATGAAATGATGAAAATTCAGATTGATACTCTGAAATTGCATGGCCTGTAATTTCAGGGATGGTGAGTCTGTTGAACATTTGCAGGGCTTTCCCTAGCTCATGATTTTCTTTAGCCAAATTTACCTCCAATTATGTTGAAACTATGTTGGGTATTTTTTTAGGTTTTATGAAGTAAAAAGTGTAGCCGAATGGAAATTTCTTTAGCCAAATGTTTCAATGTGTAGTCGTTGGCTAATTAGGCGAATGGCAGAGTGAGCCCTGAGTTGATTCCTGTCACTTTTCCCACAGAGGGTGGTGCCCAGAAGCGGAAGGCTCAGGATGACGATGATGATGATGATGATGGAGAGAAGAAGGAGAAGAAGGAGAAAAAGAAGAACTCCAACAAAAAGGCTAAGAAAGAGGTGCAAGAGGAGGACTCAGACAGTAGGTTATCTTGTCCTTCGGCCAGGCCTCTGTTACTATGAGCCTTATTCCAATATTCTCAATTCTGCTGTACAAGCGCAGTAAGAAGAAAAGGTGTTTATTTGGCCTTCAATGGTCGGCAGTATGTCACAAACACTTTCCTGCGCCTTTTTATAAAAATAATGTTCAAATGTTCGACACTGCTATGCAGAGCATTTGATTTACTGACTGAAATAAACAGAAAATAAATCTAAGTTTAATGACTTTGTGTGTGTATAACACATTTTGGCGATTATAGTTTTTCCTGGGTTGAGTGTTCTCACGGTTTAAGACTTGCAAATACAAGTTGTATTTTCCAATATCGTGCATTATAAACGTGTCCCTGTATTACAGAGCCAGTCACCCTGTTTTGTGGTAACCTGGACCCTGAGCTCACGTCTGAGTCGTTGCAGAGTTTCTTCGAAGCTGAAGGCATCGACATTAGCAACCCAAGAAAAATAAGCTTCAAGAGGTATTTCATTGAAAGGCCAGCGATGTCCTACTTTTTAAGCTGGCATTTTAGTATTTTTTACAACTCATTCATGAAGCAGCACCTTAACCAGTTATACAATGGTCGAATTAACATCTTGTCAAGTAATTTCCTGTCTAACTCTTATGACTGTCTTCATTGTAGCATACCTTTATGCTCTCACTGTTCTATTTGATTTTGCTTTCGTCAGTTTATAATATCTGACCAGTATTTGTGCTTGAGTAGAGTTTTAAATCATTATAGAAATTAAGGCACCATGTACGTGAATCGCTCCGGTCTGTTATTAATTAAGTAAGACACAGGGCGAGTCTGGTACAAGATCAAGACAGAAAAATTCTCAAAAAACAACCTATATTCAGTTTCATATTTCTTATTTGGGCTATGAATGTACGGCTTGGAAGCAATTGATAAAATGATTGTTGTAATTGGTGAAATTAATTTGATTTTAATCTTGATTGCCATGTAATTGTATAATTATTTAACTAATTTAAACAAACATTAAAACAGCAATCAAAACTAAGAAATAATAGAAAAAAAGTGAAGTACAGCAGCTAATATCAATGTGTACATCTGCTTTTGTCTAAGCGCAATACACATAAATACGAAACTGTTGGGACATGTAGGTGTTAACCTGTTTGCCTGAGCATAAGCACTTAAGATAGTATAAGTGGACTTCCTTAGATATTATATTGTTTTAAATGCTTGTTGTAAATTTCATCTTAGTTATTCTTCATGTTCTAATTATACCCCCACAAACGAAGTTTAGGGGGGGTATATAGGAGTGAGCTTGTCGGTCTGTTGGTTTTTGGTTTCTGTATAACTCAAGAAAGGCTTGACATATTCAAATAATTTTTGGTACACATGTGTAACATCATAGAATACAGGTCAAGTTCGATGTTGGTTACAAACCACAAAATTTTGACAGATTTATGGCCCCTTTCGACTGAAAATTCCCTAAAAACATGGTTTCCGGATGATAACTCAAGAAAGGCTTGACATAATCAAATAATTTTTGGTACACATGTGTAACATCGTATAATACAGGTCAAGTTCGATGTTGGTTACAAACCACTAAATTTTGACAGAGTTATGGTCCCTTTTCGACTTAAAATTCCCTAGAAACATGATTTCCGGACGATAACTCAACAATGGCTTGACATATTTATATAATTATTGGTACACATGTGTAGCATCATAAAATACAGGTCAAGTTTGACTTTGGTTACAAACCACTAAATTTTGACACAGTTATGGCCCCCCTTTTTGACTTAAATTTCCGAAAAACATGGACAATAACTCGTGAAAGGCTTCACATATTTAAATTATTTTTGGTACATAGGTGTAACGTCATAAAATGCAGATCAAGTTCAACTTTGGTTACAAACCACTAAATGTTGACAGAGTTATGGCTCCTATTGAAATTACATTTTTCCAAATACACTGTTGACCATTCACAAATTAAAGCATTCTCTCTCTGTCCATTTCTTTCGAATGGATGCCATAGTTTTGTGACAAGGCCATATTGTGGGGGTGTATCCGTCACTCATGTGACAATTCTAGTTAGTTTATTAGAATGTATTACATTTTGTTAACCTGCTGTGATTTTCAGGTCCAGACTGCTTTGCTTTATTTTAGATATGCCATCTTTTTTCAGAAGAATTGCTTTTTGACCATGTAGTAAACAGAAACATGCATCTAATAAATGCTGTATACATATTGCACTTGTATACTGTGAAGCAGAATTTAGTGTTCCCACTACTTTTCATAAATGGGGATTTCATCACCCCTCTTTGCATGCCTTCCATATGGAAAATAAATAAAAAATCAGAATTGTGAAGGGTTTTTCATAATTTTTTTGGGTCTTATAGCTGAAACTGTGAGTATCCCATACACAAATGAGCGTTTTGGGGAACACTGCCAGGGTGGTTAAATTTCAGATCTCTGTTGTCCATCTATCACAGTGCATGTTCATCTGTCTAATACTGGCAAAGTTCCAGTTCCACTTGTCAATATTTAGTACTGGACCAGAGAAATAAATTATTAAGAATGTTATAATTATGTCGTGAACGAACTTTCACACAAAAAAACAGTATAATTATAGAACAGAGAAAGAGCTATAATTTTTATACGCCCGTTTGAAAAACGGCCGTATTATGGGAACACCCAAACGGGTGGGTGGGCGGGCTGGCGGCGGGAGATCTTTGTCCGGAGCATAACTTTGTCCAGTCTGGAATGATTTTCAGATAACTTGGCAGAAGTGATAAGCATGATGTGACAGAGTGTCGCGTGCAAGAACCAGGTCCCTAGGTCCAAGGTCAAGGTCACAATTTAAGGTCACAGGTCGAATATAGGAAATCAATCCTTTACACTTTGTCCGGAGCATAACTTTGTCAAGCCTTGATGGATTTTCAAATAACTTGGCATAAGTGATAAGCATGATGAGACGAAGTGTCACGCGCAAGAACCAGGTCCCTAGGTCCAAGGTCAAGGTCACAATTCAAGGTCAAAGGTCAAATATAAGAAATCAATTCTTACCACATTGTCCTGAGCACATCTTTGTCAAGCATGGATGCATTTTCAAATAACTTGGCAGAAGTGACAAGCATAGTGAGACGGAGTGTCACGCGCAAAAATCAGGTCCCTAGGTCAAAGGTCAAGGTCACAATTCAAGGTCAAAGGTCAAATTTAAGAAATAAATCCATAACACTTTGTCAGGAGAATATCTTTATCCAGCATCGATTGATTTTTAAATAACTTTGCAGAAGTGACAAGCATAGTGAGACAGAGTGTTGCGCACAAGAACCAGGTCTCTAGGTTCAAGGTCAAGGTCACAATTCAAGGTCAAAGGTCACGTTTAAGAAATCAGTCCTTATCACTTTGTCCGGAGCATATCTTTTTCCAGCATGGATGGATTTTCAAATAACCTGGCAGAAGTGACAAGCATGGTGAGACGGAGTTTTGCTAGGAAGAACCTAGTCCCTAGCTCCAAGGTCAAGGTCACAATTCAAGGTCAAATTTAAGAAATCAATCGTAAACACTTTGTCTGGAACATATCTTTGTCCAGCATTGATGGATTTTCAAATAACTTGGCAGAAGTGACAAGCATGGTGATGCGGAGTGTCATGCGCAAAACCAGGTCCCTAGGTCCAAGGTTAAGGTCACAATTCAAGGTCAAAGGTCAAATATCGAAATCAATCCTTAACACTTAATCCAGAGCATATCTTCGTCCATCATGGATGGAGTTTCAAATAACTTGGCAGAAGTGACAAGCATGGTGAGGTGTAGAGTCGCGCAAGAACCAGGTCCCTAGGTCCTAGGTCAAGGTCACAATTTAAGGTCAGAGGCGTAGTGGCAGCTTCAACTTTTTTTTTCCGCTCTCTAACTCGAGAACAAATTGAGCTATTGTAATGAACTTCATACAAAAATACCTTATTGCAAGACCTTGCTTTGGATTGCATATTGGGATGGGTGGGGTCAAGGTCACTGTTACTAAAAATAGAAAAACAGTTTCTGCTCAATAACTTGAGAACGCATTGAGATATTCTAATGAAACTTAATACATAGATACCTTATCTCGAGACCTCGCTTGGGATTGCATATGGGGTGGGTGGGGTCAAGGTCACTGTTACTAAAAGTAGAAAAAAGGTTTCCGCTAAATAACTTTAGAACGCATTGAGATATTTTAATGAAACTTAATACATAGATACCTTATGTCGAGACTCCGCTTGGGATAGCATATGGGGTAGGTGGGGTCAAGGTCACTGTAACTAACAATAGAAAAACTGTTTCTGCTCAATAACTTGAGCATGCACTGAGATATTTTAATGAGATTTTATACATAGATACTTTATATTGAGACCTCACTTGGGATTGCGTATGGTGTGGGTGATGTTAAGGTCACTGTTACTAAAAATATAAAAATGGTTTCCCCTCAAAAACTTTAGAATGAATTGAGATATTTTAATGAAACTTCATACATAGATACCTTGTAAAAAGACCTCGCTTGGGATTGCGCATGGGGTGGTTGGGGGTCAAGGTCACCATTACTAAAAATGGAAAGCGGTTTTCGCTCATTAACTTGAAAACACATGGAGGTATTTTAATGAAACTTAATACAAAGATACCTTATATCAAGACCTTGTGTGGAATAGCTTGAGAACACATTGAGATATTTAAAAAAAAAATTCATACATAGATATCTTCTATCTAGACCTCGCTTGGGATTGCATATGGGGTGGATGGGGTCAAGGTCACCGTGACTAAAAATAGACAAACAAGTTTCGGTTTAATAGCTTGAGAAGACATTGAGATATTTTAATGAAACTGTATATGTAGATACGTTATATCAAGACCTCACTTGGGATTGCATATGGGGTGGGTGGGGTCAAGGTCACAATTTTGAAAATTTTATTTTTGTGCTGACTTTAATGCATTTTTATTCGAAAAATTGGTTTTCGAATAATTAATATGTTTCTTGTTTATTTTGGCATCTTGATTGTAGATTTAAGAATATATATTGAATAGTTTTGATACCTCAACTCTCCACTTAGAGAGAGGCTTTGGAGATAAGATGCATGAATACCATGATTCTACCTTATTAGTTTTTGAATTGTTTCTCTTTAGTCATTGAATCTTAACCCCACAAAAGCTTTTTTGAAGGGCGTATCTTTTTGACTATGGCACTCTTGTTTAATTTTAGTATTACCTATATGTTTTTATTATAAGGACCTTTGTCAGAAAACTAATTTGCTAGGACATAAGTGTGTAATTTGCTCCTCAAAAAGTCCCTGAATGCACAATTTGCATGTAAATCTTATTATCGATAGTCATACTGGTTACTAGTTGAAAACCAAACATTAACCAGACTGGATTTTTTCGATGTCTTTACGGCCAGTATTGTGGAAGTTTCCTATAGCACCATAGACATTTTTACAGACTTGGTCTGTGGACTGCCACAAAAGACAGTGACACTAATTTAAAAAATAAACAACAAAAACAACAACATTATTGTTTCCAAATTTTAATGATAATTTTTGATAAATAATAGAAAACTGTTTACACTAATTTTGTTAATGCCTGCCTTTTCTGGTCAAAACTATACATTTGTTATTATGACTGACATTTGTGAAAATGAGATTACTTGATCATAATACCAGTACATGAAAAATGACTTAGATACGTCAGTTGGAAACCTTGAAACATACTGAATCTGGCTGGAGGGGCTCTTAGCAGATATCGAGGTAAAATTTTCATGATCATACTGTGACATAATGAACACTTTCTGCTTAGCAGACTGTCATTATCCGGATATATTTTTAATGATTGATTTTGTTTAAAAATAGTCATTTTCAATGTCATATAATTTTTGCTTTATGTACATGAAACGAATCAGTTAAAAATAGACCAGAAATCACATTAAGCACAGTTTACCCACTTTTACAGTGTGGTAATTAGTATTGACATGAAGATTTTACAAACAGGTATTCACATGTTACATTTTAAAGTTTGAAAATTACATACCGCTTTGAACAGGACATGTCAATATGTACGTAGATTTTTCTAAATAACATCTATGTAATTTTTATGAAAGCAAAGTTTATAAATTATGTTGACTGATAGTGTACAAACTGTAAAGAATGTCGGAAAGTGTTCATTGCGAAGTGACCAGTCAAGTTACATCAGAGGTAAGAGGTTTTGTTTAAAACTATGATACATAAATGGTGTGTCAGTGGCCTGCTTATGTAAGCATTGCATGAATATAGGACTGTTGGTTCCGTGATTGAGAGGCGTCTTTGCTCCTGGATATAAAGTAATTACTGCTTATTAGAAAAAGGTGTGTGGTTTTACTATGGCTTGTCTAGAAAAAGACCATTTTATCATCAGTTGACAAATTTAAAGATATAAAACAATAGTAATAGTAACTTGTGTAACTGGATATTCTACCTGAAGCTTCTAATTGTTGGTAAGTAGGTTTGAATTTCCCAGTTGCTAACAAAGGAGCATTGCAGAAAAAACCTGTGGACGACACACATGTACATAGTAACTGAGCCGCCATATGTACATGTAATAGATGTTGGAAGCCATCATTCTCTGCTCCGAAAGTGCTGTGTGCTGTTGGGCTTGTTTTGTTTTCCGAAATCTGTAAAAAGCTGCAAAGCTATCATTTAAAATCGGGAATCTGTTGAAAGATGCTTGGACAGTGTTTGGTAGTTGTTGTATAGTTAAATACCATTGGACAACAGTAGTATGTTGGTATTTGATTTTGTAGCGAGAAAGTGTATATTCCAGCTCCATTTAAGTATGAAGTGTGTGAAAACATTCAATTTTAATTGCCCTGTAGAAGTTTGAATCATTACTCAAGAGTTACCTTTTTGGAGAAGAACAACAACAGTTTCTGCAGATTTGCAAATACAAATTTAAATGGGTCCATAAACGTTTCCAAACTATATTGTTTATGTATTGCCCAAAGTGTCAATGAGATGTATTTTTGGATGGTTCGGCAACATTTTCTGTGTCAATAAAACTGTTTAATTTCTTGTTGTGTGTAATTCTCCGATATTTTCCTGAACTGTCAGTACATGTACCTAACGTTCAACCTTGGAATGTTTGCAGTATCACTGAAGTAAATATTGTTGCTAGTGTTGGAAGAATTTCTTTGAAAAGAGGAATGTGAGAATTAAAAGGTTTAGTTATGGATTAGCATGGTGTCGTTCTACTACTGGTAAACCTGGGCATATCTGCAGTATAAAAGATGTTTTTGTTGTTCAGTTGGTTTGGTGATATCTTTAGTTCAATGAAATTCATTGGCATGTACAGGCTAAATGACGACTGGATTTTTGATGTATTTCCTCTGTTAATGTCATTGTCTTGTTTGTATACTTTCTATAATTATTGTATTTTTTTTATGATATTTAATATATATGTATTGTATTGTTATTTAAAAAATATTAATATATTTTATACAATATATTGCAATTATTATCGTTAATCATTTTGGAAGAATAACTATTTGTATTGTATATAACAGTTTATGTTAGCACCTTAAAAAGTACAATACAGTACACTTGTCTTAACAGTTACCATTATATATAAAATATCACTGTAATATGAAAAACAGTATTTTACTACATTTATGTGTATTCCACATAAAGAGATTTACAAAAAGTATTATGATGTCCAGGTGTATTTTTATTGCTGAATAACAGTTACAGTGTTTTTCAAATTGCACAACAAATTTAAAAACAGACAATATTTTTATAGAATTATTATTCATAACTATTTTATCATGAAAGCAAAGTGCAGCAAATGACATTTTGATTTTGAATGTTTTTTTGTGTGTGTTTAATTTCTATTTGATTCAAGGAAAAACCAAATAATATTTGCATAATTAATTGTATTGTATATTTTTTTTTTTTTTTTTTTAACTTAACAAACGGCTTTAGATTTTGTTAATGCAAAAAATACTGTATTTTGTTTAACTTCCGTGACTGACCAATGTCTGCTCTCGTATATAGAAAAATGCAGGTCATATTGGCAAATATAGCAAAGAAACAAATAAATATTGCAAAAGTATCTGTCCGGGGATGTCTGTGGTTGATATCTGTCTGAATATTATCGCAATCTTTAAATGAGTCTAGTTCAGTCTATTGTCCGGTTGTCCGAAATTGCACGCACCGAGACCGAGAAAATGGCTGGTAAAGCCGAGATGAGTATATTCATAGTCTGTACTAGCTTACCATAGTCTGTACCGCAGCGGCCCGAGTCTGATTGCTGGAAAATTGACCGTTTCACTCGCACCAGTGTATCTACATACAATCCATTAACCTAATACACAGATGCTTTCTTTACATATGGTTGTGGATTATTTTGTTAGAGCTAACCAGTATAAATAACATATTAAATATTACATCTGTTTCTGTAGATTCTATTTAATGGTATTCTAGTTGTCATAAATGAAGAAAAATTATCTTTTGACAGTAAATTGTTTACCAAATTATGTTTGCAGATTAAATATTGTCTTGTGTGTAGTGAAGTTGTTGCCAAAAAAAAGTGTCCAACAAAAACAACAAAAAATCTCAAACTTGGCAACCATTGAGAGATAAGTGTTTGTGTTGCTATGGGTTACATATGAGGTTTTGTATGTTGTTACACTGAGGGTGGAGATTGGAACCAGTGGCCAGCTGGGCTCCACGGAAACCAGACGTCTCTGCAACAATGCAGTGGCTAACTATTGAGGTAAGACTATCTATTTATTATTCACTGTTTACTGTTGATGGTACATGTATTTTATTGTTGAAATTCAAATGCACTCAAAAGAATTTGTTGCAGCTATTGTGGCTGTACTCTTATTATTGGGATTGGAAATTGACCGTGAATGTGTAACAGTTGTAACTGAATGAGTGTGTGATGCTTTAATATGTATGACTGATTCTGCATTCCATGTCATTGCATCTTTTTCAGAAATTGACCGCAAATGCCATCCTTCAGTCTGTTTTTCAATGAATCCATGATTGAAAATTATGGTTGCCCCCTGAGTTTATCGGATTTATTTATGTGTACTTCCTCAAAATATTTGTTGATATATTTATATTGTGCAGCTACATGTAATTTTCAATCATACTTTTCATTATCTTAGATAGATGTATATGTTTTATTGATGTTCTTCATAAACATGTTTTATATTAAATACATGAAGTTAAAGCTCTATGTTTAAAATTCTTCATTCACAACAATACATGCATATGTTTATCGAGGCTTATTGCACTAATATACACTAATTAATAAATTATGAATACTTACAAGAAAATTGTTATTCTAATATTGTGGTCTTAGATGCTACAGACAATTTGGTAAATCTATGATGTCAATACATCTATGTGCTAAGTTACATGTCATCATGCGGTTTATGTTACCTCTGATAAACACTGCAAATAGGGAGTACTAGTAATTTACTGGTTCTTCATCATAGCTCACATAGATCGACTATCGTTCTTAGGGTCTTGTGCTGGCTGTTGCAGGTTTGGATATGTCGATGTGAAGCCTGTAGATCTGGATCGAGCCATGGAACTCAGTGGAAAGGAACTTAATGGCGAACCAATCAGGATTGATCGATCAAAACCAAAGTCTGGCGGTGAACGAGATGACATCAAGTTTCAAGGAGGTACAAATTTGTGTGCACAACAGTCTTTCTAGAAATGCCATTCGGTCTTGGATTACAGAATTTGGTCAAGGACCAAACGACCGATGATTTTAGAATCCTTGACAAGTACTTTGGGAATAGTACGGAATGCATAACTTTCTGTCATTTGGAATGTTTGTCCTTATGTTGCCTGAAAATGATTTATAATTTATTGTATCTAACCATTAATACTACTGTTCATAAGCTAATGACACGCCTGATAGTTTTCATGAACTTAACATGTACAGGTGACTCCAAAACCCTGTTTGTGAAGAACTTTGTTGAGGACATCACTGAAAAGGATATCAAAGGCTTCTTTGAGGGGGAAGCTATCACAGAGATTCGCCTGCCCAAGAAATACGATGGCACCAGCAAGGGGTAAGCAGAGGGCCTTATGTAGTGTAGACAATTATATATGCTTCATTTAAGTACTACAGCTTGACATGTATACTTGCAAAAATTGTCAGAGCATATTTATATGCCACAAATGCCAAAGTGCTCCAAAATTTCCATGTTTTACACCAGTTCAGCATCAGGGCACCATGTTCTATTTGAATATATTTTTCCTTGATCTGCAATAATCCTTTGGTAGCATTTTATCAAAGAATTGGATGTGAAGGTTCGAACTATATTTTTCAAGTCAGAACTACAGTAATTCTAACAGAAACACCACAACTAATGTTACCCAGAAACAACACATGCACATATAATAAATGATTTGACTTAGTTTCATTTGCACCTTAAATCTTGTCTTTTGTGCAAGTCTGAAACTTCCACATATATGTTTGTTGACTTCCACTGTCTAGGTTTGGCTACGTAATGTTTAAGAGTGAGGAAGTAACTTAGAACTTGTATTTGCTGCTAGTGTTTCACTTTCAAGCCCTGCTAACTTTCCCATTCTGTGTTGCCTACGTACTGTGAGGACTTAACGTAGATCATGTATTTGGTCCAAATCTATGACTTCAACATGCATGTATGTTGATTTTCTCATCTACCTCGAGGTTGGGCTGCATGGGTTTGAGAGTGAGGAATTAACATGGATTTTGTCTACTCTACGGTTCAAGTCTGACATTTCAGCATGCTTGCATGCTGCTTTCCCCCATCCACATGGTTGTCATTATCAAATGAAACAAGCGATTTTTATCCAATTGTAAGCAATTTGGCCAGGGTTCTTGGGGGCCCCCTTGTGCTTTTACCGATCACAATTTTAAAGTCCCTGATAAAAACGACTGATTTTCTCACAATTTTAAACATCGAATTTGATCGGCAATCGGTTAATAATGACAACCCTGCATCTAGGGTTGGCTGCATAGTGTATATGAGTGAGTGGGTAACATAGATCTTGTATTTGCGGCAAGTGTTTCACTTTCAACTAGCGATGGGCCGATAATCGACTGGAGTTGCATAATCGTCGCATAAAGATTTGTGATCGCGATCACCAACTTTGAATTTCGGCAATTGATTTATCGAGAAAAGATAAAATGGTTAATATAATATAGTATTTTTTGTAAACGTTTTGGTGTATTTTTCGGTGGGATAAACTTTGGTCAAGTACATTTACTTTAAAATGCAAGTGATTCTCAGCAATATTGCGACTTATACATGTACAAAACCCGATTTTATTGTCTTTCCCCACCCACTTGTTTACGGCAAATATACAATGCCCGATTCTAAAATCAAACATAATTCATTAAAGTCTGTATCTATTGTCTTTATTAATTTATATATTCTTATCCCCAGCAATAAACGCATATAAAAAAAGCTGTACCACTAGAGGGACAATAAATTATATGTGCTAACACTCATTAGAGAATTTTATCATCACTATCATTGAATTTGTATCGTAAAGGCCTTGTTAGAATAATATTGGATCTACTAATTGTTGGACCTAACTCTACTGTTGAACACTGTATATGTGTGTTAGTTTTTGAATCAGTTGTTTTCAATTGAAATATTCAACAGTATAAATAGAATATCGACCATCATTTTGATTTCTTTATTCCAAACAGTAGATTATTATTCACAGTAACATAAATATGCAATTTACTTACACATTTAAATTGATATATTATGTTGTAAAGAATGGAAAAGATGTTGTACAAAACTAGCGATTAGAACTGGTTATCGCATCGGTTGAGCTGGTTGAATATGTTGATTAATCGATTGGCCGTTTCCAACCGATTTGCCCATCACTACTTTCAACCAATGATGATTTCTACCCTATAGGTTTGGCTACGTAGTGTTTGAGAGTGAGGAATTAGCATGTATTTGGTCCATATCAAACACAGTACTTACATGTGTGATGAGTTCCCCCATCTAGGCTTGGCTACGTAGTGTTTGAGAGTGAAGAAGTAACATAGGTCTTGTATTTGACACTACAACATACATGTATAATGACGTCCCCCATCTAGGTTTGGCTACGTAGTGTTTGAGAGTGAAGAAGTAACATAGGTCTTGTATTTGACGCATCAACATACATGTGTGATGAGTTCCCCCATCTAGGTTTGGCTACGTAGTGTTTGAGAGTGAAGAAGTAACATAGGTCTTGTATTTGACGCATCAACATACATGTGTGATGAGTTCCCCCATCTAGGCTTGGCTACGTAGTGTTTGAGAGTGAAGAAGTAACATACGTCTTGTATTTGACGCATCAACATACATGTATGTTGACTTCCCCCATCTAGGTTTGGCTACGTAGTGTTTGAGAGTGAAGAAGTAACATAGGTCTTGTATTTGACACTACAACATACATGTATGTTGACTTCCCCCATCTAGGTTTGGCTACGTAGTGTTTGAGAGTGAAGAAGTAACATAGGTCTTGTATTTGACGCATCAACATACATGTATGATGACTTCCCCATCTAGGTTTGGTTACGTAGTGTTTGAGAGTGAGGAGTCGGTTGAGAAGATGATCAAGGAGAAGCAGGGAGCTGATCTGAAGGGCGAAAAGATCTTCCTTGACTACACCAACGAGAAAAGTCAGCATGCGCAGAGCTCCAAGAACAAGGAATTTGGTAAGTCAGTGGGTTCACAAATCACATACAAGGCTCAGTGAATGTTTCAAATCCATTACTGGTCACAAGGTCTGGTAGTGGCCACTCAGAAAATTTTGCTCAAGTAAAACCTTGTTCTGCTTGTTTCACCAGACATGAGTGTGTTGGTTATTTGTTTACAAAACTTGTAACGTTTTTCTGTCTTTGTGCGAGGTCTCACAGACTATTGCATAGTATGACATAGTGAGACGTTTGAAGTAGTTCAGACTAATTTGAAAGGAAAAATGAAATAGGGTTATTTAATTTCAGCTAATGATATTCTGTGTCATTTCCTTATAAAGTAAAGTTGTCTCCAAATAGTGTCTGCCATGCTTGTTTTTGTCTGTTTTGAGACTTGCCAACTTAGTTAAAAACTAAACGTTGCAGTGTTAAATTATGTTTTATTCCGAATGTTGAAAATCAAAAACATGTTTTACAAACACCAATGATTACAAAGTATTACATTTGATAAAAAATTTTTATAATTGCATGTGACAAAAGTTCACTTAGCTTTAAAACTTTCTTCTTAGGTCCATCTAAAGTGCTATTTGTAAGGAATCTGGCTTTCCAAGTGACGGAGGACGAATTGAAAGAAATCTTTGAAGGCTGCAAGGCTTGCAGAATACCACCCAATGAATATGGCCAGTCAAAAGGGTAAGCATTGGTTGAGTTTTAAATGAAAACATGTATTAAATTGTCTTATTTATTGACGTTCTCGTTTATGCACCTATCAGTATTTTCCACCAGGTGGTGGGGGGTGGGTGGGGGGAGCGGCAGGCATATACAGGACTTTAGACTGGAAACGATTCCTGATGGGCGGGCATTTGACATGCCGAATGTTTCCGGTCTGGGGAAATAGACTTTGGTTGCATTTTGGATCCCAGTAATATTGGGCTCCCCAGGCCATTAAGCATATCCCAATGTGGTGATTTAGATAAAAATGCTTGGCTCTGGGGTGCTGAATTAGACACCAACAAATAAAATTAGTCAAATTCCCCTGGGTCAGCCCGCCGCCCCCCTCTTGGGGAAAATATTGATAGGTGCATTATTGAGGTTTTCAGATACATTTTTGTGTGTGTTTTTTTATCAAAAATAATACATATACCAGTATTCCTTATATTAATTTTTATGAGATATTTTTATGGTTTTTATTTTACGAACTGTATATTGCAACTGATAAATATATATAACACTTTCAGAATTTTGAAAAACAATATGTACCAGTAATTGTAATATGTGGCGGTATGCTTTGTTATCGTAATTGCTGTCTCATAAACATATAACTGTTGCAGGTTTGGGTTTGTGGAGTTTGAGAGTGTAGAGGCTGCAGAGAAAGCCAAGGCTGAGAAGGACGGCCTGGAGATACAGGGCCGCGAAGTGCAGCTCGCGTTCGCCAACGACAAACCCGGAGGTAATGCTGGTGGTGGCGGTGTGAGCCGCGGAGGTAAGTCACCCGTATCGTGTGACTAGTGGCGATAATATTTATAAATAACTTCACTTGTTTTATGTTGATTTTCAGGATTTAATGCGTCATCTTAGTATTGGGAAGGGGAGTTATTGAACTTTTTTTTAATAGCATTCAAATGATTTATTTGACATACGTCAGTTAATGCATTTATTAATTCAAGTAATAGCTAATTATAATGGCTTTTACGTAAACTACAGGAATAGTACATCTCGGAGCTTATACTGGTACCATTTGACTTAAGACAATGATTGTCAAATTTAAATTTGTGCATACGTTTTGCAGTAAGAATAGTATTTTTTTTCTTACATTATTATTTTGTGACAAATCGGACTAAATTATTCTGTTACAGGTTTCATGGGAGGTAACTTTGGTGGAGGGCGTGGTGGCAGAGGTGGGTTTAGTCCACGCGGCGGTGGCGGGTGGGGAGGCGGTGGGGGATGGAGTCCACGAGGGGGCAGGGGAGGAATGCAGAGAGGAGGAGGAGGGTTTGGTCGAGGAGGAGGAGGCTGGGGTCGTGGAGGAGGGGGATGGGGGGGTAAGTATGAACACATTACTTGTGTTCACGATTCTTGTATTTTGTACATGTTCTACTTGGAATTTGAAAAAAAAAGTATTGAAAAAGTCTGTAATAGGTTATTTCTTGTAATAAAGTGGTAAATTCATAACAGTTGATATTGATAATTGTTAAAATATGGTACATGTGTAACCAATAATATGCTTTTTTGGAGTTACACATGAACGAACTTGATTATAGTTTAGTCCAGTATTCCTGTTCATGGCCAGTAATTTCTGTAAAAATTGCTATCATTTCAGGTGGTGGTCGTGGTGGTGGGGGAAGCGGGGGGTTCCAAGGTCGCGGTGGCAGAGGGGCGAAGCGATGGTAGACTGCATACAAACCATTCTTTGTTGTTGTCAAATCATGTTAGTTATCATTGTCTTTTAATTCATATTTTAGCATGTAAATTTGTTTTTTCTTATGCTTTTACATTGGTTTTTGTAGTTTGTATTTTGAATGGATTTCTTGTTGATTCACAACTCTGTAAAATCTCATTTTAGTGCTTTTTCGACTGAAAATGATTGAATAATGCATTGAATTTTCAAATCATGTTAGTATCAATTTTGATTCGCACGAGAACAAACTGATTATGATACAGACATTTTCACCAATCATGCCATTGCAAACCCATTTGCTTACCATACATATACTGGTATTTGTTGTCATCTTTTCAAAAATAAAATTCAGTTTATGAATACATAGGATGTTATGTTGTTGTTTCGTTTTTGGCGATTTATTTGGTATTTCTGTATAATTTTATGATGAAAAAGTTGTAACCAAACAGAATTCATTCAAATGTAGCTAACTAAAACATCAGAATGCTTTATCTTAAGTGAAGATAAGTAACTCAAAGAGAAGTTGTCTCCCTTTGTCAAAATGTGTCATTACACAGAATGTCAGTTATGTAGAGTCTAAAATCATAAAATGCATATTTTATGCAAATATTTGGATAAATTTTTGCATACCCCTACAAACGAATTTTAGGACGGGTATATAGGAGTGAGCTTGTCGGTTTTTGGTTTCTGTATAACTCAAGAAAGGCTTGACATATTCAAATAATTTTTGGTACCCATGTGTAACATAATAGAATACAGGTCAAGTTCTATGTTGGTTAGAAACCACAACATTTTGACAGAGTTATGGCCCCGTTTTGACTTAAAATTCCCTAAAAACATGATTTCCGGATGATAACTTAAGTATGGCTAGACATATTCAAATAATTCTTGGTATACATGTGTAGCATCATAAAATATGGGTCAAGTTCGACTTTGGTTACAAACCACTAAATTTTGACAGAGTAATGGCCCTTTATTTGACTTAAATTCCCTAAAAACATGGTTTGCTGGTGAAAACTCGAGAATGGCTTGACATATTTAAATAATAATTGGTACACGTGTAGCATCATAAAAATACAGGTCAAGTCCGACTTTGGTTAAAAACCACAAAATTTTAACACACTAATGGCCCCTTTTTGACTTAAATTCCCGAAAAACATGGACAATAACTCATGAAAGGCTTCACATATTTAAATTATTTATGGTACATAGGTGTAACGTCATAAATTACAGATCAAGTTCAACTTTGGTTACAAACCACTAAATGTTGACAGAGTTATGGCTCCTATTGAAATTAAATTTTTCCCAATACACTGTTGACAATTCACAAATTATAGCATTCTCTTTGTCCATTTCTTTCGAATGGATGCCATAGTTCTGTGACAAGGCCATATTGTGGGGGTATATCCGTCACTCATGTGACAATTCTAGTTAGGTAAAGCGTTAAATAAAAAATGTTTGTTTTAGGTTACATAACCAAAAAAAATTAGAGTAGGTAGGTAGGAATTAATTTTTATGCCCCCGGCATCTTGATGCGGGACGCATATAGTGATAGTCAAGTCAGTCCTTCCGTCCGTCTGTAACAAGGTTAAGTAGATTTTACCGTTTGTTCTAGCACCAACACAGCTTGCTACAACACTTGGTTACTTGCACAGTTTTTGCTTATGACCATTCCCTATCCACTCATATAACCCAACTTCCCTTTGACCTTCACCTTATTTGCACGTAGAATAATTGAAATTTGCGGTTTTTTTGTTAACTAGATTTTACCGTTTCGTCTAGCACCGACACCGTTTGCTACAACACTTGAATTCTTAACACAGTTGTTGCTTATGACCATCCCCAATCCACCCATATCACCCAACCTCACTTTGACCTTGACCTAATTTGGACTTGTAATAATTCAAAACTGCCATTTCTTGGTTAACTAGATTCTACCGTTTCGTCTAGCACTATCACCGCTTTCTACAAGACTTGGATATTTACACAGTTGTTACTTATGACCATTCCCCATCCACCCATATCACCCTTCCTCACTTTGACCTAGACCTAATTTGGACTAAGAAATGGGCTATCCAGCACCGACTGGGGGGCATGTGTTTATCAAACACAGAATCTTGTTTTTATTTTTAGTAAACTGTCAACTTGAAGATTCTAAAACTGAATTTATATTCAAAACATTTGTTATATAATCATTAACATTGTTTAAATTGGATTATATCAAAACTGAACACTTATTTAACCAAAAACATTTAATTATTGAAAAACTTTAATAAAACAACCCCGATAAAATGTTCTAGGGTCAGGGCATTTTTTTAGGGTATGTTGGGTAACCTGAAACAAATTATTTTTTGCTTATGGTCTTAGCTTTACATACAATTTAATATTTAAAATCTTTTTAAAATGTGCGTTCTATACTAACACAATTTCAGAAAGCTGCCTTACTATTGAATTTACACTCGAAAATCTTTGAAAAAAATCTTAGTCTAGTTTAAGGGCGCTCTTATAAGACGGGTCCCCAACTTTTTAATGTAAATTGGAGGTAAATAATACAATACATGCATTATACAATACATGCCATTACTGAGTCACAAGTCATTTTTAGCTCGACTAGCTTTTAGCCCCCCCCCCACCCCACCCCCCCCCCGTCGTGATAAGCATGACGAGACAGTGTCTCGCAGAAGAACCAGGTCCCTGGCCCCAAGGTTAAGGTCACAACACTTTGTTTGGAGCATAACTGTCTAGCATGGATGGATTTTCAAATAACTTGGCAGGAGTGATAAGCATGATGAGATGAAGAGTCGCGCGCAAGAACCAAGTCCCTAGAATCAAGGTCAAGGTCATGATTTAAGTTCAAAGGTCAAATCCTTGCTACTTTGTCCATAGCATATCTTCGGTAAGTATGGATTTTCAAATAACTTTGCATAAGTGATTAGGATGGTAAAACAAGGTGTAGCGTGCAAGAACCAGGTCCCTAGGTCCAAGGTCACAATTCAAGGTCAAAGTTAAGAAATCAATTCTTACCACTAAGTTCAGAGCATATCTTTGTCCAGCATGGATGATTTTCAACGTACTTGGCAGAAGTGATCAGCATGTTTAGACAGTGTTTTGTGCACAAGAACTAGGTCCTAGGTCAGTTCACAATTCAAGGTCAAATATAAGAAATAAATTCTTGACAGTTTGTCTGGAGCACATCTTTGTCCAGCATGGATGGATTTTCTTTTTTTAGTCGTTGAATCATAACCCCTAAATTCCATGAAACCCATATTTTTCAAACGAAATGCATACAAGTTTGCACAAGAATGAAAGAAAGTTGTGGGTGCAAGGTGAAGGTCATACACCTATGGCTAGGAAATTTTGTTTGTTTTGTTTGGATTTTTCGCGGTATTCAACAGTATTTCAGTCATATAACGGCAGCCAGTTAAGCTACTCACACTTCCTGGGTAAGTTGTTTAACAGTACTAAGTGCACATACTTATGCCAGTAAATGACAACTGCCCTACTTGAATCAGAGGTAGGGGATAATGGCTGTAGAAATAATTTCATGACCAATCCCAACACAAGTTATGTGGCCGGGCTGAGAATCGAACCCACGATCCTCGGATTTGTAGTCCAGCGCTCTACCAACTGAGCTAGCCGGCCCGGCTATGGCTAGGAAATAGTGACCTTGATCTTGCAATCCAAAGCAAGGTCTCAATATCTACATATGAAGATTCATTAAAAATCTATATTCGTTCTCAAGTTACTGAGTGGAAACCGTTTTTTAGCTCGCCTGAGCACGAAGTGCTCAATGGTGAGCTATTGTAGTCAGTCTGTGTCCGGCGTCCGTCATCCACATTTTACTTCAGACAACTTCTTCTCTGACACCACTAGGCGGATTTTAACCAAACTTGGCAGGAATGTTCCTGGGATGGTCCTTTACCAAATTCCTTCAAATTATTAAAATATATTGAAAACTGTGGTTGTCATGGCAACCAAAAGCTTAAAAACTGTAAAACTTTAAAAATATTTTTGTCAGAAACCGCTGGCTGGATTTGAAAATATATTTCACAGAAATGGTTCTTGGGTGACCCTCTACCCAATTCCTTAAAGTAATTTTGATTTGTTAAAAAACATGGCTGCCAGGGGGCGGGGCAGTTTTCCTTATATGGCTATATTGAAAACATTAAAAATCTTCTTGTATGAAACCACAGGCTGGATTTCAAAAGAATGTCACAGAAATGTTCCTCGTGTGACCCTCTACCAAATTGCTTGAAATCATTGTGATTTGTTAAAAAACATGGTCGCCAAGGGGCGGGGGAGTTTCATATATTGAAAACTTTAAAAATCTTCTTGTCTGAAACCACTGGCTGGATTTCAAAATAATTTCACATAAATGTTCCTTGGGTGACTCTATCAAATTCCTTTAAATCATTTGGATTTGTTAAAAAACATGGCCGCCAGGGGGCGGGGCAGTTTTCTTTATATTGCTATGTTGAACTGTAAAATCTTTTTGTCTGAAATCACTGGCTAAATTTCAAAATAATTTCACATACTGGTACATGTTCCTTGGGTGACCGTCTACCAAATTCCTGGAAATCATTTTGATTCATAAACAATTATGGCTGCCGGGGGGCGGGACAGTTTTCCTTATATGGCTATACTGAAATATGAAACAATCTTTGTTAAAAGCCGTTAGATGCTTTACATTCAGGTGAGCGACCTAGGGCCATCTTGGCCCTCTTTTATTTTTAGTAATGGTGACCTTGACCCCACCCACCCCATACGCACTTGCAAGTAAGGTCTAGATATAAGGTGTCTACATATAAATGTTCATTAAAATATCTCAATTCTTTCTGTAGGTATTGAGCAGAAACTGTTTGTCTATTTTTAGCTCACCTGAGCACGAAGTGCTTGGTGAGCTATTGGTATAGGGGACCTCCGGCGTTGTCCGCCGTCAAGGTGCCGTCAACAATTTGGACCGTTATCGCGATAGACTACATTTTTTATTCAATCTTGACCTTACTTGCAGTTTGTTTAAGACCATAAAATCTCTGATGGGATTGTTATTGGGTCGGATCACACCAGTAACACCAGAGTTATTGCCCCTTTTTCATGCAAAAAAAGTGCAAAAGTGCCCTTTTCCAACATACAGACTTTATTTTCCATCCAATCTTGATCAAACTTTCACAGTTTGTGTATGACCATCAGATCTCAGCAGACGTCAAAAATGGGCTCTGGTAAAGATCTAAAGCAGAAGAGCAGGGCGCAGCACCCTGCTCCTTTTTGGGTCCCCCCTGCTGCCCCTCGGGGTTGGTCAACACAGAAATGTTAAATATCTTTTTAAATTTAAGATATCTTTGCAAATATTGAATGGCAAATGAATAGACAATGCTTAAAAACCTTGAGCAGAAGCATTAACCTCATGAAAATCCTGGATAAAGCAAAATATTAGAAAATGTGAACCAACTGGTCTGGCTTTCCACCCTGCTCTTTTTAGCAGCACCCTGAACCTTTTTTGATCCTAGATCTTTCCCTATGGGCCAGATCGTGTTTCAAACACCAGAGTGTTTATTAAAAAAATATACAAAAATGGACATCATTCAGGATAGAGACATTTTTCATCCAATCTTCACCTATCTTGCACAGTTTGTCTATTACCATGAGATTACAGTTGAAGTCGAATATAAGCAAGATTGGACCAGAAACACCAGAGTTATTGCCCTTTGTTGGTGAAAAATATATGCAAAAATGGACATTATTCAGGTAGAGACTTTATTTTTCATCCAATCTTCACCAATCATAAACAGTTTGTCTATGAACATAAGACTACAGGTGAAGTAGAATATAAGCATGATCAGGCCAGAAACACCAGAGTTATTGCCCTTTGTGTTTGTAAAAAAACATCAAGTTATGAATGATTGGCTTGCACACACGATTTTTTATTCAATGTTGACCAAACTTACACAGTTTGCGCATCACCATAAAAATTGATTGATAAAATTAGATTTCCAACAGTTGCAAGACTTGCATGCAGTAATTTGAACATGTAACTGTGATGTCTTCAGAGCCTGCATTAACATCATTTATCATCATTGGAAAGAAAATTATCAAAGAAAAAGTAAAACTTTACCTTATAGCACAGCCATCGCAATTATCACATTGCAACTAGTTTTTTTTAAACTGTTTGCGAAAAAGACATCAAAATCTACTGTTTCTGCATTTTACAGAATTGTCAATGACTTAATGAAAAAGGGTCAGGTAAGAACATCGAGAAAAATAATTTGAGCACCATTAGCAAAAAAACGCACATCCACTACCCAACTCATACTTTAGTTAGCCCATTGCACTTACCGATGTTTTGTATCAGATTGATCCTACCCCCACTGTGTATTGTTCAGATACCTTAATTTTCAAACCTGTCAACTGTATGGTCTTCATCTATACCAGTTCTCAGGTGAGCGCTTTGGGCCATCCTTGCCCTCTTGTTATATTTTTAGTAATGGTGACCTTGACCCCCACCCACCCCATATGCAATTCGTCCGCGAGTTAGCGGAAATAAACAGTTGAAGCCGCCACCCCGAGAGCCCGCCCAAACGACATACCCCAATCAAATAACCAACAATTTGTTTTTGAAATATTTGGTTAGAAATGCTCCTTTGATGGGTGTATCTTTGTGACAATGACACTCTTAAAAATATTCAGGTTAAAGTTTGCGTGCAAGTACCTATCTCTAACTTCTACAGATATTCAATAGAAACTTCACCTGTCTTCGGGGGTCATTATGTAAGGTCGCTGACCAAGGCCCATAACTCTGAGTCTCTGACGAGACAGCTCTTGTTTGTTGCTTTTAGAACTCATTTGATCATTGATATCCAGAAGGCTTCATCAGTACTTCGAGGTCTGAATAGCCACTTTGGCTTTGAATTTATCAATTGACGATACCAGTGTGGTCAAATCTGATTAAACATGAAAACAATTACTCAGTATTTATATTTGTTTATAATGTTGCAATGCCTGGAGGTTGCCAAGAATTTTGGGTAAGCAACAACAAGCGCTTCCATTGACAAATGAACTCCGATGAAATGGTCCTTAAGTAAAACAGTGGGCCCTCATTATGACATCCATTAAAATGAAATATTCTACCGGTACACAATTTGATGGAAACAGATTATTTTCCTTTAAATTGGCACCCGTTATAATGGAATATTTAGATTCCAACTTAGACACAAAATATGCAGAACCAATCAATAGAAAATGAACCTTTCCAACCAATGACTTTCAAAACATTTTAATTTGTCGCCTTTGTTACTGATTTACTCTATCATCAGCAGACGTCCGGGGTTTACCCTGATGTACAATTTAGGTGCGATTATTCTTTTCATGGTATAAATTTTAAAACATTTTAGGGTGAACGGATTGTGGGATTGTGTCACGAGAGCTGACTGTGAAGGCTTGGTTAAGTGCTAAGCAAGAATTCCCTAAAATGCCCAGCACATAGATGTACTGAGGTTTGGATACAAATATTTGATAGACTAATATGGATGATGAGACACAGATGACAGGATGAAACGCATAACATCATTTTGCATATGTTCCAAAGAAGCAATTGGAAATGCTAATCCATTCCCATTTAATACACAAGTAGGGGTATACCAGTTAGTCAATACCCTGCAACGTCAGTGGTCTACAACAGAAAACAGACAACTGTTAGGTTTCTTTTATTGGTTAAACAATAACTTTTTAAAATGTTAAGGTGTGAATATTCCATCAGTTAACACAGACACAGAATACATACCAAAGTTAATCCCAAGTGTTTAGAATCCACCAAGATCCTGTGATTAGACATGTCAACAGAAGGGAAGTCTACAAAACGGTTATACAGTGTACAAAATTAATTTCACACAATTGGTGAATTACATTTTAAACTACAATCATGCATCATACAACTTATTGTTATTAAATTTAATAAACATATTACAGCAATAAGATTACGATGAAATTTTAAATAATAAACACATTTGCGGATTGGTATTACAACAATTTTCGTTTGAACACAACGATAAACCATTTACAAAAAATTAAAGTACCCTCAATGTTTGTTCCACCATGTAAGATTAAACATGTACATACTAAAAACACCCACACAGCATCAAAACCAAGTAGATATGTCACAGACACAGATGCCCCCACGATGCATGTTTGGACACAGACAAAGGGGCATGTCGCCAACACTAACTTTTGCCTTCACAATTTTATTTTCATATAGATTGTATAGTGAAAAAAGGACAAAGGGCCATAATTTTGCCAAAATTGGTTGCAGCCAAAATTCCTTTCTTAATGATCAGATGTGAAAGTTTGCACGAAATCCGCCAAGTAGTTAAAGAGAAGTAGAGTCCACAAAATTGTGGGGTGCATAGATTCTAAAGTAGAAAAAATGAAAGGGCCTTAAATCTGCCAAAATTGGTTGCAGCCAAAGTTCCTTCCTTTACAATCATCTACACATATAGATTCTGCAGCTGTGAAAGATAAAGCAAAATCGGCCCAACGGGTCCACAGTTCAAGAGGAGTTTAGCACGCACAAATTTGGGACATACGGACAGACGGATAAGTGCAACAATAAATGCCTCCACTTTGTGGAGGCATAAAAATGTACATGGTACCTATCGTTCTTCTCTAGCTTTTAATACAACCTGGGATGGCTCAGTCAGTATTTGGAGAAAGGTTAATAAGTGCCTTAACTACGCGAGTATTATTGAAAAATGTACTCATTATCTGTGGTACACTACCTCTGGTATTGTCATTTTTAGTTGGGGAAAAATACTCAATTTATATTCACATTTTTATTGACTTGATATAAAAAAGCTCTACTGGTACTTTGAAAGGGTAAGTTATACATTCATTTCCTAAACTTGTATAGCCTATGTGCTAAAATGGTATGTTCTCGATATTACCATATACTTGATGACAGCATGAGATAAGTAACTTTACAGGAAGTCAGAATACTAGAATTGGTGTAATGACAAAATATCAATGGAACACCTTTAAAAATCGAAATTGATAACAATTATGACTATGCTAACAAACGTTTGTACAAATGTTTAAAAATGTCATAATATACAATGAATAAAAAAAGTCAATCAAGATGGCCCTGTGTTGCTCACCCGAGTTTAATGATGGATGACGGACAACCACTGACCACAAAAGCTCACCACTGAGCACTTCATGCTTAGGTGTGCTAACAAATAAATAAATCAGTACATCAATCAAATTATACAAATACAAACAGATCAGCAAATAGTTTACAGGTCTTTTTATCATATCATTTCACAAAATACGTCACACACCGCAAAATTCCGTGTGATCAATTTATAAAAAAAACATGAGTGTAACATATCTGGCCATAGTGAATGCACTACGAATGCAAATACACTTCACATGGATTGAGCTAAAAGAATTGACAAGTGGAAGACAAGTGTTGGGACATCATAATCCAGCTGACTCCCTAATAACTTAAACCACATAAAATACTTGGGCAAAACATCAACTATTTGGTCCACATGACCAGTTCACATGTATCTTCACAATAACTACTGGTATCTTGACACTGTGCAGGATATCTGGTATACAAATGTTTGCTATTTAGCATCTGCATCAAAAACTTTGTATCTGTTAGTGTTTAAATAATTCTAGTACTGTTATTGAAATTCATTTGGTAACTAATGATAGTCGAAATGGTGAAAACCTTCAAAAGCTAACACTACATCTACAATAAACAGGCATGTTAATTCAGTCCAAGTATCAGAGAGCCAATAATTTCCAAATATTACTTGTCAATGTTAACAGACATTCTGTTTTTGTAATGACAAAAAGATAAACAAGAAGTCATTTTCATCCAAAAATTTAGTCTTCCACAGCATTTAATTTTAAATCTGTATGACTTAACTTATTGTTTGGCGTATGGCCCTACAGAGGCTCTGCATATGCACTGTGTTCCCACTTCGGTTCAATCACAATGAGCCATACAATAATGTTTAACCAATATATGATATGTTACATGTTATAATCAATATGATTATTATATACACACACATAAAACAAATTGTGTTTGTGATACACTAGAAGTTCTGCTTTATTATCCAAAAATGACCAAACGAACTACATTTGCTTAATGAAAGCTTTCTTTACAAATTCCCACAGTATGAACATACAACAAGAGCATGCTATAACATACATACATGCATGCAAAGCAATACTGGTTTTATTGAGGTCTGAAGCAGTGAAACCTGCATTGAGTCTCATTGTGCAGTCAATCACAAGAATGTTCAATCTTTCACAAACATGTTCAATCATTACAAGAATGTTCAATCTTTCACAAGAATGTTAAATCTTTCACAAAAATGTTCAAACTTCAACAAGAATGTTCAATCTTTCACAAGATTCACAATCTGCAACAAATCCTGAATGTTCAATCTTTCACAATATAAATTACAATCATGCACAAGCTTGTATTAAATCAACACTCCCACAAAGCCTCGCAATATTTCTGTCATAAACATGGGCACAATAAATACATGTAACTGTACCTCTTACAAACCAGTTTTAAAAACACACTTTATTCAGTACATGCTGTCACAAATTTAAAAAGAAACTGGGAAATGAGATACATGGCGAAGTGACATGGCGCAACATTTTACAGTACAATTATTGGATAAAACTGTAGATTAATTTTTATATGATTGACAATTGTGGAAAACTCGATTACCTCCTGAAGAGTTCACAATGCTTGTTTGAGACCAGAAAACCTATATGTGTCTGTACATTTAAATTTAAGCTAGAATTAAAACAAAAATCAAATGGTTTTATGTAAAGATGTTCAAGATTATAAATTGCAACCTGCATGCAAACTGTCCAATATACATGTATGGCAGACATTCAGTGATCCCAATTGTTCACCTTGCACTTTAATACCAGAGGAATATACGAGTATTACGGCATGTGTTTTTTTTCCAAAAAGCTACAGAAGACTGTCTTAGTTGAACATTTGTTCCAGCCATTGTTCTTTGCTTTATTTTCATTGACATACAAAATACAGTGTAACATGTTGCTGTTACTGTCGTTCTAGCAGAAAATGCATGTTTATAAATAACATCGATCTAATAAACACAGTCGTCACACGGATCAAAATGGATCTGTGACCTTGGACTAACGGTATTGTGCTAACAATCAGTGTATTTAGACTTGTGTCCTGCTAGTCAGTGTTTACGTATAGACTGGCTGCTCTGTGTGGTGCCAATACTCAGTGAGGAAAAGCCACTGGTACTCGACTGCAGGCTGGTCATCGAACCCCTGAAATCAGACGTGGTTTGTTTCCAAATAAAAATCCAAAACACAACAGGCATTTTTCAGAGGCTACAGATGGGGCCTTGGTCCTTGGTTTAGGGGGGAAATATCATAACAACATTTGGTAAAGGGGAGCACAATATCTATGTGTAAAGTAATTGGCCCTCAGTTTAGGGGGAAAACATCGTAAAATATGTGGAACAAATAATTAAGTGGAACACAATATCGAGGTGTAAAATCAACTATGGGGAAAGTGCCGGGTTTCAAAGATTATATGCTAGAGGAAGACACCTTTAAATGGCCCCTGCTATATCACGTAACCATTTTCTGGACAATTTTATTTTGCCTAAATATCAAATTGTCAAAATAGCATAACAAGAAAATATGCCTGTACCTGAAAACCTCTGAGGGCAAGAGCTCTGTATAGTACATGACTTTTGACTTGTGGGTGGAAAGTGAGAACTCGAATGATGCCTTGGTAGAATCAAAGTGCTTCCACTGAAGAATGTAACTGCCCGGTGTGCTTACAACGTGGGAACCCTGGGTACAGAAAAAAAATTAATAATGTCTCTATAAAGCTTCAATAACCAATGACAGCATTCAATTTGTTACCATTGCTTGTACACTGTATGATAAGAAGTCAACATTTACGAATAAAATATAAGTACATATAAATACAATAATCCTGGAATTATGCTGATAACAATTGACTACTTCTGTTAGTTCTCCGAATATTAAATTAAAATCCAGTACACAGAACTCGTAATTCAGCTTAATCTTATTTAGCTTGATCATGTCTAAATTGTATGCTGTTTTCCTGGGTAGAATCAGTACTTGATGTCTTGGAGAGTAGGGCACTCTGAGAAGGAATTTCCCAATCTCACAATCACAAAGTGCACACTACATTCATTACACCACAGAACTAAGGACTAAAATGACCTCCCCAAACCTGCACACTGTCCCCGTCCCTGCATATATGAGGTGGCTCCACTATACTCAGGTCTGGTCCCACCTGCATGCTCTTGTCTATGTACTGCGTGCTGACCACGTGGCCCCCCACATGGTGCGAGTGCTCGTACGTCTCCTTGTTCAGCACGCTCTTGCAGCGGAACACGGTGAAGGTTACGTCCCCTTTCAGGATGTCAAAATCCCAGGTTATAACACAGCCTCTTTGAGGAACATTCATAAGGACCTGAAAATGTGTGATGTATGGATAAAGTTTGAATTATTACAATTTAATAACTGACTGTAGAAAACAAAAATAGCACAGTAGCATTTAAATAAAGATTTGGCTTATTCTGACCTTTACTCTAGAATTTAAATATGTCTATCTATTAGTTTGATACTTCCATAAATTCAACTGACCCTATAGTTATAAAGACAAGAAGACAGAAGCTGCATCAAACCTCTGGTCATATAACAGCAGTTTTACAAATCAATGCTTATCTCCTATCCAACCCACCTCGTTGGGGTATTCCTTGATGACAAATGTGGTGGTGTAGGGGCTGTTGCTGACCATGAGGGGAGGCTCGTCAGGGGACCAGTCCATAAACTCCTCCTTGTACAGAGACTTGGGAACCATGGCACCCTCCGGCACATCACACTGCGGAATTCGACGCAGAAGTAATATTGGCATCAGACATATGTACCTTTCCATGCGTATGTTTGCCAAAAATGTTAACCGGTATATACACATCATTTATGAGAAGTTTTACATTAATTCTGCCTTTTTAACCTAAATATAATAATATTTTATAGATACCTTTGCAGGCAGACAATTAAGAATTTATTTAATTACTGACCCACTTAAAATGATAAAAGTCTGACATGTTTATGAAATATTACACTTTTCAAACAATGTAATACTTCTGTCTAGACATATTGTTTATCAAAACGATGAATGTAGATCAGGGCCCAGTTGCTCAAAACTTTAACGGCCGGTTAAGCTAACAGCCTGTTAACTTTAGATGTAAATAAAACTAATATTGCAAGCAACTCGCTTATGAAGCATTTGACAATTATTTGAGCATATCAATTTATTTAGAATAAATGCAGATTTTAAAATTTTAACATTTTATTTACATCAAAAACTTCATCCAAAAGTTAACGGCTGTTAGCTTAATTGTCCGTTAAAGTTTTGAGCAACTGGGCCCAGATTAACTGATTCTAACATAATGAATAAAATAATGATACTGCACTTACATAGCATTCTCCGCCCAGAAAATCTGGTATATATTTTTTGTCTATGAAGTCCACCAGACCACCAGGGCCTTGGTAGTCATTGCCACCATATATCATGAACTTCTTGCTAGTGTTCTCGTCAATGAATGGACTGACCAGCGTCCAGAGGACCGGAAACACTCGCGGGGCTCGCACGATTAGCAGACGACCCATCGTCTCCGGGTAGTTGGCCTCGACAATTTCAATGATGCGAAGAAGTGCTCTAATTCCTGGGCGCCACAAGTGCCTCATGCTCAGCCCTTCCAAATCCACAATGCAGGTGCAAGCACTGGAACAAATACAGATAAATTAAATCAGTTTCAGCATCCATCAAGTGCATTTACTTAGGGTTTCAGTGTTTTTAACACGTTAATCTGACAATCTACTCATATGTGTACCTACTTCACTTTCTTTTACAACTATGGGTCTTAAATTTTGCTAGTACTATCATGGAACATTTTGTTCTTGAAGACGGGTTTTAGCCTTAATTAATATACACTACCAATAAAGTGGGAAACTACTAAAATGACAGTTTTGTTAACAAAATTTAATCGTAAAAGATAATTCTGATACTGGAGTGGCATCTGGATATATGGCTAGTTTGACACTAGATATCTTGGGAAGGGTACAGTTAGCTTTTCTTCTGTTAATAGCATAACACAAAAGCAGCATATTACTTATAATATTAATGAACACCCATCACACTAGGTATGTTATCTGCAGTTCCCCTCTTGAACTTACCAGCCATCATATCAGACCCAATCAAGCATGCATTAAAATGCTCTGCCATCAAAATTAAAGACATTTAATACAAAACTATTTCTATTGGTACCTTATCTATAACTATATTGATCATTTAAACAATCTGAGTAAAATCAGATAAACTGTTAAAAGTTTATTTTGGTCATAGAAAGCATTAAAGACTTTATTAATCGTTTATTTTGTTGTTGTTCACAAACAAAATTAAATAAAACAACAGTGGTTTAATAACACACTTTCTATTAACTTTAATTATTGAATACATCATGGGGTATTGACAAAATAAAGATAAAGTCATGCTGAATAACAAAGCTCTTTATTATTGTGAGAAAAACAACAAACGTTAAATATATGTGGTGCGTCATGAGAAATCTGGTCTTAATGCATGTGCGTAAAGAGTCGTCCCGGATTAGCCTGTGCAGTCCGCACAGGCTAATCCAGGACGACACTTTCCGCTTTTATGGTATTATCTGTTTTAAGGAAGTCTCTTCTTAACATAAATCCACTGTCGGCGGAAAGTGCCGTCCCGGATTAGCCTGTGCAGACTGCACAGGCTAATCCGGGACGACACTTTACGCACATGCATTAAGACCGGTTTTTCCACGACTACCCTCAAATCATGCCTTTTTAATTTTCTGTATCTTTTTTGGATCTACATGCCGAGTTTCTTTGGCATAAAGCTGACTTTGAGGCCACCGATTGTTGGGATGTGAAATGGGGGATTTGCATATAACGCTACTTGCAACAAGGAATCTGCATGACTTTTTGCATATTTCTGTTGCTTGGCGCATGCTCATTTTATTCACACCACAACATTTTAGGTAGACTATCTCACCACATTGAACATTTTTAAATCAATTACTGTGTGTTTGAAGATATCCATGTGCCCGTTTGCCTACAGTGAACTACATGTACAATTTTCAAGAAAGTTAGAAACATAGGCGTAATTAACCAACAGATAAGAGAGCATTTATATTAACCAGTAGAGGCAAGAATGCATATAGAGCTAAAAAAAATAATTTCATTGATATGAGAAATAGACTCTAAACTCATTATACAAATACATTATTTTTATAAACATATTGGTGAGAATTCTGCTATTGCTGACTACTTACCCAACAACTCCATTCATCCTTAAAACGTGACAAACATTCATTCAATACAGCAAAATTCTCTTGCATTCTAGCTTAGCCAACCAACTATGTCTATAAAGACTTCCTACACCTGTACAGAGGAATCAGTTCAAAGTATTTATAGTTCTTGAATCTGTTCATTTGGCAGATTAGATAGTCAGAAAAGATGTAAAGTTACTTGTTATGTATGTTAGTGACATTTCTTTCCATAAGAAACAGGTGAACGTTGATTTATGGATACCGATGGTGAAAAAAGATGTAAGGGCTAAGGCTGTCGTGTGAAAACCGGGATTAATGCATGAGCGTAAAGAGTCGTCCCAGATTAGCCTGTGCAGTCCGCCTGAGTGGATTTATGTATAGAAGAGACTTCCTTAAAACAGAAAATACCATAAAAGGGGAAAGTGTCGTCCTGGATTAGCCTGTGCGGACTGCACAGGCTAATCCGGGACAACACTTTATGCACATGCATTATTAAGTCCGGTTTTCCCCTGACACGCCTCATATCAATATATATTAAGTGGCAAGCATTCAAAGACTATACATAAAACAACGAAAATATATTTACCAGTAATTATTAAATGTAATATACATACTGACACCAAATAAATAGTAATTAATGATGTGTTTTAATGATATTTTAGTTAAACAACAATAAAGAATAATGTCTGCCCCAGGCTACATGAAGCTGCACTCTAAACGCTGAGGAAAGCATCAATAATATTAATAAGAAATTAGTTCATACGAGACAGGGTGTCCTCTTTGCTTGGTAGCTTCGCTTGCCCTTCTTAAGCCTTCTTCATTGACCCACAGCACCTGTTTTGAAAAGACCCATGTAGCAAACTGCACACAGTAACATCCAACTGACAAATTGCTGTTAGTTGCCTAACAGTCTTTCACAGACCGTGAAAAGGGTGTTTAAACGAATAAAATTATTTTTACAATATACCTCCCACAAATCAGGAGGTTCTGACTTTCTGAATGGAAAGATAACAGCATTCAATCAAACACTGTTAACCTGCCCTGATATACCAGCAAATATATAACTACTTAATATGGATTAAATATCTGCCGAAATTTGTGTCTGTCAGAGAAATAACACTTCACCGTATCTTTTGAGTATCAATATAATGTAGTCTAATTTGTGAGACGTGCAGCGAATTTAGTGTTACTTTTTATACAGGGCTTAATTCGCTGGAACGTCTCATCGCCGAAAGACCATTTATGTGGTGGAAACCTAAAAGTTTAAATTTTCATAAATTTCCATTATTTGCGACAATCAAGTTATATATCAACTTATTTTACTTAAACAACACCTAAACTGCTTAACATGTGCCGAAATTTACCTAGGAAATGCGTTTAGTTCCGATTTAAACTTTCATATAAATCTACATTCATGTACAGTCCACCATGTTTACCTTGCCTTGTTTAACCCTTCAAATATGCTTCATCCAATCGGATGATGAATGATATAATTGAATGACCAATCGAAATGACGCAATCGTTTCAGTGTAGCAGAATATCGATTAAAGTTTACACAGTGAAGGACAGCGAGATGTGTTGAAAATGCAATAGTGTGTAGGTTTAAATTGGTGTTGCATCCAAAATGGAAGTGTTATCGTACAAATATTTATGAAACATTATTGAGGAATAAATTCTCTTCGCAGGTATGTAAATTTTATTAAGAAATATTAATGCTAACCATGCTATTTCAGCGCAAGAAAGTATTGACGAAAATCCTGTCACTACTCTATAGACATATAGGGTGAAATTTCCACCCCAGAATTGGTCTTTCCCCGGTTAAGCTCCGCCAATATTGCCCATATAAAAAGTAGCTCAATACTGGCACAGCGCCTAACTTCTTATGCTACAATATAATGCAATTTCACAATTTTGTAAGCATACAAGCCAAAGAATTTCACTGTAGACTGAGCACAAAATGAAAATTTTTTAACAAACGTATTACAAATTAGATGTTGTCACTTATTTACATAGATTAAAAGTGTAGTTTGTGCTAAACAAAGCCTTTAAATTTGAATTTCACATTTGAATTTTAAGGTTTATGACAGACAGCAGAGTACATACAGTGTAGTGTTGAAATTGTGGTCAATCTTACATGCTTGAGAAGGTTCTCCTCTCCCACTGCCTTCAGGAGTCCCTTCACATCCATCAGCCCCAGCCGCAACACATACAGGGGCCGACCATCTGTAATTGGAATAGTGTTGTTCACAACTTAAGAACAAAATAACAAGTAGACCAAGCAAACTGGGCATCACTGTACAGGTTTTCAAAGCAATATCATTATAACCAATGTATTATCAATAGTATTCAATACACTTCATAAATTTTAATGAAAATATCAAATGGCACCAAACCAACAAAGAAAAATTGAACTTCATTAGGAATTATTTAGACTTAAAATATAATTGGGAGGCAGACAAACAACTTGCTAACCATTTATTAAATTAAAGAACATACACATTTCCAAACACAAAGATTTTACGACTGGACAGTTGGCTTCTCATTTAGGTCAATGGTGAATGGCAGGTTTGTGAATTGAGGAGGTGCAATATCACGTAGCACTGTTACATATACGGTGACAGTCGTGGGCATTCGTATAAAGATAAATTACAGAAAGGAGTGCCGACCTTTATCTGAGTAGTGCCAGCCGCCAGTGTAGTACTTGGTGAGCACCTCTGGAGGCTTGTATGTGTGCAGCAGGTGGTCGACGTTGTGCAGCTTCCTCCAGGCCAGCGAGTGGACCAGCATCTCACGAGCCTTCTCAAAATTGAAGTCTCTAGCTCTCAGGAACCGCAGGATGTGGGCATCCTTTGGAATCTACCACAATCAGGCGTAAATTACCATGAATTTATTGTTACATTCTAACTTCGTATCTTCAATAGGTGACAATTACAGTACATTAAACTATAGAAATAGCAGGGCTTTCATTAACTTTAAAAAACTGGAAGTTTGAACTTTCTGGCCTCTGATTTTGGAAGTTTTGCTGATAATATTTGGATGTTTTGACAGTATTGCGTGACATAAATATGTACATTACAATTTTCACAGCATACATCACTACTCTATTATTTTACTACAGGCATGTTTTTTCACTCCATGTAGTTTTTGTCAGACCTATAGTAAACTTTAAATTATAATCAGGGCTCGCATTAAGGTTAACATTTTGGAAGTCCTCACTTCCAACGGTTGGCTATTGGAAGTCATGAGCATTCTTTTTACTTTTTCATCCTTATATGGGACTTCCATGGATCAAATATGGAAGTCCTGTGACAACAAGAGCTGTCAGAGGACAGCGCGCTCGACTATTCGACGTATTTCAGTTGGTACATATTTTGGATAGTGAAAGGGGCATAAATTTGTTAAAATACAATATTTTTAAGTGAAGCCTCGTATAGTTTATAAATTTTTGGAACACAAACTTTAACCACAAAGTCTGTGTAAAAAGTGGGCTTACTCTGTTAAAATACAAAACAGAGTTATGGGTAATGTTGCCCCTGATCCCTGATACTAGAGTTGATGACAAAGGTTAGTTCCAAGTTTCAAGTGAATAACTTACGTAGTTTTGAAGTAAGAAAGCTTTTGAATATAAACTTTAACCAGAAAATCTAAGTGAAAAAGGGGCATAACTCTGTCAAAATACAAAACATAGTTATGGGTAATGTTGCCCCTGATACTAGAGTTGATGACAAAGGTTAGTTCCAAGTTTCAAGTGAATAACTTATGTAGTTTTGAAGTTACCAAACTCTTGAATATAAACTTTAAACAGAAAACTAAGTGCAAAGGGGGCATAACTCTGTCAAAATACAAAACATAGTTATAGGTAATGTTGCCCCTGGTACTAGAGTTGATGATAAAGGTTAGTTTCAAGTGAATAACTTATGTAGTTTTGAAGTTACAAAACTTTTGAATATAAACTTCAAACAGAAAATCTATGTGAAAAAGGAACATAACCAGGGCACTAAAATTATATTTAAAGGCACTCGTCCTGTAGAACGGGTACCAGTAATTTTTAACTTGTCCTATTGTGATTTTAACTCGTCCTATGCAAGTGTCTGGTTTATTTAATTTACAATGTGTGCTTGCCATGTTTTTGTATGTTTTAATATAACCGTATTTCTATTATGTATAATATTAAATAAACAAGACATTTAAAACTGTTGTTTATTTTCGATCTTGACATTTCAATGGTTTACTGATTACTTTCCTCCTCACTATCACTGGATAGCACTGACACATAGTCCACCTTGTCTTTTGGTTTTCTTGGCCCAGGACATTTGTGACCTTCAACATGCCTCGATCCCTTGCCAGAATGAAGCCATTTCACAATGCTGTCTGTGGGATTGTACTCATTGACGCTGGGTCCCTCTGTTTTAATTCGAAGGAGTGCGCTCAGTGTCTCCTGCTTATGTGAAGTTCTCAGCTGGGATTTGATCTGATTCATGTGGCTGGAACCTCTTTCACACTCAGCTTACCTAGGGGACACTGTAAGCATGATGGCAACCAGTGGCAAGATATGGCTCAAATGTTCAACATCTTGATTAGACAGAATGCTCTCATAAGCCTCGGCTACAGGTCTGTTCAAATTTCTGGACATGTACTGTTTCAAGTCTAACCATTCCTCAACTGCAGAATCCCTCTCTTCTTCAGTCAATAAGGGCCCATACAAATCAACTAGTTTCTCCATTTCCTCATAACCATAGCTCCTAAATTCTTCTGAGTTAGTGTCTTTGTTGGGCCATTGGTGGAAGTCAAACACTGAAAACAGGAGTGGGGCTTACTGCTCAGATGATTGATGAATCTCTCTTCTAAGAAGGACTCGGATGCTGTCAGCAATTCATCAATATTGTTCAGTATCTGCTGCTTGGAACTATTGTGTCCATTTGTCATTTCAATTTCTCCAAACTTGCCGTCCTCAGTCTCACTTAGGAATTTTCTCAGCCTTTTCCACTTCTTGATTTCATAGCTGTAAACCTCTCTTTGAGCTCATTCACTCTTCTTGCAACTTCAGAAATCAAACACTTTCTCTTGAAACAGGACAGACCCTCAGCCAGAAGATCAGTCCAATCTATCATAGTGTATAAACATCAGGAACTTAAGAGATTTCATTTCTTGCAAGTAACTCCTGGCTTTGCTTGAGTTTTCATCTCTACCTGTAGATATTATGTCCTGTAGGTGTATAATGGTGATGTCACAGTTATCTAGTATAGCCTTCAGGGCTCTATTCTGACTTGCAACCCACCAAACTTGCTGTATACCCCCATAATGTTTCAACTCGTGGTCAAGACTTGACGCTATTTCATGAAGTTCGCGCCTTCGCTTTGGAGAGTAATAGTAAAGCTGAAAAATACCCTTCAGCACTCTTTCAAAATCCTTCAAGTACTTGATATCTTTCTTAGCATCACAGACTGACAGTTCAAGATTATGTGCAACACAATGTACAACTGTGATATACTCATCACAATTAGGACCTTTCTCCCCTCTAGCTTCATTAATGTGTCAGCAATTTTACAGCTCCACCTTTATGACCCAAGTTCACAGCTGCACCGTCTGTATTTATGCCTATCAGCTTTTCACCCAATCTCTCTGTTGAAATGTCAATACTCTCCATGGCTTTTAAAATTCCTTGTTTGACCCCTTCAGCGTGTCCATGTTCAAGGTCCACAATCGCTGCCAATTCCGTTTGTACCATCCCATCTGACCCTACAAATCGAACGTAAACAATTTCTTGCTCACATATTCCTCTGTCAGTTGACCCATCTGACAAGATACTTATGAAACGGGCTTTAGACACACTCTCTGCTGTCTCATCTTTCAGTGTATCTGCAATGTTAATGCAAAACTCACGGCACGCTTTTTCATTAAGGTAGTTAGTACCAACAAAAACACCATTTTTCTTCTGCAGTTCTAATATTTATGGGAATATCCTGAAAGATTCATTTTGCTTAGCAATACAATATGCAGTGTTGAATAGTTTTTCATACATTACACTGTTTTTCTCATCAGTTTTTCGAACTGAAGGAGCCATTTCTGACGTAGAAGGGTTACTGAGGACATTGTGTCTTTCAATGCATTTCACATGTTTAACACTTTTATCATGAACTTTAATGTCTCTTTTCTGAAATTCTTCGAAACACCCTTAAACAAAAGAAGAATCAGAGTCAGCAATAGCAGGAAACTGCCTGCAAATGTCACAATATAGAATACCATTATCAAATTTGGCCCACAAAAATTCTTCCAACCATGCATCCTGAACGAGCCGCGTACGTTTTGCAGAATCATACTTTTTCTGACTCAGCTTTCTCTTTTCTTCTTTAGTGTCCACACTCCGTTTTCAGAGTCCCCACCACCTTGCATATATTTTGGAATGTCCGTTGACATTTTTGTTTTGCAGACGCTAAACTAACACTGACGTAATGCAAGAAGTCACAAAAGCGGATACGCAGGTTTTATTCTATAAGCTATGGATGTATTTCTTATTAAATCGCTTCAACCATATATCATTTAGCGAATATAATTGTCTATGCCAAGCTACGGTTGATTTATTTATTTTCTGCATTTACAATCATTTTCCATTTAAATAAAAATAAATTTAGGAAAGGTGTACCGGGCAGTGGCATACTATTACAGAGCTTTTCCGTCTTTTACACTGAATAAATGACGTCATAAGCAATTGTGCGATAACTATCGAACTACCCGATTAAGCGTCCTAGCAACGACAAGTGCTCGCTTCCTTGATTGGCCAATACATTAAACAAGGAAGACAATTCGTTCTAGTTTACGCTATTTCTCAGTGCATTTGTTTCCATTTTTATTAAATGATACAGAGTGCCTCTTGTCATATCATACGTAGATTTAAAGAAAAACGGTAGATTTTGATCGATGATTGATGCGTATTTGTAGCCAGATAATTGTTGTCTCATTAATTCCTGTCAGATTTAAGTTACGGCTATCAAAAAATGCACTTGTCCTGTCGGGCGACCAGCCAGGAAATTCGGCTCGTCCGTAATCAATAACTACTCGTCAGAAAGAGCGGACGAGTGGAATTTTCGTGCCCTGGACATAACTCTATCAAAATAGAAAACAGACTTACGGGGAATGTTCACCCTGATACTGGAATTGATGAAAAAGGTATATATTAAGTTTCAAGTGAACAGTTTTTGTAGTATTGAAGTTACAAAACTTTTGAATATTAACTATTAACAAGAAAATCTATGAGAAAAAGGGGCATAACCCTGTCAAATACAAAACAGAGTTATGGGGAATGTTGCCCTTGATATTGGAGTTGATGACAAAGGTTAGTTCCAAGTTTCAAGTGAATAACTTATGTAGTTATGAAGTTACAAAACTTTTGAATATAAACTTTAACCAGAAATTCTAAGTGCAAAAGGGGCATAACCCTGTCAAAATACAAAACAAAGTTATGGGGAATGTTGCCCCTGACACTGGAGTTGATGACAAAGGTATATTCCAAGTTTCAAGTGAATAACTTATGTAGTTTTGAAGTTACAAGACTTTTTAACCAAATTCAGACGTGGACGCGTACGCCGACGCCAAGGGTAGTAGGAAAGCTCATCTTTTCTTCGAATAGTCGAGCTAAAAGCTGAGAGTACATTACTCCTACACTTAATGCAAGCCCTGGAAATAGTGAAAGTGCCGAGCTTGGTACACCTTAGCTTTGTGAATTTTCAATAGCAAGAGCTGTCTGTAAACTAGTTATGCCCCCTCTAGGTTAGGAGCAATCTTGAAATAAAATATCAATGAAGATTAGTGAATGACAACTGTTGGACATAGGAAGCAGAAACTGTTAAAAAGGCCAATTTAAGATAAATCACGGGCCATAACTCTGCAGTTCATGGGGCATTTTGGTTGGTCATCAAACTTGTCTAAGATAATACAACCTAAAAAATGTTCAAATTTGGTGATGTGATGAAAACTGTTGGACTTCCAGAGCGGAAACAGCTAAAAAGGCTAGTTTACATAAATTTAAGGTAGAAAGACCCTAATGTGACTTTTTTCAGACCTTGATTTTCTTCTTATCTTTGATAATTAAATCTATTATGAGACTAAACTGTGAAATATAAACAAAATCTAACCACACGTTTTGACAAAAATGTGATTTTTCTTATAACACCTCATTTTTCTACTTCAACCTAAAGTTCTGATGGGGTACACTTACAAAAATGACTGACATATGGTCAAAATGTATTTAATTTATTCCCGAATAGCTTTAATTTATACGTTAAAGGTGTATCTTATGAAAAAGTATAACAAACATAAGTACTTAAGTTGGCCAACAATACATTAAATTTGGCTAAGCATATGGTAAAAAACAACAGATTTCATTACAGTAAAAATACGCCAAACACCAATTCTTGTTATTGTTTTTTTACTTTTATTTCATAGTATGTCAAAATCAGTAATACCAAAATATAATATAACCTTATCTGAGAGGAAAAGGGTATAAATTGACATAGGTTCACCACACAAATCTCAAGGTATAACATTTGGACTGAAGCAACCCTATGTTATAAAAAAAATAAATATGAAAAATAAGACAAGTAAAAAAGCAAATATTTTCCATGTTAAAATATTGTTTTTCTCTTATAATTCTAACCTATAAGCAGTATCGATATTAAATAAATTATTTTTGCATTAATGTTAAAGAAATAGTGTTTTGTGTAAACATTTTAAATACAAATGTAACTAGCCGAGGTTCACATATCCTTGGTTACCAAATTCAGAAAAATAATAAACATTTTTTATAAGTGTTAGTTTCAAAAAATTCAATGGACATTTTCATTACATTGGGTTAACAAGAGTTTCAAAAAACTGGCAAATCTGTGTGATAACTTCATCAAGACTCTTCTTGACGCTTGTGACTATTGGTAAAATGTCACTGTTTTTGGATAAAACGGTGTCTCTTAGACCATTCTCATCATTTCACAGATACATAATTTTCAGATGTTTTTTACAGCGGTAGATCTCATCAAAATTCCTCAGTGGAACAGGCCCAAGTTTACACAATGAATAGTATTTTAAATTATCCAACAGAACACCAAACTCGATCACCTGACGTCCCGCTCTCCACCCATCTCGACTGACTATTTTTCCAAGTTTTTGGTGTGAATGAATGTTATTTCACAGCAAGGAGCACGTATCTCCTTTACGCAGGTATTTTTTATACGAATTATTATGTTCAATAATACTAATAATCCTTGGACGTTTATTATTTTAACTTAAGTGTAAGGAAATACACCAGAAATATCGCGAAAATGTCATGATTAAATGTAAACAGAAAATCCCAACAATGACGTCATTTGAAGGTATTCCCCATGTCCGAGTACCTTGTTTGTCTTCAAACTACTTTTTACTTTCATCTTTAAAGACAAATAAGCATTTATTTTAAACATTTAATTGAAAATAACTCAACATTCCAAAAGTAATGTTTATTTTGCGAAAATAATTTCTGTTTTGGATCAGATTGATAAGATTTAGGGTTAACGGCGAATTGGCCGAAGTTAACCGATATTTCGCGAGTATTTCCGAAGTCATTAGGATCTTTCTACCTTAAGGGCCATAACTCCACAGTTACTAAGATGATTTGGTTGATTATCACACTTGACTGAGATATGAAGCTCACAAAGATTTTCACCAAGTCTGATGAAGATCGGATGAAAACTGTTTGACTTAGAGAACAGAAACGACTAAAAAGGCCTATATTAGAATATTCAAGGGCAATAACTCCACAATTCCCAAGGCAATTTGGCTGATTATCGAACTTGGCCAAGATATCATGCCCATAAATGTACCTTTCCTTTGTGTGTTTTCAGTAGCAGCTGTCTAAGCTGTACCAGTTGACTCTCTTGAACTGGCGACAGGTGGCCAAGGAAGCGTTCAATGTAGTCTGCATCTAGTTTGTCCTCAATTGGCACACACACCTCCTCTGTGAATTACAGTAAAATTAAATGGTTCATTTTCTTCCACATACACAGAATATTTCAAACTGTATACGCACTAACATTTTTTAAAACACATTCAGAAATACTGGTACATGTACTACTGTAGATGTTAAAGTACATTCACATGGAAATTGCTTTAGAAAACAAAATCTTGAAGTGTTCCAAAAGAATTTCTGGGTTATGTTTTTTGTTAATTCATTAACAATAAGTCATAATTTAAATACAGAATGTTTCTCTCAACCGCAGCAGACCTGTAGGGCTCTCATGTGGGGTGATGGAGGCAGCTGTGGCTCCCAGGACCAGACTGCCATGACTGTGTTGGCTGCCTGTGGAGCACACACTGCCTGACCTGGTACGGACACCGCTATCCTGCGAGGACGTCTGGTCACTGATGTTGCTGCCCGCAGGTAGGAGAGGTGGCGTCCAGCGTGGAATGTGTGTCACCCCTTCACTGATCAGTTCATTTATGTAGTATTCTATCACTTCCTTGCCCTATGAAAGCAGATGCAAATGCAACAACAAATTAACAGGAGTTAAAAGGAGTACACATCATGGAATTATTATTCAAATAATATGAGTATTACATTACAACTTTCCAGTCATAAACTTAGTTTAAGTGAAATTAAACAAGAGGGCCCTGAGCCCTAGGACGCTCACCTGAGACCTTGTAACCCAATGGGAATTTGCATCCCAGAGGCGTGGCTTATTTTTATCCCAGGGGCATAAGTTGAACAACCTTGAACAACCTCTGGGCCTTGCGGTTTCAGGTGAAGATTTTTTAAGTCATTTTGCTATTTAAGTCTATATAAACCATGTGACCCCTCGGGGGGTGGCCAGATTTGACCCCAGGGGCATAATTTGAACAATCTTTGGTGAGGACCACTATGCAATGTTACATACCAAATATAGGAAAGCTGTGGGCCTTGCGGTTTCAGGTAAAGATTTTTTAAGTCATTTTGCTATTTAAGTCTACATAAACCATGTGACCCCTCGGGGGTGGCCAGATTTGACCCCAGGGGCATAATTTGAACAATCTTTGGAGAGGACCACTATGCAATGTTACGTAACAAATATAGGAAAGCTGTGGGCCTTGCCGTTTCAGAGGAGAAGATTTTTAAAGTCATTTTGCTATTTAAGTCTATATAAACCATGAGACCCCCAGGGTGTGGCCAGTTTTGACCCCAGGGGCATAATTTGAACATTCTTTGTAAAGGACCACTATACAATGTTACATACCAAATATGAAACCTCTAGGCCTTGCGGTTTCAGAGGAGAAGAATTTTAAAGTCATTTTGCTATTTAAGTCTATATAAACCATGTGACCAATCGGGTGTGGTCTGTTTTGACCCATGGGGCATAATTTGAACAATCTTTGTAGAGGACCACTACAGGATGTTACATACCAAATATGAAACTTCTGGGCCTTGTGGTTTCAGAGGAGGAGATTTTAAAAGGCATTTTGCTATATATTCTATATAAACCATTAGACCCCCGGGGTGTGGCCCGTTTTGACCCCAGGGGCATAATTTGAACAAACTTAGTTCAGGACACTAAAGGATGTTACATACCAAATATGAAACCTCTGGGCCTTGTGATTTCAGAGGAGAGGATTTTAAAAGTCATTTTGCTATATATTCTTTATAAACCATGAGACCCCTGGGGCGTGGCCAGTTTTGATCCCAGGGGCATAATTTGAACAATCTTTGTAGAGGACCACTATAGGATGTTACATACCAAATATGAAACCTCTGGGCCTTGTGGTTTCAGAGGAGAAGAGTTTTAAAGTCATTTTGCTATATATTCTATATAAACCATGAGACCCCCAGGGCGTGGCCCGTTTTGACTCCAGGGGCATAATTTGAACAAACTTTGTAAAGGACCACTAAAGGATGTTACATACCAAATATGAAACCTCTAGGCCTTACAGTTTCAGAGGAGAAGATTTTTAAAGTCATTTTGCTATATATTCTATATAAACCATGAGACCCCCTGGGCGTGGCCAGTTTTTACCCCAGGGGCATAATTTGAACAATTTTTGTAGAGGACCACTATAGGTTGTTACATACCAAATATGAAACCTCTGGGCCTTGTGGTTTCAGAAGAGAAGATTTTTAAAGTCATTTTGCTATATATTCTATATAAACCATGTGACCCCCGGGGCGTGGCCCGTTTTGACCCCAGGGGCATAATTTGAACAATCTTTATAGAGGACCTCTAGAGGATGCCACATATCAAATATGAAAGGTCTGAGCCTTGCGGTTTCATAGAAGATTTTTAAAGTTTTCACTTTTGAGATCTTTTTTTTAGCTCTGGTGACCTATATATTCAGCGGTCTGGTAAGATTTGAACAACTTTGAAAGAGGTCCACCCAAGGATCATTCCTGTGAAGTTTGGTGAAAATCTGCCAAGTAGTTTAGGAGGAGATGCACGCACGCATGCACGACGGACAACGGGCGATCACAAAAGCTCACCATCAGCACTTTGTGCTCAGGTGAGCTAAAAATGAAGCACCATGAAAATTTTCAACAGTTATCTAGACAATATAAAATGTTTGTGGTTTTATATAATTAAGACCAGATTAAAATAATGGACATTTCACATATACCAGTACATTCAGGAATTACTACTCTTTATCCCAAAAAAAAAATTCGATAAATTTATACCAAATTGTTATTTAAATTAGCAGAAATTGCATCTAACTTTTAATAATTCAAATGAAAATTTTGCAATATAGTAATTTCTTTGTGTAAATACCTTTTTGATATTATGTGTGTATTGCTTCATGGCAATTTTTTCCACTGTGTTTTCGAAGCCAAAAAATGACTTGATATCCAAGCTGGCTTCCTGCTCAAAACATGTCCAGTCAGGGTTTTCCTTGTGAACCTGATGAAGTTAAAAGATTAAACATAATTACACCAAAAAATTACGCAAACACGAGGCAATGAATATCTAATTACTATTAATAACAACCTTCAAACAGTCTAATTTATGCAAATTTTCATATGAGCATAGCAACTATAGAATGTCAAAGGCACTTGCTCTTCGTAACATTTGACACCATATTACAGACATATCAGTGTTGTTAATATTTCTTTACTTTATGTTGCATTTCGTCTGTGTAAGTATGGAATTCAAATGCAAGATCACTTACTGTGTAAGTACATATTTCGTTGATTACAATCCTGGAAGAGAAACTCTCATTGTGAGCATATATCTTCAAAGTTCGGTTTCTTCGGTCTAAGCAGTTCTTCTGAATGAATATCACATGATCTACACCAGCAATCTGGTAAAAAAGATATAAACATATTCTTCAATCACATATGTCATCTAGCAAATTAGTTTAGTTTTTTCATGATATGTTTATTAACAAACTTATACTGTTAACAGAAACATGTATTGGTTGAAAAACAAATATGTATACTTTTAATAAAGTATTTAAACAGTTCTGGTTTCCTTAACTGAAATGATTATAGCAGTGACTGGGAAACCCATGCGAACTGCAATATTTGCGCATCAAATTGAGAACAATCGTGAAGAAATGTTCACCGATGCGACTTTTTACGTCGAACCAACATTTAAGAGTACGAATCAAACAACGCTGCCGTACAATAATGCTTGGTCTGGTTTCAAGTTTTGTCACTATGCAGTAGGAATTTATCCATAAAATTCATTCAGCAGTCTAAAAATCAATATTAACAGACGCTAATTACAACTTGAACGGGAAGCACGATTTTTCTCGATTGAAACAGTTAGACGTTCACAAAATGTATTTGCTGTAAATCCCATAAAAATCAGACGAAATCAGATACATTTTTGAAAAAGCTCACATATTTCTGAGGAGATGAGAAATTATCTCACAAGGAAAAATTTTCCGCTCACTGTTATAGAAGAATAATTTTGAAAAAAAAACAACATCTAATTTAACAGAAATTCACTGGACCCATGTACTCCATGGAACAATTTAATTTAAATCACAGTAATAATAATTAATTAGTAATTAGCATTCTTACCTTCTTCAACAGATATGGGGCATCAATGTTCAGTCTACAACGACGTTCAACATCGTGTATGGCTCCGTCTTCACTTTTATACTCATTCATTATATCACTACCCAGAAACACTGGTATCATCTTGCAGGTTGGAAAGCGCTTTTGATATGCCTGGATAACACCAAATATTTTTACAATAAGAACTGCAGTAAACATCAACACTTGGATTATGGATAACACGACATGGACTTTGAAGATATTAACACCAAGTACCAGTATCATGATATTAATACAGTATACTACTCTACTTAAATGACGCGGATATGGATGTTAGTGTAACTTAGTACATTAGCATTTTAAGATGAACTGGCTTCATACACAATTAGAATAATGACATGTACTTTGAAGTACCGTCCTGAGCAGCGGACAGGCTAGTGTGTTATTACTGATATGAATTAATCGGCAAAAGAATGACACTAGTTTTGATATTAATGATATATATATATATTAGTGTTGGAAATATCACTGTAGTTTATAATAAAACGAAAATATGGTAATATGATGTTAAAACCCCAAAAATATGGTATTGGTAATATAAAGTTTAAACACTGAGTCACAGTTATGTATATTAAATAATTTATATGCTTTAAGTTTGTCATTATTTGTTTTGCCATAAATTTAAATAGCATATCTTAACTTTGTGGTTGGCTTATATCTGTGCAATTATAATGTTAACGTATGTTGGTCAGAAAAAACACAAAAATGTAAATGGACATGAACAACTGCCATCATTACTCATTTATTGGCAGTAGCGGGACATTTACAGCCCAAGAGACACAGTGGTTATGATTAAAAATTTTATACATATAAAACAGTCATCCCATACTGACCCATAACCACCAAATATTTTGAACAATTAGCTCATATCAACACTAAAACATGTCCCTTCAAGGAATACATATAAGAATAAACCATTAAGCACAAATCTGCAACAGGTAAAATATCATGATTTTTATCAACTTAGCTTAAGCTAGCATTGTATTACACCTGTATTGTGTTGAAAATGGCATTATTAATTAGGACTTGGAGATTGTTTGAAAGAACCAGCAATCAATTTTACATTATTTATGATATATGAAACGGCGTCGGGTCAGGACAGCCCAATCTATGATGACCTAAGTCGTTGACGGCCCATTTCATTGATGGACCAGACCATGCTCATGTTGACAACCAAACAAATGACATTGATGTAAAATACTTTGTAACAAGTAATAAAAAATTGCATAAATATATGTAATACAGTATTTCACACAGGTGCAAACTGTGCAGATGTTTTTGTAATGATGGGTAGTTGATCTTTTAACACTATCGGTGACATGAAATGCAATCTATGGCTTCACTTGTGAACTTTTATTGCTTGCCGATTCCTGCAAATAACCGTAGTTATCTTACCTTGTATGCTATTAAACTATTCAGTATTGATAAATACAGATTCCACTTATTCATATATAATCAAGTCAAATGAATCATTAAATGCATGAAAGGAGTAGGTTAACATAAACCATTAATCATAAACCGCTCAGTTTTAGAATTGGTGAACGTTTGTAAAACACATTCAAAGAGTGTATGTACAATCTTTCATATCAATTATTTTCAATATAAGCAAATGAAAGTGACAATTAAACTTTAAAGCAAACAGAAAAAACAACAGAAAAATGTCTAAAGAAACACTTCAATATGAATTAAATCAACAAGTACTAGTGTCGACTTTTGTATAGTTTATTAGTGTTGTGTAACCTATACCAACTGTCAAGTCAACGAACATGTATTTGAGTTTCTGCTTGTACAGATGAAAACTATTTACTGATTAAAAACTAGCTTATTTTGCGTTTAAAAGCAATGGTTGTTCTTAATTTTTATTCCATTTAAAGAAAGAAATATATGTTAATTAACTTCATATTGTTAATTGAATTTAAGACACTAGATCTGTTGTAAGATGGTACATACACATTTTTAATACAAGAGTATTTATTCATTTTTTTATATTTTTTTTCAAAATGGATGTCAGGATGCATAAACGCAGACATTAAAATATGCCATGTAATAAATGCTGTCATTACAGGTGTACTCCTTTACTGGTCCAGATAAATAAATAACCTTTCAAAATAAAACACACTCAAATATATGGAAACAACATGCTGAACATTACACCTTTTTAAAGATTAAAAATTAAGTTTCAATCCAATAACAGTAGTCTACAACTACATAATTATTGCTACATACGATATTAACTGGTCCGTCAACAACTTTGGCTGTCATGAGCCACGTTCAACGGAACAATATGTAAGAAACACATGATATTACTAATTTATTAATTTAGATAGTACTTACCACCATAACAATTTCAAAGGGGTGTTTATATACCCTTACAGGGGATTGATATTTGTGCACCATTATGACAAATTATTGCTTAATGCCCGGATACAGACTATATTTTTGTTATGATCATTAAAATAAGGGTCAGCTAAACCCACGATGTTTAAACCTGTCCATTTTCAAAAAAATATATTTGTATCACATTTATATATCACATAAACATATTTGTTTAACCAGTTAAACTGATAAAATTGTGTTTTTCTGATAGTCAATTTATTTATCACATTTCGCCTTTAATCCGGTGATTAAAATAGTAATTAGTTGTAATTATTGAATTTAGCGTGGGCTGTTGTCGACTACGTGTTAGCAAAAAAATCAGCACAATTGTCAATTCTGATGGATTGTTTGTTCTGATTTTTTGCCTAGTTAACAGTACTGTATTTCAGTCATAACACGGCGGTCAGTTAACCTACTCACACTTTTCCTGGGCAAGCTTAGCCAATCTAAGCGGTTTACCAGTACTAAGTGCATACCTATGGCAGTAAATGACAACGGCTGTTGGAGACTTCGTACCATTACAACCTCGTGCCAGTACAATATCGTACCACTATCTGACAACTGCCCTCATCATCATCATCATCTCGAGTAATTGCCTCACTCTTGATAGAGTATATTCGCATTTTTTTAAATACTGAACACACGTAGCAGTCAGGATTGACTTAATAGTCCAAATTTAAAAGTTCCTCTATTTACAGGATTTCTAAAACCAGGTTAAAAGGAGCATCTTGCAGTCTAGCAGGACAAGGTTGACAGGACCGACTTGAAGCCTTCAAGTGTGGTCTGGTCAACGGCAGCTTGTGGGAGTTGGTTCCACAGATGATAGTGGCCGGGAAGAATCTGTGTTGGTAGATTGATGTTCTGGCTCTTATATGGGAGTAGCGTTGATTGTGACCCCTGGTGGTTATGGCCGGGCGGAGTTCGAGAAGTGGCTCTGGGTCGACATGAATGAGGTTATTTCTTATTTTGAAGAGCATGGTTGTCCTCGTGATGTCTCGCCGGTGTTTCAATGTGTCCCAGTTCAGGTCATGGAGCATCTGTGTAACGCTGCTAGTTCGGGCATAGTTATGTTTGACAAATCTAGCAGCTCTACGCTGGACCATTTCGAGTTGCTGGATGTGGTTTGCTGAATAAGGGGACCAGACTGCAGAGGCGTATTCTAGGGATGGCCGAACATAGGTCTTGTAGGCATTGGCTTTAGCTTTTGGAGGGCTGGATCGAATGTTTCTGCGAAAGAAGGACATGGTGGAGTTTGCCTTTTTAGTGATGTTTCCTATGTGAACTTTCCAGGATAGGTCTTTAGAGATAGTGAGTCTAAGGTATTTGGCATTGTCAGTGTATTGGAGAGTGATTCCATGTATACTGTAGGTGTAGTTTAGGGGTTGCCTTTTGGTGGTGACATGGATGACCTCACACTTGTCAGGATTGAAGGCCATCTGCCATTCCTGTTCCCACTTTTCCAGGTTTTCAAGGTCCACTTGGTGTTTGTGCGAGTCTTCGGGCGACCGGACTTCCCTGTAGAGTAGGCAGTCATCTGTGAAGAGGCAGACTGAGGATTTGACCTTGGATGGCAGGTCATTGATGAAGGCCAGGAAGAGAAGTGGGCCAAGGACACTGCCCTGGGGGACGCCGGAAGTGACGGGAGATGTGGCTGAGCTGGAGCCCTCAAGGACGACCTCTTGGGTTCGAAATGATAGGAAGTCTTTTACCCAGGATAGGATGTTATCTCTGATACCATAATGGTCCAATTTCTGCAACAGACGGGTATGCGGCACTTTATCGAAGGCCTTAGAAAAGTCAAGAAGTATGGCATCAATTTGTTGGTTGTTGTTGATGGATTTTGCAAGATCGTTTATAGTGTTAAGGAGTTGGGTATCGTATTAGCGCTTCTTTCGGAAACCATGCTGGCTGCCGGTTAGGATATGGTGTTTGTCGAAGTGGGACATGATATTGCTGTAGATGATGTATTCGAGTACTTTGCAAGTTACAGAGGTTAAGGAGATGGGACGGTAGTTGGCTGGTGATGATCCGTTGCCTTTTTTGAAAACTGGTGATACAGCAGCTGATTTCCAGTCAGATGGAATTTTTCCAAGATCAATCGAGAGTTGGAATAGTTTTGTGAGTCCAGGAGCGAGATCAGGTGCAGCCATTTTGAGGAACCTCGTCGGTATCTTCTCCAGGCCTGCAGCTTTATGTGGTTCGAGGTTGGATAGGAGTTTTTGGACACCCTTTAAGGTGACTTGGAGCTGGCAGAAGGGATCTGGCTTGGTGGAAGTGTCGGTATGTTGGTCATGTTTTCCCTTGCGAAGACTGAGGAGAATTGGTTGTTTAGTATGTCTGCTTTCTGTTTGGTGTTGCAGTATAATATGCCGTCCTCCTTGAGCGCAGACACACCAAAGCTCTCCTTCTTTTTGGATTTAATGTAGTTCCAGAAGACCTTAGGGTTTTCATGATCTGGTGCTAGCATGCTGGGAATATGATTGTCATGTACTGTACGGCATAGGCGCTGGGCTTTTCTTGACTTCCTTGTACTTGGCCCAGTCAGCAGTGGAGTTGGATATTCCATACATCCCTGTTGATCCATGGCTGGTTGAAACGCTGCGGGCTTTGACGAGATGGGACTTCCTCCTGCGTGATGTCTTGGCAGCCGTTCTTGAAGAGGTTCCATACTTGGTCTATGTCGTTGGTGGTGTTGCAAAGCTCTATGAGAGAGTTAGGTAGAGTTTGGCATTTCCTCTTGATGTTGTTGATGTTTGCCTTTCCCCACATGTACAGGGTTCTTTTAGCAGGTTTTTGTCGTGGTGCACATATGTTTGTGCCAATGAATAGAGCATGGTGGTCACTGATGCCTGGTATCTCTGTACACCGGTTTATAAGTTGAGGGCGGTTTGTGAAGAAGAGGTCAAGTGTGTTTTCACCTCTGGTGGGGAAGTCAACAACCTGGGCAAGATCTAGTTCAGGTTCGAGGAATCAGAGGTAGGGGAGAATGGCCGTAGCCGGCTGTCTGGCCAGCGCAGTGGTTGGTACACTCGCTTCTCACCTAGGCGTCCCAGTTCGCATCCCACTCCCAGCGCATGTGAGTTTGGTTGGTGGTCACCATACCGGATAGGTGGGGTTTCCTCCGGGTACTCTGATTTCCCCCCAAAGCACAAGACCACACCTAAATTAAAATATTTTTCAGTAAAAAATAAATAGCTGGAAATTGCAGCTATGATTCAAAATTCGTTCCAACTTTTGTGAGTCTCTAGTAAGTTAATTAGGTAGGAATGCTGGGACACACTCTGGGTTCTCACATAATGTAGCCTCAGGTGCGGAAGGACCTCATAAACTTCGAAATACACACAGAATGGCCGTATAAATAATTTCATGACCAATCGCCACACATGTTATGTGGCCGGGCTGGGGCTCGAACTCATAATCACCGGATTGACAGTCCCGCACTCTACCAACAGAACTGAGCTGGCTGGGCCCGACAACTCTGATTGATATGTGCTTACTCCATCAGTAGTAATAGAGTTGGTTAAATGTATTTATACATTTAATATCTTTGTATTCAGTTAACTTTTCATTTTCACACATCTACTGTATGACACAATGCTTCATGAGCAAAAAAAAAGAAGTTTATTTACATCATATAAATTGTATCTGAATTGTGTTAACAGAAGTTAAAGATTCATATTTTCAATATGATAAAACCAGCTAGAGGTCCTCATTTTTATTGAGATTGCATGCAGCTCGCAGAAGGTTAACAGTGAATATAACCAATATGATTTTCAACTAAATTAAATTGATTTTAACTAACGCTGTGAGCATAGCAGGGTACAGTACATAGGAGAACGAGACACCAAATTTTGGAGTGGGGGTGGGGGAGGTTAAAACAAGAGGGCCATAGTGGCCCAAAGCGCTCATCTGAGTACTGGCAATGACAGAGATCAGCTAAATGTCATCACATACAAAATGACCCAAATCAGACAACCTGATCTGGCAATTCGACAGGTGCAATACAGATGCCTGTCCGGTATTCTTCTGTAGCTAACCTGGCAATCTACAGATGATATACAGTCTCATGCCTGCCTGGCCTACTTCTGTTATTTACCTGGCAATCAAATGGCGAATACAGATGCATTTACGGTTGAAACTGTTGGGATCAAGATGAACCACAAGCAAACGATATGTTAACCATGCACAATCACACTTTCATTACACAGAGGTTGACATCCAATCTTTGCAATGGCACATTTTTTAGGTTCAAACATCCAGCTGAATTCCATGTACTGTGCTTTGTTCTTATTTCAACAGATCAATAATTAAAACAGTAACAAAAGACATCAATACAAGACAACTGTCAGCATTATGTACATCATCGATTAGAACTCTTCAATCAAACAGATCATTGTACTTGATGTATCTCCATTTTAATTGTGTTTGAGGTCTTGTAAATGATATTTAGCTCACTGGTTAACAGCTCAAATACCATAACTAATTAATCGGTTGCTGAAATACTATCTGCTGCTATCCCTCATGAAAAATGAAGTCTCTATCCTGAACATTGTCCATTTTTCACAAACGGGCAAATAACTTTGTTCTTTAAACCCTAATCAGCGCAAAACCTTGGTTTATTATGGGATCTTATGGTCATTCACAAGCTGTGCAAGTATTATCAAGATTAGAGGAAAAATGTTTCTATGTCACACAAAGTCCATTTTTTGCAAAGTTTCTCACAAAGAAGGGGAAATAACGCATGTTCCTGGTTCTATCTGGCCCATCATTGCACCTTGATGAAATCTTTTGGTCATAGACAACCTGTGCAAGTTTAGTCAACAAGGAATGAAAAGCTAATTCACTATGGAGACTGAAAGCCAAATTTTTGAAAAATAATGGATTTTTTTCCACAAACAAGGGGTCATGACTCTGGTCTTTCTTGTCTGATCTGTTCCATACCGGGAATTGACTGAGACCTTATGGTCAAACACAAACAGTGCAAGTTGGTCAAGATTAGGCAATAAATGAAGTCTCTATACTCCACATTGTCCATTTTTTCAAACAAACAAGGGGCAATATTTCTGGTGTAGCCCAATCTAGGCCATTTTAGTGATTATTTTGAGATATATAGTTCACGTACATGCTGTGCAAGTTTGATCAAATTCAGACGAAAAAAGAAGTTTGTATGTTGCAAAAAATCCAGTTTGCGAATTTTCTCATGAAAAAGGGGCAATAACTCTGGTGTTCATCGTCTGATTTGGCCCATTATTTATCTGAGATGTTATGGTCATATATAAACTGTGCAAGTTTGGTAAAAATTGAATGAAAGTGAAGTTTGGTAAAAATTGAATGAAAGTGAAGTTTGTATCACGTACACATGCCAAATTGTTTTGATGCACTACGGACGACGCAGGACAGTTCCCCTATATCAATAGCTCATCCAGCATGAAGTGCTGAGGTGAGATGAAATGTAATGAAAGTGATGCACGGGAATACACTTTTATTTTGTTTAACTATAAAGAGTCCCCAAACTACAAGCCCTTACTTCTATATACCACATAAGCAGCAAGTAGCATGGTGCACTCTAAATAGTGTAAACATATTTCTCAATTAAGGAGAAAATGTAAAACAGTGTACAAGTATTTTTCAATTAAGGAGAAATAATAAATCAGCTTCAAAAATCATGTATGATAAGTACTTGAGTTTCCAAAATCCCAAATTCACATGTAAAAGTAAGTCCAAAAGTTACATGATTAAATGATACTGAATAAGTTGCTAACTAAACAGTCCAAAAAATACAAAAAATAATTTACCCTTTCAGGCACTAGATCGCATGATCTAAATCCTATATTCTGATTGCTTGTTTAAAACATGAATTCTAGCTATTGATTATTGTTGAAATCCTTTTCCCAACTGGATGCCAAAACAGACAGTGGAAAATGTTATTGCTGCACACACAGCCAAAATATAGGTCAGAAGCAGGCTATCAATGGTTACTATGTGTAATGATGCTGATCTCAAATAGCAGTATCATGTTGACTCAGAGTGATGTATTTATTTTACTAATAAGCAGACTCCACTTTCTGGGTTATATCTGTCAATGAGCTACAAAGGGAAACAAGAGATTTTGTAAAACATGTATGCCCCCCCCCCGACTTGCAGCCAAGTCGTCAATATGTGCAATTGTTAAGAGATTTTTTAAATATTGTATGTGCACATTAACACATGGGGAGGAAATTAAAGTTGATGCTTTAGAAAGTAAATATAAAGCTGAAAGAAAGATTAGGTATAATTATGGATTTATTTTTACAGTCTATTATATAAGGATACCTGTTTTCTGTTTGATTTAAACATCAAATAGGCCAAAACATCTCTCGATATCCTGCGGAAACAAAACGGTATACGGAGAAAACCATTTTCATGTTACAAGCCCCTGTGACCTTGACCTTTGACCTGTTGACCTCAAAATTGATAAGCGTCTTCCTTTCCTCCCGAATAACCAGCATACCAACTTGGATGATCGTAGGTCAAAGCATATTCTACATATCATGCGGAAACGAAATGGTCTACAGAGGAAACAGTTTTCATGTTACAAGCCTCTGTCACCTTGACCTTTGACCTGTTGACCTCAAAACTGATAGGCATCTTCCTTTCCTCCCAAGTAACCAGCATACCAACTTAAATGATCGTAGGTCAAACTGTTCTCTAGATATCGTGTGGAAACGAATTTCATGTTACAACCCCCTGTGACCTTGATCTTTGACCTGTTGACCTCAAAATCAATCGGCGTCTTCCTTTCCTCACAAAAAACCAGCATACCAGATGATCTACCGACAGACCAACTGACCATCCGACCGACGGACAGGTGCAAAGCAATATACCCCCACTTCTTCGAAGTGGGGCATAATAACACATTTCTGGCAATTATCTTCCTGATACTACATTTACCTCCCTTTACCAGGTGAGTTATTCAGGAATAGATGTATTTGGGACCCAAAAAAGGGACAATAACTCGGGTGTTCCTGGTCAGATCAGGCTCATTATCGAACCCGTCCAAGATTTTATGGTTATACACAAACTGTGCAAGTTTGGTCAAGATTGAATAAAAATGTAGTCTTTATCGTGATAACGGGCCAAATTGTTGACGGCATACAGACGCTGGACGACGCCTGAGAGGTCCCCTATACCAATAGCTCACCGAGGTGAGCTAAAAAGAAGGGTTAAACTAGGTCTTTTATAGGCTGTACCTGGAACAAAAATAATCAATGTTGGAACAGTTTATTTCAGTACATTTTATCAAAAATTATACATTAACATGAATTCATAATTATAATAATAATAATAATAATAAATACACATTTAAATAATCTTTATCACAAACAATTGCCCACATAATATTCAAAATGTTTAACAAATTGTCCTAATAAAATCAAATCCTGAAGTAAACTCTGCTACTTCTGTTCCGGAATGTGTGGTAGCATAAGCATTGTATGTTTCTGCATAAAATTATATTGTTACTTGCAAAATAAAATATTAATTGCAATAACTTTATTTTTCCAACTAAAACGCACTTTACAGTTACCATAAACTTTAACTGACCTCAACAACAAAGTGTTATAGAAGATCTAAAAGGAATAAACCAGTGATTTCGTTTAGACATTTGTAACAAAGCAATCTGTTGGCGACATTTGGAACAGCTACTGAAGATACCAATAATGTCCACACGACCTCTAAATGAAGTCATAAAATTCAGTTAGCAGATAATATTAATGGGCATACAATAACACATGTATACAGGATTTGATTTTAAATGCGATGGCAGGACTCGCAGATCTTCAAATCGCACCATGGAAAAAAAACCAAACTAAATTAAAACAATATCACTGTAGTCAAATTATGCAACATAGTTTCACAACATCATTTAGACAAATACAGCGTATCAAGACAACTGAGTCTGTTTCGATGTAGTAAGAATGTGTTTTTTATATTGATCACTAAGTCCTTTCATCCAATAGGTGAGAAGGGGTTTGTCAACCTCCACTGCGCCGACAATTTTCAAGAGATTGCGTGTGTCTTCTTCACTACGTCCTCCTCCTGCCTTGGTGAATTTGAAAAGGACCTTCACTTTGCTGAAATATTGGAACAACATAATGTTATAAAGTAATTTAAAAACGTACAAGACGTAATGTACAAATATACAAGATGTAAATATAATGTAAATATATGTTGACAATATAAACATTTATAGGTAATTTTGCCTTAACATGCACCTCTGAAACTGTCAAACTAAATATATTTCTTGACTAATTTTATAAAGTCCATACTTATCAGGTTGTAAACATTTAAAAGCATTTTCATCATTTTCACTTATAATATTTATGCATTATGTATTATTTGTCAAAAACTGATGAAAAAACACCCTCAAAGCATTGTGTTATTTACATAATGTCACATAATAACGAATTTTGCGTTGTTAATGTTAGATTTCTGGTAACCAAATGGAAGCTTACACTCATCATACAATCCTTGCAATTTTATATTTGAATAAAATAAAGACCTAACTCAAGTGTCTGATAAACTTAAGCTAGCACATACTTCATCCATTCCTCCTTGTAGCAGATAAGAGCCTGTTCAAGCACTTCCTCACACAGATTTGTGTTTCGTATGGCATACTCCATCTTTGTTAGCATCGTTGGAACACTGTCTGAGAATGATATAATAAATCAGTGGTTGTGCTGTTATCATTGACATTGTGACTGCCCGTAATGTCTTAAAGGCGTTGGCTCTTCTTTTGTCTTATTGTTGCAATCACCACAAAACATGTGCATAACTACCAAAATGTAAATTGAATCAATATTTTCTAGCTACATTCAAACCTATTATTGTTGGTTAAGAAAACATGTTACTTACATTTTGTTTAAGGCATCAATAATGGTACATAAGAAGACCAAAAATAGAGAAGGTCATTAAGGCTTCTTTTTTTTATAATACACATTCATTTATCTTCTTCACCAACAACATAGTTTTGAGTCTGAATGCATGTTATCTATTATATTACCAACTCATTATTTATTGATAATGGGTATCAAAACGTCAATGTTCAATATTTTACTATTTTACTTTCCAATTTAAAACAAAAACAGAAGTTTAGATCAAACATTATCATGAACTTACTTGGTGGAAATGTTACAGAGCTGCTAAACTTGAACTCATATCCTGCAAATTGATCTGTAGAGCCATCATGGGTAGTGTTAGATTTCCTGAACACGTCAATCAAGAGGTACTTCTCGTCTTTGTTCACGTGTGGCGGGATGGAAATTCTGGGGTCAAGGCCAAGGAAGTTGCACTTGTAGGATTCCACGTAGACGTCGCTGTACGAAACTGCTTTGAAACAACCCCGGGGCAACAGGCACTGTTAAATGGAACAGAAATCAGACTTGAAACATTCATCTGCAATAAACAAGAGGGCCATAAGTCCCTAGGTCGCTCACCAGAGGTCTAATTAACTAAACTGTTCTGTGTAAATTTCATGAAGATTAGGCTAAAAATGTGGCCTTTAGAGTGTTCACAAGCTTTTTCTTCAATTTGGTCTGGTGACCTAGTTTTTGACCCCACATGACCCAGTTTCGACCTTGTCCGAAATATCATTGGGATTACTGTTCTGAGCAAGTTTTATGATGATTGATCTACAAATGTGGCCTCTAGAGTGTTCAAAAGCTTTGTCTTCACTTTAATCTGGTGACCTAGTTTTTGACCCCAATGACCCAGTTTCGAAAGTGTCCGAGATATTATTGAAACAAATGGTCTGAACAAGTTTCAAGAAGATTAGATGAAAAATATGATTTCTATAGAGTGTTCACAAGCTTTTTATTCAATATGACCTATTGACCTAGTTTTTGACCCCACATGAACCAGTTTCAAACTCGTCAGATATATCAGTTAGAAAAAATGTTCTGGTCAAGATTCATGATGATTGGGCAATAAATGTGGCCTCTAGAATGTCCACAAGGTAAATGTTGACGAAGAACGACTAACGAAGTACAAAAGACGATCACAAAAAATGCAGAAACTTGTAGAACTAGAACTCCACGAGTCGGATGTGTCACCTGACGGGGCATAACTCAAGTACAATAAGAACAATTATGCCGAAAACCAAACTTTGCCGTCCTTTTATGCCTACTAACACTTCCCTAAAGTTTGTTTGCGCAAACAATGTGACTTCAAGAGTGTTCACAAGCTTTTCTATAGCCATATAAGAAAAACTGCCCAAACCCTGGTGGCCATGTTTTTCAATGGAGGAGAACCATATCATCAGCAGAGATATCATACGAACAAATGTTCTGAGCAAGTTTCATGTTGACTGGGCAAAAATTGTGACTTCTAGAGTGTTCACAAACTTTTTCTATAACCAAACAAGGAAAACTGCCCCGCCCCTTGCGGCCATGTTGTTCAACAGACCGGAACCATTTTTGAACTCAACAGAGACATCATAAGAACAAATGTTCTGAGAAAATTTCAAGTAGATTTGGCAAAAAATGTAACATCTAGAGTGTTCACAAGCTTTTTCTATAGCAATATAAGGAAAACTGCCCCACCTCTGGTGGCCATGTTTTTCTACGGAGTGGAACCATTTTCGAAAGTGGCAAGATATTATAAGAACAAATGTTCTTAGCAAGTTTCATGTTGATTGGGCAAAAAATGTGACCTTCAGTGTTCGCAAGCTTTTTCTTCAATTTGACCTAGTGACCTAGTTTTTGACTCTACATGACCCAGTTTCGAACTTGTCCGAGATATTATTGGGACACATGTTCTGAGCAAGTTTCATGACGATTGTGCAATAAATGTGGCCTCTAGAATGTTCACAAGGCAAATGTTGACGAAGAACGACTAACCATGTGCAAAAGACGATCACAAAAAATGCAGAAACTTAAAAAACTAGAACTCCACGAGTCGGATGTGTCACCTGATGGGGTATAACTCAAGTACAACAAGAGATGTTTGTAAAACATGTATGCCCTCCGACTTGCAGCCAAGTTGTGAATATGTGCAATTGTTAAGAAACTGTTTAAATATGCAATCCCAAGCGAGGTCTCGATATATGGTATCTATGTTTGAAGTTTCATTAAAATATCTTGATGCCTTCTAGAGTTATTTAGCAGAAACCGTTTTTCTATTTTTAGTAATGGTGACCTTGACCTTGACCCCCACCCACCCCATATGAAATCCCAAGAAAGGTCTTGATATATGGTATCTACGTATGAAGTTTCATTAAAATATCTTTATGGATTCTACAGTTATCGAGCGGAAAACGGTTTTCTATTTTTAGTAACGGTGACCTTGACCCCACCCACAGCATATGCAATCCCAAGCGAGGTCTGGATATAAGGTATATATGTATGAAGTTTCATTAAAATATCTCGATGCGTTCTCAAGTTATTGAGCGGAAACCGTTTTTCTATTTTTAGCAACAGTGACCTTGACCTTCGACCTGTTGACCTCAAAATGTAAAGGCGTCTTCCTTTCCTCCCAAGTAACCAGCATACCAACTTTCATGATCGTAGGTCAAAGCGTTCTCTAGATATCGTGCAGAAACAAAATGGTCTACGGACAGACCGACCATCTGACCGACGGACAGGTGCAAAGCAAGATATCCCCCACTTCTTCGAAGGGGGGGGCATAATAAGAGCAATTATGCCGAAAAACAAAATTTACCTTCCTTTTATGCCTACTAACACTTCCCTAAAGTTTGTTTTGGCAAACAATGTGACTTCAAGAGTATTCACAAGCTTTTTCTATAGCCATATAATGGAGGACTGCCCCACCCCTGGTGGCCATGTTTTTCAATGGAGCAGAACCATATCATCAGCAGAGATATCATAAGAACAAATGTTCTGAGCAAGTTTCATGTTGATTGGGCAAAAAATGTGACTTCTGGAGTGTTCACAAATATTTTCTATAACCAAACAAGGTACACTTCCCCGCCCCCTTGCGGCTATGTTGTTCAACGGAGCGGAACCATTTTTGAACTCAGCCGAGATATCATAATTACAAATGTTCTGAGAAGATTTCAAGTAGATTTGGCAAAAAATGTGACATCTAGAGTGTTCACAAGCTTTTTCTATAGCCCTGGTGACCATGTTTTTCTATGGAGCGGAACCATTTTCAAAAGCGCCGAGATTTCATAAGAACAAATGTTCTTAGCAAGTCTCATGTTGATTGAGCAAAAAATGTGACCTTCAGTGTTCGCAAGCTTTTTCTTCAATTTGACCTAGTGACCTAGTTTTTGACCCCACATGACCCAGTTTTGAACTTGTCCGAGATATCATTGGGACAAATGTTCTGAGCAAGTTTCATGATGATTGGGCATTAAATGTGGCCTCTAGAATGTTCACAAGGTAAATGTTGACGAAGAACGACTAACAAAGTACAAAAGGCGATCACAAAAAATGCAGAAACTTGTAGAACTAGAACTCCACGAGTCGGATGTGTCACCTGACGGGGCATAGCTCAAGTACACTAAGAGCAAATTATGCCAAAAACCAAACTTTGCCTTCCTTTTATGCGCACTAACACTTCCCTAAAGTTAATTTGGGAAAACAATGTCACTTCCGAAAATCGAACGCTGAAAATCGAACTTAACCTTCCTTTGATGCATACTAACACTACCCTAAAGTTTCATAATGATTGCACAAAAACTTCTCAAGTTATTGTCTGCACAAACTATAGGGGCCGCCGCCGCCAACAATACCGCCGACACCGACAAAGGTAACCCCTATATGTCGCCTTTTCAGGCGACACAAAAACCTGTAGTAGGTGTAATACTTTTAAAATACCAGTGTTATGTTTTTATCAGCTATACTTAAATATTAAGTTTGGTAACTTCCGGTATGTAGAATTATGTTCCTGATTGTTGAGCAATTAAACTACACATGCAAAACAAATAGAAGCATAGTTGGACAATAACAAATATACTAGTTAAAGGGCATATCAGCATACTAGCACAAGTGACAATGTTAAAGTGTGTATGAATGATCTTTGATATCAATTGTTTTCAAAACAAGCAGATGAAAGAGATTAAAAAAATTGAAATCAGTGAGAAAACATAAAAATTACAGACAAAACACTAAAATGTTGGAGGAATAAACACAAAACACAGTGTACTTTTATTTTGTTGGGTAAGCGTATATACATGTATTGGAGTTTATGGTTGTATAGTAGATTATTTGAAAAAAAAAAAATATGCCTGTTACAACAATGGTTCTTCTTAACTTTTCTTCCATTTTAAATGTTATATGGTCATTAATGTTCTGGGTATGTTTTAATTTTATGTCACAATGTCTGTTGTAAGATCGTATATACACACTTTAATATGTATTTTTTTGAGACAACAAATAAATCATAAGCCCCTTTCATAATATTGCTTACAGTGAGTGCCTCGAGGAAAGTTCTCATGAGAGGTCTGCTATCTGCTCTGATGATGATCTGGTTGCCAACAACGACATGGTGAGCCAGGACGTGGAAACGTGGGGCACCAAGTAACTGCCATTACCAATAATAAACATTTCTCCCATTTTCATCATAACAACCGTTTTAAAGTTGGCTGGTAAAGGAACATGTATATGTCATATATAAATGTTGTGACAAGGGAAAGTTAAATATTCTAAAATTAAGCATTATAGACCATTAGAAAAATATAATTGAGATTATTGAAATGCACAATGGGAAACATCATCAAACCTCATCAGGCAGTCAGACATTTTGGAAAAAAAACTGGGTGACAGGTCCTAAGTGCTTTTTTGAGTTCCAGTAGATAAATAAGTAAATAAGTACATACGAACGCTCACACTTACATGTAGAATGTGTCTGATATCAGTGATCACTGGGCTCCCGTCATCAACAGGTTCTCGTTCCGTAGACTGGTTGAGTGTGGAGTCCCGGACTGCATCCACTGCCTCCTCCACTTCACCTTCTCCAACAACCTTCTTGCTGAACACCATCACAAAGTCCTCCTCTGTCACTGTGTACATAGAACATACAAAATTGTGATAACATATCGTGCCCAATATTAATTAGAAAATTGGAAATGGTCAAACACAAATACCAATAGTAAATGACAAAACATTAAGTGAAACAAACACTTTAATATGTAATGTTTAGAATAACCTTATTTTATCAGGATTCAAAATTTGAAAATATAAAATGTACAGCAAAAAACGAATAAGTTAAACAAGATTCTGTGTTTGATAAACACACATGCCCCCCCGTTGGTGCTGGGTAGCCCATTTCTTAGTCCAAATTAGGTCAAGGTCAAAGTGAGGTTGGGTGAAATGGGCGGATTGGGAACGGTCATAAGTAAAAACTGTGTAAATATCAAAGTGTTGTAGTAAGCGGTGTTGATGCTAGACGAAACGGTTAAATCTAGTTAATCAAGAAATGGCACTTTTGAATCATTATAAGTCCAAATTAGTTCAAGGTCAAGGTCAAAGTGAGGCTGGATGATATGGGTGAATTGGGGATGGTCATAAACAACAACTGTGTAAGTATCCAAGTGTAGTAGCAAGCGGTGTTGGTGCTAGACGAAATGGTAAATACTAGTTAACCAAGAAACAGCCCATTTGAATTATTCTAAGTGCAAATTAGTTCAAGGTCAAAGTGGGGTTGGGTGATATGGGTGGATTGGGAACGGTCATAAGTAACAACCGTGTAAATATCCAAGTGTTGTAGTAAGCGGTGTTGGTGCTAGACGAAACGGTAAATCTAGTTAATCAAGAAATGGCACTTTTGAATTATTATAAGTCTACACTAGGTCAAGGTCAAGGTCAAAGTGAGGTTGGGTGATATGGGTGGATCGGTAACAGTCATAAGCAACAACTGTGTCAGTATCTAAGTGTTGTAGTAAGCGATGTTGGTGGTAAACGAAACGGTAAAATCTACTTAACCGTGTCACGGACGGAAGGAAGGACGGACAGGACGATCACTATATGCCTTCCGCATCAAGATGCCGGGGGCATAAAAATGATTTGAAATTCTTCAAGTCTAACACAAACACATCCAAAGAAAGAAATGGTTTTAATTCATTATAAATGCTATTTTTCCACTGCATGACAAAAGCCTTTTGAATGAGTTTTCAATTAAAGCTTGACAAAAATGTACCTTCTTGTCTTTCCATGTCAATGATAGAGTCTTCAGTGGGAGCGCCCTCCAGCAGAGCTTCAGACAACCTATTGCCGCATGCTTTCAGTATCCACACAAACGACATATGCAAGATTTTAAACACATTTTTGTCATCAGTCAACTCAACTAGTGAACGTGCTGGCTTATTTCCACCTCTCTGCTGAATGAAAGTCCTAGGATTTACACTGGCACTGGGTCTCTGTGGAAATTGTACTTGTTCCTTCTCGAAGACTCCCTTTGCTTTAGATTTAAGGTGTTTCACAACAACTTCAATGTTTGGCACCAGGAATGGCCAGGAATTAAGTAGGTAAATCTTGTCCATCATGACTACAATGATGCTGTACAGTCTTTTAAAACCCCTGGCCTGGTTGTCTTGAATGTAGAAAGTGTAGCTTATTGTGTTGCCTTGCTGATCATCGCCAAAAAATATTGGCCCCTCTTGATCTGGGCAAACCTGTAGGTGAATACCATAACAAAGTAAGCAGTGTCAAAAGTGGCATCACCCATCAGTTTCAATTCAAAGCTAGGTAGATCTAGTAAATGAGCTTAATTTATACAATTTAATCAAATATTTACCGATTTATTGCAGTAAAATTGTTTTTACAAGTTACCTTAAAAATATTCTACCAAAGTTTCAAACTTCATTAAAATAAGGGTCACCTTTTTGTTACATTTGCTAACACAGGTACATAAATATTTGTTTACCTCGAGCTATGATTTTGTTCTAGTCTAATTATTAATCACATTGTTTTGCAGTACACACAACAAAACACCATAAATCTACCAGTATATGCAATTGTTATGTACCGGTATCTTAAAAACATTTCACCGAAATTCACACCGATTTTGTACTTGTAGTAAATAACCTTAGCTTTCCATCAAATGATTATTCCGGAGAAAGCACAATTTCAGTTTCAAATAGCACAAAATGGAATATTCCTAGTTTCCTACCTCACAACTAAGACTGCGGATGCATGACTGTCTGATCATAGCAAACACATCCCTGTGTTGTGGCCGCTGGGAACTCACGTAGCTGACACACGCATCCTCGTCATGGCTGACAAAACCTAAATGAACGGATGTGCAACCCTGAAAAGACAGAAATCATTCTAAAAGAAATGACAAGAAAAAGCAGTAATATTATTTTTATTGTAAGCACAGGCTTAACAAATATCTAATGTTCATTCCCAGCAAGTTATTACATTCCTTACATGTTGGCAAAAATGATGCTTCATATTTGACCTTTAAGTGTAACCTTGGACCCACAGACCTTGACAGAGGAGCATGTAAGTGGTATGTGGTCATGGGAAAAATAATCTGAAGTAATATGAAAATCCTTCCAGGCTTTTCGAAGTCATGGAGCAGAAAGAAAATTCCTTGACATTTGACCTTGATTTGTTACATTGACCTTTGACCAAGGACCATGGGAGTTGTACAAGACACATTGCCTGGTCATGAGAATAATAATATGAAGTAATATTACAATCCTTCCAGACGTTTAGAAGTTAGGGCGGACAACCTGAAATACTTGACCTTTAACCTTGAATTGTGACCTTGACCTTTGACAAACGAGCATGGGAGTTGTATGCGACACATTGTCTGGTCACGGGGAATACCTAATAATCTGGAGTAATATTTCAAACCCTCCAGACGTTTAGATGCTAGGGAGTGAAAACAAAAATAATTGACCTTTGACCTTGACTTGTGACCTTGACCTTTGACCAACGATCATGGGAGTTTAAAACACATCGTCTGGCCATGGGGAATAATAATCTGAAGTTATATTAAAATCCTTGATGGTGTTAGAAGTTAGAGCGGAAACAACAATTCCTTGACCTCTGACCTTGAATTGTGACCTTGACCTTGGACCAACGAGCAATGGAGTTGTACGCGATACATCTTCTGGTCATGGGAATTTATAATCTAAAGTTATATTTAAATCCGTCGAGGCATTTAGAAGTTATAGAGCAGAAACAAAAATTCATGACCTTTGACCGAAGAGCATGGGAATTGTACGAGACACATCGTCTGGTCATGGGGAATAATAATCTAAAGTTACATAAAAATCCATCTAGGCATTAAAAAGTTACAGAGCGGAAACGAAATCCAGACGGACGGACCCACCCAACCACCCACCCACCTAACCAACGGACGGTGCGACAACTCTATGCCCTCCTTCTGGGGCATAAAAAGATTTCTTAATTACCCAGTAATTTAGTTCCGTACGTGTCACCTTCTAAGGCCTTAGTCCCATCTACAAATTCAAGTTTAAACCTAGCTGTACCTTAATTTGTTTCAACATTTTTTACAAATATTGATATTAACCACAGTGACCTACATACTTCACATAAGTCATTTTTGTAATTTGGTAGAGAGTTCGCTCCGCAGGTAGGTGTTTGTGGGGTGTGTGGCTCGGTGACTGAGCTAGGGGACATAACTCTGCGATGACCACCACCTTCTGTCTCTACTTCATTATCCCCCTCTTCCTTCTCCTCCGGATGGAAGGGTTGTGTGCAGAACAACACTTTCGGCCCATGAAGCTCACAGAAATGGCACAGTGATATGATTGCATTCATCTTGAATTAGCTCTACAATAAAAATGTACATGTTTGCTAGATATGCTACGAAATGTGAAATATTAGCCCAAATTTGACAAAAATACTGTTATTTTAAAATACTTCCTCAGAATGTATGAAAATGTGTTTCATTTTCTAACACTTTTAGAAATTTTAGGAGTCAATCAGAAATGTTTGTTGCCAATGGTTATTTTGGCTATTAGTAGTGCTAACATAGTGTATGTATTCTCTCTTTGGATGGAATATAATTCACTCATAAACATAAAGCAAAAAGTATCACCAGACGCTGGAGCACAGATCTCTATTATTTCAAGTCAAAACAAAGATTACAAATAGTAATTTAAACAATAAAAAAGAAGACAAGACAAAACAATTCCTAAACATGTGTATAAAATTAAATAATAATTTTGACTGAACAACTAATAGAGATTTAAAAGATAATTAAATTCCTGTTGCATTAACATTGTAAATAAACTTTATTACTTGTGAAAATAGACAGCAGAAGCTTCATTCTGAGAATTTTTGTGTGGGACAGAATCCACACTTGGTCGATGTTGACAAAAATATATAATATGAACACAAATCAATAACAAGAGCAGGAAAACTGGTGCTTATTGCTTGTCTGTTGAAATCCAGCCACTGGCTCGAAAAAAAAAATCAGTAATAAGTACTAAGTTTGAAGGCTGTTGTTCCAATACATGCTCAGACAAGTGCACCTTAATGAAAAACTCAAGTTGTCGAAAAGGGCCATTATTCAATCAAAATCCATGACAGAGTTATGCTTCTTGTCCTACACACTCGCATCATCATGCCGAATAAGTATACCAAGTATGAAAGCTGTAGGCAAAATAGTTATAAAAAAGTGATCCTTAAGGAACAACTAAAAAGAAAACACACAATCAAACAAGGGCCATTATTCAATCAAAATCCATGAGTTATGGTTCTTGTTATACATGCTCATCTGCATAAGTATACCAAGTTTGAAAGCTGTAGAACAAATAGTAAAGAAGAAAACTGGACCTAAATGAAAAACTTAACATACAAGACTTGAAGCCACTGCTAACACAGACGGCAATCAATTGATGACAGTAGATCTTTTTTTCTTAAAAAACAAAACAACAGCAGACAAGCTACAAATGAATGTAATATGAAAAAAAGGATAAGATCATTTTGTTTTCAGAAAAGGCATAAAAAATCATAAAAATTCCATAAATGAAAATACAAACAATAAACCCAGCGATTATTGAATAACTTTAACTACACTATGATTTAATATGAGTACAATACTATCATCTATGAGCAATGCCAACTGCAGAGTGCAGTCATGCAATCAATCATGGCCATGTCAGAGCTAACTGCTAATTCTATTATGACCAACTGACATGTCTCTCCTGAGCCAGATTGTGTTTAATAATTGGGTCACGAATTGATTCATCCACTAGGAACATACTTACACTTATTTAATTAACCGCACATTCATCACAAATATTATCTACAAAAACGTCAAAACATCTGTCCACCATATTGTCATGTGACGATGAGCTGTTTACATGTAAAGTTCTGTCCAATCAAATGATTGGCCAATGAACAACAAACTAACCAATCACATTAGGTCTTACATCTGATATTTATGCTGTTTGTTGAAATATGGCGGTCGTGGTTGCAATCCAATTTCAAACTGCTGTCAAAAGTGTCAAACTTCTTAAATGATGATCGACACGTTTCAGACAGTGCAAAATTGTGTAAAGACTAATAATAATACAAATATCCCAAGAAAATATATATCAATTGTAAGAGTCAATTAAAGTTACATATCGTGTCTAGACATGACAAGAACATGAATCATGCAAGCACAGTGCAAAGACAAACTTGAAAGTTAGATAATTGTGTTTATAACTTATTGCTGTATTAATATAACACTTATTCCTATATTATGGCGGAATATCATTTTTCATCAAATGTAAGTATTGAAAAATAATTATTGTTACATTATTTGCATAGAAAATTTGTCAAATTATGATTAGCTTATCGACCCGCTGACTCTGTCTTCACCAGGTTATACCAAACCAGTAGTGAATACCTCAGTCTGACTAAGCACCTTAAGTGAATTCATATTGACGATTAAGACTGAACACCCAAAATATGAATTATTAGACATTTTATTTTTTGTCATCAAATGATGTTAAAATTTACACGAGAGCTTGAAGAGGTAAAATACATATAAATTATACTCCATATACCTATTACCGGGATATCCCAATTACCGGGAATTTCCAAAAGACATAAATATCGCTCACATGCGCTAACAATTTTTGTCAAATTCCATCCCTTCGTTAAAATTTTGTTTCGGGCTGCAGTCAACTTTGGTTTCCATTCCATTATGTAGTTTTTAAAGGTAAATAAACTCAAGTACAGGTGTAAGTCTTGTAAAAGTTTGTTTTTAACAGCATTGTTAACATAACTTATCAGTTACTCAAAATATGTAAAGAAAATAGATTTAAAATTTAAGCAAATATAATGTAATATGACTGAAGTTTTGTATAGTATCATTTGTTTAGCCCTGAACATGATTTTTTCTGAATTTCGATTGGCTGATATTCAGATGCACGGTAATAGGTGTATTGCCAGAACATAGATAGCTAATGACATGCACAATTTGTTGACATAACAGTTGTTTAAACTTGTGATTTCTTCTTATAAATTTGAATTAATTTGATAGAAGAAGGTTGTATTTTTATAATAAGCCAGCATTCGTTATTTATTTAATTTTTGTTATATGTTGCAAGCCAGGAAGAAAATTAAATTCCCGGTAATTGGTATACCCAGTCTAATGTTTTTTAACACCAGGTATGTTATTTGTCATTTTATTTTTGCATAGAATAACAGCTGACTTTTCACAAATAGTCACTGTATATGACAAAAAAAAATCATTATTAGCCACTGTGTGTGAATTTTTACTGAGTGTACCAGGGTTCTCTCCCATATTGCCATCGACCCTAGAACAGCAGTTTGTTGGGTTATGGGTAGGGGTGTCACAATATACCGATATATTGGTATATTGCAGTATTTGATTCTGCAATAAAATATTGCAATATATTTGTCCATACTGGTATATTGCACAATTTAAGTGATTTTAAAATTACTTGAAGCACACTTATTGTCAATGATAGACAATTGAAACAATGTAACAGTTGATAGTTGTGTAGGGTTCACATTAAAAGCTGGACTTAAAAAGAATGTACTGGTAGTTGGCAACTACCAACTGTACATGTATGTTTAGTACACATGTATTTCCTTAAAATGTTCATTCACATGCAGTTAACATTAACCTGATGAATTTGTTCAGAATAAAATAACTTTTAAATGAAAAAGTTAAACTTAGTTTAAGCACGAAACATATACAAGTACTCTGTGTCAACCTATATGCTTTACTAAACACCATGATTGAAGTACCAGTACGTGTAAATATCACTTTACATAATAATATTATTATAGACACAGTATAATAGAGATGACAGACTTTGAGACTCCTATGCATATTTGTATTGTTTTACTACTTGCTAATTATATGTTGCTGTTGTTGCGACCGTAATCAGCATCAGAAAGTGACAATGAAAACTGCCCTATGAAATAGTGCCATATTGATAGTGCTGTGATCAATCTTAAGCGTATTAATTCAATGGTGGCAATATATCGCAATAAATATTGTGATAAATTAAAAAATAGCAATATACTGCAATATGGAGTTCAAATATGGTGACACCCCTAGTTATGGGGTTATGGGGGAGATACAGAAGATACAGAACTGAGAAGACACCTCATTCCAGAGGATTCCTTTGGTCTTTAGGTGGCAGCTGTGAATCATCTAGTACTCTGCATCTCTGTTAAACGTCTCATGCGAAAGACAAGTTAGTAGGTTATGGTGTAGGGGGGGCTTGATTGCGACCCAAGGATTGAGAAGACAGTGCCACAAGACCATGGATCCGCTATTAGCCAGTTGTTTTATAACTTTATAAAACGTTGATAATGACTTGATTATATCATATTTGTTCATTTTCAGTGTTTTGTGTCATATTTATAAACATGAATATATTCTTCGAAAATGACTTTAAGAAATGCTGTGTTAGAAATGTTCAGTGTTTTCGGTAATATTCGCAAATATAAATTCATGTTCAGTATTTATTCGGACAACCCAAATACTTTGATGGAGCTATTAAAGTATATACTGACAACTTGAATTTGGATTAAATTTCTCACTGTGGGTGAACCTTAGTACCAAGGAGAAACCCACTTGCCTGGTATGGCAGCCATTATTAAGCTTGAAAAAAAAAAGTATTTGTATATTACCAGGAATAAATCTAACAACCAGAATATAGAATAAATAAACAAACACATATGCCAACATTTTGTGTTGTGTAGAATAATGTCAACTAATGTCAACACAGCTTATACATGTCTTTCTGATTTGTCGCTAACGGTGAAGTTTATATACTAAAAAAAATAAGGAAATCTGCAATAAATCAGTGTTTTTTTATGGCCAATTTAGGGCCGAAATTCGGCCCCATTCCCCTGCTTAAAAGGTACATATTTTTCCCCTATATTAACCATAAAATTCCCCTCAGAATGTAAGCTTTATTTTGAAAAAAAGAGACCAAAATTGGACAAAAATGGACTAAGATAGAGGAATTTTCGTAAAGTATCCCAGCAATTTTTCTTCAAACCAAGTTAAAGCATTTTATCTAAGTTATCATTTGTAGCAAAACAATTGATTTATTAATGGTTATAACAAAGTATAATATAAACATATAAATTTACTAATAATGCATTTCTAACAAAAATCCCCTGTTGCCGTAAAATTTCCCATCTAAAAGGCCCTGCCACCTTTCCCCAAAAGGTGAAAAACCCCACTGTAATTGGAAATAAAACAGTTGCAATAAACAAAACACAATGAAACAAATAATTATTTCTTATTTATTTCAGGCCTAAAATAAAATATTGTTTGTTTCCCCTCCCGCGACCGACCCAGCAAAATCGCAGCAACCCAAGAAAACAATATTTTATTTTATTTGTGTGTGAAAATGCGTGGTGCGAATCCTTAAAAAGAATCCATTAGCGTGTACAAATCTTACTTTCAAAAGATGCTTATAAAATGACTTTAAACGGACAGTTCTCTGTAACGCGTAATTCTGCATATTTTGACGCTTGATTAACGAAAGGGACGCCATAACATTCAGTGTCAGATTCTAGAGCACAACCATTTCCGCTCGCATATGCATGTTTTTTTAAAGACAAAGAATGCCCACCGGCAATGAACAAACTCGCCTTTATGCACCAAGTGTCAATTAACGATACAATCTTGACACAGGAGGAGTCAGCTGAACAGGAGCCAAACAGTCAGCCAATGAGAACGCATACAATTTCCAATATGCAAATCAGTGTCGTCGTTAGAAAGTTTATCACGCCCTCATTCTAATTTTATTTTGGTAAAGGTGCAAGTCATGTGTAACACATTTGCATTAGGTATGTGTTTTGTTATAGATATGCGTGTTTTTAACAGCGGCGTTTGTAATAAATTACTACAAATTAAAATAGTAAATAAATAAATAATTATAAATAAATATAATAATTTTGGTGAATTTAGATGAAAGGAACCGTTTATTAAGAATATGAATTACAACGTCATTTAACTCGACAAACTGATCGCGTCAAACGTCTTATTTTGTTAAAAAAAAATAATTACAAGATCTAGTAATAATAAACCAAAGTATTACTCAAACTCATCACTGCACACGGATTAAAATTATGCAAAAACGTTGGCTGAGGCAACATTTCAATGAAAGTTAGCGGAACTAAAGTCCTGTCAAAATTGAAAGTAAATAAACTTCAGCGCCTTTTCTTTTTATTTTAATTTATCAAAAATGTTGTGTTGCTTTCTTTTTATTAATGAACAAAGTCCTGTTTGTTTTTATTTCCATAGAATGCTCATTTATTTATACTGAAGCATTTGCGTTGTTCAGATACAGTATTACAGATTGATGCTTTCAAACACTATTCACATGCTAAGCGTGTAACAAGCTTTTCAGCTACAAACTGCTAGCCGCAGTTTGACAGTCACCATTGCTATGGCTGTTGCTCACAGCGTTCTGTTTTGGATACCTGGCCAATGAGCGACTTTAGCGATTTATCTCCCCTGTTTCCCAATATAGGTGGCGCTCTGGTCGAGTAGGTCCCTCTATGCGGATATGTTCGGATTTTATCATTAGATTATCGCCATTGTTAATAAGCGAAGCGTTTGACAGCTTGACAAAAGAAAGATAAAATAATGCCTGAAACCACGTGCTGCGTTCCATTGTGTTCACGAAAAGGGCGACACAACTTCCCGAAAGACAAACAACGTCGAGCAGCATGGGTACAAGCTATTCGACGGGTGAAAACAAAGTTCGAAATCTGGACTCCATCCGAATACTCGTACGTGTGTGAAAACCACTTCACCGAAGATGATTACCACACAATTACATACGCTGGTAGGTAGTTTGCTTTTCTATTGAGTTGAAAAACATCATAAATATAAACAATTATTACGCTTATAATGTTGAATTTGGGTTTTCTCTCCATTAGATAATCATGACATATGTATATGTACAGTATATGGAACTGGTTTACATGTATATACTAAATATCATCATTTGTTACTTGGCTTATTTTTCGAAAAGTTCTGCATCAACAACGTCAGTACTGCTTCAAAAATTAAATGTAATGTTGTTGATTAATTAAATATGCATTATGTGATATTGTGTGTCATAACCTAACACTATATCATATGTTAGTGTTTCTTAATCTTACTTGACTGAAACCAATAAAATGATAAATCTGTCACCTTCTGAACACTCATTCTCTTAATCCATTTAACCTTAAAGCTGCAACAACCAAATATATGCATTTGTTTCTAGCACATACTTATTTTTTCAGTATTTATTTTTTCAGGTAATGAAAGACGTAAGCGGGCTCTGCGAAAAACAGCTGTCCCCAGTATTTTTTCCTGGACAAACAAGGCGACTGTTGCGAAGAACCAGGAGAGAAAAGAACGTCGTCTAGAACGAGAAAACCGGAAACGTAAGTTGTTTGAAGATGTGACAAATATGGAACAATCTGGAGAAAACGTGAGTTTTGAACCTGAGTTCATTGCAACCAAAATATACATTGTTACTTCTGATATCGATGTGGGTGCCAGCGAAGAAGTTGTAACCCAGCAGGAATGTGTGGAGCAAATAATCTCAATCACGGATGAAAAAAAGTGACATTTATAGATTCTTGTGTACAAACAGAGTGTGTAATGGAAGATGCGGCGATGCAAACAACACCTGCATTTAGCATCCACAATTTTGACAATGATGCGCCAGCCGTCCACTTCTATACTGGACTTGAAAATTACATGAAGTTCTTTTTCGTGTTGAACACACTTGGACCAGCAGCATACCATCTTAATTATGTGTATCATTCTGTTTCGAGTATATGTGTTGCTGATCAATTTTTTATTACTTTGATAAAGTTAAGGTGACACATGACAAACTTTGAACTGTCGCGATTATTTAATGTTTCTGAAAGTGTGGTGTCGAACATTTTTATTACTTGGGTCTTGTTCATGGAAAAACAGTGGAAAGAAATTAACATATGGCCATCACAAACTTTAGTCCGCTATTTCGCTCCAAGCAGCTTCAAGAGGCTATACCCCAAAACACGCGTCATAATTGATGGTACTGAGTGCCCAATTAAAAAACCGAAAAATCCAACGGCTCAACAAGCCACTTTTTCGACTTACAAAAACCGAAATACAGTTAAGGTTTTGATTGGCAGTACCCCTGGCGGTCTTATTTCTTATGTGTCCCCAGCCTATGGAGGTGCTACAAGTGACAGGCAAATAGTTGAACGGAGTTCACTGACCAGGCTTTGTTCCAAAAATGACAGTATAATGGCTGACAAAGGTTTTAATGTACAGGACATTTTTGCACCACATGATGTGCATATTAATATACCAACCTTTTTTAAGAAAAAGAACAGAATGTCAAATGATACTGTTATTAAAGATAGGAAAATTTCTAGCAAACGTGTGCATGTAGAAAGAATCATTGGTCTTGGAAAAACGTACAGAATTTTAACTGAACCTCTGACTGCCACAGAGACTAAGTTGTCATCAGAGATAATTTTTGTATGTTTCATGCTATGCAATTTCAGAAATGGCATTGTGTCTACATATGCTTAAAGAATTGCTACAATCACGGTTGTACATGTAGCTAAGTGTAGTAAAAAATGTCATTTTTATGTTGTCATTTACCATTCTGAATACAAAAATGTCTGATGATCATGTGTATTAGTCTATGGTTATCAGTATTAGAAAGTACATGTTATTACAGTAATACTAGACATTTGTTTGTCAATATGACTGTTCATTATTCATTTTTTATGTTGAAGTTGATGTATCACATGTGATTGCTTAATAAATAAAGTTTTAAAATAGTGATTTGTTACTTTTGCAGCTGAAATTAAACTCTGGTACGGGCTGGTATTCATAAAGCTCCTAAGCGAAATCTTAAGTTTTATTTAAGTGAAAATTTCAGATACAATTTGCTATGGAAATTATTATGATTTCTGTTGTTTTTTTGCCAAAATACTATAACAAAAGTAAATAATTTACAGCAAAAACAAATTTAATACAAGAAGACATCTATATAAAAAAGCAAAAGACTTTAGGAATTCTGATAATTTAAGGAATGTACTTAAATTTTTCCTGAGGTGCTTTATGAATGCTGACTGTAAACAACATACTTGATATTTATGCAGTTCTGTTCAAACAACACAATTTTCAGTAAAACAATTTATTTGAATACATATATAATGACAAATATAATAACAAAAAATACATATCATGATAATTCATACAACATTACAAAATGCATTTATTTTCAAATGAACTTTTTATTTCATTTCTTTTGCAGAACATTATTTTACACATTTTTATAAAACAACTTTTCCAAAAGTGCTGGTTTGAAATGTTTCTCAAAAAATAATTCAAGTTTGTGCACCATATCAGAGATAAACGCCTCATTTCTTGTTACTCTGATGTACACAATGTCAGTGAGAGTATACACAATTAAATCACAATATTTTCGTTCAGAGCAGAACAACTGTCCCTGTATCTGAAAGTAATATGGATTTTTTTTGCTTAGAACAAGTTTTCCATTGATTTCTTTTAAATATGGCACAGTAACTGAGTTTATCTCTTTATTTTTTGCATTGAAAGGACATTTTACTTCTACAATTAAATCCTTGCTGACAATTCCATCAGGAGATGCCCCTAGAATGTATGGGTCTTAGAAACAGTGATGCCACATGCCTGAACATTAACATTTCGCGCACTTTCATATATGTGAATTGCAGTTTTTTCATATTTACAGCCATGGCGCATCGCTTCATTTTGCTTAGTTACATGTCCAGATACCATTGTGGAAGCCAATGCTGCTAAATTGGCCTTTTCTGTTGCTGTACATATCCGGTGGTAGTTGGATGACTGGATTCTTTTTCCACGTTCCTCGAACCAACGATCATTTGTGTTTTGTCCCCTTGTCAAAACTTCCAGTTCACAGCACTCTTCTGTTGTTATTTTAGTTATTTTACTCTGATTTAGGAAGTTTTCTTCATGTGTCACTTCAAAATAGTCATGATCATTGTTGACTGCATATATATTTGCTGGTGCAAAGGTCTGAAATATTGGCGTTTAAGAAATTCCTTTAAAGTTCATACATGTATTGTAAAAATGATCCTGATAATTAGGGGCATTTCGAAAACTAACAGGTCGGGGATCAAAGTCCTTAATATCACAAATATCTGCCCCAACCATGTTTAGGTCTCTGGCCTTCAGAGGGGACCCGGTATGTTTCTTGGCTCTATGGAATGCCTGTAGTTGCTCGGTACATGACGACTCTACCTTCACATCTCCTGTTTGAATAAATTTCAGGCATGCATACAATACAGTTCTTATATGCTTGCAATGTCCAAAGGGACCCTCGCCAGCTCCACATTCGCACTGCGCTTCGTGCACTATTCCATGTTTTGTAAAGGAAATGTCTACCACATAATTTATCTTTTTCTTCATTTCTGCTCTACACGCACTTTTTACAAAGTCAAGACTGTCTGATGAAAACAACCGAAGATACATTAAAAATTTGTCATTGTACAGTGCAGTTACAGTTTGGTCGAACTCAACTTGAAAGCGTTCCAGATAGTCAGTGGCTTTCTGACGGTCAATGGGGGCCATCTTCATGTCACTGTTGATGTCCTTGTAGCCACTGGTTACTGGAAGGCTCATCCTAAATTCTGGCATAAGGTCCTCACAGTTGTTGAAATTTTGGTTTCTGTCATAGGCTTCTAGTCTGAAACAATTATGTAATACATTTGTTTAATAATCATATACTGCCTCATCTTTAAGAAAAGAATGAAGAAAAGACGACTTTGCAAACAAAGAACATATTGTATTTATTACTACAAACAAACCACACATAGCGCATTACCCCACCCACTAATTCCAACGTATGGACATGTACACATTTTGAATTTAATTTGCAATGCTTCCTGTGGAATTTGGGACAATTCATAATAATGAACTGCAGACATTAGCGATATAAGATTGCATCAATTGCTGTTATTACATTTAACTATTTAATGAAAGAACTTGTTTACTTCGCTAATCGTCAACAACAAAAGTGAAAAGAAAAATTCATGTTAGCCTACCTCTCGATTAACTCCTTTTTTCGTCCAGATAACTTAGCATTTCTCTTTCTTAACTCTGTCCTAAGTTGTCCTAAAGATAGGCTGCAAAACTTTGAAGCCATATTTACACCTTTATCGAAGAAATATAATCAAATCGTGTTAAAACTCTGTTTATCAACTGTCAATCTTAGCGGAAGTAAACAATGGAAGGGAAAATAAATAACAATGGACCTATTCGACAACAGCGCCGCCTATACGGGCACCTGCTAGACAAGGGAAGATAACCCACTAAAGTCTCTCATTGCAACGTCACGCTATTACTCCTTAGTTTTAACAGGTTTTTATTACTAACGCTATTGTTTTTAACGTATGTTATTGTTTGTTAAATTTTGATAAATTATTGTAAGGTAATTAGAACATAGTATTACGTAAATAAGCAGAACGTTATGAATCTTCTACAACGAAAATATTAAGAATTAATACTATAACGTAACATTTCGAACATAAGAAAAACATTAATGAAAATGACTTATTGTGTATACAAATGAAATATTTTTCCCACCTACCGACCCACCCTTCATTAGCATGGGTCACGTGTGGGGAAACAAACAATGTTTTATTTTCAGCCTCATATAGTAATGATTAACACATGTGGCTTTCAGTTAAATTTGGTGTGCTCAGTTAAAATAAAAACATAATTATATACACATGCACACAATATTTATAAGTTCATATGATTGGTAAACAAAACCAGGGGGCAAATCACTATATATTCTGTAGTGGAAATTAACACAAGCCCACAAACACAACAGGTAAATATTGAGTTGGGGTTGCTCAGATTCTGTGTAATATAAAGATGGGCTTGCAGCGTTTTCTTGAACCCAAGTAATAATATAAGAATTTGGGCTTGCTTGGCGGAACTGCTAATTTTGATGACTGTTTGACTTTGGGGCAAAATACCTTTAAGCCGCCCATACACTTTCAATTTTTGAATTCAATAAAATTGTCATTCATTTTGTGCCACAAACTGTTCAATTATTTTGCTCAATATTTTGTTTCATTTCTAATTTGAATGCTGGTCTTGCAAGGATGGATCCTGTTGTAGTTTTATGTTTCTGTGCGTGCCTTAAAAAGGTATTAACAAGCAAATAGAAATACTGGGTGCTGAAGGGTGAGCTATTGTGGTCAGTCTGTGTCCGGCGTCCATCGTCCGTCGTTCATCGTCAACATTTTACTTCAAACAACTTCTTCTCTCAAACCACTAGGCGGATTTTAACCAAACTTGGCAGGAATGTTCCTGGGATGGTCCTTTACCAAATTACTTCAATTTATTAAAATGTATTGAAAACTCTGGTTGCCATGGCTACCAAAAGTTAAAAACTGGAAAACTTAAAAAACCTGAAAATAGTTTCCACAGAAATGCTTCTTGGGTGACCCTCTACCTAATTCCTTCAGATCATTTTGATTGGTTAGAAAACATGGCCGCCAGGGGGCGGGGCAGTTTTCCTTATATGGCTATATTGAAAACTTTTTAAATCTTCTTGTCTGAAACCACTGGCTGGATTTTAAAATAATTTCACAGAAATATTCCTTGGGTGACCCTCTACCAAATTCCGTGACATTATTTTGATTCGTTAAAAAACATGGCCACCAGGGGGCGGGGCAGTTTTCCTTATATGGCTATATTGAAAACTTAAAAAATCTTCTTGTCTGAAACCACTGGATGGATTTCAAAATAATTTCATAGGAATGCTCCTTTGGTGACCCTCTACCAAATTCCTTCAAATAATTTTTATTCGTTAAAAAACATGGCCGCCAGGGGGTGGGGCAGTTTTCCTTATAAGGCTACACTAAAAACTTTAAAAATCTTCTTGCATGAAACCACTGGCTGGATTTCAAAATAATTTCATAGAAATGTTCCTTGGGTGACCCTCTACCAAATTCCTTGAAATTATTTTGATTCGTTAAAAAAATCACCACCAGGGGTGCGGGGCATTTTTCCTTATACATATATAACTATATTGAAAACTTTCAAAATCTATTAGTCTGAAACCACTGACTGGATTTCAAAATAATTTCACAGAATTGTTCCTTGGGTGACCCTCTATCAAATTCCTTGAAATCGTTTTGATTTGTTAAAAAACATGGCCGCCAGGGGGCGGGGCAGTTTTCTTTATATGGCTATATTGAAAACTTTTAAAATATTCTTGTCTGGAACCACTGGCTGGATTTCAAAATAATTTCACTTACATGTTCCTTGGGTGACCGTCTACCAAATTCCTGGAAATCATTTTGATTCATTAAAAATAATGGCCGCCAGAGGATGGGACAGTTTTCCTTATATGGCTATATACAAATTTTAAACAAACAGGGATAGTTTAAATAAACGATTGCAGATTTTGACACATTAAATGCAAAAGAAAAGTTTTCCAATGCATCGGTTTATAGACACGCGAGAAGGTTTTTTATCCCAAAACTTAAATATTGCACTATATTATTGATATATAATAACACTTTGCCGTATTATTGACAGACTCTCAATAAATATCTGCGATTTCTAATTTTTCTCACTATATTGCATCAATCTTCAATATAGCCCACATTCAATATAATTGTCAATGCCATGCATTGACCATTTTATTGAAAGAGTATGGGCCCATTATACCGGTATTAGACTTGAGCAGCCCATACACGTACAATATTATGGTCAATTTTTTGGATTCAATAAAATTGACATTTATTTTTTGCCACAAACTGTTCAATTTTTTTTACTCAATATTTTGATTCATTTGTGGTTTGAACACTGTTCTAGCAAGGATGGATCCTGTTGAAGTTTTATGATTTTGTGGTTGGCATTGAAGGTTTTAACAGAAAATTATATGATTAAGCAAGACTTATCTTCATAGAAGTGAGGCGAAGGTTGATCATGATTTCATCCGACACAAAACTCCCTAAGGGCTCACACAGATTAAGGACGCAGCTCGCAGCGGCCAGGGTAGTAATATTTTAGATAATTATATACATGCAGTAGGTTAAAACATTTTGGAGCAAGCTAGACGGATGGTAGAGGGTGGGTTTGTGAGCCCTTAGGGAGTTTTGCGTCGGATGAAACCATGATCAACCTTCGCCTTACTTCTACGAAGGTAAGTCTTGCTAAATCATATAATTTCATCCAATGCATAAACTCCCTTAAGGGCCCCACATATTATTTAGAGCCGAGTGCTTCAAACTGTTTAGTAAATAATTGACATTGAAAATATGTTCAACTTTATATTAGTCCCCTCCGGTGTAGTACTGAAGATACTTCGATGAAACTTGGTATACATATAAACGGCAATGTGAGTACTATGCACAACCTTTTATTTTTTACCAGAGGTCAAAGGTCACTTGAAAAATAGAAATGAACTAAAACGAACTGGATCCTGCGATAACTAAAAAAGTACTGAAGATATTTCGATGAAACTTCGTATACATATAAACGGCAATGTGAGGATTATGCAGGACCTTTTATTTTTCACCAGAGGTCAAAGGTCACGTGACTGTTACTAAAAATAGAAATAAACTAAATACTGTTTGTTATAATTAAAAAAGTACATAAGATATGACCATGAAACTTGGTACAAAGATTGAACTATAGGTTTGCCATCCGTCTGTGTGTCTCTCTATCTGTTCGTCCGTATCTTTGTCCGTCCATCTGTCTGTTCGTCCCCAAAACCTGGTTCCTGCAATAACTAAAAAAAGTACTGAATTTATTTAGATGAAACTGGGTATACATATAAACGGCAATGTGGCAATGTGAGGATTATGCTCGACCTTTTTTTTTCCACCAGAGGTTAAAGGTCACTAGACTGTTACTAAAAATAGAAATAAACTAAATACTGTAATAATTTGAAATGGACATAACATATGACCAATTTGAAACTTGGTACAGAGATTGAACTATAGGTTTGCCATCTGTCTGTGTGTCGTTATGTCTGTTCCTCCGTATGTCTGTCTGTCCGTCCCCAAAACCTGGATCCTGTGATAACTGGGAAAGTACTGAAGACACTTTGATGAAACGTTGTATACATAGCAACAGCAATGTGAGAATTATCAACGACCTTGTATTTTTCACTAGAGGTCAAAGGTCATGTGACTGTTACTAAAAATAGGCCGGGCGGGCTAGCTCAGTTGGTTGAGCGCTGGACTACAAATCCGAGGATCGCGGGTTCGATTCCCAGCCGGGCCACATAACTTGTGTGGGAATTGGTCTTGAAATTATTTATACGGCCATTCTCCCCCTACATCTGATTCAAGTAGGGCAGTTGTCAGTTACTGGCATAAGTATGTGCACTTAATACTGGTAAACCAGCTTACCCAGGAAAAGTGTGAGTAGGTTAACTGACCGCCATTATATGACTGAAATACTGTTGAATACGGCGAAAAATCCAAATAAACAAACAAACTAACTAAAAATAGAAATAAACTTGATACTGTAATATTTTGAAAAGTGCATAAGATATGATCATGAAACTTTATGAAACTTGGTACACATATTGGACTATGGGTTTGCCCTCCGTCTGTGTGCGTCTGTCTGTCTGTTCGTCCATCGGTCTCACTCTGTCTGTCTGTCCTGTCCCCAAAACCTGGATCCTGCGATAACTCAAAAAGTACTGAAGATACTTTGATGAAACTTTGTATACATAGAAAGAGCAAGGTGAGGATTGTACATGAACCTTAATTTTTCACCTGAGGTCAAAGGAAATGTCACTGTTACTTAAAATAGAAATAAACTTAATACTGTAATAATTCGAAAAGAACATAACATATGATCATGAAACTTGGTACACAGAATGGACTATATAATTTCCCTCTGTCAGTTTAGTATTGCAATAACTCAGAAAGTAACTCGAATGTCTGGTCAATGTTACTAAAATAAAAAAAAAAACAATAACTTAATACTGCAGTTACAAATGGGATTTGAATATGAAGCTTTGTACATCTACAGATAAAAAAGGTCGATTTGACGGTATTGCACAATGTTTAATTAGTAGGGGTTTTCACCGGTAGGGGACTCCTGTATTGCTTGCAATACTATCAAAGCCTTGTTTACATTCCACCACATCCATTATATGTTCCGACAATTATATAATCATATAGCTAATGCAGAAGAGAATGTTGTATTAAGCTGAACTAATTCCTGGTGTTTCAAAATAGGTTTATTGTATTTTGCAAAAGTTCTAGCATTGCTCCAGCCTGCTGTTTCAATTATTTGCACCAACGGCACACCTTTATAGAAAGCAATGCTATGTAGCAGCTGAGCATGTTCTATGTGGTTTAAATGTTTCTTCAATACCAGCCTTCATCATTGTCAATTTAATCCACCTTACAACAGTCAGTTGTGACACAGATCCATGTGGCTTCGTTGTAGAAATCAATAATTTATCGATTTGTCAAATATGCTTTGTACGTACAATATATTCTTGTAAAGTTTTTACTACACATAACTTTTCATTTGATATATATGGAACCAAAGTTACAGGTTTTAAATGCACACCTGGTTTGGTTTGTTTGAGTATACTAGAAATATTGATAATCACATTTGTTGGAGATATCCATCAATTCTAGATAATTCAGTACCGGCTTAACATCCCAGATGTTGGAGTAGCGAGGCAACGCCGGTTTTACCTGGAAAACGCCTCTCATTTTTACAAAGCAGCCGATTGCTGACCTTGCTTTCCACGGCCGAATAACTGTGCCCTTTGTTATGCAATGTCAGGAGAAAATATAGTATTTCATTCACAGATGGTCAAAAGGGATTATAATATAATTATATATAATAACGGTAAGTACACTGGTCCCATACTAGGGAAAATGCATCAATAGCCATTGCATTTGGTTCAGGAATTCTGGAAACGTATTTAGTCAATTTTGCATTCAATATTGATGCGAATAAATCTATCTGTAACTGTGGATAAATTCTTAAAAGGTTTTGAAAAATATTTGTATCCACTGACCACTCCAGGTCGTCATTACCAGTTCTGCTTAATGTTCGCCTGCTCATTTAACTTTCCTGGTACATGACAGGCAGATAGATATGAGGCGCAGGAAAACTGGACCTAATGCATGTGCGTAAAGTGTCATTGCGGAGTAGCCTGTGCAGTCCGCACAGGCTAATCCGGGACGGCACTTTCCGCTTTTATGGTATTTTCTGTTTCAAGGAAGTCTCTTTTAAACATAAATCCACTGTAGGCGGAAAATGCGGGCTGCACAGGCTAATCTGGGACGTTACTTTACGCGCATGCATTAAGTCCGGTTTTCCCACGATGCGCCTCATAAATATTTCTTTCTATACACCAAAATCAAATTCTTCTAGCAATTGTATCTAATGCAGTTATTTTCCTCCGTAATTGTTTATGTATGCACAGCTTGTGATGTTATCAGTATAATTACCGACGAGCGTATTACTGATAATTTTGCAAAATGATATTAATCCATTTTCACACGCTTTCAGTACTAGTACATTTATATGCATTAACTGTTCCTCTGTTTACCAAAAACCACTAGTTTTTATGTTATTAGTCTGGTCATATGCCCCATACATTGTAAGAGATGCATCTGTAGAAATCATCAAACTTGGTTTAGGCTGTGATATATATTTGAAACGTGAAAATATGTTATCAATCCACCACTGCAATGTAGAGTCTAATATTCTTGGGATATATTTAAATGAATCAAAATTGCCACGGTGTATCGATAACTGTTTTTCCTTGATCTTTTCGAAAGGTTTTATGTATAATGCAGCGTGTTGTATACCCGGTACTGCGGCGGTTAGTTTGCCTATCAGTGTTGCAAACATAGGAATTGTCATTCTTGTTGTGTTTAAAAATTCTGTACAAATGTTTAATATGTCCAATCTTTGTTCCTCCGTTAATTTAAGTGTTAATGATTCAGAACATAAAATAAATCCCAAGAACGTTAATTGCTTTTTTGGAATGTGTGACGATTTCGTTTACCGTTAGTCCTAATTTATCTAATAATTGAACGGTGTCTATCACGTTTTGTGTACATGCATCAAAAGTATCACCTATCAAACATGAATCATCTATGAAAAAATACTGATATGCCCCATAGAACGTAGGTAGGCAATTACTGGTTTCATGAATTTCGTCCAGATCATAGGGCTACATGAATAGCCCATTACTAATGCTCAGAACTGGTATTTAATACCTTTGACGATAAATCAAAAATATTTACGGTCGCTCTTTTGAATAATCTGATAAATCAACCGACGCCAAATAGCAATCTTTTCTCATGGCGTCAATTGCTGATTGAAGTGGTTCCTTTGTAAAATGCGACTTTTTCACAAACTCTTCATTAAATAATTTTAGATTTAGTATTGTTCGTACACGACCATCTTTCTTAGGTCTAATAAATATGTTTGATATAAACTCGCATTCTGTTTCATTAGGTGCTATTTCAATAATCTCTTTTTCTAAAAATTGTTTTAATTCATTATCGATGCTTTCGTTTTCCTCTTTTGCAAAATTAGTAGGTTTTGGTATATGTCTTTGCTTAGGTATTTAATATAAATTAACGTCACAACCTCTAAGTGTATTTATGACCCATTTATCAGTAGTAATTGTTTCCCAAATGTCAAAGCAATTTGATGTTTTTCCAGCCTTGAAATTTTCGGTATTGTTACGTATTTGCAGATCAAAGTGTCTACCTACATTGATTATTTTTTGCCCGGTCTCTGGAGCCGCTTCATTGGTTGTTTCCTTTGAACATGTCTGTTGCCTCGACTGAAGTAGTTTGTTAGGCCTTGAAACTGATTTTTGTTGTTGGGAGATCGGTATGGAGAGCGGTATGTACCTCCTCCCCTCTTGGCTAAAAAATGACTTGTTCTTGTTGTGGTTTTCATTGTTGTTAATGTGTTTTATGTTCTTTCAGTTTATTTAATTTTTCTTATCTCCAAACAGTTGTGTCGCCGATGGTGCATGTTCGCAGATGGATTTATATATGGGCAGCATGTCCCTTGTTATCTTGTATATTCTGGTCTGATTCGTAGCCGTCACTAACAAGCTCGCGCAACTGCTGAACATTTGGCTCTTTCTCCTTGAGTATTTGCAATGGTTTCACTGTGGACACAAGTGACGTTGCAATTTCTTGCTGATATTTCTGCATTGCATAATCATATGCCTTTGTTTCTGGTCGTAACTGTCGCCATATCTGCTCGTCCGCTTTGGGCATTTGCAAATGTTCAATGTTTGTCGACCTTTTGTGCTTTTCTTGCAGTTGTATTCCCTTTCTGGTTTCGTTTTTGAGCGTAATGCTTTATTAACCACGCATGCTAATGCACCATCTATGGGCTCCCCGAAGTCTTCTGTCGATTGGAAAAAGTCGTTAAAATTAGAAATACTGAGTGGAGAATTGACAGCTGAAATAAAGAAATGATTAAATATCATTCAATGTGTTCAAAACATTGTATTAAAATCGAAGTACTTTTAAAACTTGTTCTCAAGAAGCATGAGTAGATTAAAACAGCGACTACAGATGATAAAGACATTAAATGCAAAAGAAAAGTACTTTAATGCATCAGTTTATAGCCACACTCAACAGGTTTTTTATCAAAAATAAATAAATATTGCACCATATTATTGATATATAATAACACTTAGCCATATTATTGACAGTCTCTCAATAAATATCTGCAATTTCTGATTTTTCTGAATATATTGCATCAATTCAATATAGCCCACACACTTCAATATATAGTTGTCAATTTCATGCATTAAACATATTATTGACCATTTTATTGAACGTGTATGGGCCCCTGTACAGCCAAAAGTCCAATGCAAGACATATATTTATGAAGATGGCGGCTATTTTAGACTACCAGTAAACAATGCAAAATGTGGCAAAGAATACTGGTATTGTTAGGCTACACAACACCACTAAACAATGCAAACTGTGGCAAAGAATACTGGTATTGTTAGGCTACACAACACAACTAAACAATGCAAACTGTGGCAAGGAATACTGGTATTGTTAGGCTTCACAACACCAGTAAACAATGCAAAATGTGGCAAGGAATACTGGTATTGTTAGGCTACACAACACCACTAAACAATGCAAAATGTGGCAAGGAATACTGGTATTTTTAGGCTTCACAACACCAGTATACAATGCAAAATGTGGCAAGGAATACTGGTATTGTTAGGCTTCACAACACCAGTAAACAATGCAAAATGTGGCAAGGAATACTGGTATTGTTAGGCTTCACAACACCAGTAAACAATGCAAAATGTGGCAAGGAATACTGGTATTGTTAGGCTTCACAACACCAGTAAACAATGCAAAATGTGGCAAGGAATACTGGTATTGTTAGGCTTCACAACACCACTAAACAATGCAAAATGTGGCAAGGAATACTGGTATTGTTAGGCTACACAACACCAGTAAACAATGCAAAATGTGGCAAGGAATACTGGTATTGTTAGGCTTCACAACACCACTAAACAATGCAAAATGTGGCAAGGAATACTGGTATTGTTAGGCTACACAACACCAGTAAACAATGCAAAATGTGGCAAGGAATACTGGTATTGTTAGGCTTCACAACACCACTCAACAATGCAAAATGTGGCAAGGAATACTGGTATTGTTAGGCTTCACAACACCAGTAAACAATGCAAAATGTGGCAAGGAATACTGGTATTGTTAGGCTTCACAACACCACTAAACAATGCAAAATGTGGCAAGGAATACTGGTATTGTTAGGCTACACAACACCACTAAATAATGCAAAATGTGGCAAGGAATACTGGTATTGTTAGGCTTCACAACACCAGTAAACAATGCAAAATGTGGCAAGGAATACAGGTATTGTTAGGCTTCACAACACCAGTAAACAATGCAAAATGTATCAATGAATCAGTCTTCACGCTAATTTTTTCAAAGCACTTGCCAGTTCGGGCAAGCTTGTTAGCAAAACCACTTGCCCGAAATTTGTTTGACTATTTAACTTCAAATGGTACCCTACATCAATATCAGAAAATGTTGTTTTCTGTAATTTTATTTATTTATATTTTATTTCTATATACATGTGTGTCATCTTGTTTTTGTTGTTCTCCCTCAACATACGTAAGGTTCGATCATACCAGTTTGTGCATCATGCGTCACAATGTGATTAAAAAGATAAAGAGGGAAATATATAGGGTCCAAAAAGGTACATGGCTCTACTAATCAGGAGCAGTGTGGAAAGCTGGATCAATTTGTTGATATTTTCTAATAAACTGGTAACTCACTTAAATGCTTCTAATTACGGTTTTTAAACAAAGTCTATTTATTAAGTATTTGCAAAATAAATGGTATTTCAAAAGCTATTCAACATTTCTGTGTTAACCAACCCAGAGGGGAAGCAGAGCGAAGATAAAAAGGAGCAGGTTGCAGCAATCAGCTATTACACTCTCGGACTTTCCCTTATTAAACTGCATGCTACATTTGACGAAAGTAGTTCCAAAATAGTTCCTACCAAAAAGCAGTTTTTAAATGCAGTTTCACTTTCAAACAGCATGCGTTTTTTAAATTTTACAATTCAAAATAGAGCTACAATACTTATTTATATATTTGTTAATTACCGACAACAATGCAAATATATGCAAACTTCAATTTCAGACAAACTGGCACGCACTCCAAAATTGTCTTCTTATTAAGCTTTTAACAAAGAAGCGTTTAGTCGACTGTGATAAATTGTCTGTATATTTCAATAAGCTTCTACACAATAATGAACACCACACAGCATGATGACGTCATATGTTTATGTGTAAATACTAGATTCCAATAATACAATGGGTTTTGTATGTTTTATTTTTTTTTGAAGAAAAAAACCCCTAAAATGCTATTTTGAATGAATTTTCTTTGTCCACACAATATATAAAGCCTATGAAAATACTTGCCCGATCGGGCAAGCATTTGGCTTTTTTTTTGTGCTAGCCCGAAATCAAATCTACTTGTCCTGGGCATCGGGCAACCCAGTTACGATGAAGACTGATGAATACTGGTATTGTTAGGCTACACAACACCAGTAAACAGTGCAAAATGTGGCAAGGAATACTGGTGTTGTTAGGCTACACAACACCAGTAAACAATGCAAAATGTGGCAAGATATTCTGGTATTGTTGGGCAACACAACACCATTAATGTGACTAGAAATATCGGCATTGTTCACATAATATTTTAGTAGTTCCTATGTTATTTATATTTTGTTTTATTTTCTAGTTGTTTTCAGTCATATTTCAATTTTAGAATTATGGTAAGTATTCAATATGAAAAATAGTATACTGGTATCGTTAGGGACATTTTACCATATGATAGTTCTAGCCTCATGAAGACAACAGACAATCATGTTTAAGATTAAACATTTCTGCTAGAAATAGGATGACCACTTGATTGTTGTGTAAACTCTGAAACTAGTTTTTCCCTGTCAGTAGCGTGAGAAACAAACAGGAAAGATTTTGCTGAGTATTTTCAACCATTTTCTTGGTGTTAAATCTGACACTGTTACTATAATATTAGTTTGTTTACATTGTGCAGGTAACAGCTGATTGGAATCGTTTTTAGGAGATTGAATTTCACCATTGTTCTGGTCCATATAATATCGATTTCATGTAGAAATGTTATAAAAGAAGTTTGCATTGTTCTCAAAGGCGATATATTTTGTTTGTCTGTTGCGTGTTTGCGACAGCTGTCAGCTTAGAAAATTGGTTTGAAATTCTTGTTGAGTATTAATTCCATGTTAATGAGTGCAGGTAATTTAAAAGTTGAAAGAGGTCAGAAGAATGACATGGGTAGGGCAACAAGTTTACTCATTTAATATTATAGTTTTGAACAGTTATTTTCAATACAATGTCGCAATAATAAAACCAGAATCAAACTTGACAGTTAATATTTTGTTACACATACATATATTGTATTTATGAAACAAGGATTACCCAGCTTTTGAAAAACCTTAAGAAAAAAGTATTTCATAGAAAAAAATATTACAATTTTGTTTGGAATAAATTGTGGACTACAGAATCATGACAGGAAACAGTCCCTCACGGGTCCCATTATTGTTTCGACACAGGAGATTGAAGGTAAACATTTAAAATCATAAAGTGTTTTTGGACATTTCTCAGGTAGATATTGTGAGATATAAGTCAGAGTAAAACAGTGACATGGGTAAAACAGGGGTTGTGATTTCTGTATAACTATGGAACATACATGTATTTGTTTTCAATAGTGATTTTAAGTAGTGTTTTGTCATGGTTTGAACTTTTATATGGTAATACATTGTTATCCCCCTGAAGGCGGGCATATTAAAATCGAACAGTCTGTCCGCCCGTCCGTCCATGCATCATTCTTCTGGAAAAGTTTAATGTTTTTATGCCCTAGAAGTAATTGCATCGTCAGTCTGTCCGTCCATCCGTCACGCTTCTTGTGCGGAGCATAACTCCATTAGTATTGAGGGGATTCAAATGAAACTTCATATAATGATAGAGGACAATGAGAGGAAGTGCATAGCACAAGGACCATAACTATTTCTTCAATATTTACGGAGGCATTGCCCGTTGTTTAATTTTCTTGTGCAGAGCATAACTCCATTAATATTGAAAGGATTTAAATGAAACTTAATATAATGATAGAGGACAATGAGAGAAGTGCAGAGCACAAGGATCACAACTCTTTCTTCAATATCTATGGGGTTATTGCCCTTTGTTTTATTTCCTTATGTGAAGCATTAATTTTCTTGTGCGGAGCATAACTCCATTAGTATTGAAGGGATTCAAATGACACTTCATTTAATGATAGAGGACAATAAGAGGAAGTGCAAAGCAAAAGGACCACAACACTTTCTTCAATATTTATGGCGTTATTGCTCTTTTTTTTCCTTGTGTGAAGCATTAATTTTTTTGTGCATTAGTATTAAAGGGATTCAAATGATACTTTATATAATAATATGAAACTTTATATAATGATAGAGGACAATGAGAGAATTGCAGAGCACAAGGACCATAACTCTTTCTGCAATATTTACAGAGTTATTGCCCTTTGTTTCAATTTCTCGTGTGGAGCATAACTCCATTAGTAGTGAAGAGATTCAAATGAAACTTCATATAATGATAGAGGACAATGAGAGGAAGTGCAGAGCACAAGGACTATAACTCTTTCTTCAATATTTATGGAGTTGTTGCCCTTTTAAATTTTCTTGTGTGGAGCATAACTCCATTATTATTAAAAGGATTTTAATGAAACTTCATAAAATTATAGAGGACAATGAGAGGAAGTGCAGAGTGTAAAGACCTCAACTCTTTCTTCAATATTTATCAAGTTATTGCCCTTATGGACCTCAACTCTTTCTGCAATATTTACAGAGTTATTGCCTTTTGTTTTATTTTGTTGTGCAGAGCACAACTCCATTAGTAATGCAAAGATTCAAATGAAACTTCATACAATGATGGAGGACAATGCGAGCAAGTGCAGAGCACAAGGGCTACAACTCTTGAATGATAGAGGACAATGAGAGGAAGTGCAGAGTACAAGAACCATAACTTTCTTCAATATTTATGGAGTTACTACCCTTTGGTTTAACTCCATTAGTATTGAAGGGATTCAAATAAAACCACATATATTGATAGAGGACATTGAGAGGAAGTGCAGAGTACAAAGACCATTACTCAATTTTAATATTTACCTAGTTAATTGCCCTTTGTTTTCTTTTGTGCAGCTAATTATTACCTTAAAATTGAAGGAATTTAAAATAACACCACATATATTGATAGAGGACATTGAGAGGAAGAGCAGAGTACAAGGCCAAAATTAAAATTAACTTTGTTTGCCATTGCCTACCTACCCGACGAAAAGGTCCCTACTCAAAAGTTTTTTTCTTTGTTAAATCAAACCAATTTTTTTTTTTATTCCAAATATTCTATTTTTTCTTTGAATTAAATATAAAGCTCACTCTTCTCTCATTTTGGTCAGTTTCCATTGGGTTAAGAAATTAACTGTATCAGCTAAACCCTTGCTTATAATTAACCATATCAAAATGCAATTCTAATTATGTTTTATCAAACTTGTGAAAACAGTTTGTCAGCATTCATTGTCTAATTAAAGATGATTGCTAGCAAGCTCTCGTTATATCAACAGACACTTGATTATATTATTAAAAGCAATGTCTGTGTTATATCTTATATTTTGATATGCTAAATGGATCATTCATAAATTTACTCTCCCCCCCCCAAAAAAAAGCCTTCCTACCTACCCATTACCAGCAACCTTGGACAATGGCAAACAAACAATTTTTTAAGGTTGGCCTAAGGACAATCATTTTCTTCAATATTTATGGAGTTAATACCCTTCAGTTAATTTTCTTGTGCAGTTCATAACTCCATTAGTATTGATGTGATTTAAAATAAAACCAAATATATTGATATAGGTTGAGAGGAAGTGCAGAGTACAAGGACCATAATTCTTTTTGTGAGAAGCATAATGTTTGCCAACTTGTAACTGACATTGTGTTGCCTTCCTCTGACAAGCATGTGTTTCAGGGGCATCTAGAATACTATCAAAGGTATTTACTTGAAACTTAAAACACTTCTTTTTTAATATCAATGTCTCAAAAACTCTGTTTTTATTTTTTGACAGATTTATGCCCCCTTTTTAACTTAAAAATTTTGGTTAATTTTTTCGTCAAGTTCAAGATTTTGAATACTATCAAAGGTATTTAATTGAAACTTAGAATATTCTTTACTATCAATGTCTCCACCAAGGAAAGCAGTCCCCATCAAAAGAGCATTTGTGGGCATAAGTCATATTATAGTAACAGCACTTGTTTGGTAATTAAATGTGTATACTATAAATTTTTACTTAAACAGTAATGGCCAATGTTCATGAAAGTACTGTAACATGTTGTGTGGCATTAATTTGTACAAACTGTTGCATTCATAAATTTAATTACATGAAATATTAGTTTCTATGTTCAAAATAAAAGCCTGCAAATAACATACCGTTATCTCATGCGTCATATCAACCTACACTACATTTGTACACTTTAAGTTGTTTTCGTATATATACAATAGCTGTTGACTCTACACATTATTGTCAAATAAGAAAAAAAACAACCTAGCTTTTAAACATTAAAATAACCGTTTTATATTATATAAGTGGCCCAAATTGACATTATGCATTTGTGTAAAAAAACAACTTCATTTATAATTAAAAATGGACTTTGGTTTTCTTTATCCATAACTTGTAAATAGATGGGCCTTCATAAATCTCTTTAATATACATATTATTATTTACTGATACTCAAAACTTTCCTTTTATTAAATGGCAATAAATAAAATTTGTCAGCGATCCAAAAAAGTGAGATAGGCTTATTCTATTGACAAGCCTAAGGCCTAATGTTTTACAAGTAGATTATGATCCTGTGTGCATTCAGTTCAATGGTTTGTTTGTGTCAGAGCTAACATTCATGTTTTCTACATTATTAAAGTGAATTGATTTCTGATAAATACATCAAGGAAGTTGTGTTTTTGTGTTGATGTACAGAATACAGAAAGTATTTTTATAAGGATTCACAGCAGTCTTCACGAATAAGTTTTGAAAGCAGTGGACCATCGGTCCACTTAACCAGCTAAATCAACCGGACCGTACAACAATTTAGTGGACCACAATTTGTTTGTAGATTTTCATTCACTCTTACGTATATATATGAATGATTTTATTAACAAAGAACAAAATGAAAGCAATTATGGTTTTCAGACTTTTATTCTAACATGAACCGTGTATTCATTGCATTCACTCTCAATAAAAATAGGGCGAAATATTAAACCAAGATCGCCAGTTAAATCAAACACCAGGTGTATATTACGTTTTCGCCTATTTGAGTTCAGCACTGGCCCAAATGGCCAAGCTGGTATCTGGACCGAAATTTACTCAAATGCGTAGATCACATGGAAACTGCTCCGCTCGCTAGGACTGCAGAACATGGACTCCCTACTCCTAAAGAGTTTGGGTCCCAGTAATTGTTACCAAAGCACCCCTCCCCACCCACTCCTTTAGCAATAAATGCTTTGTGTCCAAAAATTATTTTTTCAAAATGAATTGTTGAGTAATAAAACATTTTTACTTTCACTGACTTAACTTTCGCTAACTTTCATAAAAATTTTAATGTGGCAGCATAAGTTTTTTGGTGTAATCAGTGTATAGTTATACTTTTTAACAGCTCGTTTATTAGAAAACACACGTAGTCATAGCAATATTTTCTTTTAAAACAAATGGAGACGTACCTTTGACATTATACACTAAAATTCTATGCGATCGGCAAACAATTTGTCAACATCCCATTTCTTATTTTAAGTAAACATTTTGCAAACAATAATATACTGACTTCTTTTAGTATGTAGTATTTTATTTATTATGTGGGTGTTTCAAACACGCAGGTAACAACATGCATACCTCACGAAAATGTGTTACAAATTCCTTCACCTTTACCGACAATGAGGGCGTGATAAACATTCTATCGACTGCGCTCATCTACATATTGGAAATTTAATGCGTTTTCATTGGGTGACTGGCTGACTGTAGTAAATCTAGCTCCTCCTGCTTACAGATTTTATCGATAATTGACACGCCGATGTAGAAGGAGAGTGCGTTTATTGCCGAGTAGGCGTTCTTTGTTTTAGAAAAACATGCGTACGCAATCGGAAATGGTTGCGAATCTGACACTGAATGTCATGACCGAGCGAAAATTTGGTGGACTCCGTTCACGGTCCACCGCTTAACGTCGAAGACTGAACAGTGTTTTTTTAGGGGCAATTTGGGGCCGAAATTCGGCCCCATTCCCATACTTCAAAAGTATATATCTTTCCTATGTATTAACCTTAAAATTCCCCTCAAAATGTAATCTCTATTTTAAAAAAATTGACCAAAATCGAGATAAAATTGACTAAGATGGAGGAATTTTCAAAAACAATCCCAGCAATTTTTAATCAAACCAAGTTAGTGCATAATCTAAGTTATTATTTGTAGCAAAACAATTCATTAATGTTTTATAACAAAGTAAATATGAAAGTGCAATACTTCTTTTGTAAAAAAAATAATTGCCTTTTGTCGTAAAATTCTGAGGGGCCCCGCCACCTTTTCCCCAAAGGTTAAAAAAAAACACTGATTAAATTTTGTCTTAATGTAGTTGCAGCAGTTCAGGTTAGAGATATTAATATGACTAACAACAAAGACAACATAGTTGAACAACAACATTTTCATATGGTGTATTTGTTCTGACTTGCAGCAGTGAACATAAGAACAATTGTGGCGTGTCGTGAGAAAACCGGTCTTAATGCATGTGCGTAAAGTGTCGTCCCGGATGAGCCTGTGCAGTCTGCACAGGCTAATCCAGGACGGCACTTTCCGCTTGTATGGTATTTTCTGTTTCAAGGAAGTCTCTTCTAAACATAAATCCACTGTAGGCGGAAAGTGCCATCCTGGATTAGCCTGTGCAGACTGCACAGGCTAATCCTGGACGACACTTTACGCACATGCATTAAGACCGGTTTTATCACGATGTGCCACAATTATAGTTGAATATGCTTTTTTCATATTATCTAGACTAAGAGACAATTGTCTCTTCTAAACATAAATCCACTGTAGGCGGAAAGTGCCGTCCTGGATTAGCCTGTGCAGACTGCACAGGCTAATCCTGGACGACACTTTACGCACATGCATTAAGACCGGTTTTATCACGACGTGCCACAATTATAGTTGAATATGCTTTTTTCATATTATCTAGACTAAGAGACAATTGTCAATAATATTAAAGCGGTTCAAACTGTCAAGAGGTTGAATGGTTGTGAAAACATTTGGTGATGAATATATTGCACAGAAAAAAGATCTAGAATATATTAACATGGGATCTTAAATATTTTGAAAATGTCTTAATGGTTCTATGAAACTAGACACTAACAAAGTATGTCAAGGGTCATATTCCAGGAACATCTTCAGTTTAATTTAAAAAGTTTTCACTTAAGTTTCTGATTTTCATAGGGTAATATTTGTAAGACTTAATAAAATTTAGTGAATAAAATGAGAGTTACGTAATTGTAGATAATAATATGTTGATAATCAGTAAATACTGAGCAGAATTCATGTACACATGGGATAAAATGCTTAAAAAAAAATGTTTCTGGAATATGGCCCCAGAGCCACCAGGTTTGCAAGATATCCAAGTCTTTCTGCTAATAAGCTTAAAGATGATTATGTAGACATTTTTATTTAGCTATAATGTATGTCAGTAACGGAAATGGCTAACTTATCAATTGTTTTCTTATTTAGCAGCATCTGTTTGATTCATTGATTTATGTTGATTATCCACTGCCATGACATGAATAATTTACATGTCAGTCCTTCTTTCTTCCCTCTGTTGGCGGTGTGGTGGCATTGATGCCAGATGGACTGCAGAGGAATGCAATACTGGGTATCTGTGTCAATAGAAGGAGTTTATCTTCTCTGCATTTTGGATTATCTTACTTGTTTATATAAAATTGCATAAACTATTGAACTTTAACAATATAAAAAATTATTATGCGTTGGTGCTATTTACAACAGCTTATCTGATAGTCTTAATAAAAGGTATTGGGATAAGATTAATTATCAATATATTTGTGTGAAGAGCAAATAATGAAGCAGACAGTTGTTTGAAGGTATGAGAATAGGGGATAAAATCTAATATGACTGTAAACAATTTACAAATTGTTCACAAATTGCTCATAATGTGATTTGCAAAGATAAATTTTGGAATATCAATGTGATGGCTTTATTCGGATAATTTGGTTGATATTAAGTTCATAGGAATTTATTCGAAAGGATGTTGTTGTTTTTTATTTTGCATCCAAATCCTGGTTTACAGACAAAAATGAAGCTGTTAGAATTGTTTTGATGACTTTAATTAAATCTGTATGAATTAAATGATTGTCAATAGACGCTTTATACCAGTTTACATTTATATATTAGAATTGAAAAGGGTTGATATAAAATATATATGGGAATTTAACAGAGTTTATGTAAAATATATTAGAATTTATCAGAGTCGATATAAGAAAAGATGTGAATTTAACAGAGTTTATATAAAATATATTGGATTGTAACCACAATTATGATTTCTATTTTGCAGCCGCCGGACATGTGTGACCTGCTGCAGTACTTTGAGAGTCGCAGTCGAGCCCTGGATGAGGAGGGACAGCCCATGTTGGACGCCTCGGCCCTGCAGTTCATGTCCCTCATTCGCTTCAATGGGGTGCCCATTCTGCCTCCGGTGGTACGCTTTTAGTTTAGTTTAACTGTAAAATTCAGGAACTGAAATGAAACATATTCATGCAACTGAGAAACAATTATTTGGCATTGTTAATATATGTATAATTAGGATTCGTTACTTAAACTACACTGATCATAAACAATGTGATAATGGCCTATCATAATTATTATGAGGCTATTCGATGATTAGACAACTGTGCACAGACCTTTTATCACAAATAAAAAGTTTATTCATTATGGATAAAAACGGATTCCTTTCTTCAGCTCACTCCTGGCCGCAGGGATGAGATGAAGTCCTACAAACGAGAGGCAGTACATCGGGCTGCGCGCATCAAAAGCAGACGACAGACAGACCTTCAGGCCAAAGTCCAGTCCATTGTGGCCAGTGTCGAGGTGGGTACCCCTAACTGAGGCATGTCCTGGGAAACCCGAACTTAATGCATGTACGTAAAGTGTCTTCCTGGATCAGCCTGTGCAGTCTAATCTGGGACAACACTTTCCGCTTTTATGGTATTTTCTGTTTCGAGGTAATCTCTTCTGAGCATAAATCCACTGTGGACTGCACAAGGTAATTTGATACGACACTTTGAGCACATGCATTAAGCCCGGATTTCCCACGACACGCCTCAAATGGTTTCCTGGCACCAACCAATGCTGCCTCGGAAATACCAATTCAGCATTTTCATCAATTAATATGGATATTTGAATTTTGAAGCTTGCTGTTTATTTACATGCTTAGTTTTTGTTGTAACCTTTTGTTTTATGACTTTGGCATCATGAGTTATTTTTGCATTTTGTCTGGCATAGACTTCGTATTTTTAAAGATGGACTATTAAAATTATGAAGACTTTGTCATTAAGCTCAGCATTTAGTCAACCTGAAAATCATGTTGAACATATACCACACTGCTGTTCCAGGCCAGAGTTTTTATATTTTTCAATTTACGGGAGCGCCGGTCCTAAATATTGCATAACCCAAATAAAATAAATTTCAAAATCGTACAATTTTTTATATATAATTTCCATCTCTGCTTCCCAAATTATAAAATAAAGTGGTGTTGTGTAACCTATTTACGACAACATCATTTCGTCATTGTGACCACCAGGTGTCGCCTCTCGTGGAAGCAGTTAAGTCACACTCTGTGTCGAGCGTTGAGCATGAAACTATTGTATCTACTTAACATTTCTATATCAGATACCATAGTTTCACGCTCAACCCTCGATGTATACAATGTCATTTCGTAGTGATTTTTGCACGCCAGTAGACTGCTTTACCATTTGACGTTATTTTCTAGCGTTCTGCGCATATATTTTATGGTAAAAACGTGAAAACCAGTCTAGCTAGGGACAATAAAAACAGCAATGGTGCTTGCGGCCGCTGTGTAGTTTTAAAGTTGCACGACCGCTGTGTATTTTAAAGTTGCTATCAAAAACATACAGTAACATGATTTTGACAAAAATCATAATGAAATAATATCAGAAAGCAGTATGGGACGAAAGATTAGCAGGTGCCCGAAATTTCATTTCATGCAACAAATTTAAAGTATTTGTGTTTAAAATAGGTATATTTTCATATTTTTTCATGGGTATGAAATGGGTACAAATGTATGTTTTGTTCTAGTGCTGTTCGTACCAAATTGTTCTTGTATATTTTTATGCCCCCACTTTAGAGGGGGGGGGGCATATAGATTTGCCCTTTTGTCCGTCCATCCTTCCGTCCTCTCCGTCCGTTGGATTTTTGTGTCGCGCATAACTCAAAAAGTATAAGTGCTCGAGTGATGAAACTTTATAAGCATATTCATCTGCATTGGGGCTTGTGCACCTGGGTATTTGGGTGATTTTTATCCGACATAATCAGAGTTATGGCCCTTTTTAAGAAAAAAAAGAGACATTTTTGGACTTGTGTCACACGTAACTCAAAACGTATTATTGCTAGAGTGATAAAACTTTATAAACATATTAATCAGCATGTGACCTTGTGCACCTGGGTATTTTAGTGCAGTTTTTTCTGACATCAGCGGAGTTATGGTTTTTTTTTTTAGAGAATGTTGTGCGTAACTCAAAAAGTATTACTGCTAGAGTGATGAAACTTTATAAAAAGTAATCAGCATGTGAACTTGTGCACCTGGGTATTTTGGTGCATTTTTTTTCCGACATCAGCTGAGTTATGGCCTGGTTTTAGCGAAATAATGGCATTTTTGGACTTGTGTCGCGCGTAACTCAAAACGTATTACTGCTGGAGTGATGAGACTTTATAAACATATTAATCAGCATGTGAACTTGTGCACCTGGGTTTCCAGTGCAGTTTTTTCGGACATCAGCGGAGTTATGGCCCTTTTTTTAGCAAAAAATAACATTTTTGGACTTATGTTGTATGCCACTCAAAAGGTATTAATGCTGGAGTGTTGAAACTTTATAAACATATTAATCAGCATGTGAACTTGTGCACCTGGGTTTCCGGTGCAGTTTTTTCGGACATCAGTGGAGTTATGGCCCTTTTTTTAGCAAAAAATGACATTTTTGGACTTGTGTCGCGTGTAACTCAAAAATTATTATTGCTAGAGTGATGGAACTTTATAAACATATTAATCAGTATGTGAACTTGTGCACCGGGGTATTTTGGTGCAGTTTTTTTCTGCCATCAGTGGAGTTATGACCCTTTTTTTAGCAAAAAATGACATTTTTTTTATTTGTGTCTCGTGTAACTCAAAAAGTATAACTGCCACACTGATGAAACTTTATAAACATATTCATCAGCATGTAAACTTGTGCACCTGGGTATTTTGGTGCATTTTTTCCGACACCAGCAGAGTTTTGTGACAACCAGTAGAATGTGGGAGCATCCGTGTCCTATGGACACATGTCTAGTTTCTTATAATTCCAGCTTAAAAACGATGTGAATCATCAACAATGTACTACATGCACATTATGCCAAAAAAAAAAATGTTCTAGAATACAATACAGAATATGCATTCTACATTGATTTAGGCCAGATTGTTTATACATTTAAGATATTTGTTTCAAACAAGGTATAACTTGGAAAATCCAAATAGTAGTTATAAAACCCTCTAACAATATGGAAAAATATCTTTACTCCTAATTCTAGATTAACCTTTCTTGTAATAATATATTTTTAAATTTAGGTGCAGTTTTAATAAAATAATATTTTTTTTTACTTTTAATCATTTTATTTTTATTTCCGATGCTCACTTATTTCTATTTTGTTTTTATTTTTATTCCCTCCTCCTGGTGCTTAGTTTTGAAAAAATTCCAGTAAATCTAAAAATATAAAATCTCTGGCCCCACATTTAATGGAAATTTTACTGTATTATCAGTTAGAAGTTTATGGTCCAGATACTATACAGCTGAGCTTTGTTATCTTGAATGTGCTTAATGGGGCTATGTCTACAAAAAGGACCTCAAGGGGCCAGTAAAAGTAAAAGTGCTTAATGGGGCTATGTCTACAAAAAGGGCCTCAAGGGGCCAGTAAAAGTAAAAAATAAGAAATTAAGATCATACCACTGCTTTTTAAGGCTAACACATTTTCAATTTTTGGTAACCGTTTAAACGAAATGAAATTAACAAAAGGTCACTGTTAAAACGGTATACCTCTAGCCTTTTAAAGGCAAACTCGTCATCATTGTCACGAAACTGAAAGTAATAATTTTTTCCGGATGTCGATGTCCACCGCGCATCAAATTTGCGAAGTGATGTCACATTCACACCAACTATTCTCGTCATTCTCAAATCATTAGGTTACTCTCAATCTACTTATATGGTCTTTTTTATTTGAAGAATTATGTTCATATGGGCATGTATTTAGTGTTTTAACGGTGTTTAATCGTTACCACTGTTAAACTCGTAGTACTGATTGGATAATTGGTGAAGTATAAAGATCGTGATAAAAAACCATGTTTGTTATATATTTGTTTTCTTTCAAAAACGGTGGAAAATTTCCTTGTTCACATCGTGCCTACGGCTACGCGCATCAAATGTTAAAGACCTTCTGTACAGAGCATTACTTTCTGTGGTAGCTGTTTTAACGATTAAAGGGTATACTTACAAAAGAGGCTGTAAATAATACTTGAAATCACGAAAAGGTGTTTGGTTTACGGTAAAAGGAAAGGTGGCACATTTGTCGCTCGTGACGATCGTAGACAAGACTAAAAACATCTGTGGGACTTTGGAGTCATTTATAATACCGTTCAAATGTTTCTGAGTTTTGTGAACGTTTTTCAGCAAAACGTGTTAGCCTTACTGCTTTTGATGGTTTTTTAGTGGTTAAGCCTGCCTTCTAATTGAGTAATTCATCATTGGTTTGCAGTCCAGTATATTTTATAGTATGATTCGTCTATCATTTGGACAAATACTTTAATAGAGTGTATTTGGATATGTCAAATTCTGATATGTCAAAGTCATTTTGAATTCACTGGTGATATCTAGATAACTAATTTCAGCTGTATCGTTACTTGTATGTACAGTAGCTATTTCTTGCTTCTAGTAGTTTTATCAGAACCAATGTAGCTAGTGTTTCACTGTTATAAAATGTTCTTTTTGTCCGTGCTTGCACCTAGAGTATCTTTATGTTTTGGTTATATTGCTTCAACGTCTGTGGATAACTATTCCAGAGTGCCTACTCCTTAAAGAGTCGCAGTAAACTGCCTCGAACAAATGGAGTCTACAAATTGCTAGTAGGAAATGCAATGTGATTTTTGTGCTTGCCAAACCATTTTCTTCTGCACATCTCTACTTACATTTTTTTTTTATCAAACACAAATCTTTTCAATAACATGTATATCAGAATATATATTTGTATGCTCCACGAAAATATTTTGGGGGAGCATATAGTCGCCGCTTTGTCCTTCCACCCGTCCTTCCATCCCTCCGTCCTTTCATCCCACTGTCTTGTCCCGGCAATATCTCAGCAACTACTGGCAGGAATTCAATGAAACTTTATGGGGAGTTTCTTTCCCAAGAGTAGGTGTGCATTGTACCAGGATGTACCGCTTCATTGATTTTCTTGGAGTTTTGGGACTTTGAAGATTGATGAAGTTAGTATATAATGCACAATTCGTATCCGGGCTATTTCCAACAATTACTAGCTGGAATTCAATGAAACTTCATGGGAAGATGTATTACCAAAATTAGGTGCGCATTTTACCAGTAAGTTCCACTTTAAAATAACAAAACATATCATTTAAACTGTATTTTACAAATTCTATGCATCCTGCACTCCACCATATGTGCTTATTATCTAACTAACAGCTGTAACCCTGAGGATGTGACTTCCGTTTTGGGGAAATTAGACCTTATTACCGTAGTACCACATCATAAAGAGACCGATTTGTATTGACTGGTTCCCTGCTTTCTTCAACCAGATATTCAGATTGCAAGAGTAAATCGGGAACCAACTAGTATGTACCGTTTTGTCTTAGGACCTGTATTTGAAGAAATCATGGTTGACAAATAAACAGGAACACATTCTTAATTATATTGTAAATATGTAAATATAATTCAAATGCAACATGCTCCATTTGATTTTCATATCTTTAATTACAGTCAAAATGCAGTAATGTATGAAATATTAACTAAACTATATTTGACAGTTTTTTCAACCAGCTAAAATATAATGGGCCAAACGTAACTTTAACTGAAGACTTGAAACTAATTGAAAAGTGATGAACACTAATTATTCTTGAGGGTGGCCAGTAAAAAATGATTTGAGGAAAACAATTGGAAGTGAAAAACTATTGCTTGAAAAATTATCTGTAGCACTTATGGGAAGCTTCATTACCAAGAGTAGGCGTGATTTAACCAGTATGTTTCAGTTCAGTGATTTTACTTGGAGATATGGGACTTAAAAGATTGCTAAAATTAGTATAATTATAGTGGACAATTATTGTCCAGGCAATTTCTTAGCCATATATTTGGGCCTGCAGTTCTAGTGGTTTTTGGTTATTTTAATATCTCAGCCCTTCTCATGGCATTCCCATTGCTTGACAAAGCCCATTGGGGACCATCCATCAGTGTTACTGATATCCTTGATCTTGTTATTTCTGTTGTAATAAAAATGTTCAATATTTAAAAATCATGCATACACCAAATTGTATTAGTAATTAAAGGATCAAGTTCTAGATACGTAGCTGTAAATTGATAAGTAAATTACTTTGAGAAAGTATTAATGTTTCTATTGAAAACAATTCTTAGCAAAACAAAGATACCATATTGTGCTAAGGAAATGGTTTGTTATATTGGAAATATCATAATAATTGGGAGCAGGTCTTAATGTACATGTATGGCACCATTTTATTACATGAGCACATGTAACACTATTGCTATTTCATGGTCATATGAAAATATTCAAATACCTTTCTCAGAAAATGTTGTGATGTTACCGTAATATTGATGATGTTAAAGTCAATGCTCTATGCCAAATGTTACCGTAATATTGATGATGTTAAAGTCAATGCTCTATGCCAAATGCTTGAGGTTTGTTATCCTGATTGCCACTCGTTATAGTTTGGCTGCTTGTAAACAACAACCAAAAATAATTTTGTCTGTCTGAGATCACTTTTGACCTAGATTTCTTGCGATAATTATGCAGCGGGAAAATTTAATGCCAATAGAATTTAGCAAATTTTCTATTTTTAGGGAATGCAAACTTACAACAATGGTTTAATGTATACCAACAACTGTTGCATACTTTTGGCCAATTTGGGGATTAAAATGACTGTACATGATTGTTTACATAAGCGGTTAAAATAAAGTTATAATCATTTCTTCGACATACACTCTAGAACTGAACATAATTATGAACATATTTTCTGATGGTATGTGAAGAACAGAATATTATATTCTTTCTCACTATTAATCCACTGTTTTGTTTTGTTTATGTTTATAAACATACTGTGCATGTTAATTTCAACTTGAATGGCGGTTGCGTTCTGTTAATAATTAAATAGAATTGCACATTTCATCAACTTCTCCAGTAGATGTTAATCAACCTATAAAAAGATATCTTTCAATAAATAAAATGTGGTGACATAAGTAACGGAATACGTTGAAATGTTATTAATGTTACTTTTACTTCATTTTCATAGCATTAATACATTATTTGCAATACCAATTATAGACAGAAACCCTTGATACATCATATTCCTACCTAATATAATTTTAAATTGCCATAGTCTCATGAAATTTTATGTTTGTGTTATCAAAAATGGAAGTCATCATTATCTCAAATGTGCTGAAATGATCCCTGAAGATTGCTTTTCATAAGGATACACAGTATAAATTATTAACCGACTTCGAAATGTGTATGTATTATGCATAGATAACTTCCAATATGAAGGTAGGGTATAAGAATAACTATATGCGTCTGATACAGAATAATTTTCATTCATTCCCGCAATTATTTTCGTATATTGTTAATTTCCTAAATTTGGCTGACAAATTTATATAATAATGATGTTAACGTAAATTATTTTCTGTTATTCATGACGTATCACTGGTGAAAACATTGGGCGAAATGATCGGTTTATTCACGTTTCAAATATTAATAATTATTGATTTAATCACACATTAATTTTGGGATATGAGAAGTTTTCTTATGGTGCTCAAAAAATCTGGGGTCCGAGAAGTCGCCTTGTCTTGGTGGGGACCGAAAAATCTGGGGTCCGAGAAGCCACGTAACCGATCATCTTGACCCTCTTGTATTATGTTTATGGTAATCTGATATCTCATTATTAATGTCAACGCCGATTGTCAATTTTAAAAGACATTTCTTGTTTATTCTCTGAATACTATGAGTACAGATCTGATACAGAATAATTTTCATTCATTCCCGCAATTATTTTCGTATATTGTTAATTTCCTAAATTTGGCTGACAAATTTATATAATAATGATGTTAACGTAAATTATTTTCTGTTATTCATGACGTATCACTGGTGAAAACATTGGGCGAAATGATCGGTTTATTCACGTTTCAAATATTAATAATTATTGATTTAATCACACATTAATTTTGGGATATGAGAAGTTTTCTTATGGTGCTCAAAAAATCTGGGGTCCGAGAAGTCGCCTTGTCTTGGTGTACAGATCTGGAAAAGTCATTCAAAATGGACTTTGTCTGGAAAAAGCATGGCATCTTGATAACTTGGATTTTATCATGGAATTTTCAAAAATTGTCATGGAAGGTTGAAAAGTTTCCTTGAATATGTCTGTACATGCATGAAAGGATCAAATCCATTGAAATACTGTATATGCAAACAAAAATGTAAATCAAAAGCGTAGTGGACAGACATGTATTTTGGTTTCAACAGTTTTTATGAACCTTGATTAGTGTAGAACTTTCGTAATCATTAAATCAAGATTGTTTATTTTTGCCTATTCAAAGTGTAGACCATAAATGATACATTATACATGTATGTAAACATTATTTTACTGTAGCTTCATACTTCACAGCATTACATTTTAATGGTAGTGGTTTATTTCATGTATTGTTTTGTCTTCGGTTATGGTATGTGTTATGGTATGTGAAAGTCTATGTGAATGCGTGTATATGTTTACAAAGCTGGGATATAAAATCAATCTGAACAGATATTAAATTAAGTTGTTGTTTTTGTCTTGAAGTAAACTTTACTATATACATGTGTACACTAGCAATGCATGTTGTTGTTTTTCTGATATATTAAATATCAAGATTAAAAATGGTTTCCACGTTGTCAAATTTATTAGATGTTTTATTTCTGATCATTAGCGTATATCAACAATTTGAAAATAGTTTGGAATTTATAATTACCTGGTAAAATATTATCAAAGTTTGGAAACAAAATTCCTAATGCAAAGCATTTTATTTTAAGAAAAACATTGTATTGGTACTGTAAATGTTTGAATTTTAATTGTGCAAGTAAGATACGATTTGAGATATCTTTTTCAGGGGTGGCTAAATCTAATATTGCCTTATTAGCATATTTCTTATGTCCATACATGCCAGCTGGGCAATGCAGGCAATTGATTTCTCCATGTTTGAATGATTGAGATGATTGTTATCTTTTACTGGAACAACATAGTGCTTTCACTGCCTATTTCTGTTGCAGGAGAAGCGTGCAGCTAAGCAGGCCAGCAGGTCATCCAGCAAGTCCTCCAGCCCTGCTGGCCAGACGTCCCACAGGGCCTCAAAACCTTCAGCTGATCACACATCCAAGACACCCAAGACGGGAGAGAAGTCAGTGGCTGGTGCTGAGGCTGCAGTGAGTGAGGCATCTGCAAAGTCCCCTAGCAGATCTTCATCAGCAAAGTCAGCCTCACCAGCATCAAAGTCTGGATCTGTACCAGTTAAGGCTCAGTCAGTGGGAAGTGGGGATGCGAGAAAAAGGGACACCCACAACTATAAGTCACTTGGAAAAATAGGATCTTTGGTTAAACAGAAGTCTTATTCGTCTCAGCATTTAGATCATATAGGGGCAGATAGTCAGTTGAAAGCAGCCACATTTTCCTCCAAACCATCTGGCCTGTTCCCGCATCCACCAATGGGTAGGCCTCCTACAAGAGGAAGCGGTTTGAGGCAGTCCTTGTCCACTCCAGACCTCCGCACTGTAGATATGGAGGTTAGTGCTGAAGATCTACAGAAGCCAATTCCTTCAAGGCACTTGTCACCAAAAGGTGGAAGACCCCAGGCTCCAGAAAGAGACACTAAAAATTGTCCATTAGAAAACTCTAATGCAAAAGTTTTAAATGAAGAAAAACTTAAATCAGTGAAAGGAAATGTAAGTAAAGACAGTAGAAGGAGTTACAAAATGGATACACACGAAGTTGTGCGCCCTGACCAAGAAAAGAAAAGGTCAACAGAAAGAAAGACTATTGAAAATATTGCTCAAAGATCTGACAAAGGTTCAAACAAAACAAAAAGTTCAGATGTTAAGTATCGAGACAGTGCTCTTCAAAATCCACTGGAAGTTCTTGAGCAAGAAATATCTCATGAGGCAGAAACTGAGAGATATCAGCGGTTTGAAAACAGGAGGACCGACAGTAGCAGTGTTGATGAAGAGGTCAGGTCTGAACTGGATCCAATTCAGAGAGCAACCGCAGAGTTGTTTCCCTTTCCAATTTCTGAAGAACAAGCGCTGGCTACTCTTGATTCTTTGCAACCAGATTTTGCATCACTTGAACTAGCTGAAGACCTGCCTAGTGACTATAATGGTATACCATTGACCTCTGACAGGCAAAAGCAGATCATACACATTTTAACAAAATTATCCCAGGCATTGAATATGGAAGATACATTAACTTCAACTGCTGGAAATAATGTGCATCACGAACAATTCAAGGATCCGAGAGTCCAAGGTTCTAAGTCAGAAACCTGGACTGATAGTAGAAGTGTTCTTTATGGTGCTACTGGTGTAAGCCTCAGACATACCGATCATGCGACTTGTGGTGAAATAAATGATTCCCTGTCTAGCAATGCAGTGGAAAGTGTTTCAAATTCAAATTCATTCCAGAATACTTCAGGCAATAGTTCACACTCAAGAGCTAGAATGAGTCCAGGTGCATCGTCATCTATTTTGAGTTCAGCTAGCTCAGTGAGTGCATCCCGATCAAGAATGAGCCCCAAATCTTTGAAAAACACTGTTCACTTTAATTCACTTGTTAAAGAAATCAGCACAAGTGCAAGTCAATCTTTCGAAGATAAAATTTCTTTTCGGAAACTTGACATAACTCCAAAATCCAGTGAAAATTTTGATGATGTGGATAGTGGAAGATTACAGGGTGCAAGAAATATCCCAGAAACAGGTGGAGCTACCAGTCACACAAGTGCAGTGTCTACAGACAGAAACATGCTGAGCAAAGTTGCCCTGAGTCCCAGTATTGATTCATCTGTAAGTTCACCAGGGGAAGTTCATAACCACAACTGTTTCGAGGATTACAATCAAGAGGGTGAACTTAATACATCTGATAAAGAGAATGAGTATATCCCAGGTGAAGATGATAGCCCTGACAATGATGTCCCACCTGAGGTTGAGAGGAGGTCTGGCCGAGGTCAACAGGTGTGGAATGTGTACACAGCTAGGATGCCTGCTGGTCCTATAGGGGAAAACCATCCTGCCCTCTTCAAGAATGGCATGAAAAGTGACCTTACAGAAGCCTTGAAAGAAAAGGGAAAAGATGGTTCCGATAAGGTGCTACAAGAAAATATCACACAGAGCAACATGGACACTCGGTATTATTATGGAACAGCCAGTACTGACCTGGGAAGGTATATGCATGAAAAAATAACTCCCCATGCTAGCATTTCATCTCTTCAAGAAGAAATTACAAGGTCATACCTGTTGTCACAACACAATTTTGAGAAGATAAGTATATCTCAGAAGAATAATGATAATGAAGATGAAATGAAGAACTCTGTTCTTGAAACTTCTGAGAGGAGTGGGGTGGATTTCGATGAGTCTGCTGTACACCTGCAACCTGTGATTCTCACCAGTGTTCAAAGTTCACTGCAAGAAAACAGATCTATGCTGGAAGATGAAGCACAAATAAGAAGTAATTTGCAGAGAGTTCTGCTAGAGGATTCAGAATCAGAAGATGATCATGAAGGAGCTGATGAAGAAGTACATTATGAAGAAAAACCAGTGTTAGCTGTTGAAGAAACATGTGATTCAGAAGATAATAAACCGGCAGGTGATATGTATGAAGAACTATCTGATAATGGACTTGAGAATGATGGTGCTGAAGACATGGAAGAACACCAGGAACATCAAGATGATACTCAAGCTGTTGTACGGGATGTGAATCACAATGATTCTGAGAATGCTGACCATTCTGAAACTGATGCGTTAAAGTTAGCTGAATATGCTGCTTATTTGAAACAAGACGACACTGAAGTATCTGATCATGTTGAAAATGAGGATAAAATTATAGTACATGGTGACTTTGAAATAGAACCAACTGAGGTCAATGAAAATGTAGTGGACAACGATCAAACTGAATTAAAAGCATGCCTGGAAGGCCAACATGAACCTGCTGTGATACAAGTTACAGAACACAACGACTGTCATGAGAATAATAATGAAGTCAATCAAGTTGAAGAACAGAATAATGCTCAGGAGAATGAAGCTGACAACGAACCTTATGATGTTCAAGAGAATGAAGCAAAAGCTGAACACATTCAGAAGTATCTTAGTCAAGTGCATGAACATTCCCTAATGCATGAAGAAGACTCAGATGACGAAAACGTTGAGACGGGAACTACAAAGTCTGAAGATATAATGAACAACATAGGCGAGCTGATACAGACGTTCACGTCCAGGATTCAGTCGATGAACCACCTGTCTCAGGATGAGCTCTTTAAGATGCAGGCCGAACAGTTTGAGCTGATCCAGAAGAGGCTGATTGAACACCAGCAGGCCCAACTGGAGGAGCTGTTTGTGTCCCAGAGAAGGGAGCAGATGAACCTGCAGAAGGAGATAGAGGTGAGTGCAGATAGGTTGTATCTGTGTTACTTGTTAGGTAAGTGCTGACCTCATGATTACAAACGTTCTTAAACTTAATTCAAGTCTTAATTTTAAATATTATCCAAGGAAAATCAGTGCTCACCTGCAACTAGAGTTTTCATTGGTAAATATTTTCAGTTGAAACTAAGTTTGAGATTGAGAATATTCATAGTCATAGGGCCGGAACTCTGTGTCAGTATTACTTGTTTATAGAAAGTGCCATCAGTATATAGGTGACACAAACAATTGGTAGTCATTTTTTACAAATTTACAAATACTTGTACTGGTTAATGTCAAAAAATGTCTGTCAATGGGTGTCACATAATTGTTGTACAGAAGGCTTTGTTTTGACCTTTTTTCTTGTTAAACTATAGTTGCCTTTTACTGTCATGATTTAGCTATTTATTAGCAACAGATCTGTACTAAAACTTGTTTTCTAGAGCTACCAAACTCGGATTAGTGAGAAACAGAGCAGTTTTGATATGATGACCTTGCCCTTCACACAGCCCAACCCCTTGACCCCACAAATGTCAAGGTCACTTCCTCAGGTTACACAGGCATGGCCTCCCAACAGTCAGCCTACTCAGGTAATATGAGAAATGCGTATGTGTCAAATGTATATGCATATTGTGTCAGGTTCCTTAAGATTGTTCCTTAATATTCTGAATGTTTTTCTGTTGGAAATATTTAATACACATATTACTGTAGTGTAAGATTCTTGTTATTTAACATCTTTAAAAAAATGAGTAAATTTTTTACAGCATTTGGCATTTTACTCATTCATTTAATGACTAAAATTACAATTGCTCTTTTAGTCAGCAGTGGCCATGAGTCCTCCTTTCCCAGTTACTGTGTCCTACCCGTACCAGAATCCCAACATGTCCTTCACCAGCAGCTACAGGACCATGCCCTACCCTGACAGTAGGCCCTTCATGGACCCCAGAGCATTCATGGAGGCTAATATCGACCCCAGGGCTGGCGTTGGCATGGGTGTACCCTTGGGGTTTCCTCAAGACCCAAATATTAGCTGCATCAGCCATAACACAAGTTACAGCACAATTCCGTTTGGAGACCCAGGTGTAATACGTGGAAATCTGCTCACGAATGTTCCACAAATGCCTGGGACTCTGCATAGTCAGGAAGTGGGCTCCAGTCAGTCAACAAATCATTTTATCTACCCATCCAGCCCCAGCCTGCTGATCAATCCCAAGGACAGGGATAATGTGTCTGATGTCAGTGGATTTGCGAAGGCTACACCCAAACAGCTGGTGTTTTCCAACCAGTCCACACCTGTTCCTGTCAAGGTCTACAAACCGATACAACATTCACCTATGAAACAAACTTCGGCACAGAGGAACCAGAAAAAACTTTCAATTCCAGATAAGGTATGCTGAAAGTATGTTTGTCAATAGTTAGCATTATAATTTTGCTTGAAAAAAGGGTAAAACTTCCTATCTTTAATCTTAATTTTTTATTTATATGCAATCATCTTGTGTATGTTTACAACCAATTATCAGATTTTTATTAAGTCATTATATATAAGTAGCAGAAGTTTAAATGAACAAAAATCCTTTTAAATATGAGCTATTACAAATTGGACTGTTATTGATTCAGGCATTTGACCCGAGAATGCAGCAGAAGTTTGCACGTGTGACTGCAGCTGTCAGGGGCTACCTCACTAGACGTCTCCTGAGAACTAACAAAGTGCAGGAGATCATCAAAACCGTTGATGTAAGAAAATCTATCCCCTTTTGGTGTACATGTGTAATTCATTTACACTTTATATTATATATGAGATCTGACACGAATTGTAATTTCATACCATAATTTATAAAACGAGTTCAGGAATTTTGTTAGTAAGCAAGCCTTTTCCTGGACGAGTTTAATACAATATGGTATGAAATGACAACTAGTGTCAGATCTTTTTTATCACATGCTTTTATAAGAAAAAAAAAACTTATAATTTTACCAAAAGATGTTGATAAATCCGCTTGTGCACTGACGTGATGTCATTTCATGCTGACGACGTCAGTTCACCAAAGTGACGTCATGCATTTGGTCAATCAAAGAAAATGTAGCCAATGAAAACACTCAAAATGTAATCTCACACATGTGTAAGATAAAAATATTCTAAATGGCTGTATTACACGGAAAACAATGAATATTATGTGATAAAAGGTGAATTCTGCTTCTGTGGCTAGGTTTTTATTATCATCTGGAAAATAATCCTTGATTATGCCTGCATGTGCATAAAAATGGTGAAATCCATTGCAATATGATCAAACAAAAAAACAACATCAAGAGCATAATGATAGACAGTCATGTATTGCAGCTATTCAAGCAATTCTATTCTATTCTACAGAGCGCGAATCAGCCTAGATAAATAATTGTATTATGTAGATCAAATAACAATGTGGATATCAATGTACTAGTTTGACTTTGGTACGTTCAGATTTTATCATGGAAAACTGAGCCATGTCATAGAAAAATCATGGAATTTTGGTTTCAACAGTTTGTATTAACCCTGTTTTCAAAGCGTCTGTCCGCACTAACGGGAGAGTAACTGGTTGATGTTAACAGACAATTTAGTTGAAAATAGTTGATTAGGGTTATGGTAAGTCTTTTATGTGGCTTAAAAATGCTTTTAGGTGGCTATTTTAAGACACTTAACTATATTTTTTTCGTAAGGGAAGCACTAAGGTATCATCTCGTAAGGACGTCCGTCTGTCCGTCAGTCCGTCCGTCCGCAAAATATTGTTCCTGCAATAACTAAAAAAGTACTGAAGATACTTCTGTGAAACTTGGTATACGTATAAACAGCAATGTGAGTATTATGCACGTCCTTTTATTTTTCACCAGAGGTCAAACATCACGCGACTGTTACTAAAAATAGAAATAAACTAAAACAAACTGGGTCCTGCGATAACTCAAAAAGTACTGAAGATATTTTGATGAAACTTGGTGTACATATAAACAGCAATGTGAGGATTATGCAGGACTTTTTATTTTTCACCTGAGGTCACAGGTCACTTGACTGTTACTAAAAATAGAAATAAACTAAATACTGTTATAATATGAAAAGTACATAAGATATGACCATGAAACTTGGCACAAAGATTGAACTATAGGTTTGCCATCCATCGGTTTGTCTCTCTATCTGTTCGTCCGTATGTTTGTATGTCCATCTGTCTGTCCGTCCCCAAAACCTGGTTCCTGCAATGTCTCAAACAGTACTGAACTTATTTCCATGAAACTGGGTATACATATAAACGGCAATGTGGCAATGTGAGGATTATGCACGACCTTTTTTTCACCAGAGGTCAAAGGTCATGTGACTGTTTCTAAAAATAGAAATAAACTAAATACTGTTATAATTCGAAATGGACATAAGATTTGACCATGAAACTTGGTACAGAGATTGAACTATAGGTTTGCCATCTGTCTGTGTGTCGTTCTGTCTGTTCGTCCATATGTCTGTCTGTCCGTCCCCAAAACCTGGATCCTGTGATAACTCGGAAAGTACTGAAGACACTTTGATGAAACTTTGTATACATAGCAACAGCAATGTGAGAATTATGCAAGACCTTTTATTATTCGCCAGAGGTCAAAGGTCACATGACTGTTACTAAAAATAGAAATAAACTTAATACTGTAATATTTTGAAAAGTGCATAAGATATGATCATTAAACTTCATGAAACTCGGTACACAGATTGGACTATGGGTTTGCCCTCCGTCTGTGGGCGTCTGTCTGTCTGTTCGTCCGTCGGTCTCACTCTGTCTGTCTGTCCCGTCCCCAAAACCTGGATCCTGCGATAACTCAAAAAGTACTGAAGATACTTTGATGAAACTTTGTATACATAGAAATAGCACAGTGAGGATTGTTCACGATCCTCTATTTTTCACCAGAGGTCAAAGGTCACATGACTGTTACTTAAAACAGAAATAAACTTAATACTGTAATAATTCGAAAAGAACATAACATATGATAATAAACTTGGTACACAGGATAGACTATATGATTTCCCTCTGTCAGTTGAGTACTGCAATAACTCAAAAAGTAACTCAAATGTCTGGTCAATGTTACTAAAATAGAAAAAACAACAACTTAATACTGCAGTGACAAATGGGATTTGAATATGAAGCTTTGTACATCTACAGATAAAGGGCGATTTGACGGTATTGCACGATGTTTAATTAGTAGGGGTTTTCACCGGTAGGGGACTCCTGTATTGCTTGCAATACTATCAAAGCCTTGTTGTTCATAGTTCCCTAAAAAGACTAAAAAAGTGTAATCATGTTTAGAAGACCAAAGTATCAAACCGTATTTATGACTTTTAAAATTGATGTTAAAGCATTATTTCACAAAATAATGATGCTATTAAATGTCTTGTATATTTTTGTTACAGTTAGGTTAATCAAATGTTTTTATTTTAAATGAAAATTTACCTAGAAATGAACAAAATCTCTATTAATATATAAAATAATAATATTGTTGCCAATAAGTTGCTGTTGTTGCATGTGTCCATACATTGCAGAGCATTACCAGTATTATTGTTCAATTATTTACCTGCTAACTACAGATGTGATGTCTCCTACTCATATAAATGTAATGCAATTAAGACATTGAACCAAGTTGAACATTAATAATCATAATTTTTTAAATCTCTCAATTGCAGCGTTTAGCTCCATTTTATTCCAATATGTGTTTAATTTTTGTAATCTCATATTTGGTTTCCAATATTTCCAGGATACCAGGAATTTTGCCTTCAAGTTCCAATATAAATTATGCACCCCTTCGAAGAAGTGGGGGTATATTGCTTTGCACCTGTCCGTCGGTCAGTCAGACGGTCGGTCTGTCCGTAGACCATTTCGTTTCCACACGATATCTAAAGAACGCTTTGACCTACGATGATTTAAGTTGGTATGCTGGTTACTTGGGAGGACAGGAAGACGCATATTGATTTTGAGGTCAACAGGTCAAAGGTCAAGGTCATCATTGCTAAAAATAGAAAAACGGTATGCTCAATAACTTGAGAACGCATCAAGATATTTTAATGAAACTTCATACATAGCTACCGTATATTGAGACCTCGTATGGGATTGCATATGGGGTGGATGGGGTCAAGATCAAGGTCACCATAACTTAAAATAGAAAAACGGTTTCTGCTAAATAACTTGAGAACGCATCGAGATATTTTAATGAAACTTCATACCTGTATACCTTATATCGAAGACTTGCTTGAGATTGCATATGGGGTGGGTGTGGTCAAGGTTAAGGTGACAGTTACTAAAAATAGAAAATGGTTTCCGCTTAATAACTTGAGAACGCATCAAGATATTTTAGTGAAACTTCATACATATATATCTTATATTGAGACCTCTCTTGTGATTGCATATGTGTAGCGTTAGGGTCAAGGTCAAGGTCACCATTACTAAAAATAGAAAAACGTTTTTTGCTCAATAACTTGATAAACATTGAGATATTTTAATGAAACTTCATACATAGATACCTTATATCAAGACCTTGCTTGGGATTGCATATGGGTTGGGTGGGGTCAAGGGCATCGTTGCTAAAAATAGAAAAACGGTTTCAGCTCAATAACTTGAGAACGCATCGAGATATTTTAATGAAACTTCATACATGGATACTTTATATTGAGACCTCTCTTGGGATTTTATATGGGGTGGGTGGGGTCAAGGTCACCATTACTAAAAATAGAAAACGGTTTCCGCTCAATAACTTGAGAACTCATGAAGATATTTTTATGAAACTTCATACATAGATACCATACATCGAGACCTGTCTTGGGATTGCATATATAGATATAGGGTGGGTGAGGTCAACGTCTCCATTACTAAAAATAGAAAAATGGTTTCCGCTCAATAACTTTAGAATGCATCAAGATATTTGAATGAAACTTCATACATAGATACCTTGTATCTAGACCACGCTTGGGATTGCATATGGGTTGGGTGAGATCAAGGCCCAGGTTAATGTTACTAATAATACAAAAACGGTTTCTGCTCAATAATTATGCCCCCCTTCGAAGAAGTGGGGGTATATTGCTTTGCACCTGTCCGTCGGTCGGTGGGTCGGATGGTTGGTTGGTCTGTCAGTGGACCATTTCGTTTCCATGCGATATCTAGAGAACGCTTTGACCTACGATCATTTACATTGGTACGCTGGTTGCTTGGGAGGAAAGGAAGACGCCTATTGATTTTCAGGTCAACAGGTCAAAGGTCAAGGTCACAGGGGCTTGTAACATGAAATTCGTTTCTGCACGATATCTAGAGAATGCTTTGACCTACGATCATTTAAGTTGGTATGCTGGTTACTTGGAAGGAAAGGAAGACGCCTATCAATTTTGAGGTCAACAGGTCAAAGGTCAAGGTGACAGAGGCTTGTAACATGAAAACTGTTTCCTCTGCAGACCATTTCGTTTCCGCATGATATGTAGAATATGCTTTGACCTAAGATCATCCAAGTTGGTATGCTTGTGACTCAGGAGCAAAGGAAGACGCTTATTAATTTTGAGGTCAACAGGTCAAAGGTCAAGGTCACAGGGGCTTGTAACATGAAAACTTCTTTCTCCGAAGACCATTTTGCTTCCGCAGGATATCTAGAGATGTTTTGGCCTATTTGATGTTTAAATCAAACAGAAAACAGGTATCCTTATATAATAGACTGTAAAAATAAATCCATAATTATACTCTATCTTACTTTCAGCTTTATATTTACTTTCTAAAGCATTGACTATGATTTCCTCCCCATGTATAAATGTGCACAGACAATATTAAAAAAAATTCTTATCAATTGCACATATTCACGACTTGGCTGCAAGTCGGGGGGCATACATGTTTTACAAACATCTCTTGTTTTTTAATCTCTCAATTTCAGCATTTAGCTCCATTTTATTCCAATATGTGTTTAATTTCTTAAATCTCATGTTTGGTCTCCAATATTTCCAGGATACCAGGAATTTTGCCTTCAAGTTCCAAGCAGAGACACCTATGAGGACAGGCAACCTGTCCAGGGAAGACAGAATCCTGCTGGAGAGAATTGTTAATCAGGTTACACATTGACTTGTTACTGTAGTAAACTTAAAAAAGTATTCAACTAAGTATCTTCCCATGGGTAGTTAACAGTCATTGTCTCATGTCTTGAACAAATATGGCATTGACATGAAGTCGACTTTAAATATTTCATTTTCGCATTGTGGCATTTAACATTTTCGAGTGGTATATTTTATTTTTATGCCCCCCATCAATGATGGTGTGGTATATTGGTTTGATAATGTCTGTTGGTCGGTCGGTAGACCACTTTTGTTTCCGTTCTTTAAGTTCAACAGTTTTCATCTGATCTTCACCAAACTTCATGAAAATGTTTGTGGGCATAATATCTAGGTCAGGTTCATTATTCAGCCAAATCCCCCTGGGAACTTGGAGTTATGGCCCTTGAATTATCTAAAATTGGCCTTTATAGCCGTTTCCGCTATCATAGTCAAACAGTTTTCATCCAATCTTCACCAAACTTCATGAAAATGATAAAATCTAGGTCAAGTTTGATAATCAGCCAAATCGAACCAGGAATTGTGGAGTTATAGCCCTTGAATTATCTACAAGTAGCCTTTTTAGCAGTTTCTGCCAAGTCCAACAGTTTTCATCGAATCTTTACCAAACTTCATAGATATGTTTGTAATAATAATATCTTGTCAAGTTTGAAAATCAGCCAAATCGCCCCAGGAATTGTGGAGTTATTGCCCTTGTATTATCTAAAATGGGCCTTTATAGCAGTTTCCACTCTCTAAGTCCAACAGTTTTCATCCAATCTTCACCAAACTTCATGAACATGTTTGTGGGCATAATATCTTGGCTAAGTTTAATAATCAGCCAAAGTCCAACAGTTCATAGCCGATCTTTGTGGGCGTAGTATCTCGGTTAAGTTTGATAATCAACCAAATCGTCCCAGTAACTGTGGAGTTATGGCCCTTGATTATCTAAAATTAGCCTTTTTAGCTACTTTAACCTTGAGGGGGCATCTCTGTTTTACAAACAGCTCTTGTTTACTTTTTATTCAGTAAATGTTACTTTTATGAACATTATAAGCATATACCAGGGATCATCCTAGAGGGCGACATGGGCGAAATCGTCGCCCGATGGTGTCTGACTTTGCCCTGTGATTTGATCAAAGCGAAATCAAAGTCGCCGAAAATTTTCAATACTTATTGCTTATTCCTCTAATCTTATGCCCACTCTGTCATGGTCTATCTGATTGTGGAGATAACGCTGCTACAATTATCCATAATCGATCTGTAGACAACGTGAGAAAGTTTGTTACACATCACTGACCTGGCTAAGGTTATTCCAGTTGCGGTTCCCGACTTTGCTTACTTGCTTTTAAAGTAAATCTGTTATTAGCAAAGGCTGTCGGGAACCAAGAAAGCGAGTACACACTGGGCGGTATGATCAACCGGTTTACACTAGAATTTACAGTGATTCAGAGTTATTATTACCGTTTTACATACTGTAAAAGAACTTATATTCAGGCTATGAATATTTGCTGTTCGCTTAATTGCGATGTTTGACCTTAGAACTGAAAATTTATTTAAAATTAAAACAAAAAGATACACTGATCAATTATTTTCCATTTCCGTAATTAACACAATCGTAACAAACACAGCGTGTGAAAAGTAACAGATAATTTCCATTTTGTAGTAAATGACGTCATCTAAACTAGAGCATTGAACAACACGCGACACCATTACGACGTTATTTCATTCTCTAGTGGTTTCTTTGTTCTGATGCCGACTAACGGCGGGAAAATTATGTTGCATGATTTCCACGTGCAGCTTGCTGACAACCACGTGGTGTACAGTACCGGTACTTGTCTACCTGAGCGATGTATAACATGTAGCGTTATTAGGAGAAATATCAAGGGCGTTAATAATTTACATTGTAACATTTACTCTTTATATCATGACATTATTTTAAAGGAAACCAGTGACTGCCTTATGAAGTGTAAGTATCAATTGTCATAAACATAAACATGAGTGCTTCTTTTTTTAAATACTGTTTCTAATGCCAATAAAACTTATTAAGCTATTTTGTGTTTCTCATTCATTACTACAGGTTGTAGTCTTTGTAGTTAATTAATTATACATAATTCAATTGATTGATTGGCTAAATAGCTGCTTTACGCGCCAGTGTCAGTTATCGATAAACTTCTCCCTGAATTCGGCAAAAGGAGAAGTCACTTCTCCCTAAAATTTTGGGCTAGGATGATCCCTGATATTCGTGTATTTGTTAACTGTCTTCAAATCAAAAAGACCCCAACTTTTATGTTGAAGGAAATTTTAAAATGAAAAAAACAACAACAACATGGTCAACTGGTGGTGTGTATCTTTAAGTCAGGCTTATTATACCCCCACAAACGAAGTTTAAGGGGTGTATATAGGAGTGAGCTTTTCGGTCCATTGATCTGTTGGTTTTTTGGTTTCCTGATGATAACTCAAGAAGGGCTTGACATATTCAAATAATTTTTGGTACACATGTGTAACATCATAAAATACAGGTTAAGTTCGACTTTGGTTACAAACCTTTAAATTTTGTCAGAGTTATGGCCCCTATTCGACTTAAATTCCCTAAAAACATGGTTTCCGGATTATAACTCAAGAATGGCTTGACATATTCAAATAATTCTTGGTATACATGTGTAGCATCATAAAATACGGGTTAAGTACAACTTTTGTTACAAACCGCTAAATTTTGACAGAGGGGTGGCAGCATCAACATTTTGTTTCCGCTCTCTAACTCGAGAACTAAGTGAGCTATTGTAATGAAACTTAATACATAGATACGTTATATCGAAACCTCGCTTTGGATTGCATATGGGGTCAAGGTCAAGGTCACTATTACTAAAAATAGAATAACGGTTTCAACTCAATAACTTGAGAATGCATTGAGATATTTTAATGAAACTTCATACATATATACCTGATATCGAGACCTCGCTTGGGATTGCATATGGGGTGGGTGGGGTCAAGGTCACCATTAGGCGTAAAAAAAAAAGTTAGTTTCAGGTTACCAGAGTTTCAGGTTACCCGACCTACCCTAAAAAAATTAGCCCAACCCTAGAATATTTTATTGGGTTTGTCAGATTGATTTTTGTTTTATTTGCCTTTTTCAATAATTACAGTAATCTGTTTTTGGATAAATAAGGTTTTCGGATAAATAAGTGTTTTGTTTTGATAGTATCCACGTATAAACAATGTTTAATGATATTACTGATATGTTTTGAATATTTGTTCAGTTTTAGAATCTTCAAGTTGACCATTTACCAAATAAAAAAATTTAAAAAAAAAATAAAAAAATCACGACCTAACTACCCAAATTTTTTTGGGCATGTAACCTGAAACAAACATATATTTTTTTACGCCTTACTAAAAATAGAAAAACAGTTTCCACTCAATAAATTGAGAACGCATTGAGATATTTTAATGAAACTTCATACATAGATACCTTATATTGAGACCTTATTTGGGATTGCATATGGCGTGGGTGGTGTCAGGGTCAAGATCACCATTACTTAAAATAGAAAAACAGGTTCTGCTCAATAAATTGAGAACGCATTGAGATATTTTAATGATACTTCATATGGATATACCTCATATTGAGACCTTGCTTGGGATTGCATATGCATTATGGGGTGGATGGGGTCAAGGTCACCATTACTTAAAGTGTATAAAAAGTTTCCACTTAATACATAGAGAACGAATTGAGATATTTTAATGAAACTTCATATAGATACCTTATATCTAGACCTCTCTTGTGATTGCATATGGAGTGGGTGGGGTCAAGGTCACCTTTATTAAAAATAAAAAAACCGTTTGCACTCAATAACTTAAGAACTTATATAGATATTTTAATGAAACTTCATATGTAGATACCTTATATTGAGACCTCCCTTTGGATTGCAAGGTCAAGGTCACCATTTCCTAGCCATAGGTGTGTGACCTTCACCTTGAACCCAGAACTTTCTTTCATTATTGGGCTTTCTTATGCATTTCGTTAGAAAAATTTGGTTTTCATGGAATTTCCACATTTCTTGTTAAATTATGTTTGGTACACAGGTGTAATATCATAAAATACAGATCAAGTTCAACTTCAGTTACAAACTACTAAATGTTGACAAGAGTTATGGCTCCTATTGAATTAAATTTTTCCAAATACACTGTTAAACATTCACAAATTAAAGCATTCTCTCTGTGTCTATTTCTTTCAAATGGATGCCATAGTTTTGTGACAAGGCCATATTGTGGGGGTATATCCGTCACTCATGTTACAATTCTAGTTTCACATGTTTTTCTTAAAGCACACAGTTTCTTTGCTTGGTTTCAGCTTCAGGCCGGCCTTCTGGACATCCACGAGATCTTTTTCGTCCTGCCAGTGTCAGAGAGGATGGCGCTGATTGCCACACAGAGGCAGCTGGAGCAGGAGAAGAGGCTCAGAGACTCGGTGGGTACTCTTTGTAGTTATGAATAGCTAGAATAGTTTATTAATTTTATTCTAACCTGATAATGATAAAAAAAATACAAGGCTTATTGTGACATTTTTGAGCCTGTTTTTTTTGGGTAGGACCAGTACTTGGTGTCTCTGAGAAAGATTGCTGCCTGAATAGGGATCAAACTCAGGATCTCCCAATTGCATGGCGGATACCATATCCATTACACCTCCGTGACTTTTAAAAGCGTTTAAATACTGTTCTAATAGGTTGAATAGGTTAAATAGTTTGTATAAGAATTGGTAGATTGTAAGAAATCTCATCAAAGTGCACTCTTGTCCATCCTTTGAACACACCCAAAACATGCTTTGGTTCTTTGGAGGTTTTATAGTACTGAAAACTTATTAATCTACTATTTATGTGCAGAATGGGTTAAACTTTACTGTTGAATGGACATGAATAATAAAATTTACACCACCAATTACTATTTTACATATGGGGAGTCTTTTCCCATAAAGTTGGAAACTATATAAATATTTTTGTATGCAGAATCATTCATTTTGTTGACTACCTGGTATTTACAGTATATAAAAGTACATGCTGTGAAAAGATTTCAGTATACAATGTTCGTGTACTGTTACTAAAACGTGTCATGGAGCTGGTAATTGATTCTTTTCAGGGTCGTCACAGTCTGGACAGTGTGTCTCGTTCACAGCCCAAACTTAGCAAAGCTACATTGAAAGCATTGGAAAGGAAAAAGAAGGCCCAGTATCCTTTTAATAAACGTAGTAAACATATTTCATAAATTAGGTTTCAGATCACATTTCTAATATGATCTATTTTAGCACTTGTTTGAAAAGTTTTTGCCTGAATATGTATCTTTAATACTTGTTCTTACAGTGTATGCTTTCATGCAAGTTTATGTCTTTAATATCATTTAATATGATTATAGGTAAACAGCATTTACCATGACTGCAAATTATTAACCAAACAAAACAGAGTTTGCAATGTTTAAGTTACAACGAAATCAGCATTTGACATCCTTAACCTCCCGATTAGACAAGCGGAGGAAGCGGTGTTTGGCAGTGTGGAGTTCCGCCCCAAGTCTGCCCCGCCCACCACCAGCAGCCCTGCCATGGACATCAGGTATGCGGGCTCTCGGCACTCATGTAGTGTAGTGTAGTTAAGTAAATAAAGGCGATAAATTACTGAAGATCTAAATGACTCAGTCACACACCTCATGGTTATTGATTATAATAAGTGCACAATACTAGGTTTTGTAATCAGCTGCACTGCAATTATAACAACCTGCCTGGAGGACAAGCAAGAAAAAATGACTTGAAATGTTTTAAATAGATTTATGAATATCCTAGGTGGTAATTATCTTGTTGAATAATTTGTTTTGCACATAAATTTATTGCAGTTTATATAGATGCCAAACATTTCATTCTTTCCACTTTTGCTTATTATATTAAAGGGTTGGAACTGCTATGAAATTGATTAAGAATTGCAAAGAATTTAATATTGTTTATCAAATTACACTATACAAATTATTTTATGTTTAAGATAAAAGTATTAAGGGCAAAGTATCCAGTGTTTTATTTTTGTCTAGAACTTGAGTTGTTTTTGCATTAATCATTTAGTCAACTGATGGGGTAGAATTTGTATAACTACATACCCCATCATACTGTACATCTACCGAATATAACTATTTAAATCATCTCAATAATTATTCAGACAAGAAAAAGTATTTTACTATTTTTCTCTTGCACCTCAGTGGGCCTTTACGTCGGCACTACCATTCTCTCTTTGTCAGGGCTTTGCGACCGATACAGGGCCAGGTGTCGCCTATACACCCGGACCAGCACATAACTGTCAGGTGAGAGACACTGCTGCTTGCTCCTACTTGTGTGCCCTGTGTGTCTGTCATAAACATGTGTTTTACCTGAACAAATATCCAGGTTTGGTACCACTAACATTTTTATCCAGCTTTGGTACCACTAACATTTTTACTCGTCCCCAGGTATTGTTAAAGGATTTTTCTAACATGATACTTGCTAATTTTTCTATAGACACAGAACAAAATTATTGTTGTTAAACTACCCAATAAATAACGCAAATAAAAGTCCTGATTCTGAGCGGAGCATAGTAATAAGTAGTTGCAATTACAATTGCAAAAATATACGTCAAATCATATCAGAATCAATAATTTTTTGCATTATCATTGTTTATCGGCCAATAAACAACTCTTTGTCGTTATGATGCGTGGCTATTTAACAACTCGGGCTTACCCCCTCATGGTTTAATTCCTAAGCATCAGAACTCCAAATCATCGTTTATTGGCCGCTAAACAATGATATATCGAAAATTATTACGTAAATTTCCATTCGTCGATAATCACAAACACTTTACACTTTATTTTGTGTAAAATAGGTTTACAGTTAAACATGTGATATTTGAATACAAACACTAGATATATTTGAATACATCGATTGGATAAAAAACTAGATTAATTTGTATATGATTGACATTTGTGGATGTTTATACTTTTAAGTGAATGCATAATGAGAAAGTTGCATAAGTTTTTATAAGCATTTTCTGTCCAGGATAATGATGAATATGTTGTGTTTTACTATACCAAAAAAATCTCTCTGAAATGTTTTAGTTAAATAAAAGGTATTGGTCATTGACCGGTATGATTTATGAGTATGAGTACATAAGTTGTCATTGTACATACACCTATTGCAGGGAAATGAAAGAGAGACCCAAGACAGCTCCGGACCGGAGGAAGAGTGACGGGGTGACTAGGAGCAAGAAAACGTCAGGTAAGAGTACTGAGGAAATGCCATGTGTGTACATCTACTGTACTACACTACAGCTCAAACGAAACAAATATTTTACTGGCTTTGCTGGAGTCAACATTTTTGCTTCAAATAATTATGTGAAATTACGAGGATTGAGGGCTGATACATGCCATGACATTACGCAGAGTAACACCAAATCACTTAGCATTTTCCTGGATGCTTGTTGCCTAGTGATGCCAGTTATTTTGTGATGATATTTGGCAAAGTACATCAGTCACTTAAACTCAACAAATTGCGAAATATCGTTATTTTGATTGAGTCGTACTGTATAGAGAGACTTCCGAAAATGGCCATATTTGGAATACCGGTTTACAATCATTATGAAAAATGCAGTCATTTCTCACCCAATACAGTTAATTTCCCATTACTGAATTTTATGTTTCTACTACAAACATAAATCTTTGTAGCATTCAGGCATCTTAGCAATATAAATGACTGGCATGTTTTTGCTGTTAATATGTAACATTTTCATATGAACAAGGACGTCCACACAAAGTATATGCCATCCATTACAGGTAATATTTTTCTGTGAAAATACGTCCAAATCTGGTTTCTATCATCGAAAATTAATACTTGATTACATTTATTTATGTGTTGTGCAGGATCAAAGACATCCCGGTCTAGTACAGGGACATCTGCACCTAAATCCAAGTCTTCAAGCAGTCACGAGCAAGTTACGTCCCAGAAACAACCAGCTACAGTAGACACACAGAAACACTCAAATGCAACCACAACCACTACCCACAAGCAACCCAAGAAGGCTGGAAAGGCCTGGCGATAACGTGTTGCAAGAGGAGCAGGATAATGCTGATATATTTTGTTCATGTTATAGCAAATATTGTGATATAATTTGTATTTATATTTCCATGTATGATACTTGAACATATGATATCAATATGTTTATGTGAACTGGCCTGTACACAATAATTAGCATTTCAAAGTTGTTGCACTTGTTATAGCTCTGAATAGGGCAGGTACTGTTTTGACCAGTAAATTCTCTGGCATCTCTGTAGCAGACTGTTACATGTCAATTTAGATAACTTTGACATAGTATATATTTGTTCATTTTGTGAGGTTACATTAGATAACTAAGGTTGTTCGATGATAAGTCAAGTATTGGTGTTACGGCTGTGTTAGCTTCTAATCCTTGTGTTCCTATTTGTTGACCATACTGTGTTCTGTAATCACATTATGTATTTTTCTATTTATTTGTTCATGTTTTATTTATGCAATTTAATACGTTTTAACACAGTGAATAAAGGAGCTGTGAATTTTGATCGCGTGTTAGATAACTCTGTATGATACTTTTTTCAATGTGCAGTTTTACTGATCTCCCTTAGATATGTAGATTGCTGTTTGATACAAATAGCTGCGCAGTGTCACACAATTATAAAACAAACACTACGCATTGATCATTGTTATTATGACTGGACCTTTCTTGCTTCCTTTCTGATTTGCATCATGGAATGTAATTATGCAGTTTGTTCATTGCATGATTTATACCTTTATACGAGAACTGTTATTGATTAATAAATAGTTATAAGAGAATTATAGTAGTTGTTTTACATTTATAGCCTAGTTCTGACTAGCGTCCGTCAACATACGGTTTAGTATATGTGTGAATGACAAACTAGTCTGGAATCACTTGATGGTATGACACTAAGATTTCACTTGAGTTCTGATCAGTTACACCACAGTTATTGTCCATATGTTTGAAAGAACAAAATCTGGATAGGTGATTCCGTTATAAAATCTGCATTTGCCTCGTACATCAATTATCGTGCGCTTTTTTAAGCTGACCAAATTAAATACCGGTAGTTATTGTCCGTGTCTTGTGATGTCATTGCCGTAAGTGTAATGCTATTATCAGATCAGTTTTAAAATTATATGTATGGGTAAAAATAACACCAGACTTACCGCTTTTTTCAAATTCTGTTTTATTTTGGTTACACTTCAGTCACTACGGAAACTAGTGTTTAATGCTAATCTCGTAAAATAATAAAATGCTATAGAATCTATTAGTACATTTTTGGTTCTTGTGTCACTGCACATTTTCGCATATTTTCAGCATTTAATCGCACCTTAGACACTTATGGTACCAGTCTGCGTTCAGAATCTATTAAATTTTTTACATATGTGGTTGATTTTCAATGCTAAATGTGCTATTAAATAATGGCTGTGTAGCTGGTATTTCAAACAAATTTTATTGTATTGATTCTCCTTCCTTTAAGAAGCTGCGCCACTTTACGGTGGAAAATTGTAAGTGTAAAATTTTAATTAAATTGTCATACGTACGTCATATCTTTATAAAATCCCTTGAATGAAATTACCACAATCGATTGTTGTTCATAAATTAAGAAAATTATATTGCCAACAACAACTGCTCCCATTGACCGTGAGCGTGTCTATGATGTTAACGTAAGCCGTATGAAAACTATAGCTCAGTTGGTAGAGCGCTGGACTACAAATCCGAGGATCGCGGGTTCGATTCCCAGCCCGGCCACATAACTTATGTGGGGATTGGTCATGAAATTATTTCTACGGCCATTCTCCCCCTACCTCTGATTTCATGAAAACGCCTAAAGTAATATATTCGGACAATGACTTGACCTTGTGTATGTGGTGTTATCGAGTCTCGCCCTCAGAAGACTTGGCAGTTTGGCTACGGGGGATATTGCAGGAGATATTTCAGATGTGACCCTGTGTCCCGATGCCAAGCACCTAGTAAATTGCACCTCATTGTAACGTCTCGTGCAAAAGAGTGGCGTTAGCAGGTTAGCTGTCGCGACCCCTGGGTTGTGAAGCTTGTGCATATATTAACGTTAGACAACGGATCCTCCGTGACTCGAATGTTATATATTAGTGATATGTAATTCTGTAAATCAAATTCAACTAGCGAAGACTTCTCTTAGTTTTTTGTTCTTGTTTATGTTATATAAAATAGCAATGTTCAGGGACTGAAATGTAAAACACATTTTTTATTTCCGTTCTGTACGTCATTCTGTTCAATTAAGTTTATTAGAAGACACTGTTGATCCTTTTTTTCAACTTTGTTATACCGGGATGCAAATGCGACCGACATACACTCCCACGCTGCATCCATTTTACAAATTGTTCTACAAAAACACATCTCTGAGGCAAATCCGTTTCTACCAGACAAAGAATTAGTTTATTTTTGCAGGACTAGTTACACGTTACAAGAGTACGTTACTAATTCCTCGATTAAGAATTAGCTCTTTCGCAATGCCAGAAAGCTAAAAGTAAGTATTTTAATCAGTGATGTAATTGGGTTCGTCAATAAATAGCAATAGTAGGATAAAGCAGGCTGTTTTTTTTCTGCCCCAGAACTTTTGCTAAATTTGCTTTTTTAAATAAAAAATCATCACCTCTGGCTCTGATAAGGAGATAGCTCTTGGCATATGGATACCACACAGCTTAACACCGCATGTAAAGTCTTATCGTCGATCACATATTGGCGGGCATGAATTGCACTATCAAATTCTGAAATCATTTAAATTGGGTTGGAATATAATCGTAATGTTCGTGTATTTTCCATTAATGACCATTGCTTGCGCAAAAGCGGAAAAAAACTTCACCTTTGAGGAATAGGTAATATATCAATACAAACGTATGGACTTATTGCATGTCTCATTTTGATAAATATCAAAATGTTTTCTCATCCTCTCAGACAAGACCCGTAAACAGCTACGACAGGAGACCCCTGGCATGAGAACCAAGATTCGAACACTGGAATTTTCGATGGTCAGTGTTGATCCAAAGTAAATGCTTGTTCTATACAAGCAAATGACCACACTTTGCACAATATATATAATCTGTCGTAGTTCAGCCTAATTATGTGCGTTTATAGCCAACCAACAGAATCGTTTTAATACATGCAAATGTACTACAGATAGCTTACCTTATTAAAAAAACAAAACTGTTTGAAATGACATTCGATATCGTTATTATGATGATAAATAAATAGGAAGCAGGCATCAAATATGGAATTTGTGTATATTTTGGACAAGAGATAATTATTTGGAGAATTTAGAGACGACTATGTAGAACACCTTAAAATATGCGTCGTTCTCGTCAACCAGGAATATTTTGGCACGTCATGAGTACTCGTAAGGCGTGTCGTAGGAACCCGGGCTTAACGTGCGTAAAGTGTCGTCCCGGATCAGCCTGTGCAGTCCGCACAGGTTAAACCGGGACGACACTTTCCGCCTACAAGGGATTTATGTTTAGAAGAGACTTCTTTGAAACAGAAAATACCATACAAGCGGAAAGTGTCGTCCCGGATTAGCCTTTGCGGTCTGCGCGACACTTTACGCATATGCATTAAGCCCGGGTTTCCCACGACACGCCTCAAATCAATTAAAAACATTTCGCTGTCATGTTTTGTCCATGAAGAAACATATTTTGGACAAACTATTATTTTTAAACCAAGTACAGGTATCAACTTATATTAAATATATAGAGAAGTACTGGATCAAAGTATTTGTTACCATGAATTGTGAAGCTTGCATAAAAATCACGCTCTGATAATAACTAATAATTTCCATGACATTTTCCATAACGAGGTACATTTGTCAAAGATGCAGGATAATGGACCGCAAACATGGAGATATAATTGCAATAAACACTTCAGCTTCCGTTGACGAGAACGTTGTCCCTGTCATGAAAGCCATCGATGTGGGTGCCCTGTTTCCAGCGCGCCGCCGCGAAGTGTAAGCATTAGCAAAAATGTCGCTTGATCTAACTGCTTAAGATACATGTGACACTGCATGTTTTGCATATAACATTATTGCATGTTTACTGATGTTTGAACAGTGGCAGTCCCCAGAATGCATTCATGTGTCGAGATAATAGTCATTATTATATAAAAGATCAACAGAATGAGAGATCACAAACGACAATCAAGGGGTACATTTATTTTATCGTTTCGTTGTTCTACAAAACCCATTCCCTGGTCGCGAACTGACTGTATTGAATCTCTAAATTCATTTTTCATTCAAATACACAGTAATCACTTTTCACTCGTCGTTGAGCACATCATGCTCCTATAAATGTGTTCGGTATTTTTGATATTTTGGCATTTGTTTTGGACCAGAACAGAATGTTAACACATGTAAAAAAAACATGCCACTCAAAGAACATAATATGTCCTTTATTTAGCTTCTTTACTATATAACTGATGATTAAGAGTTTTTAAGTGTTTACCACTTTGCTGAAACAAGCTCCTCTCAATAGGCAACATTTTTTGATATTTCATGGTTTTGTTTCGTTATGTTGCCCTCATCACTATTCAAACGGAAGCAACCTGCGCAGAACGTGGCGCAATGTAATTTTATAGTAAAACTGATTGCTACTGATTGTTACAAGCAGCTAGGACCCAGGATAATGATTGTTCTATTTTGTAGTTGTGAGTCACAACTATCATTATATTAGTTTTCATGGAAAATAAAAAAAAATAAATGTTCTTGTTTTTATTTAGTATTAGAAGTAGGTAATAAAACGGATATTTCATTGTCATTGTGAAACAGTCCAATTGTTTCCCTCCGAATCGGGGGCAACATTTTGAGCTGCTGCCCTCGGCCGAAGGCCTCGGAGCAACAGTTCAAAATTTGCCCCCTCTACTTCAGGAAATCAATTTGACTATTCCCAAATGCCAATGAAATATCTGTATAATATTCATATCATATTATGTTGTTTTTATATTTCCTTTGTGCTATTTTTCTTTAAAGCATGACCATCGCTATTAATTTATTTATGTATCAGATGCGTATCAGATTTTGGTTGATATAAATGTATGGTAACTGAGATTTACAACAGCAAAAACAAGGCGAGCAAACCAGGCTAATTGTACTTACGGGTACGATTATTTCTATCCTCGCACAAGCTCCTAATATAGAACAGGGATATATATCTAGAGCTTGACAGATCCTAAATCCTGGGGGAAATTGAACATAAATAAATTAGTATGCCATGTCGAATATATTTGCGGTCACCTATATCACGATGAACCAACGTTATGCGCTGTAGCGTATGAATGTTCAATAAACATGACTGGCATTTGGCGTTAGAGCATGTATAAACAAAATTATAAAATATATATCGCGCAACATTTTCTACGCATGTTGTAAAGTAAAATTCTACACTAGAAAATTATTTGTGGGTTCAAATAATTGATGGTAATGCAAAAGATAAATTTCACGGTGTATGACTATAAAACTACCGGTAACGGTTATAATGAAATCAATTTATATATTAAGTGTCTTAAAGTTTTCGAGATATATAACATTAGAAGATATACATATGGAACTCTGATACTGAATTTTTGTATAGTGTATTTAGTTTGCATATTATAGAGCAAATGCTTGGCAGCAATGCATTGTTCTCATATTGGTTCCTTTCCATTGAAAAATAAATAGTTTAAATAAATACTCTCACACGGTGTCTTAAGCACAGCAACACATTATTATTATTATTATTATTATATCCCCATAAATACCCCGGTTGAATCGAGAAAAGTACATTGAAATGCATGTACAATGTACAAAAAGAAATTACAAATGCTTCTATCAACCATACAAGTCGCGAATGAGTTCTTGTTGTAGTAAACACTTAAGCACACCAATATCGAGCATACTGAAAATTGACTATACATAGATAATATATGTTTATACGTATCTAATATGCAATAAGTATGATTGTGTGATATGACATGGTGCGGCATTCCATAGCCAGCCCTTAAGCAAAATATTTACATCCCAAACAGCGCCGCTGTTATTTGACAAAAAGAAAAGTACTTTTGACATTTAATCCTATTAAGAATCCGTAATGCGATGATTTATTACATTTTGGTATGAGGTGTTTTAAAGGAAAAGGATAATACAAAATATAGTGCGGTGGCGGAAGGTAATTGGCTGCTAATTTAGACGTATGAACAGAATTGTTATTGACTACGGTTAGCCTAGAAACAGGGACCCAACCCTTTTTTCATTTTGTATTTTCAAACTAATTGTTTTCTTTATTTTTATTCCCCCGCCGCGAAGCGGGAGGGAGGTTAAAGGAATGCCCTTTGTCCGTCCGTCCGTCCGTCCGTCCATCTGTCCGACTGTCTGTCTGTCCGTCTGTCCGTAACATTTTCGCGTCCGCTCCATATCTCCTATACCCTTTCAAGGATTTTCATAAAACTTGGCTCAGATGTTTAGGTCATTGAGACAATGTGCAAAAGGCATGAGTCAGTCACGCCGGCTCAAAGTCATGGTCACGCATGAAGGTCAAATATTCGAGCCTCCATTTTGTGTTTGCTCCATATCTCCTATTAAGGTCATTAAGACGATGTGCAGAAGGCATGAGTCAGTCACGCCGGCTTAAGGTCAAGGTCACATTTTGAAGGTCCATTTCGTGTACGCTCCATATCTCCTATACCCTTTGAAGGATATTCACGAAACTTGGCTTAAATGTTAAGGTCATTGCGGCAACGTGCAGAAGGCATAAGTCAGTTTCGCCGGCCGAAAGTCAAGGTCACACTTGAAGGTCAAATATTCGAGCCTATAATTCTTGTCCACTCCATATCTCCTATACCCTTTGAAGGATTTTCATGAAACTTGGCTCAGATGTTTAGGTCATTGAGACAATGTGCAAAAGGCATGAGTCAGTCACGCCGGCTCAAAGTCATGGTCACGCATGAAGGTCAAATATTCGAGCCTCCATTTTGTGTTTGCTCCATATCTCCTATGCCTTTTGAAGGATTTTCACGAAACTTGGCTCAAATGTTTAGGTCATTGACACGATGTGCAGAAGGCATGGGCCTTTCACGCCAGCTCAAGGTCAAGGTCACACTTGAAGATTAAATATTTGAGCCTCCATTTTTTGTGTCCGTTTTTCGTGTCTGCTGCATATCTCCTATACCCTTAGAAGGGTTTTCATGAAACTTGGCTCCAATGTTTTTGCTCATTGAGACCATGTGCAGAAGACATAAGCCAGTCACACCAACTCAAGGTCAAGGTCACACTTGAAGGTTGAATACTTGAGCCGTATTTTCATGTCCGTTCTATATCTCCTATGCCCTCTGAAGGGTTTTCATGAAACTTGGCTCAAATGTTTATCACATTGAGGCAATGTGCAGAAGGAATGGAGCAGTCTTGCCACCTCAAGGCCAAGGTCACCCTTAAAGGTCAAATGTTTGACCCTTCATTTTCGTGTCAGCTCCATATCTCCTATGCCCTTTAAGGAATTTTTATGAAACTGATTAAGGTCAGCGTGATACTTCAAAGTCACCTTTAAAATCTAATGAAGGATCACGGCGGGGGATATAGCTGTCCTTTAGACTGCCTTGTTTAAATGCATTTGTTATTATTTACCAATTTACAACCGCAATAAAAACAGAGAACTAGCCATTTTTTTTCTGGTTTACCACTATGATTGCAAAAAAAGGTATCACGCGTGTTTACTAAAAGCGATAAAAACCCGTTTTGCAAAATGGGTTGTTTACGCATCGTCCTTTTTGCAATAAATGCATTACAATACGTTCTTTTTATATTACGAGATATGCGTATATCTTATTATTGGACATATTCTTATTAGTTGTATACATGTTGAAAATAGTTAAAACGAATAACATTTAGTCCCTTAATGGCATCTTCGGACGACTTATGCAATGTGTTCCTAATGTTTATATAAAATAATATAAAGAGAAAATACCCATAGTTGATTAGCCAAGCAAATAACCACTAGTTTCAGCCTGAATAGATAAAAATTGTGACAACTCAGCTTTATTTTGTAGAATGAGGTGGATGGATACATTTTATTTAAACTGTACTCACGCAAATGTATAGACGTTCTTAATATTTATTAATACAATTTTGATGTTGTATCGTTTTAACACGTGCATTACTTGAGTACGCTAAAGTTAACTTATGTTATTAGACACAGTCACGAATAACAATGGAATACTATTTGAATGGCGGTTATTCCAGGTCGCCATGATGGTCTACATATACAAAGCAAGCGTAACTAAGGAGTGTGTATAACTTTACGAGAAATAATCATTTAAACGAGAATACAACTATTATATACGATACGTTAGAACAACGTGAAGATTTATATGCATCATCCTCGTATATCACGCATATGTATTTTTAGCTTTATCGATCGTTATCAATACCCACAGAGTTACATAAACAGTCGTGCAGGTTTCGCTGTCATTTTCAACTACCAACGAAGTGTGCTCACGGTGAACTTATGTGGTAGGTGGTTGTCCGTCGCAAAAAATGTACTTCAAAATATCCTCTGAAATAGCTTGGTGGAAATTATACAAACTTGGTTAGACTGTTATTGGGCAGTCATGTATCAAACTTCTTCATACATGTATTATGCTTATTCGTTTGGTCAACATGTTCTCAGTAAATGCTGGTTCGATACAAGCAAATGACCACTCATTTCACAATATATAAATAATATGTCGTAGTTCAGCCTAATTATGTGCGTTTAAAGTTAACCAGCTTGTTGCACAATCCTTTTAAAACATGCATAACATGTATTGAAGATAGCTTAACTTATTTAAAAAAAACTTACTGTTTGAAATGACATTCGATATCGTTATTATGATGGTAAGTAGATAGGAAGCAGGCATCAAATATGGAATTTGTGTACATTTTGGACAAGAGATAATTATTTGGAGAATTTATAGACTACTATGTAGAACACCTTAAAATATGCGTCGTTCTCGTCAACCAGGGATATTTTGGCACGTCATAAACACTCGTTAATTCACATTAGGCGTGTCGTGGGAAACCCGGGCTTAATGCATGTTCGTAAAGTGTCGTCCCGGATCAGCCTGTGCAGTCCACACAGGCTAAACCGGGACGACACTTTCCGCCTTCAGGGGATTTATGTTTAGAAGAGACTTCATTGAAACAGAAAATACCATAAAAACGGAAAGTGTCGTCCCGGACTGCGCGACACTTTACGTACATGCATTAAGCCCAGATTTCCCACTACACTCATCAAATCAATTAAAAACATTTCGCTGTCATGTTTTGTCCATAAACATATATTTTGGACAAAATATTATTTTTAAACCAACTACCGGTATCACCTAATATTAAATATACAGAGAAGTACTGGATCAAAATATTTGTTGTCATGAATTGTGAAGCGTGCATAAAAATCACGCTCTGAGCATGTCTACACAACATTACAAAATATCAATTTCACAACCTTTTCTACGCATATGTTGTTAAGTAAAATTCTACATTAGTGAAAGATTTTTGAGTTCGAGTAATTGACGGTAATACTGCAATTGTGTACAGTGTAATTAGTTTGCATGCAAAAGAGCAAATGGAACGTTTGGCAGCAATATATTTTTCTGATATTGGTTTCCTTCGTATGAAAAATAAACAGTTTAAATAAATACTCTCACATGGTATCTTAAGCACAGCAACACTGTTTATACCAATAAATACCCTTTCACTCGAGAATAGTGCGTGTACAATACATGAAAAATGTACAAAAAGAAATTACAAATGTTGGCATCAACCATCCAAGTCGCGAATGAGTTCTTATTGCTGTAGTAAACACTGAAACACACCTTTCTGAAGCACACTCAAAATGGACTATAAAGAGATAATATTTTTATACGTATATTATAACGTATACAATATAGAATACATAGGATTGTGTGATATGTTATAGAACTGCAATTCATTACCAGCCCTGAAGCAATATGTTTAAACAACAAACAGCGCCGCTGTTATTGGACAAAAGGGAAAGTACTTTTGACATTTAATAATATGAAGAATCCGTAATGCCATAATTGATTACATTTTCGTACGATGTGTTTTAATGGAAAAGAGGGATAATACAAAAGCGGCGGGGAGGATAATTGGCTGCTAATTTAGACGTACCTTCAGAACTTGTTATTGACTTCTGTTAGCCTATAGAAACAGTTTTTACATTGGAAGTCGTTCACTATCACTTATACTTCTCTATACGAATGTTTTAACATTTAAAATTGTTCATTTTGACTACTGCTGATGCTACAGCATCTGTCTCAACATCAACAATAACAACAAGAACAACAACAAGAACAATAACTATCACTACTATTACACTCCTTCTTATCCTACAACAATAACATCAACTACTACTACTATTGCTGCTGTTGCGGCTGCTACTGATAATTATGACTGGTACTTTATATAGCATGATTAATGTTGTCCGGTGAAAAAACGTGTATGGTTATTGAAAATTAAAAAAAAAAGGCAAACACATATATTTTATTATACTTAATCTATAAGTATATTTTATTAGTTTTGTTTTATGTGTATTTTTTTAATGTTCGAATGACAATAACTAAACGCAACGTCTTTATGCGGATGATGACGATCAAGCTTTTTTCCAATGTGTGTTTTTTTTTGTTTTAGAAAAGTCGTGAAGTAATACCAACCACATAAATGTTTCTCCAGATTCAATTTGATTTGCCTCATAGGTATTTGTTATATAGCACAATGAATGCAAGATGGAAGTTGTGAGGATGCATTGAATAATTACATTAGCATTTAATTAAGACATACTCTAGAAATGACAAACTCTGGTTTCTTTAAAGTTCATACGTTTAGTTTTCGTCGATGCCAAATTCGTACAATTGGAAAGGTTTAAGAAAAGATAATTGGAACAAACTGAAATGCGTTGCTTCTTGTCGCTGTCATGCGAAGCGGCATTAACATAACATGTAAAATCAAATAAACATGTTTTAAACGTAGTGATAGTTTGGTTATTACCGTTAAAAATGCATACGATAACAAAGACATTTTCGTGAAATATTTATCGTGAAAGCTTTCGTATTTTATCGAAAAAGACATATTCATTAAAAAAAAGTACTTAGCGGGAAAGGTTGAACTTTCCATGAAAAACGTGCTTTTTCGCAAAACATTATACGATTTCGCCAAGATTCGTATACTTTATTATCCAGATTATTTTATGCAGTAGTGGGCGCTATTACTTTTCATGAAAGGTAGATTGATGTCATATGCAAAAGTATAACGCCATAAATTATAACAAATATCGTCTGTCACAGTTCATACATGAGCCCAGGGGCACATTTTGCAAGTGATAAGACGTGTACGTGGACTTTACATTTAAATGTACACACACACCTTTAAATGTACACACGTTTTATATCGATTTCGTATGTAGACACAGAGATAAATCTTTGGTTAAAAATTATTAGCGAATTTGCAAGTGTTCTTTTCATTAGAATTTGATATGGATGCCACGTAGAACAGTATGAAAATTGTTAATAACAATGTTGACATATATTTGGGGGGAAAATTAATTGCCTTTGTACAAAATTTAAAAGCGCAATTATTATCGCCGGGAGTTGTGGCGGGCTCATGTAATCCAGCTACTTGGAGGCCGGGGTCTGGGGACGGTTTGTGGCTGGGAGCCCTACTGTCAGGTCCGTCTGTGCCGATCGGGCGTCCGCACTAAGCTCGGCATCAATATGGGACCCTCGGGGGAGCCCGTAGACTCCAGGTTGACTAAGGAGGAACGTACCGGCCCAGTGAGGAAACACAGCAGGCAAAAGTTCCCGTGTCGAGCAGTAGTGGCATCGCGCTCGCGAGCATGCTTCTGGTGGTATATATAGCGGGACCCAACCCTTTTTTATTTTGTATTTTCAAATTAATTATTTTGATTTAGTTTTTAAATGCATTTGTTATTATTTACCAATTTACACCGCAATAAATACAGAGAACTAGCCATTTTTCAGGTTTACCACTATGATTGCAACTTGGTATCACGCGTTTTTACTAAAAGCGATAAAAATGGGTTGTTTACGCATCGTCCTTTTTGCAATAAATGCATTACAAAACTTACTTTTTATATTACAAGACATGCGTATATCTTATTAATGGACATATTCTTATTAGTGGTATACATGTTGAAATAGTTAAACCGAATAGCATTTAGTCCATAATGGCATCTTAGGACGACTTATGCAATGTGTTCCTAATGTTTATTTTAATAATATTAAAAGAAAATACCCATATGTTATTAGCCAAGCCAATAACCACAAGTTTCAGCCTAAATAAATACAAATTGTCACAATTCTGCTTTATTTAGTAGACTGAATTGGATGGATACATTTTATTGAAACTGTACTCACGCTAGGTACGCATATGTATAAACGTTCTTACTTAATAAAACTTGCTGTGGCATCGTTTTAACACGTGCAATATTTACGTACGCTTAGGTTAGCTTATGTTATTAGACACAGTCACGAACAACAATGGAATACTATTTGAATTGGGTTCATTCCAGGTTGCCAGGAATGTCGACTGAGGAGTGTGTATAACTTTACGAGAAATAATCATTTAACGGAGAATACAATTATTATATACGATACGGAAGAACAACGTGAAGATTTATATGCATCATCCTCGAATATCACGCATATGTATTTTTAGCTTTATCGATCGTTATCAGTACCCACAGTTACATAAACAGTCGTGCAGTTTTTTGCTGTAATTTTTAGCTCACCAACGAAGAGCTCAGCGGTTAACTTATGTGGTAGGTGGTTGTCCGTCGCCAAAAATGAACTTAAAAATATCATCTGAAACAGCTTGGTGGAAATTATACAAACTTGGTAAGACTCTTCCTTGGGCAGTCGTGTATCAAATTTCTTCATATTTTTTATTCGTGACCGTCTACCAAATTACTGGAATGTAACATTGTTTATTCGTTATTAAAGGGACCTATTCACAGATTGAAGAATTGACAATTTTTAAAGACTTTGTCACATATTGTAAAAATTGAATAAAAGTGCGTATAAATTTAGGAGCGAAATAACGCTACTGACATAAAAATATACTATAAATACCGTTTTGTTAATGAATAATCATCAGTTGAAATTGATCAAATTATAAAGCGTTTGTAACGCTAAACGATTGAATAATTGAGAGCGTTTACTCATTTGGTAACTCATATACAGAATACCTTCATTGAAATTAATGGACCAGTTTAAAATATATTTTACTGCAAATATATTTGGGGCGAGCCAAATCCCTTTAAATTATTTTGATTAGTGGTCAACACTGGACCAGGTTACTTTTCTTTGTATGTGATGTGTCAGTGCAACACTGCTTACAGTCAGGTGAGCAAAACATGGCCACTTTTGCCCGCATGGTTAAAAACCATTTTGAACAAGAGCTAATTTATGGACTGTGTTATACCTGATACATATATTAGACGATAATCAGATAATCAGAATATGTGTTGCCACGAATAGTGTGTGAAGCTTGCCGTGAAAGCACTATTTCGTTACGGTAAAACTATTCAGTTCCGCGACATACTCATGAAAGCCATCGATGTGCGTCGTCTGTTTCCAATACTTGGCCTTGAACTGACTGTTTTGAATCTTCAAATTCATTTCGACAAGTACACAGTAATCATTTTACACACGGTTAAGCACATCCTGCTCCTATAAATATTTTTTTCTATATTTTGATCATCCTTCTTCATCTGTTTGGACAAGGTTACATCATTATTTCACAACTTGTGGCTTAGACATGATTATGTAATATCGCACAAAAAACATAAACAAGCTCTTTTAATAGACTTGGAAAATATTATCAAGGGCATGACCATCGTAATTCAAATGTGTAGCCCATTTTCGATTAAATATATTTTGTATTTGTGCAGTAAACCGTGATTTACAGCTGCAAAAATCTAAACAAACACATCAGGCCTATTGTACTCACGAGTTCAGTTATTTCCATTCTCCCACGAACTTCGGAAATCGCGAGATATGTATCAAGAGCTTGACAGTTCCTTAATCCTGTGGAAATTGAACATAAAACAAATTTTATAGAGTACATAGCATACGAGATTAAATATATTTAATTCATATTGCTGACACATTTATCAAGAATACACAACATTATTTTATTGTGTTTACTGTTCAATACACATGGCTAATAACTCGAGCATGGAACGAGACGTGGTACATCAGTTGTCACTGAACATGACCTGGTATAAAGTACCAAATCAATGATTTTTTATCAAAAGCTGTATTTACTAGCATGCTGAAACTTTGTGTTAATGTTGTACTGTTTATTACCTCTTAATTTATACTCTAAATTAAAGCTCATTAATGTAATACAAAATAATCTGAAAAGGGAATGGTGCGTGCAAAATACAAGTTATGTTTGTCGTTTGAACGTTCTGGAGTAATACGATTAATAACCATTTTTTTTTCAAATAAATTAGGTCATCTACACAGCTTTAAACGTTATTCTCTTAATGAAAATATAAATGTAAAATGAAATGAGCAATTAACGATTATGAAATCAAGGTACATGAATGGTAAAAATAACTGGAACATTTTTTTTTTTTTTTTTTTTATTGGTCCTGTTTTTGCCATTATTCTTGTTTTGTTACGGATGACATACAGGTAATAAAAACTCGTACACAGCAACTTTATAACGCTAATGCTGCTGATAGCGCATGCGTGTCGAACATAATACGTGGCTAAGTTATATTTGTCAGCCTAACGGCATAACATCAGACAGGTTGTCACGAAATGTTTGCTTCAATCTATACTTTGCTCTGAAGTGTAGCATTACAATTTTGTTCAACTATTATATTTACATTAACTGGCCATCGTACACAGATACGAGTAGTTTGTCGTTACTTCGATAAGCACTAACTTGTATTGATGCTGTTCTACAACCAAATGACTGTTATGTTATGACTACAGTTCATTGATTGACTTACGAATATTTGTAATATAGCATTGACAGCGTTGTTTGTTTTAATGCTTGTGAAAACATGCTTTTGTAAGGTTTTGCTGTTGTTCTGCCTTGTTGAGTTTCCACAAAACACGCTTACTCGCTTAGTAATTAAATAACTGTGCATGAACAAACACAAAAGCCACGTTTTTCATTTACGTAGTATTAAAACAATGCCTTGTTGATTTTGAAAAATAAAAATAACACAAGAAATGTTACATGCTATCAACATTTTATGTCAGTGTGCAAAATAACAGAGTGTGAATTGTTTATTTACTGAAATAATTATTTTACGGCATCATTCAGAATATAGATAGGACATTTTATTGATCAATGTACTTTGGCATTGACAGTAAATGAAAACAAAACACTATTTCGACGCTTCAAAAAGTTACTAAATATTGATTGTCGGGTTTCACTTTACAAAAGCCATGCCAATAAAATAAATTCAAGTCTATTTAAATTACCCAGAAGAAAGTTATGTACAGCCTCATTTCACCCATTCCATTTGTATTGTACGTTACTAAATTAAAAATTAATGCTTGATTTCCCTACTGGTATGGCTCAGACGGAAATACATTTTAAAGATTATTTCATTTATATAAAGACACTATAAAACGAATAAGATTTTGTTTCATTTAATGTGGTTAAAGGGTGGAAAATATCATGCTCATTTTCACTGCAGGCCGAGTGAAATTATTTGTTTGAATTTCACAGATAATATTGGAACTTATTTTTTTATGTGTAACATTTATCGCAAACCAAAATTACACGGCACACTGGCATCATGTTATCAACTGTTTTGCGAAACAATGATTGAATTTGGCCAGTGACTTCTGAGAAGATTATTTAAATTTTTTATTTGTTTGCCGCGGTAATAAAAATATAAATTGATTCATAGAATTGACATGTAACGACAACAACTCCATTGCAAAGTTTTGTGAAAATATAAATGAGGCGCGTCGTGGGAAAACCTGTCTTAATGCATGTGCATAAAGTTTCGTCCCGGATCAGCCTGTGCAGTCTGCACAGGCTAATCCGGGACGGCACTTCCCGCTTTTATGGTATTTTCTGTTTCAAGAAAGTCTCTTCTAAACATAAATCTACTGTAGGCGGAAAGTGCCGTCCTGGATTAGCATGTGCGGACTGCACATGCTAATCCGGGACGACACTTTAAGCACATGCATTAAGACCGGTTTTCCCATGACGCGCCTCAAATTGATTATATAACTATATAAATCCTTGCGAATCGTACTTGCCAAGTTTTGTGAACATCCACTAAGCGGTTTCAGTGCAAGGTCTGCTGATCATTGTTACTGGAGCACGAAAAGACAGCCGATGTACTACCTCTAAATTAGCTGATTCTCAACTGTGCTATCATATTTTTTGTCCAATAAGTTATAACATAAAACAGAAAAGAAATTCATTGATGTATTATTTGTTGCATTTCAGGATAGGATGTACATTTGAACATTCTGCAAGAAAGGCCTGTACTGAATGAGAATGAATAACACCGTTTTCGATGTGAAATTAAACTACCAATCTATGACAATATTTCAACAGTTGTATAAACTGTAACCACGATGATCGAACGACCACAATACATTGCAATATTCCTATAAAACCGCAACGTATACAATGGTTCCATTATATTTGATGATCATTATATAACCCGAGAAATAAAAGGAACGGAACTAAAAGCGTTTATTGTGTCTGCTGATGTTTGTCGGAAACAAAGCTGAGGTCAACAGGTGCTATGTTTTAATTATTGCAAGATAGTTTCCACAATTTCTAGGAGTCAAATTTCATTCAAGATGAGAGTGGTCATAGAATTCCACAGACGCTGGCAACATAGACCCACTGAGTGCGTTATGGTCGAATAATGCTGGCTGTCACGTTTTTTTTGTGTTCAGCACGACAGCCTTACCACACAGAATCACAGGAACAAAAATACAGAAACCTTAAAATGTTCCTTTTGAAAATACCAAGTATATCAGATAATACCTCATTGACACCAGTTACATTCTTGCAATATTTCGCCAAAAATATATTAACATAGAAACACATAGAAAATGTTGTTTTAAAATGAAGATAAGATTATGTTAAATATACATTACCACTCAAACACGCCCAGTTTCTCATACAGTGATACAATAGGTAGCTTAAACCTTTTTGTTTATTTTCAAACCATAAGAGAACCTAGCAAACTAACCGAATTTCAGTAAAATATCTAGACAACCATGAAATAAGGCGATTTTTTTTCTGATATATCATATATTATCAGGATTCATGTTGTCCTGGAAATATACTTTGTTTTCGAAGGTTTTATGGTTGCATTTAAGTAAGTGGAGAAGTCTCGCATATCAAAAGGAAACCACAGTAATGCAAACTCTTTGGGAATGAAATATGAATATGCATAATCAATTGCATATATCCACACCACGCCACGCCACATCAAACCACAATACAACACTATTATACACGTATTGTGTTTGCAGACACGTGTGTGCTTGATTTCTGAAATGTACCATTGGTGAACATGTTATGATTTATTACGAAAATTGGTGCTTATATTATTGCATTCCAGATCTGTTTCACGATCGCATGTATGTTAAACCCTTAGAAGCCCCCTTATTGCTTTTATATAATCTGCTTTAAGATAATTGGCATTTGTAATAAAAATAATGGAGTCGCTGAAATGTATCGGTAGCAGCGGGTCATAAGTCAGTCCGATACAGACAGACAAGAAATCATAATACAAATCAAGGTATAACGTTGTGATAAAAGGACTATTTATACCTATATCACGTTTATCAGTTAATATTCGTTACTAGCTATGTGATGTACTAATGAGGTTCACACAGAAAATCGTTAAATCATAATGTTATGATTAAGCGTTCTATTGTTATTTATCGTTCTCTAAGAGATAGGGTAACATATTATCGATAAATCATGAAGAACAAATAGAAATAACACATGAAATAAAAAAACGCCCTTGATACAGAAATATGCTAGTGATGTTAGCTTATTAAGTACTGACGGACAGTTCAATACATTACATATAATCATCATAATATTCTACTATAAAAAAGGTGACTTAAAAAAATCAAAGAAAGGAACATATAGTATTTTGTTTAATATGCAATGAGCACCGTGAAACAAAAATAGTTCCGAAAGTTCATATTGATCAGTCGTTACTATGTAGATCCTATCACGACTATGTGACATACCTTATCAAGTATATGAAGACCACAGCACGTTTATGTAGACGCAATAGTTATTTACACTAATGTTAGACATATCACATCCAATTCAAAGGTTGGTTGTTCTTTTTTACATATGAGAGTGGTATTAAATAATATATTATGAAGTTTGGCATTTATGCTTGTTACAACACAATACGTGTGCGATTGGAACTGAGTTTTGATATATAAAAAATTATTTTCTATATATCATAATATCTTTTTTCTTTAAAACAATTATAGTATGTCTTTAAATGGACATATTGACCTGTTAAGCGATCCATATTGGTTATCCATTTAATGTACTATAGTTTAATTGAAACTGGAATCGAGTCTAGACAAGATAGGCGGGACATCTTGTACATAATCGTCTAATTTGATTTTAAACGATCACCTTGCATTTTCACAATCGAATAAGCAAATAAAATGGCATCACGAATTTTCCCTCGACGCTCTCTATCATTATCTATACATATGTATAGTGCAGTTGTGACTGCCGGCTTTGAATATGGTATACTCATTTGTATTTCAGATAATGGACATAAAACAATTAAGGAAAAAAACAGCAACCTATTTTACTAGAATATAAGACAGTGCATACACGAGGGAATGATCTACGAAGTTTATCAACCAATCAATTCTGTAATCAGACTGTATCATATTATGTCTGTATTTATCCCATATTTATTATATATACCAGCATTTATGACCATTTCAATGATTTTGATTTTATTTTTTATACAAATTTTTTTATATACATATTTGGGTGTAACTTGTTGCAAACGGTTCTTGTACTTAACATGACTAAAGACGAGCAGTTAGCAAAAATAACTACAACAACAAAGTATTCTGAAAATATTTAAGAAACCAGCCTGCAACAAATGCTTTCATTCGCATGAGTACTTGTAAACTAAACTTGTCAACAAAAATGTATGTTTAAAAGTATACATAACCAACTGATGCTTATGTCTGAGTTCTGCAACAATGTCAACAATGTTTACAGAAATACTTGTTTATTTGTGAACTAAAAAAACATATCATCACGATTTTATTCTTACTTACTGTTTAAGAAATAAACATGTTTTATGTTTTGCGTTGTGTGGTATATTGTCCTGTTGTATAGGCAATTTGTCTCTTGCCTCAAATAAAGGACCAGCGCATTTTTATAAGGGTTTCTCTCCTGATGATGTCTCTGGAATTGCATTATTCCTATATTAAGTAATCAAATGCCGATTAAAGATTTTCTTATTTACCGATTTTATGTTAAGGGTCGATATGTCGGCCGGTTTAACAATATTAGTGTAGCATCTAATCTGGTAAGTTCGTGGCCTCCGGTAAGTTCGTGGATGAAATTATAACGTAATTTTCTCTTCAACGACGTAACGTCGCGTGTCCGAATACTTTGCAAGTGTGAGCCGAAGAACAGCTTGACTTACCTGAGCACAAAATTGCGTACAAAACATCGACAGATAAATATACCATGTTAGTAAAGTTTATTATTGCAGTTATTCGTGTTTTAAACTTATTAATTGTTAAGAAAATTCAACCCCTCGTGTTGTTAATAAACATTTTATAAGTATTAATTTCATTAAAATTCAACAAAAATCAAAGGAAATAAATAAGGACATTAAATACTTGTCGTATTTATGTCAAAAAAGCAAAAGGGCCTCCGCGTATGACGTCGTAAAAAGTTGCCCACGAACTTACCGGAAGGTGAAAAAAATCAAGGTTGAGGTCATGTTTATTTTTAATGAAGATTACAGATTTCCAAATAAAGATTGGCAATTTTGATATATAAAATCGTAAGTATGCATTCAGATCGATTTAATGTGATGTGTTTTTATTAAAACAAGTGGGGTTTTATGCGCATGCGCAACGTCGAATGCTTAACATCCACGAACTTGCAGGTGTAGAGGCTACAAGTATCCGCCAAGAAAATTTGCAATAAGTTATCACGAAGGTCACGAAGGTCATCCAATTATAGGTGACACTGGTTAAATAGCTCTTAAACAATTTGACAACTTTTATTTATAGTCGGGTTATACAACAAAGTACCTTTAGCTATTTATAGCTATTGACGGACTGCATCATGGCCAGTTTCACTGCTAACGTAACGTGAAAAGTGGGGTGTCTGTGAAAATAAAGCTGACATTTTAATGTAATTCTTATATACGTATGTCGCGTATACATTAACATACTCAAGTTTGATATGAAATTGAAGGGAATAGATTATGCTTAGTATTTTTCCAAATAATCTTTTGCTTAAGTTGAAGAAAATGAAGATCAACGGTCTTCTATAACTATCAAGTTCTACACAGATAGCTCCAGAACAGAGATGTTTTTTTTACTTCACAGACAGTTGTTATCAACCGAAATAACATAAACACCATATACCTGGCGTTATGATACGCATTTTTATTGACGTTATAGCAAATGCATAAGGGCACAGTCTAGTGAATCTAGTGCTTTTTTCTCTAAGAGTTCACAAATACGGAAGCCGTGTGAGTACGGTATTAAAGACGCAAGACTGACCATCTGAAGAAAATATTCTGCCAGTTGTTTGTTGCACGTGGGTATTTATATAGTGTGTCTCAAACGGTAAATATTTAAATATTTGCACGACTTTCACCATATAAAGAAAATGCGCTAATATTCAATTTACATGTAAATGAAAAAACTACAAAAACAACACTGAGTATTGTTACATTTCAGAAAATAACAAACGACGTGTTGACCGTTACTGTGGCTGCGTTGTAGATAACACAACTTTTGTTCAAAAAGTGTGAGCTCATATAAGAACACATTTGAAACGCATATGGAGGAAATTATCGAAACGAGTTTAAGAAAAGTTTGTGTGTGACATGTGTAAATTCACCTAAAACGTATTTCAAATGGGTTTTTGTATTTCAGTAATTTCCAGATAATGTATACCGGTTAAATTCTCATTTGTACTTTAACAGAATTCAGTGTTCTTGCAAAAATGTATTTTATTTGTCAGGCATGAAAACAAATATAGGTTAAACATGCAACTCCAAAAACAACACATAAGTAAATAAATAAATACAAACTGCCAGTTGTGATTGGCCACCCAAGGGATATTATCATTTAGCTGCTAGTGAAACTCCTATAACACATTTTAACACTAACATGTTGAAATAATTTGTCTACATTATTTAGCATGGTCTTATTTTACTGTATAAATGCTTGCCGAAGTGTGTTTCTTGCACGATTCAGCGACTGATTATATAAGTGTTATTTTTAAACTGATGTTGTTCTTTGTTATTTTTTACACGGCAACAGAAGCCATATGCAGAACAGATGGGTTTCTTAACTGTCTTCTTGTTTGCACACAATACTGGTTTTGGCAATACCTTTTTGAATTATTCAGCAAGGTCAATGCCACAATGGCTAAGTGAGACGCATACATTATACTGATCAAATCAATAGAAGCCACATGAACGTTGTAGCTATAAGTATTAATTTACAACAAGCAAACCACACTGTGAATGTAATTGCTGGTTCTTTAGTTAAAATGTCATATTAATCAGATTACATGTAAGTAAAGCTTTCTGGGCTTTTAAGAGATTATCATGTAAAAACATTACATTAGTTCACTGAAGACTTGTTATTATGCTAGAGAAATGTGTGCAAAAATGGCTTACGTGATGCTCCCTTTCTTTATTTCGTTTTTTATTGAACACGAGGTGCGTGAGCGTGTTTGTCTCCATTCGATCATGTCCCATTTAATTTTCAAATACTTGGCAGTGTGGTTAATGAACTGGCAGTATTCACACGCTCAAATACATGTGCATACTGGTATAGTATATACGCAATATATGAAGCTTAGAACAGTTAGGCACGGAGCATAACCAATTTGTTTTCATTGAATCTGGCAGAGTAATACTTGGCATAAAATACATGTATAAATATAATATGTGTTTTATTACGGTAAGCCACAACATGTCATAGTTTTGTGGCCTAATTATGTGGTTTGTTGGGCGGCGGATGTGAGGAGTATTCATGTGTTTGATAAGAAAAGTATGTCTTCCAACCCGCCATACAGAAAAATGCACATTTCAATTATATATACAGATACTTGAATTGTGCGTTTGTTCTTTTGAGGCTTTTGAAAAATTGTAGTGTTCGCCGAACTTAAATGTCGATGTCAAGTTCTATATTTCATACCAACTTACGAAATGCTAAATTGACATTTAATTGTAGAATAATGTTGAAATAATATGGACATATTATAACTGTAAATATTGCAGACTTGCATATTTACTCATATGTGTAGAGTTTGCGCGAAATTTGTTGGAGCTACATATGCGCGGACATATCAGTTCATACATAGTTATGAAATAAGTCGGTCAATTCGTTTCTCAATAAGCAATTACACAGACTTTGAATTGATCATTAATGCTGGGAGTATGTCAAATGTCCTCTGCAGTTAAGCCTCGGTATATAGTCACACTGGCGTTTGAAAGGGCATTCTCAACACTATCAATAACATTCAGGGAAAATTAGAGAATGGAAATATTTAGTGTACATATACCCCAGTTCCTGTACTTTAATTTTATTTCTTTAGATTTCTAAAACGTTTCTATTTCAAACAGCAAAATACCATGTATAAAACCAGCACTAGTAGGCACCTATTACAGTATTAAAACCAGCAATATTATTACGGTAATGTAACAGACGGGTTCAGTAACAACTCAGAAAATCCTCGGTTTTGTAACACAGGCCTAAACGAATACGCTGATTATAATATTATACTCGGCATCGGTATTCTCGCGGTATCTCGATTTTCGCGGTAATTGTTTATTTTCTGATTTTCATGATTAATAGTCAACATCTAACATATTTTTGGTTTTCTTTAAGAAAATAATATGTTAAAAATTCATTCATTCGAATTTAAACAAGTAATATGATTAAAACCATAAATATAAATTACTTTCGTATCAGCTTGCAGCTATCGGTAGATATTAGGGGGTCAATGTCTACACTTTCGTCTGCTTGAGTAAATATAAATGAAAACTCAAATTATTGTTTTGTTATATTTGTTAAAGGTTACAATCCAACAATTTAAAGTGTATTTGTGTTTGTTTATACACTAACAGCAAACTTATTTCAAAACAAAAGTTTTACCGCGAGATTACCGATGACGTAATTTTTCAAGATGGCTGCATGGTGCATTGAAAAACAGAATAATTTAAGGACGAATACTTTACTTTTAAACACAATTTCCAGTTGTTATTTTCGTGAAAAGGTTCAATTTATAGCATGCTATTGAAAGAAAATGTTTTGTTAGTTGTTTTTTGCTCCAAATATTTACTTAAAAGTTAAGTACCACGAGAATACAGATGAACATTATACATGTATAAAATAATTATGAACTCAATGTTCCAGATTTTTTTCTATAACCATAACTAAACTGTTCACAACTTTTATTTCATATTAAAACAAACTTAAGTGTTGTCTTATTTTGTCATCATCACGATTTTCTGAAACGCTCTATTGCGATGTCTTTCTGTATATTTTAAATGAATCATGATATGTTTAATTGGTAAATTGTGTATTATGTGCATGAAATTTATTCCGTAAAAGTTTAGTAGATGAAACATTTTCAACATAGTCTGCGTACTTCGTTCGGGAAATCTCCAAAGAAGCCCTCAATACTCAATATCCTAAAGAGCCACGATACTGTCTACAACAAATACATGTATCTGATTCTTTTCTGCATTATTTCCGTTGCTTTAGATAGCTTCGAATTCTGTATGACAGCCTGATACCGCTTTAATTAATCACGATTTGTGTCTTAGTTTGTTCTTAAGAGATTTCCTTTTACATCTAGGACAAATGATGCACTCATTGACTGTCTGTAACAAAGTTATTGAACTATTAAACAGCTGGGTGCACATTATCAAAAAGCTGATAGATCAAACATATATTTTGTATGTTTAAACAATCGTATTTAGTTTATTTCACTATTCTAAGTACAAACTGGGTAATATCTATCTTACATTCCGTAGGTATTATACAACAGGCTGACGTGTTTAATGTTAATAAACGTATTATGTATTGCATTGTGCTAAATTAACAATTAGTTGTTTACATTTTGATCATAACAGCATTGCTTTGATCTCCCTTATGAAATTGCGAACCACAACTATATGATTGAAGCGTTACCATTAGTTGTCTTTCCTTGATTATCAATTAAAGAACTTAGCTTTAATTTACCTCATTCGTTTGACATTATTAAACGGAAGTACCAGAGGCGACATTAATGATGGCTTTTACAAGGTTTTATTGTCCTGTATAAGGCATATGCCGCGACATACGAAACACATCGCTAATGATTTAAGTTGGTCGGGGCAAAATATAGTCCTTTTTGTAATTAATGCCATAGATATGTTATAAATGTATATAAAATTTTTAGTCTTAATATCTAAACACACTTAATCTTTTGTTCATATTTATTTCAACATCTATGTTTTTCATAATTTACCTTATTTTGCCGTTCATTATTCTGTTTTCATCAAAGTTTTGCTTTTTATGTTTTCCATTAAAGCATACAAATATGTATGCCACGTTGTGTATGTAGGTCCCTGCAACAAATATGTTATAAAAATATTTGGCAAATATTTGACTGAACTTGGGAAAGATGCATATATGACTTTTTAATTCTTTGTCTGGCGTTTGAACGACGGTATTATCAAATATCTTGGCCCAGAATGTAGACTGATCGGTGAAACTAATCTTTCGAATCTTTGTGCAATCACTTAAGACTGGGATGTTGCATTGCGGATCAGAAAGGCGATAAAATTATCACTGGTGAGCTAATCGCCCTTTAACTCTAGTTATTCATTATTATTATAGCATTTCAAGAAACATTAAGCGTCGATATTTTTCATGTTTATATTAGATATCAAAACATACAATCTCATTAATGCTTTATAAAAGTTTTCTGCGTAGCAGGTATGTTCCGCATTAATACAGTTCGAAGGTATTTTAGCACGCCCAAGGCACAGCGAATGTAACGTTATTGTCGGCAACGTCGGATACAAGATTTAGATCAATGTTCCTAAACGTCGAGACCATCTGTGATTTATGTGCGATTCAGTTTATTCACATTTTTTGCTCGACTTTTCAAAGACTAGAATTTATCGTCGCCCTGTCGTCTGCGTCAGCGTTGGTTTAAGTTTTTTGGTTAAGATTTTTGTCAGTATTCATTTGAAACTTTCAATACTTGTTCACTATCAAAAGGGTACTCCATTACAACAAGGTATGTAACACTGTGATTTGTATTTCCAGAGTTATATGCCCTTGTTTGGACTTACAACTTAGCTTATTTTCACTATTTTTTGGTAAATATACAATTTTTCAATAACTATCAAATACATTAAATTGAAACTCAAGGTACTTGTTTGTGGTGCTGAAACCATTCTGCAGACAATAGGATGTAACTCTTTGAAGGATTTTGTTGAAGTTATTACCATTTTTTCAACATGCAATTTTTCTTTTAGGTCAAATTTCACAATACCTTGACTTGAAACTCAAAGTACTTGATCACAGTGATGAACTTATTCTGTAGACAAGAGGAGATAACTCTATCAAGGATTTTGCATGAGTAATTGCCCTTTTTTCAACTTAGAAATTTTACTTCAGATCAAATTTCACAATATCTATAAGAGGTATTGACTTGAAACACAAACTACTTGATCACAGTTATGAACCCATTCTGTAGACAAGATAGGTTAACTATATAAAGGATTTTGGTGGAGTAATTGCCATTTTTTAACTTATAAATTTTTGCTTTAGCTCAAATATCTCAATATCTATAAGAGATATTAACTTGAAATTCAAAATATTCCATGACAGAGATAATCTTATTCTATAAACAAAAGCCTCAAATACGCGAAAGTCGAGCGTCCAGCACCCGTAGGCAGTGCTTTTGTTTTATTTATCACAGTATTTTGTTTAATTTTCAATTTAAATTAACCAATGCCTAATCTTTCAATCGCTTAAATTTTTATAATCAACTTGTCAATCAAATATTATTAATCACAAATCAAAGCATACCTTCATATTTTATATTATCTCCAAATTCGATATATTTCTAGACTTCCATCCATTATTGTTGTTTTTTTGTCCATAGAAAAAAATACGCGCTCTCGTTTAAGGTTGCACACCACTAAATGCCTTGCTTAGATTTTTTAGGTCGGAAGAAATAATTAAATATATTGGGTCATTCATGAAAGTGCTATGAAACTTTGTCAGTTTACTTAAAACACATGTCCTTAATGCGACTTGTAACCAGCAACAATAACACCAATTTGGTACTGCAGTTGAGAAAGCTCTGACGATTAAATTATTGTTCTTACCTTAAGGCCTGAGTAGAAGGATAGCTGCCAAAATTGTTATTGTAATAAATTTTATTTGACAACCAACAAACACAATTATCACAACTATTTCATTTACTTCACATTTATTAAGAATAACATAATGGTAATATAACTGTATTGCATTGTTTGTGTTGTGGTTTTCTTACGCATATAATAGATAGACACAATAAGACATTAGTACCCTTATGTCGTCATTGTGTGTTATTGATGCACACGTTGGAAACATCAAATATTTAGTTAAATGCATTTGCAAATGCATGTATGCAGATGAAATTTGAAATATAGGTAAAACAACGCTAAATTCAAATAAAAATATAAACGAGCATTATCATGTTCCATAGCTTTTCGTACGTCACATACGTCAGATTTCCGCATTTATTATTGCAACTTGTTTTAAAGTAGAACCATCTGACAACGTCCATTTAAACTTGTCTGAGTTTTGTGCTGTTTTAATTTTTTAATTTGCATTCAGATTCTACAGAGAGTCTAGAAATTCTACACTGCTACAGCTCACGAATATCACAAAATTCGAAACGAAAATTGACCTACTGTTTCATCAATAATAATAAAATTTATATTTGAATCGTCGTCCAAATACTGTTCTCAAGCTGTTTACTAGTATTATTATCATTCGACTAATATCAATTGCATTATTTTTCGGCGTAGCTGTCTAAGATCACTTTTGACCTAGATGTCTTGCAATAATTATGCAGCGGGAAAATTGAATGCCAATAGAATTGGGCAAATTTTCTAATTTAAGGGAATGCAAACTCATAATAATGGTTTAATGTATACCAACAACTGTTGCATACTTTTGGGGATTAAAATGTACATAATTGTTTACATAAGCGGTTAAAATAAAGTTATAAACATATTATCGATATACACTCTAGAACTGAGCATAAGTATGAACATATTTTCTCATTGAATGTCATGAATAGAATATTATATTAATTCCCATAATTAATCCACTATTTTGTTTAGCCTAGCGACCCGCTCTATTAATAACAATTGATTCTAGATAGCGAGTTCAAAACGCGATCATTCTAAAAATAGCGCGCGTTGACCTGCCGGTGTATAGCTGTTATAATATACATGCATCAAATAGCGTACAGAGAACCATAACAGCGAATATTTCAATAAATGGGGGGAATTTTTGTTTATAAACATACCGTGCATGTTAATTTGAAATTGAATTGCGGTTGTGTTCTATAAAGAAACAATTAGAATTGCACATTTCTATCAACTTCTCCAGTAGATGTTAACGAATCTATAAAAAATTATATTTTAATAAATAACATGCTGTGAAATAAATCTCGCCCGGAATACGTCGAAATGATATTCATGTTGCTTTTACTTCATTTCTGTAGCATTAATACATTATTTGCAATACCATTTATACACAGAAACCCTTGATACATCATATTCCTACCGAATATTATTTTAAATCGCCATAGTCTATATAGTCTAATGTAATATTTGTGTTATCAAAAATGGAAGTCATCATTATTTCAAATGCGCTGAATGTTTTATGAAGATTGCTTTTCATTAGGATACACAATATAAATGGTTAATTGATTTCGAAATGTGTATGTATTATGCATAGATAACTTCCAAGATGGGCATATTACTTAAGAATAACTATACGCGTCTGACACAAAATAATGTTCATTCATTCCCGGAATTATTTTCGTACATTGTTAATTTGTTATATTTGGCTGACAAATTTATGTAATAATGATGTTAACGTAAATTATTTAGGTTATTCATGTATCACTGGTGAAAACATGGGGTGGTATGATCGGTTTATTCACCGTACAAATATTAATAATTTATTGAATGAATCACACATTAATTTTGGGATCCGAGAAGTTTTCTTGTGATGTCCGAAATAGCTGGAGTCCTTTTATATAGGTGGGGACCGAACAATCTGGGGTCCGAGAAGCCACGTAACCGATCATATTGGCCCTCTTGTATTATGTTTAGGGTAAAAGTGATATCTCAATATTAATGTCAACGCCGATTGTCTTTTTTAAAGACATTTCTTGTTACTCTTAACTATAACACATATTTTCTAGTAGATCTATGAATGGTTTCTTAAGAATTCAGTTCATTACAACAGGCAACCCATGACTTTCTTTCCAGAGATATAGAGTAATCATGGCTTGTAACTTACAACGGCTCAAATATCGTCTGTATTTGCAGTTATGTCTTCGGTTGTATTAAACGTTCAAAAACTACGGCGGCCATGTGTCTGCAAAACACAAAACGAACGCCAAAAGTCAGTGACATGATATTAACTGTAAACAAAAAGGCATATCATGTTTGTTTAGCAAACCGGACTCCACTGAGTTGTCACTTCTGTCTGGAACATTTGAAAACAGCTGTTGCAAAATATCGTCTGCTTTTAACTCATACAGAGACATTTAATTTACAAATTTTTGCAGTTTTTTTGTATTTCGTTAGTGTTTCTTTTTAAGATTTTAAAATTAGATCCAGGATGCAGCGAATGCTTACAGGGCACGCACATCGATGGCTTTCATAACAAGGCAATGTCCTCATCAATGGAAGCTGAAGTGTTCAATGGAATTAACTCTCCCTGCTTGCGGCCCAATATCCGGTAACATTGACAGATGTATCTCGTTATAGCGTATGTCATGGAAGCGAACAGTTATTACCATGGCGTGGTTTTCAACTAAGCTTCACACACGATTCGTGGCAACAAATGCGAATATTATATATAGCCCTATATACTTGTTATTATTGTAGATCTGTTTATCATGTAACTGTCAGGGACGTAATTTAGTAAAGTCATATACTCTTTGGATAGATTATTCTCTCTACTTACAAAATTGAAAATAAAAACAAAGACATATTATGCTACTTCTAATCGTTTGATTGTAGTCACAGAAACACATAATGCAGTCGCGATTTCGTCAAAAGCACTTGGTGTATAAATACACTGCGGAACATTCAAATTTCAAGTAATAAATTTTATGTGAATGTCTCTTTTACCTATTTGATATACAGCCTACTTTCAAGTGGACCACCGGGCAATTCCCAACTATCTACTGGGATATCACCTTTATTATTGTAATGGATCGTTCGGGATGTTACGGAAATTACGAACCTCAACGAACGTACAAGAAGTCAGGTTTTTCCAGCCGTTGAATACGAATTTTTGTTTCACAGTGTCTATCTTACAGGTTGTATTTTATACTGAAAATATACCAGTCTTTCTGTCAGAATATATAAGTATATAATAAAGTGTATAAAATAGTCAACACGAATGAGTACATTGAATTGCCACAATGAAAGTAAACACAAATAATAAGGGTTGACAATATGTTTGTGGCGCCATCAGACGTTTTTTGTGGTTTTTATATGTGCTGTATTTAAACACCATAAGTTAAAACGAAAATGTATGCAATTAAAGTTAAATACATCGGTTTTAGAGATGTTAAAACAGACAACACAACCTAGATTCACCATACTATTATGAATTAGTGACGAACCGAATGATACCATTGATTAAAGACTTCTGATCCTGTTGTATGTAGTTCGTCCTTCAATGCGCATAACGTTCTTAAAATACTTAACTTTGATCGTGCAAAAACTAATTAATATTCCGGTAGAAATGGATTGTGCGCTTTTGTAGATCAATGACAACATACATCTATGTATATATGTGCTGACAGAGTAACGCGTAATTAGATTACTTGTAAGTAAAGCTCTTTAAAGGAGTTTTAAAGGATTTGCTTTTATATTTATCTAAGATTTCATTTAAATATCTAACAGGTATTTGAGATTATTTAAAAAAACTAGCACATGCATACGATAAGTTTAATTCGGCTTATTAATAATGAATACATTGACATTCTGAGATGGTTTCCAATGTCTTCGTCTGCGTGTTGTAATATGAGCTCTGCATTAGGGTACATTGATTTTAAGAAGCTTAATAAAACTGTATATATATTCCGTTACAATTCTTTTCTAGGAAATTTTAAAGGTGTAACTATCATTGCATCCATTAGTACTAAATATAAAGTTACCATGGATACATTGGTACATGCAAGTGAATGTGGAACCTTTAGAGTCTTCTCTTCTTTATCCGGCGGTATATTTTATTGTTTATATCATTTGTTATTCCTTTTCAAAAATGCCTCATAACTCCTTGTTTTTGAAATTGACACGTTATTGATGCATTATCTTTGTGTATTTACTGTTGTTTTTTTTAAATTATTATATTTCATTTTATTCATGGTTTTTGATGAATCATTGTTTGACACATTTGATATTTGCTATGTTTGACACATTTGATATTTGCTATGTTTGACACATTTGATATTTGCTATGTTTGACACATTTGATATTTGCTATGTTTGACACATTTGATATTTGATATGTTTTACACATTTGATATTTGCTATGTTTTACACATTTGATATTTGCTATGTTTGAAGGAGTTGTCTTATATCAAACACTTTTAAAAGTCGGCGGTACAATATACCGTGCATTGTACTGAATGTAGTCGGCGGTACAATATACCCCCGTGCATTATACTGAATGTAGTCGGCGGTACAATATACCGTGCATTGTACTGAATGTAGTCAGCGGTACAATATGCCATGCATTGTACTGAACGTAGTCGGCGGTACAATATACCGTGCATTGTACTGAATGTAGTCGGCGGTACAATATACCGTGCATTGTACTGAATGTAGTCGGCGGTACAATATACCGTGCATTGTACTGAATGTACTCGGCGGTACAATATACCGTGCATTGTACTGAATGTACTCGGCGGTACAATATACCGTGCATTGTACTTAATGTAGCTAAATTATTATATAAAAAGCTAAACAGACATATACAACGGCAAATAGAAGGAGCGTTAATGTAAACATAATTGTCAAGGACGGGATCATATAAATATTAAGATTTAAACATGAGATGGAAATCGAAGTATTACTAAAAACAAGTTCGCGATGTCCGTCTGAATTAGCCGCTTATTACATGCCGCATCACTAATTGTATACATATTAGTGTTTCTTTCCGTAATCAATTTGGCAACACCGATTTATGTATCGTTATATTGATGTACCATTTGTATTATATATCAATTTATATGATGAAAAAATGCAACACATTGTTTTATAACGTTACGGATTCCTCATAGGATTTAATGCCAGTCACACTTTTATTTTTGTATAATACCAACTGTGCTGTTAGATCTGTAAATACGTTCTTTAAACATTTATTATTAAGTGTCGTTCTCTATTACAAATAACTGTATTATAGTTTCTTAAAAATATAATTGATGGCGTATTATATACTTATATTATGATATGTGTATGCTATATTTTAGTTCATATGCTCGCGTTACATGAATTTCAGTAGGTACTAAAAAAGCAAGAACGCAATTCTAACTAATTTGCAATAACAAATACGGTATATCAGTATAATATTCCATATCATACAATTTCCGTTATCTGTATAACAATAACTGACTTGATGGTGATTATCACGAACATCTTAAAGGTAGACGCACATACATAAAGTACTGGCGGCAGTTTGGTTTAAACTGTTTCATTAAAATTCATGGTACCGACGCGCTTCTTCTACACAGATGGAGAACATAGCCTGACATCAGAAGGTCTTCGTATGATGGATACAACCACTATTATTGCAAATGTTTTCGATTTCATTTGGGTTGTTCTTTACATAAAGTTCTTCATGCTCAATGTGTGGTTCTGCGAATCATTAATTCTTGAGATTGGCAAGCAAACATCAGCCAGCATGCAAACATGTTGCATCGTGCAATGCTACAAATGCTCAGTGTATCTTAAGCAGTTATATCATGGGACAATTTATGCGAATGCTTGCAATTCACGCGGTGCGCCGGAAATAGAGCACGCACGATGGCTTTTATCACCGAAAGCTGAATTGCTTTACTGAAATAACGCTCGCTGCTTGCGGCCCATTATCCTGCAACATTGATAGATGTATCTCATTATTGAGTAAATGTATGTCACGGAACGAATTAATATTTTTACAGTTTCAAGAGCGGTGCTATCAAAGCAAACTTCACACACGAATCGGGGCAAAAATATACAACAGTTATACAGTCCTTTATATTTGAAATTATTGTCAATGTGTTTATCATGTAATTGCCATAGGCGAACCTAAGAATACACATATAGGCACGGGCAAATAAATTCGTAAGGTTTACTTAAAAATGTAATCAAGTCCAGAAGGAATTACGGCATGCTATTGACACTATCCGACTTCAGAGTTTCCTTTATCTGAATGGAACCAATATTAAAATCCTTGCAACTTGTTTGATCTTTGTTTCTAATAGCAAACTGAGTGTATTATCCGTATGTTCATCATAACGACCTCATATTTTAAATAAAGTTATAAAATAGTTATGCATTGTAGTTCATGTATTGGTCTTATACAATTGTAGTACATACTTTAACACGTGACCTCAGCACATCGTCTTCCATTTAAACGAACTAAGAACGAGTACACACAAACATTCGTATATAAACACTACTGGCGCAGTGCCTAAATCAGCAACATTTGGGGGGTATTTTGACGATATTTTCAAAAGTTGTTTACCGATTGACATACACATTCGCAAAAATCAAGTTAGGTTTAATGTGCATTTTCTGGCGTGTTTTGGTTACTTTTCTAATACTTGGCAAAGGATCAAGTTAGGTTTAATATGCATTTTCTGGCGTGTTTTGGTTACATTTCTAATACTTGGCAAAGGATCAAGTTAGGTTTAATGTGCATTTACTGGCGTGTTTTAGTTACATTTCTAATACTTGACAAAGGATCAAGTTAGGTTTAATGTGCATTTACTGGCGTGTTTTGGTTACTTTTCTAATACTTGGCAAAGGATCAAGTTAGGTTTAATGTGCATTTACTGGCGTGTTTTGGTTACATTTCTAATACTTGGCAAAGGATCAAGTTAGGTTTAATGTGCATTTTCTGGCGTGTTTTGGTTACATTTCTAATACTTGACAAAGGATCAAGTTAGGTTTAATGTGCATTTTCTGGCGTGTTTTGGTTACATTTCTAATACTTGACAAAGGATCAAGTTAGGTTTAATGTGCATTTTCTGGCGTGTTTGGTTACATTTCTAATACTTGACAAAGGATCAAGTTAGGTTTAATGTGCATTTTCTGGCGTGTTTTGGTTACATTTCTAATACTTGACAAAGGATCAAGTTAGGTTTAATGTGCATTTTCTGGCGTGTTTTGGTTACATTTCTAATACTTGACAAAGGATCAAGTTAGGTTTAATGTGCATTTACTGGCGTGTTTTGGTTACATTTCTAATACTTGACAAAGGATCAAGTTAGGTTTAATGTGCATTTACTGGCGTGTTTTGGTTACATTTCTAATACTTGGCAAAGGATCAAGTTAGGTTTAATGTGCATTTTCTGGCGTGTTTTGGTTACATTTCTAATACTTGACAAAGGATCAAGTTAGGTTTAATGTGCATTTTCTGGCGTGTTTTGGTTACATTTCTAATACTTGACAAAGGATCAAGTTAGGTTTAATGTGCATTTACTGGCGTGTTTTGGTTACATTTCTAATACTTGACAAAGGATCAAGTTAGGTTTAATGTGCATTTTCTGGCGTGTTTTGGTTACATTTCTAATACTTGACAAAGGATCAAGTTAGGTTTAATGTGCATTTTCTGGCGTGTTTTGGTTACATTTCTAATACTTGACAAAGGATCAAGTTAGGTTTAATGTGCATTTTCTGGCGTGTTTTGGTTACATTTCTAATACTTGACAAAGGATCAAGTTAGGTTTAATGTGCATTTACTGGCGTGTTTTGGTTACATTTCTAATACTTGACAAAGGATCAAGTTAGGTTTAATGTGCATTTACTGGCGTGTTTTGGTTACATTTCTAATACTTGGCAAAGGATCAAGTTAGGTTTAATGTGCATTTTCGGGCGTGTTTTGGTTACATTTCTAATACTTGACAAAGGATCAAGTTAGGTTTAATGTGCATTTTCTGGCGTGTTTTGGTTACATTTCTAATACTTGACAAAGGATCAAGTTAGGTTTAATGTGCATTTACTGGCGTGTTTTGGTTACATTTCTAATACTTGACAAAGGATCAAGTTAGGTTTAATGTGCATTTTCTGGCGTGTTTTGGTTACATTTCTAATACTTGACAAAGGATCAAGTTAGGTTTAATGTGCATTTTCTGGCGTGTTTTGGTTACATTTCTAATACTTGACAAAGGATCAAGTTAGGTTTAATGTGCATTTTCTGGCGTGTTTTGGTTACATTTCTAATACTTGACAAAGGATCAAGTTAGGTTTAATGTGCATTTACTGGCGTGTTTTGGTTACATTTCTAATACTTGACAAAGGATCAAGTTAGGTTTAATGTGCATTTACTGGCGTGTTTTGGTTACATTTCTAATACTTGGCAAAGGATCAAGTTAGGTTTAATGTGCATTTTCTGGCGTGTTTTGGTTACATTTCTAATACTTGGCAAAGGATCAAGTTAGGTTTAATGTGCATTTTCTGGCGTGTTTTGGTTACATTTCTAATACTTGACAAAGGATCAAGTTAGGTTTAATGTGCATTTTCTGGCGTGTTTTGGTTACATTTCTAATACTTGGCAAAGGAAACATATTTATTGAAATTGAAGTCCTAAACTGTTTAAAAAAAAGAGAGTCGGAATGCCTAAACCCACCATCCCTCTTTAAGCTGTTCAAATTGCTCGAAAATAATATTCTTTTGTAAATTCAGTTTTTAAAAAACTTCTATTGACTTCTATTGACAAAACTCCCACTTTTGTTTCTTTAAGGTTCATTTTATAGTGTTTAAAATAAACACGGTGATCCGAAGTTGCTTGGTAAAAATCGCAGATCAGGAACCGTGACATGCTTATTTCACATTTGACTATTGTTCTTATTTAATTTTCCATATTAAGCAGCTCGTTGTCTGTTGCTAATACAATGTTTCAATTTCTTCAAATACTCATTTGTTTTTAAAAATAGCTCTGAAACTGAGGCCCTGCGTGCACGTGGGACAAATAATTAGGGTTTTGAGTATCGAGACATTTGCGTTCTTAATATGCAGTTCTTTTCACATTTCATTGTATGTAATGCTTATTAATAATGGTTATTTTATGCTGCACATGCTCCCATAGACATAAAATTAAAACACGATAAATTGATTTTATCATGGACACCATGCGGGGCCTCAATATTGCGCATGCGTAGTATGAAATAGATTCCCGTATTCAGCTTGTTTGCATTTAGGGATTATGTACAAAATAATTGGATAAAATATATAATCTGATTGATCGAGATCAACAAAATATAAATCGCCGGTAAATAAACGCTTATTCGGATGGGGTGGCGGATTTAGGCAAGTGGCGGATTTAGGCACTGAGCCAGTACAATATATTTATTCGACTCGGAATAATCAACACAAATGATTATAATAAATTGCAACAATAAAAGTAAAAGCAATTGATACATGTACACAATACGTACAATCAGACAATGTTTGAGGTTTTTAAATGTGTGGTATAAACACTAAGAGTTGAAACTTTATTAGAGTTCGTGGAAATTTTTGTGCATTTTTAAGGTAAACGCAATAATTTTCGAGATGTTAAAACATAAAACTGATACCACACAGCTGTTTGTCTATTGTGAATTAGAGACAAATCTACGTTGATATAACAATTGTATGGAACAATTGACTTCTTGAAATAGAGCTTTTTCTTAAGTCCTGCAAGATCTAAATCATCGTCTGGTAGAAGCGGATATAATGGTTTTGTAGATAAACGAATACAATGAATGCGGTGTAGGAGTGTATAGAGTAATTGCATTTGCATCTTACTTTAGAAACTGGAATCAATAGTGGCTTCGAATAAACTTAGCGTACAGAACAAAAAAAAAATACGTGCATAACATTTCAATTCCCGAAACGTTAAACTGTGTTGTTATATTATACAACAATAACAAACACAAAAAAATATAAAAGAGCTATCTTTGTTGGTTGACGTTGCTTTACAAACTTAGTAAAAATAGTAAGTAACAGTTAGCTAGGCAAAGTAATTGTTTGCTCCACGTTTGCCACAACGTATTACCTTAGCAGTTCTAAGGCTAAAGTTAAGATCTTCCTATAATATCAAGGCAATACACCACACTAATAAGTACTGACATTTGCTAGTGCTTATAACAGGTTAAAGGCACTTCGAGACATTGTACTATCTACGGAACTTTGATTGAATGCTCCACTCACTTGCCAATTTCAAAAGCATTGGCGTGTCTTGTACTTTCTTGTGGCTTATTGGCTTAAATCGGTTTCAAGTGGAACGATGGTTGTTATTTTCTCTCGTGTTTTCGTTTTTCTATGACAATTGCACTTGATTGATCATTAAAGAAAACACACTGATTTCTTTATTAACATATTACGGGCAAAAGCCCACCGCGAAGCGGCGCTCGTTGACCGCTTATACGTAAACGACTTTGGATATACCTATGGAACCCAACATTTTTCGTCGCAACAGGTCTTCGCGACCATTTTGGAGTAAAATAAGAATCCGACAGATACTTTTGTGTGTGTATATACCTACTTAGGTAAAAAATATATTATATTTTGACCTGAGATGTTTCGACTTGTCATCAATACATCCACAAAATAGTATTTTTTCGCACTGTTTCCTTTCATCTGTTCCCCGGCCTAAATATAACACGGAACGGCCGGTCGGAAACCATGTGTTTCCATGAAAAGCGAAGTAACTGCTGCGAGCAGTTTGATATACATATCAAAACCGGAGGTAAATGTCATCATGTATAATGATTGGTTAAAATACAATGCCATTTTTTGTATAAAAGTTGTTTATATTTTTGTTGTTGTTGTTTGTTTGTTCGTTTGTTTTTTCTTCCTCAATAGAGAATGAATATGTATATTGTTTAACTCAACATTAAATAAAAATGCAATAAGTTACTTGCGCGTTATAACTGTGGCGTCATCAAGGTAGTACAACTGTGAAACGACACCTGGTGGACACAATTAATTGTCGGTACATTTCGTTACCCAGTTCATACGATGCCTGTTTGATTCTGATTGTTGTCTATTACGTGTTATTTTTAATATAAGCACATGCATTATTTTATACATGTTCGTATGATGTTTACACTTTTGGCGAAATGCAAACAAATAAATATATGAGAAATCGATACCAAAAGTAACCGAAAGTCACATATTTTCGTGGTTGAACAAAACAACTGTCATAGGAAAAATATAAATGAGAGCAAAAGGAGATGGCTTACTGAGAGAAAATTAGAATCAAATAAAATAAATTACCATCACCAGATCATACATATGATGAACCAGCTTGAATCCTCCTGATAAGGAGATGAAACTCTTGGAACACGCCCTGTAACCGGATAATCCTAACGCAATTTCAACGCTTAAACATGACGAATAAACACCTAACCGACTAATATTCTATAGAAATGAATAAATATACATGCATGCTGAACGACTATAATGGGCCTCTATATATTTCTATCTTCATTTCAATCGTATTGCATAATTTGCTCGTTCACCTGTGACAACGTGTATTTACCCAATGCACAATTTATCATGAAACCCTGTGTTAACAATCGCGAGCTTGTGCTGGACGAAGATAGTTGGAAATATGGATCTCGCTCGTGTCTATCCTGATAGAGTGCCAAACGATTTGCAAAGACAGATTTTTTTTTAATTAAAGACAATGTAGTATATATGCATGGAGTTCAAAATAATGAAAGTGGAACAGGTAATGTGAATACCCCTTAAAAATATAAACGCATAGAACGCATTCAATGTGACCCTTTTGTGAATATATTTGAACGTCTAAAGTTTAAGTGTGTATATTTTGATACATCTTCGGACAGTTTAGAGCAAATCATTGAACAAGCACATTAAAAACACTAAAAGAAATTATTTCATATATAAAGGACAAACAATTCTTATTTTTCAGTGTGTTAGGTAATTATCCTTTTTACGTTCACACGTATCGATCACAGTTTCCTACATCAGTCAGGAATTAATCCGCAGGCATATAATCACTTCAGAATAAAAACAATGTTTTAGCTATAAACATCAGCTTTAAACTTTGATATGATTACACATTGTCAACGAGACGTTCATTTTACTGATAAAGTTTTCTAGTTAGGTACTAAATTTTAGATATTTTAAAAGGGCCGGAAACATAAAACTGTTCTTTATGAAGTCTTTTTCGGTAATATTTTAATGACTTCAAGCATCATAAGAGTGATTGTCAAACAAAATATTAAGTGCATAAACCGCTAGACAGAATAACTATTAACAGATTTAGGTTGATATTTAACACAAATAAAACAAGATGATAAAACCATAAAAAATAATAACACATTTTGTCTCTGTGTACGCCATTTTGGACTGCGTTTGGGTCGCTGCACTGCGTTGGGATTAACCTGGTACAGAGCTTTTTGTAAGTGAGACCAGAAATTGATAGAATTGGATACATGCACATTATAGAATCCGAACATACTTCTTTATTAGAAGATAATGTGACGCTTTTCATTACAATGCTTGAACTACGAAACTGTATAGCTTAAATTTATGTATTATTATTAATAATTGTGTTTAATTGTGTTTGTCTATATTTCTATACATTTATACTTGTAAATGAACATGTAGTGAACATACATGTCGGTAGGGGTGGACGTGTTTTTTGAGCTCCCGCAAATATGTGATTAATTCATGTACAAAAACCAATAAAACAGGTGGATTTTGGAATTAGAAAGTGAATACATAGTGTTACCAAAGTGCTATAATTTGTGGATGTTATCAGCGGAGAAAGTTGTAAAACAAGGTACTTTTAAAAAGTTATTTATGAAAATCAGACAACGTTTCCTTTGTAACACTAACAACGTATCCAAATCCTATGTGCGAATTCGCGAGATGTTTTCACCACCGTCAACTTAATCCAGTAAGTGGATAATTTGTATACTACCAATACCATGAACTGAACAGCACACCAATTAAAGAGTACAATCAATCCAGTTTTAAATTGGATTAAAGATCCTAGCAGTAATTTTGTATACCACTTGTCAAAACAGGATAAGAAAACAAAAGGGGGGCAGAAACGCACAAAAGACGAAGCGTCCCCTAACTTTGCAAGTGCTGAACCAGATAAGTGCATTATAATGTCAAACCAGTCACCGGAAGTTCCAGCAGGTGTGCAGATGGGCGGTACAGTGCCTCACATACAAACGGTTTACGGAGGACAATACTTTCCACCGCACCTCCAATTCATAACGCCACAACATGGGGCTTTTCCGGGGTATCAAAGCACAACACCATATCCAGTTTCACCGCAAACACCAACAGAAAACCAAATGCAACCACCCCAGTGGGCACTGGATTGATGGAAGACATCAAAAGCATAAAAATATCAGTGTAAAAAATGGACGGAATTGAAAAGTTACTGAACAAACTGAGCACAAAAGTAGAAGCATTAGAGCTAAGTGTTAAATCCATCGAAACCCGTACACAAGAGGTAGAGACAGCTTCTCAGTTTATTAGCAATGAACTAGAAGACACGAAACAGCAGATGCAATCAACTGAGAAAGAGCTACAGAAAATAAACAAACATTATAAAGAATTAGAAGCAACAGTACAAAACATCAAAATCCAAACGAACGAGAATGAACAAAAAACGAACGACTTAGAAGCCAGAAGCATGAGAGAGAATCTCTTGATTTACGGATGTACTGAAACACCTTATGAAAATTGCGAAGAAATCGTAAAGACTATGATATCAGAAAAGCTCGGCATTGAGGAGAACATCACTTTAGACAGAGTTCATCGTCTTGGTAAACCAAACAACGGACAACACAGACCGATAGTGGCCAAATTCCACTATTACCAGCAAAGAGAATTGGTACGAACAACAGCAATTACCAAAACACGCGAGCTCAAAAAAGCCGGAATGGGCATCGGCATCCAACAGACCAAAGCGGTACTCCAACAAAGACGAGAAAAAAGCGCTTTATTCAACCGTGAAAAAGGCGCCGGAAAACAGGTGTAATGGGCCGGCGCAAAACTGCTATCCCGTGACAACGCAAGCAGCCAGTTCAAAGAGGTCACGAACTAGGACAAGGAAGGGAAGTTACGCATTTTAGCATGGAATATTAATGGACTTGTAAGAAAAATCAATGATGCTGACTTTTAGAATATGTTCAAAATTATGATGTAATTTTACTATATGAAACCTGGACAAATAGCAAACAATCAATACATCTCGATATTGATGGATACTCTAGTTTCCATCTGCACGGAAATATGTTTTGGTACCAAAAAAGGTCGCTATAGCGGAGGACTTGCAATATATTACAGTAAAGAGTTGACAGATAATATATCCGTTGTAGAAACCAACCAAAATGGAATAGTGTGGTAAAAACTAGACAATAAGTTGTTTGCTCTAGAGTCAGATATATATTTGTGTCATGCTTATATTCCACCTGTTAATTCAAAAGTTCTAATTGACCAAGATTTTGATTTCTTTGATGAAATAGAAAAAGGAATTGAAAAATATGGACAACTTGGTAAAACATGCATTACAGGTGATCTAAATTCCAGACCAGGTAATTTGTCAGATATTCTTGAATTTGATAAATATCTTGACTCTTTGAAAGATCTAGATACAGAAAATACCAATAACTATTTTTCAATATTGCGCAACAATCCAGACAAGGTCATTGATAACAATGGAAAAAACTGATAAACCTATGCAAATCCACTAACCATATAATTGTAAATGGACGTCTTAACAATGAGCAAGGAAATCAATTTACATTCTCGTCAACCCGAGGCATGAGTATAACTGACTATTTAATTGTAAATACAAACGATGTCGATCGCGTAAATGAATTTCAAATACTCGACTGGAAAAACTTTTCCGATCACGCAGCTATTTATTTCTCAATAAAATGTAATACAAAAACTAAAACTATACCACCTGACGAATATACAGAAGAAACTAAGCTTGTTTTCAACGCGAGTTTGGTTGAACAATTTCAAGAATCTTTAAAAGAAAATATCAGTTCACTAAATGACTTACATAATGAAAATATTAACCGTGAAATGAAATGTATCACAGACTGTAAATATTCGGAAAAACAATCAGTTCGAATCACAATCAAAATAACCACAACAAATCACGTTCTCCAAAATGGTTTGATAATAATTGTTACACGACGAAGAGAAATTTCAAACGCGCGCGAAACGTGTTCAACAAATCTAAAACTGATGAAAATAGAAATCATTTTGTAAAAATGAGAACTCTGTACAACAAAACAAGAAAAAAAGCTAAAGCTAAATACAAACTATCAGAAGGAAAAAAGCTTGAAAATACCGCTAAATCAAATCCAAAACAATTCTGGAATTCTCTAAAAAAAAAATGCTATAAACAGACGTCAAACACTGATGACAGTCCAAAATTAGATGACCTGTATACGCATTTTAATAATTTATTAGGCGAACAGCCCACACAAATAAACGACAATATAAATTTCACTGAAACAACAGATAATGATTTAGACAAAGAATTCACCACGAACGAAATAAAAGCTGCCGTTTTCCATCAAAACAATAATAAGTCATGTGGCCCAGCTAATATATATGCAGAAATAATTAAGTCATCATTTAACATATTAGCACCACATTTACTTTTAATATACAATAAACTATTTAAAAATGCCGAATATCCGGAAAGCTGGGGTCTGGGGTATATAGTTCCTATATTTAAAGGCGGGAAATCAAACGAAGCAAACAACTATAGAGGTATAACCTTAAATAACATTTTAGCAAAGATATACACACAACTGCTACTTAATCGTCTAACAAATTGGACAAATAAACACAAAATACTGTCAGTTTGGTTATCAAAAAGGAAAAAGTACGACAGACTGCATATTTTTACTCCACGCAATAATATGAAAAATAATTAATTCAGGACAAAAAGTATACACTGTTTTTATTGATTATCAACAATGCTATGATAAAATCAATCACACACTGCTTTGGCAAAAATTAATGTCAGAAAATGTAAGTTAAAAAATGATAAATGCCCTAAAGGCTATGTATAGTGTCGTTAAATGCGCATTGAAATTTAATCACAACTTGTCTGACCCTATCCTTATACACCAAGGTGTGAAACAGGGTGACTCTAGCTCATCAGTGCTGTTCATGATGTTCGTAAATGACATATTGAACCACATAAACACAGACATACATGACTTATTCACTATTAACTTACTAGAGTTATTTCTAATACTATATGCTGACGACCAGATTCTTTTTGCAACCTCCCCAACAGCGTTACAAACCATGCTTACGGACATAGAGACATACTGTAACACGTGGAAATTGAAAATTAATACAGCCAAAACAAAAGTTTTAATTTTTGAAAAAGGAACACGCTACACGAATGTTGATATCTTCCTATACGGTGAAAAACTGGAAGTAGTCACTTCTTTCAAATATCTGGGAGTATACTTCTTTAAAAATGGTAATTTCAATAGAACACAAAAATGTATAGCAGACCACGCCTCGAAATCAATGCACCGACTATTCTCAGTGTTCAATAATTACGAGTTTAGCACAAAAAGCAAACTAAAACTTTTCGATATCCTTGTTGCATCCGTATTAAATTACTCATCCGAAATATGGGGAACAGCGCTGGCAAACGATATAGAAGCCGTGCATACAAAACTTTGAAGAAAAATACTATGCGTCAATACGTCAACAAATCTTAGCGCGTTGTATGGAGAATTAGGACGAATGCCATTCAAAGAAATACAGAAAATAAATATTATTAAATATTAGTTTAAACTTATTTCGTCAAATGAAAACAGCGTAATTAAAATAATATATAACATGCTAAAAAACGATGCGAATAACGGTCATACATATAACAATCAAAACTGGGCTTGTCACGTAAAAACCATTCTCGAAAACATTGGCATGTCTGACCTATGGATTAACCAAAACATAACCGAAGCGCAGTTAATACAATGCAAACAAAGAATACTTGACAGTTATACACAAACCTGGCATAGCGAGGTGAACAATTCTCCACGCCTATCTACTTATTGCTTATTTAAACAAAACTTAACACTAGAAACGTATTTAGACAATGTAAATGAAACAAAATATAAAATCGCCTTAAGTAGGCTCCGGTTGTCATCACATAATCTAGAAATAGAAAGAGGACGATATCATAATATTGACAGAGAAAATCATAAGTGTAAATTTTGCAACATGAACGCAATAGAAAATGAGTATCATTTCTTGTTAGTCTGTCCAATATATACACACATTAGAAACTCCTAAAACAACATTTTTGCAGGTGGCCAACAATTTCAAAGTTTAAAAGATTAATGTCCAGCGAAAATAAAAATGAAATAATAAGTGTAGCGAAGTTCATTTATGAAGCAACTAATTTAAAACGCCAATTAGAACGTAATTGAAACATCGTTTACCAGTAAAATTTTAAGTATCCTAGTCATAAACTACGGAACCACTGATTTTTATTTTTTCGCGCAAACATGTTTGATTTTTTTATCATTAAATACTTCCTCCTATTAGTATTTAATAATATATGAGCAATAATGTTTGTTTCTCTCCAATTATAGATTTATTCTCTTTACTTCTTGTCAATAAAAATATAATTGTGTTTAACCATTTTATTAGACAATTATACGTTCCACTTCTGCCATTACTTGTAAATATTTATACTTATTCATATTATGTTGGCTATGAGCTTGTATGAGCTTTATTGCTGAATAAATGTTGTTGTTGTTGTTGTTGTATACAAGTCAAGAAGTATGGTGATCTGTCAATCATTCAATTTTGAGGCTTCAAAACACTAAGGTTTTGTCAACTCTTTCTACTACCGGATAGTAGTTGACTCCTTATACTTAACATTTGTGCCACTTTGCTTATGAATGAGTGCACATATTTTTATACAGGATTAGTATAATAATACAGTAATTAACCAGTTTTGACATTTGCTTTACCAAACACTGAAAAATAAGGTTTATAAGGATGAGTTACACATAAATTGGAAAGTTTTGTATGCATACTGTTAAATATATAGTATGGAATACAATCAGTTATTGGATTGTTACAAAATTAATTAAAAAATAAAATAAAATAAAAATAAATAAAAAAAATATAATAAAAATAATAAAAAAAAATTAAATAATAAAAAATATAAAAATAATATAAATAAACTTTTTTGTTGTTGTTGTTGTCAGTACGATTTTTAAATGTAGCTTAGCGTGTAAGTAGTTTCAGTATAGAGTTTCCATTAAAAACATTGAACAATTACTTTTTAACATTTTAGAATAACATATGATTACTTCTGAAAAACTGACTTTGCCATACAGAACACCGATTATTGACAACTGAGTGACACGAGTGTATTACCTACCTAATTTGTTTGGAATATTATTTATGAGTTTCTCATATCCGCTTTGTAACATACTTTTCATCTTGATTTACACTGTTATTATGTTCATCATGTTCTTTCTTGATTGTTTTGGTTATGTACAATGGTATATACCAATAAAGTTGACTTGACTTGACTTGTTTACAAAATTATTTTTGCAGCTGAAGGAAGAGAATTGACACAAACAACTTTGACTGCTTCTCTGGAGGTCGAGTCTGGTGCTCCGCACAGTACACATGATTCTCTGACTGTGTCATTTGGTGAAGATGCAGCCTTAATTACGAGCATATAAAGCCTAAATTGCCTATATACATTATTGACATGAAGATAAACAGAAAAGAATTAAAAAAGACACCTTATTGTTGATGCACACTGTCTTGTCACAGAGCAGAAAACAGTGAAGGGTGTGGGTGGCATTTTGTGTGCCCCAGTGAATTCAAGTTTGAAAACAAAATCTTTAATTCACTCAAATAATATTTGCTTTTCATTATTAAAAATTTTGTTACCAGTGTAAATGGTGTATGTAACTTAAATTGCATATTTTTTGCCACATTTGATAATTATTGTTGAGCAATTGCCTAAATAAAGCTGTCTATTTTTTATTCCGTTAACTGAAAAGAACTTACGCGCTGCATTTCCATTGTTTCTGATTTGCAATTATTAGCACGCTTACGCGTAGTTGGTGTGGTTGGTGGGTGTGTTTGGTAATACAATTTTCATAAATGGTGGACAATTATTCCCTCGAATATGAGTGATTTAATTCCAAGTATTATTCAATGACAGACGCACGGAGATGACGTACATGCGGCAACTGAATTAAATTTGTAACCTGCCAATTTATAGTAAAGGGGCGCTACCTCTGAAATGAAGAAAAATCTATGGCATAAATGAAATCACTATAGTTTATAAAAGAACAAAGACAATCTAAATTTAAACGCAATTTCTTATGCATATATAATCAGCCATCAATGTAAACATACACATATATAATACACGCTGATTTATACCCATAGTATTAAATCTTTTCTTTCAGCTGACTGAGCAATGGCTATGTGCACTGTTTCAATTGTTATCTAACTCTGCAGCAATGTATTGATCTCAGCAGATTAGGGTCTCCACACTGCGTCCACACTGTGACCACAGTACACAGGAGTACTGGGTGTGTGTGGGTGTGGGGGGTCAAATAAAGAAGGATTAAACTTTAATTGATCGTCTATATATACAGGTATATATCCAACATTCAACATAAACAGTACGAAACGAACCATACATGTATAGTAACTAAGTTCTGCGCAATTTCATTTCGTATTCGTTAGGTTGGTGTGTTACCAAATAAAACATAAATAAACGAACAATACACTTCGTGGGGTTTTAGGTCTAATTACCCCAAAACGGAAGTCAAATCCTCAGGGTTACATGCTGTCAGTTGGATAATAAGCACATATGGTTGAGTGCAGGATGCATAGAAATGGCAAAATACAGTTTAAATGATATCTTTTGGTATCAATTTAAAGGTATATATGTAAGAAATAACGAAAAAGACAGTTTTTGGCACTACTTTGTCTTAGTGGTTCCTAGCTTCATAACTTTTGGCCCATGTATTCATGCACAAAATGGCAGCCCCATGCCTGTCAAAACCGATGTGTTTATTCTAAGGTAAATATTTTGAGTTACAATGTAAAGAGATTTTTGACATGCTGTTTTTTCAAAACAAAGAAGGAATTTATTTGCGCCTGCGTAACTTTTTATACAAAGCTAATATTTTAAAAGGTCGGGGGTAACGGTATTACAATATTTGACATGGACATTGACCCTATTTTTGGTTAAACCATATTTATTGTCATATGGGGCATGTACATTTTCTATATCGGAATCCAAAAACAAATTTGTATCCAACGAAATGGTGACAGTATTACATGTATTCTGTTTTACAATATGCTTATCGTATGAAACTCTTTATTTTTTAATTCATAAATAATTTACGTGTTACTTAATATGTGTATACAATTAGAAAGATTTATGGGCAAACTAAGTGGAATTTAGGTTGTTCTTGAAAAATGATTTATATGCGTGTTATTTGGTTGGGTATATACATTAGGAATCCATATCATTATTCCGGAGCAATGTGTATTACATACAGATAATTTTACATGCAGATCAAAGGCGTTCAACTTTACACATAGTTTTTTCACTATTGGGTAGTTACTACATACAGACAAACTTCCACATTTGCATAATTAGTTGAAGCCACAGCAACATCCATTATTACACAATACGTTTAATTTATATAAATTGAAATAAAACATTATAAAACTTTCTCTGAAAATGTAACGCTTAATCAGGTTACGTAAAGCTCTGTTCATGCATTACTAAAGTCTAAATTCTGCTGATTAATTTAAATTCATCATAGAGATCCTGAGATGTTTTTTCAAAAGTGTTCGTCGGATGTTGCAACGAGAAATGTTCGGATTTTTTGAAGCTAGGAAAGGCAATACTTGAAATATTGCCATGGGTAAGAATTAAATAAGTATCCATTCATCCTGTTGTAATACTTCTATCATATCATGGTGTTTGCTCGTAATCAATCGTTTGTCGAATACTGAGATAAAAATGTTAAACTATGTTCTCATAAACTGGAAGCCAAAGAACAAAAACAGAGCTTATTGTTGTTACGATCTTTGGACGGATGTGTCTGACAAGAGGTAATGCATTGGACGGATGTGTCTGACAAGAGGTAATGCATTGATAAACTTTGGACGGATGTGTCTGACAAGAGGTAATGCATTGATAAACTTTGGACGGATGTGTCTGACAAGAGGTAATGCATTGATAAACTTTGGACGGATGTGTCTGACAAGAGGTAATGCATTGATAAACTTTTCAGATACAAAGTACTTTATGACAAATCCAGTTTTACGACAGGACATACGGTTTTCGGGAAGTGATTGCACCATATTTGCCCATATTGTAATGATTGTAATTATATTGTGGCCAGTATAAACCATGAAACCGAGAAAATCGACAATGTGTACGATTACAATACAATACAATACAATTTTTTTTTATACAATACAATGCAATCAAGCTAGTATGTGAAAATGGAGAGAGAAGATTCATATTCAAAACGAACAACAGTTTGATATGTCGCATGTGTCAAACGCAAATATATACTAGCCATAAAAGGCAGGTTGAAGCGGAATACGGAATACAGTTATACTTAACAAACAAATCGTTGTGTTCTATTGTGTGATTGGTACCTATTGGAACGTTTAAACATACGAATAGCATTTGCTATTTTCACAACATTTCATTTTCGGGAATTTCTTCGCGAACAAACATTCGACTTACCATTCATTTGTCAAGAGTTTTTTTTAAATTTGCTTTATTGTCCAAAAAGTGCGGCTGACGCTGGCATTCATAGAGATAACAACTTTCCAATTCTCTGCGCGTTAAAATGAGTGTTTTGGTCCCACGCATATTTGTCCATTAAAATAAGCAACCATGTTCAAAAATAGAACCAGTAAACGATTAGAAAGCCTATAAATTAGGTTTATGTGTTTGTATTTTAATTATTATTTTTTTGTTTTGTGGACGATTTATGTTTTCAGCGTGGTTTCGAATAACTGCAGCTAATTTGACTTTATATTAAAGTGTGACGTATGTATGGAATACAAAACATGACATTTGGCACGTTGGCTATTACATAACGATTCTTTATGAAATATGTATATTAATATACCTTTCACATTTCTTGACAATAATATTATATTTATGCCTTTTCATATATAAATTATAAACCGTAATTATGCGATATTTAGAAAGTATTTAAAAATAGGTTCATTTTATTTATTCCGTGCACTAATCCACTTACCATTTCCTGTATCCTCAACTCTTGAGAAGATTTGATTCGTTTTGTTTTTGCACAAATCATGTGTTCCATACATTAAAGTTGAATTACTCGGTCAAACATCTTTACATTCTGTGTATATGGTGTCAAATTGATTAATTAAATGATTGCGTTCTTCTCTCTCTCTGATTAATACATCAATGCCTATCATAAGTCGTTCTCTATAATGACTTTTATTGAGTATATAATACACTTTGTAAAATGACGCTGAATGTCGCTGAATTTTTTCTCCTCATTTATATTGCTTTTCTTGATAGTTGTTTAAAAAATATAAAACTCACAAGGTTCTAATCTACGTGTTACTGACATTAAAAACGTGTATGCATAATATATACATACAAATTACATTTCACGCAATAAAAATATTAGGTGAAGTTTACATACTGCAGACTGTTATGATATAGAAAGACAACCAGTGACTTTATTTCTGCTGCTGATGCTCTTCGGTTATTAGGTGGTCCTGTTTATGATTAATCATGATTTCACACAAACAAATAAGAAAACATTTCTTTTTTTTTAATGTGAGTTTTGGATTAGTTATGTATTATTATTTTTTAAATATATTTAACCACTATAAACTAACGCAACGTCTTTATTCGGTTAATGGTGTATAATACATACGATTTATGTTTTTTCGAAGTCGTGAAGAAAAATAGCTACGTTAATTCTGTCTCCTGGTTTAATTGGTTTTACTTCATTGATATTTGTTTTGTAGCACAATGAAAACAAGTCGCGAGGTGTGAGGATGCATGCAGTAATTGCATTAGCATCACATTCCGAGAGACTCTACAAAGACAAACTCCTTTCTTTTAATAATTTACTTTCACATTACTAGTAACTGATATTAGTCACGTTGCAATTGCGATGTGTTGATCCATGCCTGCGTTTCGTTCGTCTTTAAAACCGCAAGTAAGGTTTCAGTCTCCGCTAGACAGACAATCGTTTCTCAGAACCCTCTTATATTTTAATGCTGTAGGTTTGCGCGAATCCACAGTAATTCAAATTGTTATCTGAGGTTAAAAGTTTAATATACGTATTTTGGAATGTGTTTACAACACTAATCGCTAAACTTTTTACCCGTTTTTGTACCGTTTGTTTGAAGTTTGTTTATTGGATTGTTTGCTTCAAATGTATCACACATGCTTCAAAACGCATAAAACAGAAAACACAAAACGCAATTCTATTGGAGCTTTTAATACAAATGTTACTTTGACAACAGCAATTTTAAATGTCCCAGAAAGTAAACACAACATCGTATAGTCTGGTTTGCTAAACAAACTGTCTGACTGTCATAGCACTGACTTGTGAAGTTCTCTGTTTTTATTTGCATACACGTGGCTGGCCGCCAAAGTGTTTTATCGTTAAATGCAACCATCCACATAACTGCAAATACAGACGCAATTTGCTATATCGGGATTCTCAAGAATTCAGTTACAACATACCGTATCTGACTTTCTTTAAGAGATATACTTGTAAATGTTCAGTATCGTGTATCAGAAAAGTAATTGTTTTAGAGATCTACCGAGCGTAATCTAAATTGTAATATAATGACTAATGAGTAATTATAATAGTTGATGAAGTAGTAATGAAAATGAAGTTTTAAGAATTTTTACTTTTTAACCATTTTTGAAAGTTTCTCGTGTTTATATATCAGATGTTTCAAACAAAGAAAGATTTCAGTTTTCTTAAACTGTATACACAAGTAAACTAAAAAAAATTCGCAGACATTCCGTTCGAGGTCTGACCTCTCTGTTGTACATTTATTAATATTCCGTTTTTCCATTTAAAAAAAAATGTATTACTAAGTTTATTTGATTATGAAAGCATGACATACGTCAAATTAGACAAATTAGACAATAAAATACATGTCTCGTAAAATATCGCTTGATGGTTCTCTCTTTATAACAATATTAATGAAATCGATTACAATAGCCGTTTATTGTGTATATTTTAAGTAATTTCAATAAGAACCATACTGATTCGTTACGTTATGCAATTGAACTGGTAAAGTCGATGTTTCAATTGCGAAAGTGTTTTAGTCTAGTTTACATGGTTATACTTCATACGACATATATTCGAGCATATACCTGATTGCTAACTAATGTTTCTAAAGATTCTCTGAGAGGTTTATCGTGCATTCTGTTCTGTTCTGTTATTGATTCGTTCACTTAGAATCTAAATGCAAATCAATAACATTATTACAAATCCCTTTCAATTTTACGCAAACATTGTAAAATACGTCTCCAAATAGAGTTTTAAATACTTAATGCATTCGACCTATGTATATATGTAGTGCTAAGTAAGAGATGCTCAGGCCTATGATACATTTTAGATTAGATTAAGGTCACTTAACGTTTTCCATGATGTTATTTATAGCGCTTTGTAATACTAAACACTTTAAAATGTCAACTGTTAAACTTAAACACAACTCGTGCTACGTTTAGTTGCAGTATTAAGGTGCTAGAGTTTTAATAAAAAGAAACAATAATGGTATTTGTTTCAGAACACTTACAGTGTTTCATGGTATATTTTTCAGTGATGAACTTATTGCAAGTATAAAATAAAATTTACACTAAACAATGGTTAAGTTTGCGTTAAATAAAAAAGGTGCCTAATGAAAACAATGTTGAGTAAGTGTAATCACATACTACCTGCATACTTAAACTATTATGGCGTGTATGTATTACATTTATCAGCACTTTTTATTCGAATTTTCGCCAATAACATTGCATCAAATGTGTCTGTCAAGCAATCTAAGGTTTGGTTTTGTTAAAAACGACGCATCATGGTAATACGCCAGAACCTTTTTACACATTATCATAAAACACTGATGTTATTTACATGCTTTGATCTATATACTTCAAAGTGAAGATTATTTTTAAATTTTTGAAATCGTCCATTTGGTTATTGTATTACTTCGACTGATCATAGTATCAGCAATACAGCTGTCTTAAGTGTAATGCACAACATATTGAAGAATTGACTGATATGCCTACAGTCTGGAAAAATTAGATATCGCCGCCAAACGAAGGTAACTAGAGTCAAAGGTTGCTTCTTTTCCAAGTGTTCTTGCATTGAGATAGATTCGGTAAAGTACTGATTTAAACGTGTATGTTACAGGAACCGTTTCTCTAAGTAAAGTACACATTATATAAGCGATAAACATGCAAAATATTTTAATTATTAAGACTATTAAGATGTGATGATATTATCCATTTAAAACTTCATAAAACATCCATCTGCAGTGCAATAAGTGATTCTTGACAAAGGAATAAACTTTCTTGTTTAATTTTGAATGTCGATTTCATCGTTCAGTTTGTTGTTCAATGTTTCAGAAATCTTAAAACACTTAGGTAAAGTGATAGTGTAGACTTCAAAGTAAGTGGACTAATTGTATATGACCATATCAAGTATGAACACTACATGTTAGGATTAGAATCAACATAGGCTTAAATCTTTAAAAAAAAACCTAGCGTAGAAATCAATAATACCTCGATGTGCCGCGATGACGTACCGGCCCAATTACTAACAAATAAGGAGCAGTATTGCTTGACCAATTAAGATTTCCAGTAACGCGTCTCGTATGTCAAAGCACGACCATGATTACAAGCGATGTATAATGACGCTTCCGTGACTTCCGTTGAATAATACCAAACAAATGTGGTAAAATAAAACCAAGATTAGTCCGTTAATTGATAATCAAGAAAAAGCCCATGCCAACTAATGGCAATGCTTCAAGTTCAAACAAAGTTACGTTCGCATTTTCAAAACGAAAATCAAAACAATGCCATTATGATACAAAGTTAGAATACTAATGATTATTTTAGTTAAACTGCAACAGAAAATGCTTTGACATTTCTTTTTTTTATAAGATTCAAACAGAGGTTGCTGTGTGTTATTATTTAGTCTTAACATTATAATAATGCATGATATACAAAATTAGAGTAAACAATTTATACAATAGACCAGTTGATAATACAATTACCAACACAATATGCAACATCGATATAATATGATATTATGCAAGTTCCCGATAAAATTATTTAAAATATGACATGTTTAAAGACCATTTAATCTATTACATGGTAATATTGTCTTTCCAGCAGTATAACCAATACTCTATTGACGTTGCTATAACAAACGTAATATAATTCTTTTGACAATATAAATTAACATGTAATCAAATATCTATGTTACAGACAGTAAATGAGTGCTTGATATGTCCTAGGTGTGAAAGGAAATCCCTTAAGAACAAACTAAGACACAAATCATGATTAATTAAAGCGGCATCAGGCTGTCTTGCAAAAGTCAAAGATATCTTAAGCGACGGAAATAATGCAGAAATACATCAGATAAATGTATGTGTTGTAGACAGTATCGTTGCTCTTAGGATATTGAGTATTTAAAGCTTCTTCGAGGATTACCCGTACGAAGTACACAAACTGTGTTTTATCTAAAAATCAATTGTGCAGTTTAACAACATGTTGAACATTTCATGAATTTAGTATAGATTCTGAAGTGCATATATACTTTAAAGACAATAGTTTATTCTCTAATACTCCCTGCTAATTATTGATACTGTTTTAAACGCAAAATACAAACGTAACTTTGTCAATTAGGGTTCATAAAAAAGGTAAGTAGACACAAACTCAATATTGACGGCCAAAGCAAAATCATTGTAATTGCTTACTGAGAAAAGGTTTGTGAGATTTAATTTATCAGGAAATACATGAAATTTCCCTGCAAATGTGGCTACATCGAATCTAGAGCTAACTCAGTTTAATTGCAAATATAAGAAAAGAAGCTATTCTGCAATACGCGTGTATGTCAGTCATTACACTTCAGTAATTATTGTTTAACAATATTGAAGAAACAAATGTATATTTAGCATTTCGTAATTTAAGTTGGTATTAACATGCACATTTACGTCTGCAAATATAAGTTCGGCTAACACAAATTATTTCAAATGAATTCTTTATGGATGATTAAAATGTTTTATATTGTCATTCCTAAATAGTAATGCTTTCTTATATAAAATTTAACACTTATAAATAAACATATTCAATGCCGTTCCGTTACCTTGGCAAAACGCAGATTACCTATTCACGTATCTTTGCACTAATTATTACTTTTTCGGATACAATTCCTGCTAGCTTGATTTGCCATATAAAATAGGTATACGGATATAAGGTTGCGCAACATTATGAGCGTCGTAATGTTTCCAGTCATTTGAATAGTTTTGTCGATAATTTGCAGAAGGACCTCGGGGTTAATCCAAACAAGCTTACATAATTTTTAAAAGAAAAAACTATGAAATGGTTTAGCACATAAACAATTTTGCTGCACGCATTACTCACATAACCACAACCGTAAGTCTTCAGTGAACTTATATATAGTTTTATCAAAATGTAGAAGCCAATCCCTTAAAATCTCTGAAGGCGTTACTTACATGTAATATGATAAAGTATGATAATATAAGAATTCCACTAGTTATGATTTTGTTTTGTTGTAAATAAATACAAGTAGTATGACCCCAGCGTCCTTATGGCTTCTGTTGATGCTGTTGGTCTGTGTGTGCCCTACTTGTGACAATTCCCTTCGGAGTAATAAGTAATAATGAAGCCACGCGGATGGGCTGCAATTGGAACCAGTATTGTATACAAACACTAAAACAAACACTCCTGTTGAACATATGGCTTCTGTTGACGCACACATTTTCAACAAAGATGAATATTATTTTAAACTAAACATTTATATAATCTGTAGTGAAACTTGCAATTACCATACTTATGCAAGCATTAACACTAAAACTATATTACAAACATGCTCAGTAATGTAACAGATTTAGCGTTGACGAATTTTAAACAGTTACTATTGTTATAACAGATACATTCGTTGGTCAAATAGGTATCAACGTGCAACGGTTATTACCAATTCAAGATTAAGCCCCAACTAAAGAAGACATATTTCTGCCATTTCGTATGATTTGGACTAAATACCCGCATTTATTTGTATATAAGTATGATATACATTAAATTGTTTGGAGTATACTGTAATGAAAAACGAATAAACATATGAACAATACTAGTAAACATAATTGCGCATGAACATAATACAGAAACCAATATTTTGATCTGATTTTGTCTTTAATACGTCCATCTCGTTCAAGCGCCAAAAGATGAATGACCAAAAGAAAACTATCTGAAAAATGATTGGTTAGAACCGAACATAACACGTTGATGTTAACCAATACGATTTAGACAATAACAATCATTTCAACAATTCAAACGACATTGAAACGATGTATTCCCACAATTTATCCAGAGCGAAGCGTTTAGTGAACACGCTTGTTATATTTCCAATAAAGCATCACACAGCTACTACTCTACAGAGTACAGAAAATCTGGAAGCTGTTGGGTGATTTCCGGTTATTTTTGCATTAATGCTATGTTTCGAGGATTGAGCATGGTCCTACATTTTTAGACAGAGAATCACACGAAAAAGGCGCTATGTGTACGTTTACGGGGGACTTATAAAGTCGAACTTAATGACATAAACTCGGTTTTATCTCGATCTTTTGCCTATAAATATCGTTTCAAATTTACTCTATTTAATAATCGCCGTATGTTAAAATAAATAATCTTTTGCACTTCAATTCACATGTTTTTGCATTAAAATAAAAAGTCATTTCACAATGTTTAATAACCGGAATGATATAGTTTACGAATGTTCTTTGTTCTATTGATCAAATAATAACACACTAATTTCTTAATAATGCAAATTAACACTTATACAACACCAGTCTTATATGAATGCTAGATAAACACATTTAACGAAAGTTTTTTTTTGTCATTTTTCTTTGTATCAGACGCTAACCTTTCAGCTTTCTAGTCGTCAAATCGTAATACAATTCATCAAACTTTAGTATATTTTATCATTGCTATGAAAGAAAGACAAGACCGATTGAATAATCTATCTTCCTTAGAAATATTGGAATAATATTGGTAGACGCAGAGTGAGATACGTTCGTGGTACTCTTGGAGTAATATAATATACTGTTCAGAAAAAAATAATGTTCGTGCTTTGGGTCTTTGTTATTTCATATTATGCAAGTATTGAATAGCATAACCAACAAACAATGCTTATTATGTATTAAAATATAATACTTGTAAAGGACTTCAGAAGATACATTCTGACACAAAATTATATCAAAACGTTTTAACAAAACACATAACAGGAACGGACATCTGCCGTACAAATGACCTAATTGTCATAAATGGAAACTGTATAAATAAATATGACAAAGGTACATTTATATTAACTTTGAAAAACCATTGGTCCGGTTTGAGTAAGTTTTAACCTGTGACAGTTTTGTATGAGATTTGCAACTCGATGGGATAAGAACAATATTCAAAACATATGGCTTTATAAATTAACATCGTAACGTAAAATCATGTGTTACCCAAACTGTGTATAAATATATTCTTATAATAAATGTTGCTTAAAAAGATTTTGTGGTGTATTGTATTGTTTTGTTTACAACAAAACATGTATATGACACTGTTATTGGAAGCACTCACACAATTACCTAAATAACTGTTAATTTTATTTAATGTTGGTTTCAATGAAGTTGGTTTCAATTAGAACGATGTATTATTATCATCGCTTTGAAATCGCTTGAAACATTTAATATATACATGTGTAATGTATCGAAACTGGGTATTACATTATGACCAACTAGACGTTTCCACCAAAGACAAACCTATGCAAATAAATTTATTGTTTAATATCAAATTAAATCGTTACATAACTTTAAACAAAAGAGCACGTGGATACTGGCTTTTACCGAATAACCAAATGGATATTTCCAAGTATGTCTAACACATGCAAATTAATCTAGGGTTTTATCAAATCATTGATCTCGGATATCACAGTTTGAAAAGTTAACCTACTTTAAACAAAAAAGTACATGGAAATGCTCGTGAAATATTTGTGAAACTCGATGATTGTGGAAACTAATCCTTAAACTAGAGATTAAAATGCCAGTGACACATACTGTAAAGGTTTATACTTTCATCATAATTTAAGTAAACATCGTTTTTAGTGAATTGCATAACCTTCAGATTTATGATTTTAATATTTAGCATGTCAGCAAAGGGGAATAAAACAACATATATTGATTGCAATTAAGCTGAAGCAGCAAACGTCTCGCAGAGCCTATATTCTGATAACTTATATAAGTTGGTAAACGCGATAAACGACTAAATACTCTTTAGTTCTTTATACGAGGACATTATACCATGATTTGTATTATGATTTCCTGTCTGTCTGTATCGAGACTGACGTATGACCCGCTGCTTCCGATGCTTTGCGACGACTCCTCTATTTTATTACAAATGTCAATTCTCTTTGAGCAGATTAGAAAAAGCATTCCAAAGGGCTCTTAGGTGTTAAAATACCGATCTGGAAAGCAATATCATTTGAACAGTTAGGTCTACTAGATTTTTTATTAAGGAAGGATGTCTAACTCTCTGAAATTATCAAAGCGCCTGCATGACCATATATAACGTATGCATTTGCTTATGACTATTAATATTTGAGACACAAGAAATCCTATTTCCAGAACATCATGAATTCGGAGTATATATATAAGACAAACAGTGTGTCTATGTAGTTTAATTTAGTATACTGTACTTCAATGATTAACTAGGGTCTCTTGACTATAGTCTGAAATTAATCAAAATTGTTTGAATATTCTTTGTTTGGATAATATTTTTCGGAAACACATTGAATAAACCATTTATGATGGTTATTTATGAAAATAAGAAATTCTTTAAAAGAGGTATTTATACTCTTATTGTATTTGCCAGTAAACTGGTTGGATAAGTTTAATTAGAAAGTTATTATTATTATTATTTTAGATTAATTATTGCTTCGAAGTAAAATGCATGTGTCAGTATCGAAATTATAAGTCATATGTCTATGAATATCAACAACAATAGCCCGTTTAAAGAAAAGAAAAACAATATCCGTAGAACCGATCCTCCCCGATGCCACTTTGAATTCTAATTTCCCTGAGTCATACACGCCACACGCTGTCTTGTTGAGTAAAAAATATCGTCAAAGCAATTTAAAAACCTATCCACCCATAGCCAAGTTATACGTCTGGATAAGCAATAATCCAATTTCTACGTTTAACATTAAAGTATGACCTAGACATGAGACCCACAGTCCAGGTTAATGCGCATGACACGCCGTCTCATTTAGGCAAACGATTGTGCCACGTAATTTGAAAATCCCTCAATCCATGGCCAATTTATAGTCCGGACAAGCAAAAATAATATGTATGTGTTCCTGGGAACGAAAATATCCTATTAAAATGTCATATTTATAATACGAAAGGCAAAAACCTCAAAATCATCTTACCGGAACGACCTGATAATATGCGAATGGCCTCTTGGTAGAGATGCTGCATATAAAGTTCCATTTAATTCGAGTTATAAGTTCCTAGGATCACGCGCATTAATTAAAATAATCTGTTAAAACGTCCTACTTTATATACAAAAAGGACAATAACTACCTAACCAATCATCCGACTGCAACGACCTGAAAATTTGCGCATGCCCTCTTGCTAGGGAAACTGCATATAACGTGCCATTGAATTAAAATATTAGTTCCGGAGATCTTGTGCGGAAACGAAAATGTCATATTACAATGTCCTATTTATAATCAAAGGGCAATAACATCCTGACAAAACAGCAGATGGCACGAAGTGACAATTTGAAATTGCCCATGTCCTCCTGGTAGGGATGCTGCAAAAAAGTTTAATTGAAATCGGGTCATTAGTTCCAGAGATCTCGGGCGGAAACGAATGACCGGACAAACGGAAAGACAAAAGAACGAACGGACATGGAGTATTATAGATACAATCTTTACGGAAGAAAATTTTACACCCGGACAATCTGAATTGCATAATATTTAATAAAAATAAGGACGGACCGACAAAACGGCGACTATATGCTCCTCCTTTCGGGGAGCACACAAACATGGTAATTTGTTTTCGTTACTGGTGATTCTTCATTCAACACAACTGTCTTTACGAAGAAGAATGTCGTGCTTAATTGGATATCACAACTTTAAACGTGACACTATTCGGTCATACCCCACTCAGACTGTATGCGTTAATGTTGCAAGCGCCCAGGCTTTTCCTGGGCCAATTTCTTCTTAGACGTAATACGACTCCAAGAAATGGTAAAATTATCGCGCAATAGTAAGACCTTAGCGCCTTTGACGTCAGCATTGTTTCCGACAAGCATGAGCAGACACAATAAATGCTTTTTGCTTTGTTCGTTTTATTTCTCGGGTTATATAACGACCATCAAAACTAATTGAACCTTTGTATACGTTGCATTTATATATGAATATTGCAAGCGTTTTATCATTCAGCTCTACGGCGGTTTATGTTGTTTATATTCGTGAAGAGGTTATCGTTCACGAATATACACAACATAAACTGAAATAAAACTTAATGCATTATCCGTTTTATGTTGCTTTTATCTTTCAAATACTGTAATCTATAAACGTCCATTCCGTCTGAGCCATACCATATGGGAATTCAAAGAAATTCAAATGTTCATGTAAACATCAATAACTTAAACAATAAAACATATATAACAATAAAACACAAATGGTAAGATGATTATGGAAAAAACTTTCTGCCAAGTAATTTAAATATACTTTGACTTATTTGATATATATATGGTCTATGTATTTGATTATTCGCAATTTTGATATTACAACATAACAAATGTGAACATCTTGCTGCATCAGCTGGCAAGAGAAAACTCTTAAAAGCAGCATAAGGACATTTATTTAAGGCAAGTGACTACATGCAAGCCAACAGTCGATATAGATTTATTATATAACGTTGAAAAATCATGCATTCAAACATTAAAAATATAATAAGAACTTGATGAACTGGCCCTAACTTGTTTTGCTGGCATTGATATACCGTCGTACAGCCATTTAGCCGTGATTGAATGAATCGCTATATGATTTATACTATTTGATAAACATTTTGATCACCGACTGACAATGTTTGCAGTTTTGGATCGAACTTCAAAATCTAATAATACTCACTTATGTAAGTAAATCGTTTAGCTGTAGTGCTTTAGCGTTACTGTTTCCCAAAACTGGCCTCGCTCCTGATACAGACTTCAACATTCACATTAGTCTTGATTATTGTTCTATAAAACGAGATATAAACACTACGTACATAAAGGCTTTTATTGTGCCTGACTGTCTGTGTGTCGAAAACAATGCTGGCGTCAATACGTGGTATGTTGTAATTATAACATGATAGTTTCCATATTGCCATGGGTGTAAATGACATTATATTAGATTTTCTACTCAGCACTTCTTTATTAAAGATATGAATTGTTTTTCCAGAGAATGATAATACAAAATTGTTGTTATCATTATCTAGTAAAAATACTCAAGTCTTAAACAAAGACGTGCTGAGGCAGAACCTTGAAATATATAATAGTTAAACTAACTAGTTATTTTGTCATACTTTAGCATTGTATCGTTTCTATCCAAATGTGTCGATGGTTACGGTATTGTTTATTATTTATTCACGTTTAAGTATTCCTGAATCACATGGCTTGTCGAACACATGAATGAAAATGGCGACAATGCTGCAAAAGGAATCGTAATGTTCGTGGAAAGACGGACACCACTGGGTAGGAATTGACACGTTAGCGTTATGTATAGTATAAACCACGAATTGATTCTTTAAATAAAATGTTATTCAATATAAACTTTAAATGTACATGGTACGGTTAAAAAGGAGCCGCGATTACGTTGCTATGGGAAAAAGTAACGTACGTGTCGTATAGTGGGAAGAAAGCACACGACACCAATTAATCATTCCATTCAAAAGTACTCACTTGTGAAGGTTACATCGTTTACTATTGCATTGTAGACGACGTTTTTATTGATTGATTTATTTAATGAGGAACATGGACAAAAACTATTTCTCTTATCGAAAAATGCAAATTTATTATTTTCTGTCAATACAAACCCGTTTATCCTACAGCAACGGATGCATTCGGTTTTGAATGAGAAAATAATCATCAATCAATATGACTCGTCTAGTTGCTGTGTATACATGTATGTAATAAAGTTCGCTGCGAAGGGAATTATTATTTTAGTTTTAAATTTCTTTCTTAATACGCATTTCTAAACATAGGTTATTCTTTACTCTCAGTATTTATTATAATATTATTGTAAAAATACACTGTCATCATTAGAATCAATGGATGGTTTTACACGATAAGTATTCGTACACAATCGTACAGTCCCTCTTAAACGTCGTAAAGTTAAAATGCTTGATTTCAAAGCAAACTGTAAAACAATTTATCGCCATTTCATCATTATAATGGTATAAATTTAAGCTGAAGATTATTTAATTATATATTATTTTTAATACACTGGGCTAGCAGCATCAGCAGCGGTATTTTGATGATGTTTGCTTTCGTTTGTGTAAAAACAAGAAAACACAAGTAATATATAACACAACGATTAATTAAAACAATATTTAGTTATTTAATTACCAGATTTGCATAAATGGTCATATCTTACTTCATTGTTTAATTTAAGAACATTGGTTATAAGTTATTAAACAATGAAGTTAGCAATAACTTATAACCTTTAGACGGCGGTCATAGTGTATTTACAGAGCCCATCGAAAAATTTCTCCAGCGAAAATTACAAAGCTTTCTATGTTGATGTGTAGTTATTCTAATGTTAGAGCGATATGTTTTGTAACATTTCCATACAACAGAAGATAATCTCTTTTATATTTAAGGAAGATGAGATCGCACAACCGACAAAAATAATTTGTATTATGCACGCACCATTCCCTTTTCAGATGAATTTGTTGTAATATAATGAACTTTCATATTAAGTAAATTGCTAAAGGTAAGGAAAAGTACGCCACAGGCAAACCTATTCTGAATGCATATGTTTATTACATTGTTCACTAGCAAAAAATAACAACAACAACAAATAAGTGGCAACGTCTACATTGGTATTTAGATACAGAATAAGTAATACTTACCATACAAATATATGACAACTGACTAAGAAGCTAAAATCAATAAGGTCAAATATGCTGCAATATTTGTCAAATTTGGCTTCCAACGTTACTTTCATTTTTGCCAATATACAGTATCACATTCAAGGCATAAAAAATGCTAACTTTGTTATTTATGAACAATATATGTTTATATTCATAGTTTTTTTTCGTCTGCAAATTTTAAGAGCAATGCATAAACGTCTGTCCATTTAATTACGTTGTAAATAAATGAATGTTAGTTTACCCGTGCATTTAATCCTTATTATTAACGTTTATGTTTCTAAGATACCAATAAATTATGGAAACACATTTTTGTGTCTCTAAGTTTATGTCTGTATGATATCATATCTGAGCCAACGATATCATGTCTAAGCCAACGATATCATGTCTAAGCCAACGATACCATGTCTAAGCCAACAATATCAAACCAAACGATACCATGCCTAAGCCAACGATACCATGTCTAAGCCAACGATACCATGTCTAAGCCAACGATGTCATGTCTAAGCCAATGATATAATGTCTAAGCCAACGATATCATGTCTAAGCCAACGATATCATGTCTAAGCCAACGATACCATGTCTAAGCCAACGATACCATGTCTGAGCCAACGATATGTTATTTTAAGTGTATAACTACTAAATCAGTTCTTTAACTGTTTCACCAACATAGTATTCAGATTTGATACAAGCAGTACCACTAAGCATTTTGTCATTTAGAACTTACAAAACAGCATAATATCTGCTACACGAAGATTTTTTTAACCGAGGACACGTGCTAACTGTAAGAATATTTAGAAAACGTGCTATTAAAAAAAAAAAATACGGTACGAACGGACGAAACTCAGTTTCAGATATATAAACAAATAAAACAAATTATGATGGACAGTGAAGTATTTAACAGTGTTTACGAGAACAATCATTTCATTAATCATTACTTGACAGCAGACAATTTGAAAACATGAAACAGCTCATGTTGAAATTAATGATGTTTGTCAGAGTAATTAGTATTTTAATGTTCATGTTGAACCTATTCAACCTATGGAACACATTATGCTTTTATTCAGTTAATAACGGGTTTAATGTCATCTAAGAGTTGTGTGATAATGAAAGATAAGTGCATGGACAATTAAATGGAACCTCTATTCATGACTTTTATAGCGCATAATAATGCAGCGTAATTATGTTTTGGGTATGAAAATAGAACCAGTTTTAGAAACATAATATTATCGATCAATTTATACTATTTTATATCGTTATTATAACAAGAGAAAATATACTAATTTTGTGAGTTAAATAAATGTATTTTTTTCCAAAGATATGTATATAAACAAATCTTATTTAAAATGACTATATCAATAAAAACAACAACCACACAGAACGCATTTAATTTCTGCAAACTATGTATTAGATGCATACAATATGATACTTGATATATTTTTGTCATAAAACCAGGTATGTAAATTAGACATATTTCAAAGGGAATTGTTTGTTTAACATTCACAATTACGAATATTATATCTTTGTGTTCATAAACTTCTCAAATCATTTCATTTTTAAATGAATACTTATTCGTTTAAGTTGTCAGTCGTAGCGCCGGTGTTAACAGGTTATTGGTCCTTTCAACTATAGCATTTGCTTCCTCAATTACGTCTAGACTGCTTAACAGAATGCAGTCAAACCAAGCCAAACTGTCACTAATCATTGTTTATTATCCTCTTGTGGCACAATACATAGACCTTCATTTCCGTACGCTTACCTTAGTTGCAGAACTTGTTTCAAATAAAGGATTTGTAAATGTAAAAACAATGCAAAATCTAAATTATAATAATATACTTTTTATAGTAGTTTGAAAATGTTCATATTGTAGTAGTTTTGCTCATTTCAAGAATTTTGTTTAGTTTTTTAAATAGAAACCAATGAACTGTGCCTTCATCATACCGTTATTCGACTTATGATGTAGACACTTGAACTTCGTTAATAGAACTGGTTATCGTAAACATGAATTATTCATCGCGTCGTTTATCATAATGATAAATGATATTTATAAAAAAAAACAACAACAACATTGAAACCGACTCTTAAAGAAAAACCAAATTTATACTAACGTAACAAATATAAAATCTGTATATTATTTGTTTAGTCGTACAAACATATTACACTGGCACATATTGTTTCCAAATTCAACCTTGTTTCCATCAATGACATTATGTATTTAACGTTTTTGAACCTCTCAAATTTAAGACCTGATTGAACAATAAGACCTATGCAAACTACAGCTACATCAGTAGCAGAGAAACTCATATTTCAATGTCCTTTATTTATATTCGATATTGCTCCAACAACACAATACCGTACATTATCTGAAAAACGTGATACGAACATTTAAGACAAAAAAAGATGCAATTGAAATACAAATGCATTTATCATATTAAAAGGCTTTCCAAGGTTTCGCATGTTGTTTTGTTTAAAAATATTTTATGTCAAACAAGCATGCATATGTACAATTTTGAAACACACAGCACTTATTAACAAGTACATGTTTGAAAACGATTAGAGCGAAAGACATAGTCTTATATAGTTCTTCTCCGAAGGTTTGTTTCGTGAATAGGCGTTTGCTTTCTTGCGATGGACAAATGTAATACGCGGGACAAATATTATGAGGCGCCGAGAACTGGAAAGCTCTTATCTGAATTTCTGCCAACATCTGAAGTACTGTACAGACAATATCGCTAATTGAAAATATGTTATTTTTGATATAAAATAATATAAATGATATTTTGCTTCGTTATTTTGGTTTTCCATGAGTTGTTTATCGATCTAACCGTATGAGTTTGCTTAGATCTGTTTTCTCTCTGATAAAATAGCTTTGGCATTGGAACAGTACAATTTGGTGTATCAGTTAATTATTTACATCAATACGCAATTGATGCTCTCATTTTTCCCCATTTACTGAACAGTTTATCATTTCCGGTATTTTAAGGAAATAAGCTCCAACATATGATTGACAAATATGGACGAAATAAAAATTGTCCCCTGCAAAGAATATCAATCAATGATATGATCTTATTACGGCCTGTTAATAGCTTTTATCGCACTCTGTTTGATTTTACGGCTCACTAGATTGACAGAAAAAATGAATAATTGATTTCTAATAACTACAATCGTGTATTATCGTGATACCCAGTTATCAGTATTTGTTTTAAATTGTTTACATGAACCTTAACCAGTCGTAGATTGGATAATACAGGACATACGAATATAGCAAATATCAGATTTACTAGTTTTTTCCTCATTATTGTCACTGTTGTTTTACTATTACTTTTATACATCCGTGTGTTTTGTAGATTAATGACATTGAATCAACCAATACATTCTAATATCTTTTACATGCAATTTCAAGATGTTCTCGTCTGAGATTAATTTTGAATATTTTTGAAATTATGATTTTAAATTATAAGTTAGAGAAGCGATTATTTAGCTAAGCGTAAAACAATTTGCAGACAGAATATGTAATGTGTACAGTTTTTATTAGAGAAGACGTATTATACCATTTTGTGTTACACTGTTTTATGTGATGTTGAATATTGCTTTGTTATATGATATATCATAAAGTATACACTATACTATAATGTTATTAAATACGTAATTCCATACAGGCACTGTCATTTGTCCGAGGTCTGCTGTACTGGCATGAGCACGTAAGGCGAATTCTGATACAGATGACCGAGTACGCGATGCTTCCAGTCACAAACACACAATTTGGAACAAATAAAAGTTGTCGCAATTCATCGCCTGTTGATGTTTGAACATTTGAAATTATTTTGTGAGATGCTTGTGAATACTGCAAGACCTGTAAAGAGGAGATTTACACACGTAGCATTAGAGGTTTTTTCTGTAGACCCTTGTATTGCACACGCATTTCTATATCGTAAACAGTGTATCTGGCTGAAGTTCGACAACATTGACCTGGCACTCATTTGTTTCCGTAATGTTTCGTAGATTTCCGTCGTTATACTCGGGTATATTGTAAACACGATGCATTACTCATCTGGAATGATAACCTAATGGTAGAGTGCTCGCTGATTGTTCAGAGGTTATGGTATTTAAATCTGGTAGAATTTTATTCGAGATTTGTTTGCTGTCCATTTTAAGCTCGACTTTTCGAAGAATAGGTGAGACTTCCTACTACGCCCGGCGTCGGCCAGTTTTTATTCAAAAGTCTTGTGACTTCGAAACTACATAAGTTATTCACTTGAAACTTGGAATGTACCTTTGTCATCAACTCCAGTGTCAGGGGCAACATTCCCCATACTCTGTTTTGTACTTTGACAGAGTTTTGCCCCTTTTTCACTTAAATTTTCAGGTTAAAGTTTATATTCAAAAGTGTTGTAACTTCAAAACTACATAAGGTTTCCACTTGAAACTTGGAACTAACCTTTGTCATCAACTCCAGCATCAAGGGATACATTCCCTTTAACTCTGTTTTGTATTTTGACAGAGTTATGCCCCTTTTTCACATAGATTTTCTGGTTAAAGTTTATATTCAAAAGTTGTGTAATTTCAATACTACAAAAGCTATTCACTTGAAACTTGGAATATACCTTTGTCATCAGCTCCAGTATTAGGGTGAACATTCCATATAACTATATTTTGTATTTTGACATAGTTATGCCCCTTTTTCACATAAATTCTCTGTTTAAAGTTTATATTCAAAAGTTTTGTAACTTCAAAACTACATAAGTTATTCACTTGAAACTTGGAACTAACCTTTTTCATCAACTCTAGTATCAGGGGCAACATTACCGATAACTCTATTTTGTATTTTGATAGAGTTATGCCCCCTTTTCATTTAGATTTTATGTTTAAATTTTGTATTCAAAAGTTTGGTAACTTCAAAACTACATAAGTTATTCACTCGAAACTTTGAACTAACCTTTGTCATCAACACTTGTATCGGGGGCAACATGACCCATAACTCTGTTTTTTATTTTGACAGAGTTATGCGGCTTTTTTGTCCTTTTTTCACATAGATTTTCTGGTTAAAGTTTATTTTCAAAAGTTTGGTAACTCAAAACTACATATGTTATTTACTTGAAACTTGGAGCTAACCTTTGTCATCAACTCTAGTATCAGGCGCAACATTACACATAACTCTGTTTTGTATTTTGACAGAGTTAGACCACTTTTTACATATACTTTGTTCCAAAAATTTATAAACTATACAAGGCTTCACTTAAAAGTTTGTATTTTAACACATTTATGCCCCTTCCACTATCCAAAATATGTACCAACTGAAATACTTCAAATAGTCGAGAGCGCTGTCCTCTGACAGCTCTTGTTTCTGAAGTTACTTATTTGCCTTTTATTAAAATGCGTTTTTTTCTTGGGACAAAATATTCTTTTTCTGTTATATTTTTATGTTTGAAACATTATTCAATTTTTATTTGTCCAATACAATTACATTGCAGAAATAACAAGGAAGCGAAAATAAACGTGAAATGCGTACTAATAATCATTGTGCTAAAATAATAATAATAATATGAACGAAAACGGATTTGAACCCGCAACGCATGATCCGTAAGCTAGTGCCTTAACCTCTCGACCATTGCATTCTACGTCGACAATTACAAGCTAAACTAAGTTAAACTCACATTTAGCAGTGAACTGTTACGAGCGATCGCTTGTTAACATTTTACAGATAAAAGGTTACGGAAACGAACGGAATAGGCCTTTCCCAAAACTAGGTGATTACCCTTGGAAATTACTTACCGTTATTGCGAATTCACATCCGCCATATTTGAAACCCGACTTCCGGCGACTTTTTCCTTAGCTTGCCATATACAGTATTATAGATCTAAGACCAAGCGGCTTTCAAAACTTGTAATGGAAATTATTAAAACCATATGTTTTTGATTAAATATTACACACAACTCTTAGAGGATATATGTTACAAAAATGAATTATTAGAACTAAATGTAGTATCGTTTTAAACTCTTAATGGATACTTAGTTATCTGTCTGAAGAGGGGGTCATAAAAATACCAAAGCCACAAACCGCTGGGACCTTATCAAATTGCCCTTAGAACAATACCGCTAAACCGTGCAATTACGTACTGCATTAATGATAAAGATCTGCATGCAGAGACAACTAACATGTCACACTTCGTCTCCATTGTTTGCGTCTCAAATTAAAGTTTATCTCACATTTTAAGATGTTGTTGTCTCCGTTGTTGTTCTTTGCCTATCACCCTATGAAATTTCGCCACCTTATTGAACAGAACAGAACATAATTAAAAGCATTAAACAAAAAAAATTTTGAATTAATAAATTGGTTTAAATTGAAGAGTGAAATAACATAGCACAGCATCTGAAGAATTGAATGGTGGTGAACATTTAAGAGCTCATCGTGTTTTGTTGTTCTAAAACATACGGGAATTAGCTGCTGCGAGAATAAAATGTTGTTTGTTTACCACGATTCCGACAGAAATGAAGAAATAATCTGAGTTAGAGCTATATACATGAAGGAAAACTAAATACTTGATCAAACAGACTCAACAAGTATAAGATATTTATTCTAACGTATATTAGACTCTTCTGATGGCTTAGTTATTTACTTACTCTGAATTGTGTAAACTTTTTTCAAAATGTATATATCTATATCTGTTTTATTATAGATACTCACCCTATTATGTGCATAATTATCACGACATATCTATTTCCTGGTGATATATAGACCCATTGGGTCGGGTGTTATTTGTTTCGTTGATTATATGAAGTTATTATGAAAATTGTTTAAACACATGACACAATAATAAACAAATTACTTACTTGATCTCTTGAATACAACATCAATTATAACATTTAATGAGGAGTGACATCATCTTTAGTTATTGTGATAATTAAAAAGATAGCAGTTTTGTTACATTATATTTCAAGATTAAAGCGAAGCATGTTCAAGCACCGTATAATATTTAGCACACAACAAGAATATCTGCAACGAAAAAAGCTTAAAAGTTAAACACAAATGTGTATGGAAATCAAATAAGAAGTTGCTGTCAAAAACGTCGGAATTACCATCAAATTTTCTGTGATGATACCTTATTTTCGTAATTTTAGTCGCCAGAAGAATGTTAGCTTAGAGTTACTTAGCAAATCATTTTGCTAAAAACAGCATTATTTATTTATTTTATTTAATAATGCAAATTTAATACAGGATGAAGGCATAGGTTGTTTAGATACAGAAATCGCTATTTTTGTGTTGTGCTGCATAGTAACCGTTAAACGTACTGCGTACAGTTAAATGTAACAGTTTGTTTGTCAATCTGCAAAGAGTAGACAATATTGTTAAAAATCAAAATAATAATTTAATTAAATTGATAAATAAAGTACATGATGTATATTATATACGAATGTTGATATTATTAAATTTATTTTTGCGACATCAACACAATTTGAAAATCAAATATATTGCATGTTTTTCGGTAAATATCAACACGCTTATACCGCCTTATGGTCAAATTACACCTAAACGGAAGTCACATCCTCAGGGTTACATGCTGTCAGTTAGATAATAAACACATATGGTTCAGTGCATAATGCATATGATTTTAAAAATACAGTTTAAATGATATGTTTTGGTATCAATTTAAAGGTATATATGTAAGAAATAAGAAAAAAAGGTTTTTTTGGCACTAATTTGTTCTTAGTGGTCCCCAGCTTCATAACTTGTAGCCTCCATGCCCGTCAAACCGATGTGTTTCTTCTAAGGTAAATATTTTGAGTTACAACACATATAATTCTTTGACATGCTGTTTTTCAAAAGGCTATGGTCTTATCTTTCCAACGATGTATGGTGATATATTAAAAAGTAGCTTGGTCATGGTGAAAATTGAGATCAAACATTGTATATTTTATATGTAACAATGAAGGAATTTATTTGCGCATGCGTAACTTTATAATCAATAAAAGTCACCGAAAGTGAACAGGGGACATCAATCGTGATTACGCAAGGGAAGTAACCTAGTTTTGGGAAAGGCCTATATGCATGAGTGCCAGGTCAATGTAGTCGGACTATACTACAAATTTCTTTTGATAAGTACACATCGATCACTTGTCGCATTCTGATCATATAAAAATCAGCATGAGTCAATTTTAGTTCATCATATAACATTCTTGTTTAGACAAGAATATATCAATTTTATAAACACGATATATTCTTTATTTTTTAAATCGTTTATTGAAAGGCAGAACATGTCATCAGCATATATGCAAAGAAGGCCGAGCCCCGCATCAAGGGACGATATGCTAAATGATATTTGTAACATTAAGCGCTATCAGTTAAAAAAGAGTTAAATCCTATACATCTAATACACTCGAAATTTTGAGAACGGTAGGCTGAAGCAAGCCGAGATTATTCCAGTTTACAAAAAAATATAAATTAACATGTTTCCTTTCCTCGAAAGACGTCATTTCGTTAGAACAATATAGTGCTGTACGAGTTTATATGCTTAGCAAAAGTGCAGATGTCGACTATTATTACTCAGCAGAAGAGTTCTTATTGTATAGCAGCCAAGCATAAATAAATAAAGTCAACGAAAAGCAGGCAGTTAGATGTATATCAAAGCAGGAAGAGTAGAGTAGTTTTATCAATTTGCCACCCTTTTAGAACGTTTATGTACAAATATGTTAACGAAGAAATTTTGCTGAAATGTTTAAGATGTCGCAACATGCCAAACACGCTTTTTATCACAGATATTAACGGTATAAGTTTGCGTACACAATCTATGTTTATGTTGACATCGGCGGCTGATTTCCATTGCATACTAACATTGCTCTAAAATGTTGGATGTTTGTCTGGTATTCTGTGAAAGAATCACGTCATGCTATTGATTGTTTTCATTTTAGAAGAAGCACCATTTACAATGAACTGGATGCAAACAATTTAATTAGTTTGTCGCAAGTACGTCATTCCTGTGTGCCTGTTCTTACATTTACTAAAATCAAATCAATAAGTTTTCACAAATTATGAAAATTATATTACAAACACAACCACCAATAAAGTTGACTGCACGTAAGCGTATCTATGATTTTAGATAAGCAATAACGTAGCGCGTACAAGCCATTTAAAATTTACCTTAATCCGCTGAAATCTTAGCAAGTTTTTCATTTAAAATAGTTCAATGTTTAAGTTATAAAGTCATCAAAAAAGAATGTAAACAAATATTCAGATTGCTCAGATTAAAAAACAACACAGAGTAGTAAATATTTGTAGAAAACATACGGACTTAATGCTCGTCCCCATAGGGTGACCTTCAAAAGTTCATTTGTAGAAAAATCTTTATCACTTTATTCGCGAGACCTGTGGAATAAACAGCACCATCAAAACATGAGTAATTTTGGGGGGTCATTGTTGATAAAAAAAGTTTGTTCTGCAATAGTTTGTGATGTTGCTAGCAAATAACCACGATCTTTAGAAGAAATAAAACTTGTCTCAATTCCACTAGATTCATATTAGCTGTCAACTCCAATGAGTGCAACATATTTAGTCGTACCAAGACGGAAGAATTAACTGAGTCGCGAAAATTCATTTTTCAGGAACCTTGTCATTAATATATACGACACCTATTTAGGTGGCCGATTAATAATTTTGTAATCTGTAATGTGGCAATAAATATGAGTATTTTGTGATCGACATAAAACTATGGTGATTAGTATGCACAACACATAAAATGCTAAATAATATTTCGTTGTTTGTTTGGAGAACGCCCAAAGGATTATTCGTCTTCATCAGGTATAGCTTAATATGTTCCCCTTATTAAATCATTCTCAACTGTGAGAACATCGCCATTAAAAGTGTGAGTACCACAGCCTTTGCAGGATTGTTTTGATAATCATCGTGCACGTATTTGTTTTGCGGTAAACCCTGATTAACAGTATAAACCCTGATTAACAGTATAAAAAAACACCAACGGAGTCACCAGGCTTAATGTTCTTACTTGTTGAATTATTTCTATTTACTAGAAAACTTAGGTAATAGGCCAGAGATATACATCTACAGTTTGACAGGTTTTTAATCCTATGAAAATTGAACATAAATAACTTAAAGAAGATATCACACGAGGTCTCATATAGGGAAAACGGAGAAACCGATTCGACAATGACCTCTCTTTATGAACATTAGTGCAGAAATGTTCGGTGAATAGACAGACGTCTGAGTTGAGAGAACGCTTTTAAAATAATTGGAAACCCATGTTGTTAAATAAAATTTGACGTTATATACAGCGTACCCACTTTGACATTGCAATTGAAAAAAAAACATGTTCATGTGAATTTATTGAAACCTATTATACCTAATTCAGAACTGTTGATAGTGATGCAGTATCATTTATTTATTTGCTCGGTTCTCTGAAAGAATTATTAATTTATAAATGATTCTTTACCACAAAAAGGAGTTATTTCCATCTGATTCAAGTAAAATAAAATGTTCACAACACAATTTCATGTGTTGTCTATTTTGTTTTGTTTTTACAAAGCCTATAAACTATGTTAGCTGCGAGAACGTGTTTGTTATTGTAGTTAACATTGAAAGTCTAAAAAACTAGACCATAAGGCAACAAAGACATAATAACTGAAGTGAGATATAATATAAGAACGACATTTTATAACCAGGCACCATTAACTGTATATTTACATACCAAATAACGTCGTTGTTATAGTACAAAAATATAAGTGCGACAGACATTGAGTCTTTTGATGTGAGACATTTTTAACGGAAAAAACACCGTGTTATAAAATAAAATGGGGAGGTTGGAAGTAGAGTAAGTGGTAGCTAATTAAGAAGAACCATCAGAAAATAAACGCTTTTAACATCGCTGTTATTAAATCAAAAATATATAGACACATAAAACTACAACAACATATTCTACTACTACTACTACAGCTGCTGCTGCTACTACTATTTCTACTACTACTACTACTACTACTACTACTACAACTACTACTACTACTACTACTACTTCTACTTCTACTACTACTACTACAGCTGCTGCTGCTGCTGCTACTACTATTTCTACTACTACTACTACTACTACTGCCACTACTTGTACTTCTACTTCCACTTCTACTACTACTACTACTACTACTACTACTACTACTACTATACTACTACTACTATACTACTACTACTACTACTACTACTTCTACTACTTCTACTTCTACTACTACTACTACTACTACTACTACTACTACTATACTACTACTACTACTACTACTACTACTACTACTACTACTACCACTACTACTACTACTACTACTAACACTTCTACTTCTACTACTACTACTACTTCTATACTACTACTACTACTACTACTACTACTACTACTACTACTACTACTACTACTACTACTACTACTACTACTACTACTACTATTATTGCTACTTTTACTTCTACTACTACTACTACTACTACTACTACTACTACTACTACTACTACTACTACTACTACTACTACTACTACTACTACTACTACTACTACTACTACGATAACTGCTACTACTACTACTACTACTATTGCCACTACTACTACTACTACTACTACTACTACTACTACTACTTATACTTCTACTGCTACTTGTACTATTACTACCACTACTACTACTTCTACTTCTACTACTTCTACTACTACTACTACTTCTACTTCTAAAACTACTACTACTACTACTACTACTACTACTACTACTACTACTACTACTACTACTACTACTACTACTACTGCTACTACTACTACTACTACTACTACTACTACTACTCTACTACTACTACTACTACTACTACTACTACTACTACTACTATTATTGCTACTTTTACTTCTACTGCTACTTCCACTACTACTACTACTACTACTACTAATGCTACTTTTACTTCTACTACTACTACTACTGCTACTACTACTACTACTATTGCTACTTCTGGTGCTACAACGCCTTTACTCGATTGATATGTATCCATACTGACAATATTTTCGTATTGAGCTGCTAATCAGAGTTATCTCCTGATGATATAGTTGGAGCTTTACTTTGTATATATTTGAAGTCTTGAAGAAAATATAGCTATGTACATTTTTCTCTGGGTTGAATTTGATTTGCCTTTTCGATAGTTGTTTTGTAGCACACTGGATACAAGTTGCGAGGTGTGATGAGTAATTGCATTAACAATTAATAAATAATGACAGACGTTAGAAACGGCAAATTCTGGCTTCTTTTAATACATTTCTCTTATAATTCACATATCTTAGATTCAAACAATTGAAAAGGTCAGGGCGAATCAGTTAGAAATACTTCGCTACTTTCCGCTGGTTTCGTACACATATATGACATTCATGTCCTGCCAGTCAAGGCACTTAAATATCATGTTCATGGGTTTTATATCACCCACGATGCACCTGTGATAGGGTGATCCTCATGAAAACCACAAGAAAGATTTATGTTTCCGATTGACGGTCTATCCAATATTGAAAACGTCTTATATTTCATTGCTGTAGATTCATCCTATTTCCTGTTAGAATCCTTAGTACTTCAGATTGATCTCAAGCTAAAAGTTAAATATACCGTGTTTACCTCTTATAGAGCGTGTTAAATATACCGTGTTTACCTCTTATAGAGTGTGTTAAATATACCGTGTTTACCTCTTATAGAGCGTGTTAAATATACCGTGTTTACCTCTTATAGAGTGTGTTAAATATACCGTGTTTACCTCTTATAGAGTGTGTTTGCATCAACACTATCTCTATGTTCATTTATGTCTGTATTGCTTTTACACGAAATCTGGATAAGCGCTACATGTTCCGAGACCAGTCATTTATAGTTATATTCTGTCAACATTTATATAAATACGTGTTGTATAATAACATACAAGAGTTTCAATAAAGAAATGCTACCAAAAAGATAAGATGTATTTACCTTGCCTATACTGACATAACAGCGTGCAAACAAACGACAATATGGAATGCAGTTGTACCGTTATATTCATATATACGACGTGAACCACAATAATATTGCTGCCTTACATAATTATGAAAACCATTCATAATGTATTTATATTTTAATAACATATAATACACATCACGTGCTATTTGATCATGACAAGTCAAAATATCAGCATATTGTAAAAAGAACTGTCCAAGAACTCCATAAAGACGAACCGATATCACAGAAGCCGAGCCTGTTATGGAAACAGTTCACGTAGACCCATCAAAGTCTTAATATTTAGTGGACAATAAATAGTTTGATTGTTGCTATTGATAAATATTCCCTCTGATATAATGTCCTTACGCAAGAGAATTGCCATCTGTAACAAATAAATGTCAATTATAAATTACTTGAGTACTACCAGAAGTTCATACCTTCACTAGGAGAACATTAATTAATGTAACAATTGTTCACAGACCTCTAAGTGGAGGGTGTTTTGCTAAACAAACATTATATTTTATGTTTATGGAAGCATATACACGTTTAGCTGTTGCGTTGTCCATTCTAAATTTATATTCTATATTTAAGGTCATTTCAATGGAACCTATGAATAAGTCTGTTTTCCGATGTTATATTCTGCATTTTGTACATTCAATTTGCTAAATGCATAGGGATTTTAGTTGAATTGCTTATTTACTTTAGATGACATCTACACAAATGCCAATGAATGTGTCGGAATGTTTTGCAGCAATGGTGATCTTGCATTTAATATTTTATATGTTGTGTTTGCCTTATTTATTTTAGAATCTCAATGGAAATCGAATAAAACCTCCACAAACTGTTAACACATTTATACAAATATTATTATACAAGTTTTTACATAAGAACACACAATTGCAGAGTCTTATTTGAAAGTGTAAAACAAAACTGAATCCATGCGACGAATTTAAGTACGTGAAGTAATAAAAAGGCTTTGCACAATGATAACATGTAGCGAATAAACATTTGAAATATTGTGTTTGTTGAAGTCAATCGCATTGCAATCGGGGTATAATTAAATGCATTTAACTCACGATTATAACTTAACCTCGCATTATTTTCAAGGCATTTAATTACCAGCGAAGTTATTTGGCATTTTATGTGTTTTGTCTTGTTCTGGTAGATGTGACAAATGTGTATTTTACTTTGGGATCAGTTACATGTAACAAGTAATATAATAACTATATCTGATCAAACCATAACAGTGTAAAGGCACTTAAAGAAGCACCTTTCACTTTTGTATTCTTTGCTTGAAGTTCAAACGATACTATTATAATAGGGAAATATCAAAAGCAAAATTACGGTGCTGCACGCTGCTCATTTTTGCCCCCCCCCCCCCCCCCACTGCTGCTCCTCTGGGTGGGTCAACATAAAATATTGATTATCCTTCGGTATTCAATATATTTTTGCAAATATTAAATGACAATCAAATAGGCTATCTTTCAAAACCTTAATTAAAAGCATTAAGCCGATATAAGATTTGGATTAGACAACTATTAGAAAATGTAAAATAAAGGTCCGGTTTCCTCCTGCTCCATTTATGAAGCACTGTGTAACTTTTGGTATCCCAGACCTTCCCATATTATCTGATATATTAGCCCCGAATGCTGAATGATAGTGAAACATTTTGAGACTGGGATGTCGTATTGCTTTCCGACGACTTTGAATCAGAAAGCTGAATGTTCCTTTGAAGCGAAACAGAAACACCGGCTTAATGGCGTCCGAAGTTGCATGTTTATTGGCCGGATAAATAATATTGTATCGCAGTAAACGCCATTAAGCTTCTCTTTAGAATTATAGAACTGAGCCCTCACATCTCATTTCTCTATAATAGTTTACTGCGTACTGTCGTAGGCATTAAAAAAAAAAATTAGGCTTAGCTGATTGACAAAGCACAGCGTATGTAACGAAATTTAGTCAACGTCTAATGAAGAATACAAGTCAATGTTTATTATGTATACAATTACGAAGAGACCGTCCGTCGTGCTATTCGTGCTATTCAGCTTGCTCAACATGTACCCGGTAAATTAGTTAGGTTTTAAAGATGTAAATCGAAAGTACATTGGTCTACCTGATAAACTACAAATAAATAACGAGCAATTAAGGTCATTAATGATTTGTTTCGTATGTTGTGACACGTGCTTGAGGACAATAAAACCTTGCAAAAGCCATGTATAATGACGCTTCCGTGACTTCCTTTTAATAATGTCAAACGAATACGGGAAAATAAGCCAATAAAAATTCCTTAATGGATAATCAGGGAAAGGCCATGACAACTAATTGTAAAGCTTCAAGCATTAAGTTATCATTTGCAATTTCTTGTTGGAAATCAAAGCAAAGTCATAATGATACAGAAGTAATATACTATTTGTTTATTTTAATAAATACTTATTTTTATTTTAAGAAACACAATTCTTTATTTTAAGAAATACTATTTTTAATGTTGATAAAAATTGCAATACAAAATGTGCTTATTAACATTAAACTTAATAAACTTAATTCTTACTGATCTTAATGTTCATGCCGGATAAGGTCCCCAACAGAGTCACGCCGTGTTTGTAGGTTTAGCTTATGAAAATCCATGTAATAGAGTGTTGCATAATACGTTATACAACACCACCACCATCAACAAAACTAAACAACAACAATTAACCACTAAAAAAAAAAAAATTAACTGATTAGCACATATTGTTACACATATATATCAGTGTAACGTTCTGCTCCTTACGTAAACGGCTAGCTCACTTGAAAAAGCGTACAAAATGGTTATAATAATTTTCCTTGTGGCTGCCTTTCCAGTATGATTGGTATACAAAATATTAAGCAGATGATCGGAATCAGAATTAGAATTAAAAAATACCACAAAACCCCTAAAGCATCAACCCTACGCATCAGCTCTTAAGCATGAACCCTCAGGTATGAATCACCAAAATGAACCCTTAAGTGTGAACCTATGAGCATGAAACCTTATGCATGAGCACCATATGCATGAAACCCTATGAATGAAACCACATGCATGAAACCCCATACATGAAACCACATGCATGAAACCACATTCATGAAACCACATTCATGACACCCCATACATGAAACCACATACATGAAAGCACATACATAAAAAAAGCACATGCATGAAACGACATACATGAAACCAAATACATGAAACCACATACATGAAACCACATACATGAAACCACATACATGAAACCCCATACATGAAACCACAGACATGAAACCACATACATGAAACCACATGCATGAAACCACATGCATGAAACCACATGCATGAAACCACAAACATGAAACCACATACATGAAACCACATACATGAAACCCGATAAATGAAACCACACACAGGAAACCACATGCATGAAACCACATACATGAAACCACATACATGAAACCACATACATGAAACCACATGCATGAAATCACATACATGAAACCACAGACACGAAATCACATACATGAAACCACATACATGAAAGCACATACGTGAAACCACATACATTAAACCACATACATGAAACCACAAACATAAAACCACATGCATGAAACAACGTGCATGAAACCCCATACATGAAACCACATGCATGAAACCCCATGCATGAAACCACATACTTGAAACAACGTGCATGAAACCCCATACATGAAACCCCATACATGAAACCACATACATGAAACCACATACATGAAACCACATACATGAAACCACATGCATCAAACCCCATACATGAAACCCCATACATGAAACCACATACATGAAATCACATACATTAAACCACATACATGAAACCACATACATTAAACCCCATACATGAAACCACATAATGAAACCACATGCATGAAACCACATACATGAAACACATGAATGAAACCACATACATGAAACCACATACACGAAACCCCATACATGAAACCACATACATGAAACCCTATGCATGAACAACGTGCATGAAACCCCATACATGACACCACGTGCATGAAACCCCATGCATGAAACCACATACATGAAACAACGTGCATGAAACCCTATGCATGAAACCACATGCATGAAACCCCATACATGAAGCCACATGCATGAAACCCCATACATGAAACCACATGCATGAAACCCCATACATGAAACCCCATACATGAAAGCACATACATGAAACCACATGCATAAACCACATGCATGAAACCATATACATGAAACCACATACATGAAACCACATACATGAAACCCTATGCATGAAACCACATGCATGACCCCATACATGAAACAACGTGCATGAAACCCCATACATAAAACCACATGCATGAAACCCCATACATGAAACCCCATACATGAAACCACATACATGAAACCACATGCATGAAACCACATGCATGAAACCACATACATGAAACCACATACATGAAACTACATGCATGAAAACCCATACATGAAACCACATGAAACCACACGAATGAAACCACATACATGAAACTCATGAATGAAACCACATAAATGAAACCACATACATGAAACCACATACATGAAATCACATACATGAAACACTATGCATGAAACCACATACATGAAACCCTATGCATGAAACCACATACATGAAACCACATGCATGAAACGACATACTTGAAACCACATGCATGAAACCACATACATGAAACCACATACATGAAACCACATACATGAAACCCCTTATATGAAACCACATACATGAAACCACATGCATGAAACCCCATACATAAAACCACATACATGAAACCACATGCATGAAACCACATGCATGAAACCGCATACATGAAACTGCATACATGAAACCACATACATGAAACCCTATGCATGAAACCACATATATGAAACCACATACATGAAACCACTTGCATGAAACCACATACATTAAACCTCATACATGAAACCACAAACATAAAACCACATGCATGAAACAACGTGCATAAAACCCCATACATGAAACACATGTATGAAACCCTATGCATGAAACAACGTGCATGAAACCCCATACATGAAACCACATGGATGAAACCCTATGCATTAAACCACACGCATGAAACCACATGCATGAAACACTATGCATGAAACCACTTGCATGAAACCCCATACATGAAACCACATGCATGAAACCCTATGCATGAAACCACGTGCATGAAACCCTATGCACTAACCTTAAGTATTCACCATAACCCCTATGCATAAATCTTATGCATATAATTTAGACAAAAGACAATGTCCTAATTCTTACACGTTTGCTGAAAAGACTGTTTATATGCCGTTCCTGTTCAGTTGGTATCGTAATGTTCCCATGACCAACTAGTGAACGGCAGGTTTGAAGCTCGGGGGTTTCCTGATTGTATGCCGCACGTATTGCAATAGTCCGTTATAGGCAATACTTATAGCCAAGAACCCTTTTTATCTTTTCGCAATGTAATAAGTTATATCCCTTCTTGTCTAGTGTTGCTGAAAGACAGTCGCCTCGAGAGTGAGAACGAACCCTGAAGCATCAGGTTCCCAAAACCTCTGGTTTCTCAAACTACTAGCCTTTTACCCTCCTAGAAGACCCATACACATGGAATGCAAGCTAACGCAACCCTCTTGAAATCCCTTTGACTCCAACAAACCCCAAGTACGGACCAAACTAACGAAACAATGTTAAAATGACCGTAATTCCCAATGTCCCGATTCGGTCAGTATCGCAATGGTCCTGGCAATAACACAAAGAACAGAGGTTTTCATGCAATGATTCGTTATAGGCAGACAAGACTGTTCAAGAGCTCCTTTGATAAACAACGTTTTACTGCGTCTCCTTGCCTACTGGTAGTCCCACGAATGACTGTCACGCGCTTTTTATACGTTGCTGATAGTGGGCGATTCCATTTGACGGCTCAGTCTACTGAACGTTGAAATAGTGAGGTCAACATATATGTTTTGAATCACGGGTGTCTAGCATACTTTCATGGCATCGTACTTTCCTAATGTAGATGTATATACTTTTCAACCAAGTTAGAAACACATCTGAATATATTTCACAAAAAATGATCATTTAATAACGGATTTATTCGACCCATTTACTTCTTGCAAACAATCGAACAGTCGGTAGCTACTTTGCATGATATCTAACTTAAAACGAAATGACAACTGTAACGAATGAAGTTATGATAATAAAATATAATCAAACTTCAATTACGATCGATTTCCTGGCACTAAAAACACTTCAGTAAGTTATTCCGGCTTTATGAATACACTATCCGAGTCTCGAAATGTTCGAATTACGTGTTCCCAGATATAAACATGTACGCCAATGAATCGAGTTTTGGGTTACACACTACTAACTATTTGGCTATACCAGTCCTCGCTACATCAGTACAAATGTATTACAAATATATCTTCTTTACATTTATAGAAATAGTTATGAATTAACATATGAGTATGTATTGGATTTGAACAATAAAAAAACGGTACGTTTTTGAAAGGAAGTTTCTGTAATAAAGAACGCTATTAAATATAGCCAGGGTTTTACATTATTCGCTATAAAGAACATTGAAAGCAACAATAACGCATATAAACACACACAAACAAAACAAAATCACATCTGTGAGGAAGTATGATTAAATATATTGAATTTAGTATAAATCGTGTACATCAATCAGATAGTAATTGTAGAATTATACGTATATATAGTTTTTATGCCCCAACCATCAATGATTATGGGGGGGGGATATGTACGTGTGTACGTATGTACGTATGTTCGTATGTTTGGATTGGTGTCCGGACAATAACTTTGCCCAGCATTGGAAGATTTTCAAATAACTTGGCACAAGCGTTAAGCATCGTGAGACGGTTTGTCGCACACAAGAACCTGGTCCCTAGGTCCAAGGTCAAGGTCACACTTAAAGATCAAAGGTCAAATATAAGAATTTAAGCCATAGCATAATTTTTTCCAGCATGGAACGAATTTCAAATAACTGACAGAAGTGCTATACATGTTGAGACGGTGTGTCGCGCGCAAGAATCATGTCCCTAGGTCCAAAGTCAATGTCACACTTAAAGGTCAAAGGTCATATTTAAGGATTTAAGCCATATACCATGTCTAGGGCATACTTTTGTCCAGCATGGAAGGAATTCAAGATAACTTGGCACAGATGATAAGCATTAAGAGGCAGTGTGTCGCGTGCAAGAACCAGGTGGCTTGGTCCAAGGTCAAGGTCACACTTATAGGTCAAACGTCAAGTAGATGAATAAATGTTAAGATTTATAAAGAGTTTTTGTCAGGACTAAAATTGGAAATTTACCTCATCATATAAAAGGACAATTCACCTTTTGCAAAATATGTTGTAGGCATATAGACAAAGCGGGGCCATGTAGAACAGGCTGCATAGGTGGGGGCATCCGTGTCTGTGGAAACATTTCTAGTTGATTACATGTATATAAAATATAGTTACGTATCAATTTGTGTGTTGAATTGTGTACATCGATGGTTTAACACGCATAAAACATGTATATCTCAATAAGATAGTAAGTATAGTTTTACACTTAGCAATATATATAACGATTGATTACATTTATACAAAATATAGGAATGATTCAGTTTTAATCGTACGGTTTGTACTTGGAATAAAATTGTTTTGATAATTTAAATTAACGTATCTCTGTACATGTATCTATCTGTAATGTTTAAGTTTTATGCTCAATGTATATTCAGCGGGTTTGATATTTAAGCGTGCATTTAGTCTTACTAATCAAATATTTAGTCTTACTAATGAAACATTTGTGTTAAAGCACGTAAATGAGTGCGCTATTTGTCCAAGATGTAAAGGAAATACTTTAAAAACAAACATAGGAACAAATCGTAATTAAGTAAAAAGGTATCAGGCTGTCATATAAAATTCCAAAATATCTAAAGCAACGGAAATAAATCAGATATAATTATAAATATTTATTTGATGTAAACAATACATTTGCTATTAGGATATAAAGCATTGAAGGTTTCGTTATGGATTTCCCGTATAAAGTTCATCGACTGTGTTGAATAAATGGAACAAATGTGGTTAAAACCAATGTCTTACAATTATTCGAACACACGATGCACACTTGCGTTACGTTAAATAATCATTTACTTCAATTACTATAACATACATAAATACATAACAATCAACGTAAAACATCTGCTCTAGCCAAAATAGCATTGTCAACCAACTTAACAAATGAACAGTCCAAAGCAGGACAGTTTTACAAATGACACAACCACCAAAGTTTTAGTACTTCTGGTACAAACATGGAATAATGAAACTCCAGAGACATTACCAGGAGAGAAACCCTTATTACCATCCGCTGGTCCTTTTATTTGAGGCAAATGACCAATTACCTATACAATACAGGACAATACATACAACACAGCACAAAACATAAAAATGATTAAAACTGTGGTCACCGCCAATGAACGGTCAATGCAAAGCATTGGGGGTTTAAACGGTTTAAAGGCATGCCGAACCTAACACTTAGCACAGAATTAATCACAATACACGCACTTGTAAATAAACTTTAACCTCATAGCATTGCAATTAAAATTAAATAGCAATGAAACAAAGCCAACAGTTGTTCTAACTGTTTATTGCACACATGTAAGTAAATGTATCTGTATTCAACACTAACTTAGTATTCTCGACATGTGCACTTTACACATACTATTCGCAGTTTCCCTTCTCTAATATTTCCCGTAAGTTCTTTATAATGTTTTGAACACAAACGCCACGCTGTCTAAGTACCAAGGCTCGATTGAAAAAGTCATTAAACATACACCCATGATTAATGATCAGTGCAAAGGCGCTGTAATTGCTTACCGAGAACGATTTTTAGTGATTTAATTTATGAGGCAATACTGGTTGATATATACGTAAAGATATAGCAGCAACGAAATTAGCTAAGTGTATTCGTCTAAATTAAACAAATTAAGCACAAAATGAACCTTTTGTTAAATTGCACATAGGTTCAAAGAAGCAAGTATGCAACATATTTCAGCCCTAATACTTCAGTAATATTTTTTTAAATAAATATATAAAAACGAAGTATCGTTAAGCATTTCGTTGGCGAGGATCAAGACATGATGAAAATTAAATTAAATATGTATTTGAGACAATGTTCATATCGTGAACGAATGTACAACTATTTGAATGTATCGGACCCATGATGGAACAACATTGCAACTTTTTTTAATATATTTACATGCATGTAAGACCTTTCATATATGAGATCATAATCAAACAAAAAGTAATGCTAACACACAAGTACAATTAAACTTAGTGAAACTTGGAAATTTGCAAGGACTATTATTTTCCAAAAGAATCCTTTATTGATAATTTAAATGAGACATTGTGACTACAAAAACTCTATACAAACAGTAACACATTATTATGTTTCCTTAAAATAAACTCAAATATACTACATACATATTTCGCAGAATAAACTTAATAATTACGCCGCAAACATATAATAACATGCGGTAGCTGTACAGTAGAGCACATATTATAATTATCCATTTATCTATGCACCAATTATTACTATAACAGATGAAATGAGGACAAAAATCGCGCTAGCTTGGTTAAGATTGGTGTGTTGCCATATAAAATACGAACAGAAAGATTCGGAAGATACGACAATGCGACAACGCAAGATTTGGGCGATAATTATAGCTGGGAGTAATTTCATAGACATGCGGAATTTGAACGATAATTTTCGTCCAAATTTCGCGTGAGCACACTTTTCAAAGTGCGAGATTTGCAGAAAATAAAAATTAAAATGTCGCGTTGTCGCATCTTCTCCGTCTTGTACAGAGCGAAATTTTAACTGGCGAAATCAGGCTTCCGTATGAAAGGGCCTAATACGTACACCATTTTGTTGCAGGCAGTTTTAACATTATTATCGGTATTTAGTGAATGTATGTAATGTGTTATACATGATAATCTCTTAAAAGCCTTGAAAGCTTACCTTTCATTGAATCTGATTAAATATGAGGTTTTAAGACTTGAAGCAGTAAGGGTTTTGCTTTGCTAAAATAATTACATTAAATACATGTAGTATAGATACTACTTTAGTACGGCTTCTTTGGACGTTGGCAGTCTATATGTGCCTCACCAAGCATTTGTGGCATTGCCCTCTCTGAATTATTAGCAATGGTAAAGCGGTAAAGCCACGGAGAATAACTGCAATGTTGAACCCTAAGCTTGCACAAGCAAGCAGAGAAACCCTCCAGTGAAACGTATGGCTTCTGTTCACCCAATCAAATATAACACAGATGAACTTTATTTCAAAACTTACATTTCTGTTATCAGAAAATTGAATCTTATAACACATATTTTCATAATGGTAATGTTTTATTTAGAAATAAACTTTATTCAAGGTGTTATTAAATTCACATTGTTCGTGCATTTATGTTTCTTCATAAACAACACACATTTTGATCCCTCTTGTGCATTAAACATCTTATTTGCACGGGTTTCAAAGTATCGTGCGTACTCGTAGTGAATAACTTAGATTTGCTGACCTTTTCCCTTAAGCATCGATAGATGTATTGTCCGTTTTTTTCTGAACTGCCAAAACATGGATAATTTCACGGTGGTTGAATGTGTTATTTCTAGAATTTGACTTTCATCGCAGTTTTCCGTCGTTTTTACGGGTATCGATTAGCCTTTAATGATATGCGAAAATAAAAGTAGCAGTTCTGCACTGGCCATAAGTCGGAATGGCCAATTGGTTTAAAGACGAAGTTCATCGGTTGTTAACCGAGCGAGCCGGGTTCGAATCACAGAGAGTTATACTTGTTATATTATTATTTAACGCAATATTTTTTATCATTGTACATTGTACATACGGCAGACGAAGACGAAGAAGCGCTTATCTGATTTTGTTTTTAAATTGTTATGTTATAAATTATTTATTTAATGAACATTTAAACATAATAAAAAAAATAAAAATAGAAAAAAAGAGAAAATAACAAGACATAGTTACAAATATCTGTAAATATAAATCTATTATTTAAAAAAATGCAATTTAACATTTACAATATTACCTCTTTGCTAATTTGTTTTTAAATGACGGGACTCGAACCAGCAAAAGCTAGGTTGACGTGACGAGCAAAATACCATTTAGCTATTTCCTCTCCAATATTTTATACGTAGAAATTACTGCTTCATTGCTTCAAATATCATGCATCACATGTAGTATTTTCTACGCGAAACACGAAGCACTCTATCGGAAAATCACGAATGCTGGCCGAGGATATATATAACGCATTCAACCAACGTGAAATTATTCATGTTTTGACAGTTCAGAAAAAACGGGATATATCCAGTAACTGCAAATTTCGAATTAATCAAACGCGGGGATCCAATGTATTAACGTATAGGTCGTATATTGATGCTAGGTATATGGAAAACATGTTCTTAGAGGAGGGTACATAGATATTTGTAATACCAGACTCATTTTGTACATCAAACTATTAAAATTTTAAATCTTTAAAATAATCAAGTTGTTTTATTGATTGTTTAGATAGAATAGTTTAAGCGTTTGGTTAGACAAAAATAGGCTAAAAACAAACTAATTGAAAGAGACGTGTAATTAGCAAACTGCATCGATTTATTTCACATATATGGTTGTCCATTCTCCAGTTGAATCAGAATTTAGAAATATGCTCTATCAGCATTGACATTTATTGGTAACACCTATTACATGTTTTCTGGATGACAGGGTTATTTTACCCTGCTCATTATAAGAGCTCAAAGGGACTGTGTCAACGACAAATTGGTTTCCTATTGCACTATAAATGATATTAGATTATAGAAATGCGCTATATTAATATCTTAAATTGAGATTTTTTTTTTTAAAGAAATTACCCTATTGGGGCCCTTTTCTTGGACATAGTCCCTTAATATCAACTGTAATATAAATAATAAGCAAAATACTATTTCACTGGCAGGTATAATAACATTTGGCAAATACGTGAGTTAATAAATGTTAAATTTATTTGGTCTCTGTACGATGAACCACATCGCAGCTTAGACCTCTTAATTTTTGTTGTTATCATTTTATCGATGCGTGATAATGCATTTATACTGGCTATGTATATACACATAAATTATACACATGTAATGCTAATGGTATTATTGTTTGATAAAATGACGTTTTACGTTAAGATCAAACACACTGCGTCAACCGTTACTGAACATTTTCGAGGGTATATGACTTCGTTTTATTTTTAAATAAAGATATTATGATTAATATATCCTTCAATATTGTTTTGACTGGTCTTCTACTTCACAACGACACGATGGTTTTATCATAACTTCATTTTATACATAGTTCTTGTCAAATTTCGGACATTAGTGAAATAATTGTGGAACAAAATTGTCTTCGACCCAGATATGCATCGTATATCAAACATAACAAAATCCTAGTTGATATAACATTTCCACTATATTTTTAAATGTGTGATTGTCATCAATTCATTTTTAATACACGCTCGAGTAAATGTTTAAATTCATTCGATTCATAGCTGCTGCACAACTACTGTTAGTTTACCATATTCAATTATTCAAACATGTGATGTGTTTGTGATGACAATCCCTTCGTATGACAGTTCTATGACAGTTCTAGGGCATCGTTGTAGAAAAGACGGAAGTGCATGTATGGTTTCGTGTCTGCTTATATCCATGAACAAACAAATGCGTCAGTCGGCTTGAAATCTGCTTAAAACCGTTGTAGAAGAACATATCAGTATTGGTCGTTGGAAGAAAATCGTCAAACAACTTCTGTATTTATTTATTTATATTCACTCATTGCAGGCAAGACAAAAACACGAAAGCAAATACAAATATGTTTGAAACTGCAATCACAACCTTGGACAGGCTAATGTAAAGGTTGGCGCAGAATAAATCACATCACACAATTAATCAACCTCATAGAATTGCAATTCAATTTGAATACCAATACGAGATAATTCAATTGATGTAACCAAACCGAGTGTACTGTCTAATGCCCCGGTCACAAATCGGGCAAAATAGGACTGCGCCCGCCAGGCAGCAGTTGCAATCGGGCGGTGGCAGCTGAAAAATTTGCTCATCGGACGGCGCCCGTCGAAGTTTAAAAAATACTTAAAAGTTAATGGCGACAGGGCGATTTTTTTCGGGATCAGGGAGGTTGAAATCACGTCGGCCGGACGGCATTTTCTTGGATCGGGCGGTTTCCGTACGATTTTACTACTTTTAAAACATCCTCCGAGTTAAACGGTTACCGCGCGGGCATCTTCCTGGCGCCGGCATGCGCCCCGAAAGGCACCGACCGATGTACAGTTATCGCCAGGGTATCGGGCGGTGCATGTACAGGCACCGGGCGGCCTCCGTTTTATCAGGCGGCGGCCGGCCGACTTGCATTGACTCAGTACCATTTTCAAAACATTTTAGTTGCAATAATCTACAAGCCTGCGCGGCGACCGTCCGATTCAAATATTCAAAATACGGGCGCCGTCTGGTCATCCACCGGTCGCCGCCCGAAGCTCAAACTGCCTGTCAGATTCCGAAAATTGCTTATGCTTTATTGTTCTTTAAAATCGGACGGCGCCCGTTGTATTTGTGACCTAGGCATTATAAGCACATGCTATTATCTATAAGTCTATCGCAACACACGTTAAGTAAACATACGAGTTGAAGTACATTTCAGTTTGGGTTACGATGACAAATTATAAGACAGTATGTTATAAACTTTGCTTTATAAATTTACTATTTACCGTAAATACAATGTAGTATACAACAACAATTGAGGGGCGTCGCGAGAAAACCGGTCTTAATGCAGTCCGCACAGGCTAATCCGGAACGGCACTTTCCGCTTTTATGGTATTTTCTGTTTCAAAGAAGTCTCTTCTGAACATAAATTCACTTTAGGCGGAAAGTGCGTCCTGGATCAGCCTATGCGGATTGCACAGGCTGATCCGGGACGACATTTTACGCAAATGCATTAAGCCCGGTTTTCCCAGTACGCTGTACACTTATTGAGTACAATACAACTGGAAAACGTCTCATATATCTTACGTCTGGTTACGTATATAAGCTGACAAAAGCGATAAACGATGCTATACAAACGTTATACCATGATTTGTATTACGATTTCCTGTCTGTCTGTATCGAGACTGACGTATGACCCGCTGCTTCCGATGCTTTGCGACGACTCCTCTATTTTGTTACAAAGGTCAATTCTCTTTGAGCAGAATAGATAAAAGAAATGCGAAGGACTCTAAGGGTGAAAATGCCGTCGTGCAACCAATCTGGAAAGCAATATCATTTGGATAGTTAGATGTACTAGATTTATAGTTATGGAAAGAAATAAAGTAAATTTTATCGTCCAAATAGACAAAACTAAAATACATTTAAAGTATATGTCAGAAATACATGGAATAATAATAAAAACGATAACAATGAATTTTTTTTTACAATTTTGTCGCCAAACTCAATTGAATAATACTTGCTGATATGTTGAAATATTTATTTGTCGCAAGTTTGTTGGCGTTCCTCCTTTTGAAACGCTTTTTCAACATTCAACGTTCAACGTTTCTGATTAATGCATGAACGTTTCATATTGAAAACATTAAACATATTTACACTGGATACGGAATGTCTACAGCAATTACTTCCTTGAATAGAAAACTGAATTAATAAAGGACATAATGATGTATCAAATTATTTTTGCTCACGGTACCAAGTGCTTCAAATATATGAAAGTGATGAATATAGTTGTATATAACTTCAATTTGAGAAACATTTCTGGCATCTGAGATTCTTTCAAAACGATACAGCTAAGAAAAACTACGTGAGGCCTCATAAAAATATTGTTGATTTTGGGGGTTCGTTTTAATGTTGACGTAAGTAATTGGGTTTCATTTTATATTACACTGACTGTCTATTTACTATAATTCTGCTCGACCGAATAAAGTGTTTCATACATTTTGCATGGCGTTCCTGGCGTTCAATGCTTGCAATCGTCTATGCATCATGATATTTAAGATACAAAGAATTTGCCTTAAAGAGGTTTCTTGATTATATGCTAGACTTGTCGCTTTCTTAAATGAAACCATACAACGTTCGAAAACAAAACATATTTCCAGAACAACACGAATCCGGATAATATCAAAATATCAGACAAAAAGCCTTATTAAATGCTTGTCTGGGATTTATACTGGCATGTAAAACATTTACCATGTTCTCTTAACTATAGCCTGAAAATTATTTTTAAAATGGTTATAATTGCTATTTATTAAAAGCCAGTATGATAAATTGGATGTTTTCTACTCGTGTTGCAGCAAGATCTTATACATATATACGGTTGTATGTTTAAATCTTTGAAAAAAAAACTATACCTATAAATACATATATTTCCAGCAAATAAATATTGTGCATTTGTTTATTTAAAAAAAAAAGTTACAATTTCGTTGAAACAATCACTTTATTTGAAAATTCGAATGCACATGTATTTTAATATCTACAACATAAATGCAATTTTTATGGATATGGACAACAATTTCCTGCTTAAACAAACTTTCGTGGTGCATCCTTCATTGACGGCGTTCTGTACGGTGGATAACGTCGTGTCTAACATGAGATCACAGCAGAAACGCAACAATCACCATTATTCAGTCCTGACCCACTCAGACTGTATATGTTTATTTTGCAAGAGCCTGTAGTATTCTTGGACCACTCTCTTCTTAGAAGAAATCTGACGCCATGAAAGTATCTTGCATTAATTAGAACTTAACATGTTGACGTCAACATTATTTCCGACAAGCATCAGTTTACACAATAAACGATTTTAGTTTAGTTCATTTTATTTCTCCGGTTATATAACTATCATCCAAACTAATGGAATCTCTGTGCAACTTGGAGTTTGCACATGAATAGTTCAATGGTTTGTGGTCATATTATACTAATAGTAAAGGGTTACATTTAATACTGTACATTTTTTGTTTATACAGTTTTGGGTATACCCATATAAAACATGAACGAAATCATACCTGTGTATCACTGTTCATTCGATAAAATCATAGTATTTGGATGCAATATGACAACAGCAGACAGGATAAGCTATTGTAACTAGAGCTTGTCAATCGTGCATTGTTAGTATTTTCTGCAAAGCTTTCCTACGAATCCGCTTTGTAGAATTTAACAAAACTTGGCAAGTACGATTCTTATGGCTCGTGTGTTGTTCTCTGTCATATTTCTTTAAATTAATATGGTAAATCTATGTATAATTCAGGTTACCTAGGAAACCAAAAATAAAAAAACAACAACATTATAATAGTCAGAACAATTATATACGTACATAGAAGATTAAGCTCAGAACTTAGCGATGCAATTTTAAAAACTTCGAATGTCTATATTCTTAAAGTTATATATTGCCATGTGGTAAGTGAAGCATAATTATATGTGATACACTGTATGTTAACATATTTCACCACAACAGCTTCTGTAGACCATCTGTAACCATTTGCAGCATAACGTTGTTGTTCTTTCATATACTTTCTGTATTATATGTTCATTGATATAACAAAATATTGTTTCGTGATCTTTGAAACCCAATCAATTGTCATGTCTGTGCTTATCGAAGTAAATGCCGTGAAATTTATTATATGCGTACCTCGCCCAGTGAATGGAAATGTATTAGCTACCGGTAAGGTGTACCTCGCCCAGTGAATGGAAATGTATTAGCTACCGGGAAGGTGTACCTCGCCCAGTGAATGGAAATGTATTAGCTACCGGGAAGGTGTACCTCGCCCAGTGAATGGAAATGTATTAGCTACTGGGAAGGTGTACCTCACCCAGTGAATGGAAATGTATTAGCTACTTGGAAGGTGTACCTCGCCCAGTGAATGGAAATGTATTAGCTACCGGGAAGGTGTACCTCGCCCATTGAATGGAAATGTATTAGCTACCGGGAAGGTGTACCTCGCCCAGTGAATGGAAATGTATTAGCTACCGGGAAGGTGTACCTCGCCCAGTGAATGGAAATGTATTAGCTACCGGGAAGGTGTACCTCGCCCAGTGAATGGAAATGTATTAGCTACTTGGAAGGTGTACCTCGCCCAGTGAATGGAAATGTATTAGCTACCGGGAAGGTGTACCTCGCCCAGTGAATGGAAATGTATTAGCTACTGGGAAGGTGTACCTCGCCCAGTGAATGGAAATGTATTAGCTACCGGGAAGGTGTACCTCGCCCAGTGAATGGAAATGTATTAGCTACCGGGAAGGTGTACCTCGCCCAGTGAATGGAAATGTATTAGCTACTGGGAAGGTGTACCTCGCCCAGTGAATGGAAATGTATTAGCTACTTGGAAGGTGTACCTCGCCCAGTGAATGGAAATGTATTAGCTACCGGGAAGGTGTACCTCGCCCAGTGAATGGAAATGTATTAGCTACCGGGAAGGTGTACCTCGCCCAGTGAATGGAAATGTATTAGCTACTTGGAAGGTGTACCTCGCCCAGTGAATGGAAATGTATTAGCTACCGGGAAGGTGTACCTCGCCCAGTGAATGGAAATGTATTAGCTACCGGGAAGGTGTACCTCGCCCATTGAATGGAAATGTATTAGCTACCGGGAAGGTGTACCTCGCCCAGTGAATGGAAATGTATTAGCTACTTGGAAGGTGTACCTCGCCCAGTGAATGGAAATGTATTAGCTACCGGGAAGGTGTACCTCGCCCAGTGAATGGAAATGTATTAGCTACCGGGAAGGTGTACCTCGCCCAGTGAATGGAAATGTATTAGCTACCGGGAAGGTGTACCTCGCCCAGTGAATGGAAATGTATTAGCTACTGGGAAGGTGTACCTCGCCCAGTGAATGGAAATGTATTAGCTACTTGGAAGGTGTACCTCGCCCAGTGAATGGAAATGTATTAGCTACCGGGAAGGTGTACCTCGCCCAGTGAATGGAAATGTATTAGCTACCGGGAAGGTGTACCTCGCCCAGTGAATGGAAATGTATTAGCTACCGGGAAGGTGTACCTCGCCCAGTGAATGGAAATGTATTAGCTACCGGGAAGGTGTACCTCGCCCAGTGAATGGAAATGTATTAGCTACCGGGAAGGTGTACCTCGCCCAGTGAATGGAAATGTATTAGCTACCGGGAAGGTGTACCTCGCCCAGTGAATGGAAATGTATTAGCTACTGGGAAGGTGTACCTCGCCCAGTGAATGGAAATGTATTAGCTACCGGGAAGGTGTACCTCGCCCAGTGAATGGAAATGTATTAGCTACCGGGAAGGTGTACCTCGCCCAGTGAATGGAAATGTATTAGCTACCGGGAAGGTGTACCTCGCCCAGTGAATGGAAATGTATTAGCTACTGGGAAGGTGTACCTCGCCCAGTGAATGGAAATGTATTAGCTACCGGGAAGGTGTACCTCGCCCAGTGAATGGAAATGTATTAGCTACCGGGAAGGTGTACCTCGCCCAGTGAATGGAAATGTATTAGCTACTTGGAAGGTGTACCTCGCCCAGTGAATGGAAATGTATTAGCTACCGGGAAGGTGTACCTCGCCCAGTGAATGGAAATGTATTAGCTACCGGGAAGGTGTACCTCGCCCAGTGAATGGAAATGTATTAGCTACCGGGAAGGTGTACCTCGCCCAGTGAATGGAAATGTATTAGCTACCGGGAAGGTGTACCTCGCCCAGTGAATGGAAATGTATTAGCTACTTGGAAGGTGTACCTCGCCCAGTGAATGGAAATGTATTAGCTACCGGGAAGGTGTACCTCGCCCAGTGAATGGAAATGTATTAGCTACCGGGAAGGTGTACCTCGCCCAGTGAATGGAAATGTATTAGCTACCGGGAAGGTGTACCTCGCCCAGTGAATGGAAATGTATTAGCTACTTGGAAGGTGTACCTCGCCCAGTGAATGGAAATTTATTAGCTACCGGGAAGGTGTACCTCGCCCAGTGAATGGAAATGTATTAGCTACTTGGAAGGTGTACCTCGCCCAGTGAATGGAAATGTATTAGCTACCGGGAAGGTGTACCTCGCCCAGTGAATGGAAATGTATTAGCTACCGGGAAGGTGTACCTCGCCCAGTGAATGGAAATGTATTAGCTACTTGGAAGGTGTACCTCGCCCAGTGAATGGAAATGTATTAGCTACCGGGAAGGTGTACCTCGCCCAGTGAATGGAAATGTATTAGCTACCGGGAAGGTGTACCTCGCCCATTGAATGGAAATGTATTAGCTACCGGGAAGGTGTACCTCGCCCAGTGAATGGAAATGTATTAGCTACTTGGAAGGTGTACCTCGCCCAGTGAATGGAAATGTATTAGCTACCGGGAAGGTGTACCTCGCCCAGTGAATGGAAATGTATTAGCTACCGGGAAGGTGTACCTCGCCCAGTGAATGGAAATGTATTAGCTACCGGGAAGGTGTACCTCGCCCAGTGAATGGAAATGTATTAGCTACTGGGAAGGTGTACCTCGCCCAGTGAATGGAAATGTATTAGCTACTTGGAAGGTGTACCTCGCCCAGTGAATGGAAATGTATTAGCTACCGGGAAGGTGTACCTCGCCCAGTGAATGGAAATGTATTAGCTACCGGGAAGGTGTACCTCGCCCAGTGAATGGAAATGTATTAGCTACCGGGAAGGTGTACCTCGCCCAGTGAATGGAAATGTATTAGCTACCGGGAAGGTGTACCTCGCCCAGTGAATGGAAATGTATTAGCTACCGGGAAGGTGTACCTCGCCCAGTGAATGGAAATGTATTAGCTACCGGGAAGGTGTACCTCGCCCAGTGAATGGAAATGTATTAGCTACTGGGAAGGTGTACCTCGCCCAGTGAATGGAAATGTATTAGCTACCGGGAAGGTGTACCTCGCCCAGTGAATGGAAATGTATTAGCTACCGGGAAGGTGTACCTCGCCCAGTGAATGGAAATGTATTAGCTACCGGGAAGGTGTACCTCGCCCAGTGAATGGAAATGTATTAGCTACTGGGAAGGTGTACCTCGCCCAGTGAATGGAAATGTATTAGCTACCGGGAAGGTGTACCTCGCCCAGTGAATGGAAATGTATTAGCTACCGGGAAGGTGTACCTCGCCCAGTGAATGGAAATGTATTAGCTACTTGGAAGGTGTACCTCGCCCAGTGAATGGAAATGTATTAGCTACCGGGAAGGTGTACCTCGCCCAGTGAATGGAAATGTATTAGCTACCGGGAAGGTGTACCTCGCCCAGTGAATGGAAATGTATTAGCTACCGGGAAGGTGTACCTCGCCCAGTGAATGGAAATGTATTAGCTACCGGGAAGGTGTACCTCGCCCAGTGAATGGAAATGTATTAGCTACTTGGAAGGTGTACCTCGCCCAGTGAATGGAAATGTATTAGCTACCGGGAAGGTGTACCTCGCCCAGTGAATGGAAATGTATTAGCTACCGGGAAGGTGTACCTCGCCCAGTGAATGGAAATGTATTAGCTACCGGGAAGGTGTACCTCGCCCAGTGAATGGAAATGTATTAGCTACTTGGAAGGTGTACCTCGCCCAGTGAATGGAAATTTATTAGCTACCGGGAAGGTGTACCTCGCCCAGTGAATGGAAATGTATTAGCTACTTGGAAGGTGTACCTCGCCCAGTGAATGGAAATGTATTAGCTACCGGGAAGCTAGTTATACTAGAACATTCAAGAGATCGCTATAGGTTAAAACATGAAATGATTAGTTTTAAAATATTATTGTTCTAATAGTATTTGCGAGTCTTAATGTAGGTTAAAACGAACCAAGACTACGTTTGTAGAATACACTGTAACTTATATGTCGGGGGATCGATAGATTGTAAACTTCAGGTATTAGATCATTTCCTTTAAACGAATCTAATGTTGTGTCGGAAATATCGTTAACCAATGTTCCACAGACAACCTTTTACCGTCTGATATATTCTAAAAGTTATGAAGTTGACACATGTGTTTTCTGCCTCAAAGAAAAAAGGTTATATTATTAATATCAATTTCGCGTGACAAACTTGTACGCATTTCATAAGAGGCAATTATATGTTAGCAACGTGATTTTGCAATTACCAGCGCTATCAGCATCAGCGACGTTATTAAGTTGATGATTTATTCTTCGTTTGTTTACACTCAAGCAACAAAAACAAACAAACAGAATAAAGTTCTTTGTTTTTTCATTTACCTAGTATTTACTTGATTTGCATACACGTTTTTGAGAGTTACGATCATATGTTGAACATCGTGTATTTACGCAGAATCCAGAAAATGGCTTAGTAAAATCAACATAGCTACCCGTGTTGTTCGTGGAATCAACTAATATCACGATGCGTTTTGTAACACCTCCTCACGACACTGTATGATCTAGTTTATTTTTAAGAAAGACACTGTATTGATATTAAACTCAGATCGCTCAACCGACAAACATAATTTGTATTGTACATTGTTTTATTACAACAATTAATTCATGTTTGAAGTATATTTGTCATTGGTAACAGTACGCCACCGACTAATTTTGCAGTTGAATGCAGAATGTTAATAACAGTCTTTCCCAAAGCAAATATTTCTAAAAGTCATGTGTTTTGATTCTTTCTACATAATTATAGCTCTTACAATGTATGGTACACACAAACTATGTACGAGAGGAAAAGTGGCATCGTCTTTGCTTGTATTTAGATACAGGTCAAGAAAGATAGATAATTGAATGGAATAAAATTAAATGTCTCTCTCAGAAAGCAAATCGTGCTAAGTTTGATGAATTGACTAACTGTATATAAAAATATATCAGGCACCTGTGTATCAAGCCGATATCAGCATAGTTGTATGATACATTTATTGTTTGATAAATTTAAACTTGATTCAGCCAGTTTTCATGATTATGGTACATACCTCCATCCAGTGAAGGTTTTAATTATTATTGTAATAATTGTTTCATCTTAACATGTTCATTGACCTTTTAAAGAGAATATCATTTTAAGATACCTATTAATCAGGAAATACACTATTTGTGACGCCAAGAATATACAGGTGTCTGATTTCAAGTCCAACGATGTATTACTATTGCACAAAACATGATTTAATCTGTTTCACCACTGTATTATTCGGCGTATAAGCAATCATTAGGTTTTGCTCTTTAAAATAACAACCTATATATAATTACATTTTAAAGAAATTTATAACTGGTTTCACGTAATTCATATCAGATTATTTGCCATAAAGATGCATTAACAGAATTTTAATATCCAGAAAAATATTATACGAAAACAAAATGACGCAACTCAGTTTTAAATTTGATTTTTACAAAATATATGCTAGAATCAATATCAGTCATTATTAATTTTAACAAATTATGAAGAACATTGGAGTATTGAACTCGAAGAAGCGTTCAATCTTCTAGTTAATCATTGGTTGACCGCAGACAAAACAAAAACATGAAACAGCTAATGTTGATATTGACGATGTTTAGTGAATAGTATTTTAACTTTCAGGTTTAACCAAACTTACTGTAGAATTGAGTGATAATGATCGATAAGTGCGGGCAAAAATAAATTGAATTTATTTTAAACACCTTCTTTACAAAGCATAATTAACCGTTGAAAATATCATTGATAAGGAAACTGAGTTATAAAAATAACTGATTTTAAAAATATACTATTTTCGATAAAAAGGTTGTTAATATATTATAGTTAATAGAATAACAGAAAATGTATAATGGTTGTCAAGAAGTTTAACTTTTTCCAAATTAATAAATAGTACAAGCACTGTATTAAATTACTGCGAGGTAAAAATAGATGCATGGTAAGGGTGCAGTACATAGGTATTTTCTCTTACTGGTGCGTTTGAAAACATGTTTCAAATATAACTGTAGACAAAGTAAATATTGCCATTATCGGTATCTGTTTTACTCATACACATAAAGGTGTTCATAAGTAAAAGGTGTCTCATAAGTCAAAACTGGCTGGCCCTTAATCACTTTACTTTACTTTACATACAACGCAGTACAGTTGGAAACGCAGAAAATACAAATAGACCACAAAGCAAAAGCAGATATGATTGTAATACAAATGCATTAATCATATTTACAGGCTTTCATGACGTTTATTGGAGCGTTATTTGGACATGTTTGCTTTCTGTTAATGGACAAACGTGAGGCGTGGGACAAACTCATTCATTTCTATGCGCAGAGAATTGGAAGGCTCTTATCTGTTTATATGCCAACATCTGAAGAGCTTCACATACTTCACAGACAATATCGCAAATTGAAAAATCGTCTTGACAAATGGAGAATCGAATTCATTCTCAAAGGTATTCCCAAACGTGTAATGGTGATAACAAATGGAAATACTCGTGTGTCTGTTTAAACAATCCTTAGTCCATCCGCTCATTATATTAACATGTTCGTTTTGCATATAAGCCAGTGTTAACATATAATTTTGCTATTGAACATATTACACGCATTCCTTTTCCCATATATTGAATATGAAAGACTGTATTGTTTGGAATTTGACAAATAAAAATATTATTCGTAATATGATATGAGATTACAATTACAAAATGTCTATATAAGGTACCAGGGCAAATAAATTATGCATGAGAATATTTTAGTAGCAATGGTTTATGTATTAGCCACCTTAACCTAGGCAAGTATAACCTTTCTTTCTCACACGTTATGTACATTTGGCGACCATATGTATATAACCCTCACAAGAATAAGGGTTTGAATTAAACATTATATTTTGTATAAATGCTGCAATTCATTTCGGTTGGAGTGAACATTACAAGACGGATAGGCGCTTTGCGTTTGAAAAATGTCTCCATCCATCTGCATTTCCAGTTTGTTCTTTTCTAAATACATATATCAAATAACTGATGTGTTCTCATATTTCCACATATATTGCTTAAATCGATTATAATGACACTATAGAAACATAGATTCTCTACTGTAGATATGTTTTTTTTAAATGTAAAACGATGTACATACATATAACAATTGGTTACGTTATTTTAATTTTCCCATGATTTGATGATCGTATTTAATGTGTCTGCTCAAATCTGTTTAGGTCCAGGTTAAGTATCTACGGTAATGGAGAAGACAAAAAGAATACAGAAAGCAGAATGTGTTGTATCAGTTGATGATTTAGAAACGCGCACAAATGGTTCACTTAGAAAAAACTAAACGTTTAAAATGTGTTTGCAATGTTTAATTTAATATTAACGCATTTTTGCCAAGTGTGAGTTAATGGATATTTAATTCATTGTACCTACTGACCGAGTTATAACTTTCTGTTAATGAAATAACCACAGACAAACCCTTGAAAATATGGACGAAATAACAATGGTCCCATGCCAAGAATTTCATTGTATGATTTGATCGTTTTACTGCCTGTTAATAGCTTTTATCATTCTTTGCTTGATATTACGGCTCACTAGGTTGACAAAGATGGATAATGGATTTTAATAACCACAATCGAACATTAATTACATCGTGATAACTGGTTATCTGCATTTGTTTTAAATACTTCAAATGAATCTTAAACTGGCATGGTGTTGATAATACGTACTGGACACACAAATGTTTACTATTAGATTTACTAGACTCTAACTAGTTTTCACTTATTATTATAACAGTCGTGTTTTGCCTCATACTAATAATAAATTTTAAGCTTTGTTGTGCTTCAGTGTCTGGTAACACCGTACAGAAAAATTGAATCAATCAATAAATTGTTATATATTTTACATAAAACGACAAGAACTACTGCTGTGATTTCGAACATTAGGATTTGAATGATATTTTAGAGAACATATTATTTAGCTGAAAGTAGTGCTTGGTTCTCAAATGCTGCACAAAAGTAAAAAATGTCATTTGATATTGAAACAACTTGCAGACTGAATCTTAATGCAAACTGCAGTTTAAGAAACAAATACGCAATCAGCTCCCAAGTATTCCCCTGGTAAAAGCAAATTTTATCAATACCAATGATTTGAAAACATATAATAAGTAACTGATATGTTCTTCATTGATCTGGATTCCGAAAGGATTTTACTTCAATAATTGTTAAAAAATCAATATTCAACTGTAATTTTAGCATTCAGTATCATGTATCATGTCTTGCCGTTTTATATAAGTTTTTATTTAATGCTAAGTAGTGAAATATAGAAAAATATCAGTGAGATATATTCCTATATCACTCACAGTGATGGACTACTTTTTTTAAATTTTATTTGATTTGAACAATATTTAATGGTAGGTGTTGTCACCATTTATCATACAGAATTACCAAAAAAGAAAAGTAGTGAAGATTAATAACACCAACTGTTAAGAATACCTCTCTGATATATTGAAGTGTCTTTCCTCTTATTTTCTCTTGGGTTTTCCTCAGTCGTATTGAGCCAAGGAGACTAGAACAGACAATGCCTTGCGGGTACAAGTTTTACCCATTAGGCATTGGAGCTCATCATCTTGGTTCAAATTTAATTTTGGCATCCAAAGTATTTATTTTACCCTTTGCACTTTATTCATCCCAGCATATTACACTTGCACTTGTTGTTTACTGTTGCTATGAACAGTAGTCTCCCTTTGTTTATCGAGATTTTGCTCATTAATCCCTTATGTCGCCGGAATTAGGTCACTGGAGGATACATAATTGTTGTATTGCCCCTTCTCCAATTCCAAAATATAACAAGAATCTTGTGTACCCTTAAGTAATAATTTGTGTTCGTTAAGCACATAATTATATTGTTTTGTGTGTATTAAGTTTTTATATCCAGTAACCACTCTAAAGTATTTAAGTATCCAATGTGTGTTCTTGAAAGTAGTGTTCAGCGTTTAATTCACCGCGATCTTGTTTTCTTCAAATTCTTGACCGACTTTTAATCCAATTGTGTTGTTAAGTCCGAATAATTAATACACTTTATACGTGTAAGTATTCAATTTCAGAACACTCCTCACAGTAAATATTTTGTTGTTTTACATTTTAACGTGCATTTGCGTGTTTTATCAGCTTAAATTGCTTGCGAAAACACATGTGCACTCAAATATCGTGACTGTGTTAACTATTGTTTACATCATAACACCTATGCACACGCTATTTTTAGAAAACTGAATTTCGGAGAACTGAATGCACTTTCACTTTTCATATGTACTTTTATCATAAATATATTTAAAGCTAGCAGTGTGTGTTAACTTCTTGGTTTAAAAGCTGACTATTATTCAACGACTATGGGTGAGCGAGTATTTGTCGGATGAAATATGCATTTATTTTGGGACAGTTTTAAATCATGAAAAAACTCAACGATGAAAATTCGCGTGTAACATCCTGGGGTGATCACCCGTTTTCGTATGGAAACAAAATAAGTTTCATTTGTGTGCATGCGCAACAATAGAGGCCCTGAAAGGGGTCCATAAAACACTGTCTTTTTCACGTTGACAGTAGTATTTTCCAGACGTTTTTTTCAACAGTGAAATATGCCGAGAAATGCTTTATAACTTTATTTAATCTATATTAGACAACAAATAAATAATCAGATGCATACTTTATATCAAAATTATACCACTTTATCAAATGATTTCATAATTACTAGAGAATATAAGTAAGGCGTTTAAACAAATACGGAAGCTAGACGTTTTAAAGAGTTTACTAGACCTTACGTATCTATGTAGCTACTACGCACGTTCTTAATGTCGTAGCTGGCCCCAAATTGGGATTTTCTCGCGCATACGCACGTCATTTTACTTCCCCGGATGACAGTTGCATGCGTGTCAGACTATCAACGTAAACATGTGGGGTTTTACTCAATAATTATTATTTTGGAAGAAAAACGAAACATACTTAAAATTATAAGCGTTTATTTGTATTATGATGATAAAATAAGACAAGCGGTTACGAAACGCGAATATTTAAAAACGTCCGGATTACTGTCCGACAAATACTCGCTAACCAGTACGTGTATCCAATTGTTTTAAACTTAAATAAATTTAGAAACACGGATTCTGCGTTGACTATGAATATACTGAGTAGCATAGTAGACTGTCGTACTGTAAACACGCTGCCAAGATAATGCCTTGCGTCAAATTTATTTTGCGATTTAAGTTGCTTAACTAGATCTAATCCACGGCAAATTTGATCGTATTCCAAGATGGCGCTGGAATGTTTATTACTAATCCCGAATACTACGCATTATTGAGAAAATAGTGCGGACGTAATATTGTAAATATCGTGTTGAAAATCCCCTAAAAAATCAAACGTAAAGAATATTCAAATAGCATTTAAATAAAAAGAAAATGTGTTTGTTTTCGGTGTGATAACGCGTGATATCGTCACCGGAAAGGGAGACAATATACATAGTTTCACTCGCGCAAGCGCTCGTGAAAATATTAATTGTCTCCCTTTCCGGTGACGATATCACGCGTTATCACACCGAAAACAAACAAATATCCTCTATATACTGTTAGGATGTATATTAGCATTATGTTTTACTTTGTTATATAATTAAGGGTATCGTATTGTATCGTATCGTATCGTATCGTATCGTATCGTATTGTTTCATATTGCCGTTATATGATTTGTATATTCTATATATCTGTTACACATTGTTAATTGTTTATACTTTACCGACCTAGTAATTATCCCTACCACACGGTGAAATCCGGTGAAGTAACTTCTCGATAACTGCGCGTAATGTCGTTAACCTCGATAGGCAGTTTCGTGATCAAGTGCTATGTGTCTGACACGTATATCCATCCATTTCTGTTTGACAGAGACACAATATCCGTCCAAAGTTAATGGCCACAATAAAGCTCCATATTTGTTGTTTGACTTCGAGTTTATAAGAACTTAGATTCACGTGCGTAACATTTGCTTATTTTATATTTTATTTGGCATATGACGACAATGAGAAAACACAATCACATAATGACATATTAGTTTAATTTGAATATTATCTACGGTAATTGTCGTGTTACATAACCATTGGAGTAACCGTTTTCATCTCAGCCAAGATTAAAAATAGACAACTTAAAACACAACATGATTATAATTATAGTGATATTATGTCTTATTGCTGCTGGTACGCGTTATCGCATAATTAAAGTGATTATTTTTCACAACTACATGTACGTCTGTATATTTGTGTTATTCGTTATGTATTTACATATATTTGAATGTTTTCCCAAATTGAATTGAGCCTGAATACATTTTTTAAATTCCAGTATTGAACAAAATATTAAAAAATAAATAGTTGTCCTTGGAACTAGTTATTGGTGCAATCTGATAAAAATTACCGTGAAACATCAAGGGATTGGATAATGAGAAATGCTACTGTTATATGATCGCGAAAGAAATGAAATAAAATCTCACTATGTATCACACATTTTTTGTTTTAATTTATTTTTTACTGAGGCATTTATAAATATATTATATACCAAAAATTCAGACAAAAATATTGCTAAAATGTCGGTATAAAATAGAACCGGCCGGATATAATCCCCGTGTTAATGTGAAATAAAAATCCGTATTTAAAGTTTGGAAAAAAACGGATTACTTTAACACTCGTTGGTTATTGTACATTTCGGTAACGTTCCGAGCGACATAAGGAAACGCTCCGTTCTGTTTATAGGCACGGCGACAATGCGGCTATTGATATTTGGCAATTAAATATATAATTTAATGCAATTATTTTTACGTCCGATTTTTGTCTGATAATTGAGATTTGAATTTCAATTGAATGAAGTCATCTTTATTCGTATCATTGTCTCGTCATGTATTTATGCGGGTTCTTTTGTTTTTATTTGTGTGTGTTGAGATTGAATGATTCAATTTAGATCGTAAGGAGGTATATAATAAATGGAATATTACACTACTTTGGTGTTCCGTGGTTACCGCTTTCATTGATTGTGTAAAGATGTACAAAGTCACACAATCAACTCGACTGATGCGTTGCACCGGAACACTGCAGTCATGTAATATTCGTTATGTATGCTTTGTTCGAAAGATTATATAAACATCGCTCATATTCACCTGGACATTCACAATGTCCTTTTGTAATTAATGCTTATTATTGTGGTTGAAAAAGCAATTCCTTGCATTCTACAACGCCGTTGCTTATGCTTATTTTTATCAAAGGTCTGTTTTGTCTGTTGTTGACTATACGTTTGCTACATTGAAATGATAAAGTTATCATTTACTAGCATTTTCACTTTTTTCATTAAGTAATACATGAAACAAATATTTGTCTTTGAACTTAATAAAACATTACTTTGTCAAAATACGCTCAGTGCACTTTCCCAGTCTGTCTATCACGATTTGAAAGTTATAGATACATGTTATAATTTAGAACACGTATCTTATGTATGGGCCATGGTTACAATCTGTTCAATTCCTTGAGTAAAAATTCTGTGTAAAAGATGTAAAAGACCAGCAAAGAATACTATAAAATTTTATTTATGCATACAATCCAGATTTGATCTAATATGTAGTACTGTATATTATGTTTGTACGACAAATCACAGTAAGTTCACAGATTCTCGCAGTCACAATCAGTCTGTATCATATTTTCCCAGAAACCAAATATAGAAATAGAATTGACAGTGTGAAATAGACGATCAAATTAGTTCTAGCAATTATATGACACACACATTAAAGAGACAGCACTGATATACTGGTGAAGTACCTAAATCCGGACACTTTTGCTGGTTTTCGGACGATTTCTCTGGATAATTGCATGAAACGCAAATAAGAAGTTAAACATAATAAGTTGGGTTTAATCTTAAACTTTGGTCAAAATCTTAAAATCAGAAGAGAAAACTGCTATCTCAAAGTAAATGATTGATGTGTTTGAACAAGCCTGTAAAAGTACCAACATACGGTTGGAGAGTACCTTAATCCGGACACTTAAAAAACATGTTTAATTACAAACAAATAATTACTAACAAACATTAAACTACATCGTGCTTGTCAGATTTCTTTTTTTTGTTTACCTTTTTTGCTGTTTACTTTCAAAATGTTCTCGGTTAAGCTTTTTTTTGTCGGAGATACTGTTTTGATTTCAACACCCCACATGCAAATGTTCACTTTTGAAGGGAACACAATACAATAGTATTTAAATGAAGCAATACTCGATCGATTTTACTAAAACTTGACATGCTTTGCTGAGACAGGCGCTTGCATCAACTGATCCCATAGAATTATAAGTCTTGATTATACAAACGCCTTTATGTTTAGGTGTCCGGATTTAAGTACTGTCCGGATTTACGAACTTCGCCAGTATTGGAATAATTACTTTAAAATATCTAAAACGGCGTATCACCATGCCAACGAAATAAAGTATGGTTATCATTACAAAAAATATATTAGTTTTCGAATACATGAATTGAAACCAAAATGTTGATGTTTCCAAAACTTTTTTCTTGGTTGTCATTTGACTTTTCGTGGACGTCAAAGTCATTAGTAAATATATGTACTCGGCATGTCAGCTTCGCGTGTATGACTTCCATACTCCATTATGTATCGGATTGTGATATATTACCAAAAAGTACTTTAATGTAACTATGTAATCACAGTGGGTGCACTTTTCGTCAGGATAATAGACTAACAAGGACAACAACGGATATTATAAGGTGAACGTTTTGGGATGATATAGGCACTGCGTTGTTACAGCCATCAGTGTAACAGTACACCTTGCACACTTTGTAGTCAACGCCATACACAGTATTCATTGTGCAGCCTGGCGACTCTGGACCTGAATGGCAGTTCCGGTTGACGACATCCGTTGGTGCTTGAAAAGAAAATAGTATCAAGACAATAAGGTCAATCAGAGCTTGATCGTCTATAATGTTGTCATCTTTACTTAAGTATACATGCAGGAGGAATGATGAAAAGGCCCGTAGAATTAATTCGTATAAAGACAATAGTATCAAGACAAAACGTCATGAAGATGATGGCCGATTGAACGATCAATAATATATCGTCCGTAAAATTGTCATCTTTATTAAAAGATAACTGTAGGAGGAATGATAAAAAGGTTCGTAGAATTGATCTGAATAAAGACAATATGTGCTTGTTACCATATTATATATAGACGAATCTCTACGCTTGAATGTACAATATATATACTACAAAATCTGTATTAAAATATACAGGTAAAACGTTCATAAAAATTAATTATTTAAAAACAGTCGGACTCATTTTAAACGTTTCAGTGAAATTTTTAAAATGATTTGAAGACAGATACAAATTATAAATATAGTTTACGAACTGTTAAACTGGTATATTACATCTAAATTACTAGTAGTTGTTGACAATTATGTGATTGTGTGTTAGAACCAAAATCAAACGCAGAAGAAACACGTTTGCCTTACTGTTGTCCCCCGTTGCGATGAACTGCACACACGATGTGGTGTTTGCTGCCTTGCAAGGTTCAGGAGCAATGTCTCCACTGAAGCACCTGCGGTCGTGATAGGAGACGCACTGAACGCAGTTGAGGCACTCACCTGCAACAACAACGTGTGCAATATTGCCAGAAAGCGCAGTGGTGTGAGGCGTGAGGTGTCCGCCTTGCTGTCAGAAGATTGTGAATTCGATGCCTTCTTAGGGGGCGAGTGATCTTTCTCAAAGACAACAAGTTCTGGTTTTAACCAACAAAAGACTCGAGGCGTATCAACAGGCAAGTGGCTTTCGACACACTTGCTCTAAAATACATAGGTTAAAAATAAAACGGATTTAAATACTAAATAAATAAACACTAATTAGAGTAAAAGAAAAACATTTTTCCGTGACACGATGAAATGAAATGCTACTTTATAATAAACTATGGAAACTTAAGGCGAGGTAGCTACCAGCCACACATCAAATGTTCCCACATTTGTGAAGAATAGGATCTTATTTTGTCACAAGTGTGAAGAATATGATTGTCCAAAAACGCGGTATGCGTGAGGATCTCATTTTTCACAGGCGGTCATGGTCAATGGATGTCGCTACAACTGATGACATGATAATTTTACTTGCTATTAAAAGGCACAGACATCACCACCATCACCAACATCAATATTAGCTCTACCACTAGCACAAGCACAATCATCATAATTGTCAAACATCATTTTCATTATAACTATCAGAGTCATTATCATTACAACTAAGATAATAATTAGGAAATATTAAGTTCGAATCATGAGACTTACTATTACACTAATGCATGCATGCGAACAAACGTCCGCCCGCACTTAACAAACGTTTTGAATAGGAGAAAATAATGCACACATGCGTCCGTCAGTATGAATAGTCGTCCTAATTAGGCGAGACTAACCAATGCATGCATCCGTATGCGTTCCTACGTACTTTCAGAATAACGACCGTCCCAATTAGGAGAGAATGATCCATAATATATGCACGTATACGTCCGTCCGAAGGTGCGTGCCTGCAATGATCAGGCGTATCTATTATATTAATGAAAACGTATGTATGAACGGACAAACGGGCGGACGCATGTATTTACAAGTTTTACACACGTATTGACGGCGGCATGCCTGTATTATGATATTTTAATTAGGACGTAGGTAAGTATGGATGGACTGACGGACGCATGCAAAAATTATTTGTATCTCAATTATCACGTTTGTTCAGACGAACTTTTGCATACGTGCATTATTATCTCAAAATTAGGACTCCGTACGTTCAGACAGGCAAACGGTAACAGTATCGGATAATATCATTACGAAAACGTTTGTACGATGACAGACGGAGGGACGCATGCACACGTGCATTATGTACTTAACTTTAGGTCGACGCTACGTACGTCCGCACGGACGAACAAAACATATATAGTGAAAAAACAGAACCGGAATATTTGCCCGGTTTAAAACGTTTCCATTGTACATGCAATGGAGTTGTGGTCCGCCCAAGATGAGCAAATAACGACAGAAACTCCACAAATATTTGAACCCCTTATAAAACTGTTCGAATTATGTTCCGCACAAGAAGCTAAATGGACGGACGGAAGGTCGAATAGATGGATGGACGGACGGACAGTCGGTCGGACGTGGCGATTTCTACCCCAATGTTCTTCGGGGTAAAACACGTGAAACTTATGATAAACATGTAATAAATTCCATTTTTGGAAAATTTCACATTTGTTTGAAGTGTGAAAAATATGATTTCATGTTATATCTAAATCTGGATGCGATCACAAGTTTCACAGAAAATGTAAAAAAATGTGTACTGTGTGAAGAATGATATCACAATTTCTACACGTATGAAAATGTGAGTTGTGTCCCACACTGCAACGTACAATTAATTAACATTATAGAAAGAGGTAAAGGTACATATTTAGAGATATCTGAACAAAAATGTATGCTAGAAAATAACCATTTGCTCTACTGGGAATATAGTTAGTATAGTAAGCGCTTATTGAAGATTAACCAGATTCAAAGCTGCATATTAATAGCTACTAGTATATAAATATATAATTATGCTTTGTACTTTGATATACAATTTAATTACAGTGACGTTAATATGTTCAATATACAAAGGCACACGCATAAGAAAACATGTTAATGAAACAATGAAACCTGATTTCAATCATTACACAAGACAAAAAAGAGCTAATACATAAATGAATGGTCTACACATACAAATGAGTGCTTACCAACAAACAAATACAGGAAGTTAATTATGTGGGTTTCTGGTTTTGTCGTTCTCGCCAATGCATTATGCATTGGCGAGAATAATTGTTATAATATGCAGTTATCTAGAGGATCAAGAAGACATACGCTGTAAGCAACATCCGTGAGTTTACGTAGAAAAATCCATAGATGAAATAGGTTCTTTTGTTCACTGTTATGTTAGATTATCTCTTGTGTAGCAATGGCAAACATTGTTCTCAATAAATATGTATACACATATGATGTCATATTATTGCTTATGCGCAAGATAAAAAAAAGTTTGCAATGGCTGTTTTCTTTAAAATATAAACATTTTGCAACAACTTTTTAAGACACCCATACCTTTTATGGAAGTTAACGATTGTGCTATTGAATGGAACTTTCTTGATGGTGTATTTCCTAAATTATAATTTTATATCACTTTCTCGCGCTTGTGTCAGGTTTATGATAGTATGTGTTTGCTGTTGGTGTATACAATGTAGGGACAGTCCGATATACAATGTCTTATTCAGATCTATTATGTAGCAACGATATGGATACATTTAGTCATTTCGCGAATGTTTTTCCAGGTCATACAAAAAGCAATACTAAACAGTTAACTTATGCCCAAGTATGTCACCATAGCTATGTATCACATGAATTTTAGCCACTATGTATACGAGTATATCTCAGCACTGTATATAATGGGTAGTGGTTAAAGCATATACTTATATGGTTTTTTGCATGTTAAGGTTATCAATGTACGGATAGTCCATGCACATGTGTGTCCTTTCACGAAATGGCATGCTCATATTTGTGTTATACGGCATCTTTATCTAATAATTCGATATAATTGTGCTACAGATATTGAAATGCAATGCAGTTTACCAATATGAATCATAGTGTTCGTATGACAAGAAGAACAATACCCAGAAAAAGGACTTTAATAATTTTAAAACGAACTGTTAAAACGAAAGACATTGTCTTCAAGCAGCATTTGCACAGCAAAACAAATACTAAAAATTAATATTCAAGATGCTAAATGCCTTTCTGATAAGAAACATATCACAAGAACTTGTATTAATTTTTTTTATACAGATACCGTGTTTGATAATAACTTTTCGTTTCCATTTCGGTGGTGTTGTGACATAGCGACGGTAGGTCGACAATACTATTTGAAATACAGTTCATTTACAGAGAAGCTTTTTCTTATTCATATAAACAATCGACAAACGAATATTGTTTTAGTAAACGTGTATAAATGTAGCTATATATCACAGGAACTGTGAATCCATAACATTGTCAGTGTTTTATATATACACTTTTTTTTCTTAACAATTTCATCAACATAGCGCCCCTACTAGAACAATATATTCGATAACATACGAAAGTATATTGTTTTTTATTGTTTTCCGTATTTCTGAAACATACCATACCGTCGGTATCCCTGTTTAACACATTCGGTGTAAGTTTTAAAGTACAAATGAGGCGTGTCGTGGGAAAACCGGACTTAATGCATGTGCGTAAAGTGTCGTCCCGGATCAGCCTGTGCAGTTCTCACAGGCTAATCCGGAACGACACTTTCCGCCTACAGTGGATTTATGTTTAGAAAAGAATACATCAAAACAGAGAATAGCATAATATCGGAAAGTTCCGTCCTGGATTAGGACCGAACAGGCGGAACCGGGACGACACTTTACGCACATGCATTAAGCGTGATTTTCCCACGACACGCTTCACAAATCTATTCATAATCCATAATTTGTAACCATGAATATTGAAATGGAATTTCATGAACGTGTATCTATATATACAATATATACATTGATCAGTCGTTTTGTGTAACAGCCAGTTTCCCGACGTGAACAATTATGTTAAGCTTTCGCTAATATGTTTATTCATTTCCACAATAGGCGTTACTAACGCAGTTTATGGAACGAGCTATTATATTCAATTGGGAATATGGAGGTTAATTGTCAATTACGACAACTGATTTAGTATCGGCGTAGGTTTATAATTGGGTTTCCTCTGTCACTGGGCAAACTTTCCAGTATTTTACGGTATTGTTACGTGTCTCGACTTCCTGCCATGAGTTACTGTAAGTGGCAATTTCATGATCATCCATGAATAACGTCCGCAGTTAATTAGTTAATTGGTAAGACATAAATGAAACGTCAAAGATTATATACATATCTACATAGGAATTAAAATAGTATTTATTTTACAGAAGTCAAACGAAATACTGAACAAAATGTAGAAATTATCGTAGTTTGCAGTAGTTTTACGTAGGCATACTCGCACACTTATTAATTAGAAACTCAATTATTGGCACGAACAGTTTTACGAAGGTCGGTATTAATATAAACTGATAAACGTTTGCAAGCATTCTTGGTTGGATGAAACTATCATACAAAATGTCTTTTTGTGTGTCTGATAATTGGTTTTACTGAACCACGCTCTGAAATATCAATGTTAATGAGGTTTTGTTACAAACTACTAGTATATATACAAACACTGATTAAGAATGTAAAGTTTTACTTTTTTGGTTTTTCTCAGACTACTTCCGTATAGGTTTCATCCAATGTTGGCGTGTACATTTTCTTCTCCACAATGTTACAAACTGTAAATGTTATAAAAAGTTAAGTCCAAGCTTCATTTAATTAATTACCATGTTAAGGATAAATTGCATTCATACTTAAAAGAGCTTAAAAAGCTGTTTGATCTGTTATATTCCAATTTAAGAAATAGAAGGATTCCACGAAAACTGAATACAAACCACATTGTATCTATATAATGAGGTTATTAAGGATTAAATCTTTAATGAAAAAATAGTTCGTGCGATTTTTTAACGGCTCGATCATCAAAAGATGGGCTACCATTTCAAACAGATACGCTTTGTACCACGGAAATTAATTGTTATTACTTTTCATGTTATAATGAGAGTTTCTCTCCTGATGATGTCTCTGGAGTTTCATTATTCCTATAGTCAATATAGAAATGAAGATTAATGCTACGTGACCTATTTGTCACATATATAGTATATTGCACTGTGCCTGGGTTTGACAAGATAACGTAACGGTTTTCGCCTTGGGTAAATTTTATACAGAGAAACAACGTAAAGGATTTTGTAGAATTCACAGTAAGTCCTCCAATAATTATATACATATAGTATTCTTTTGACCTAGAGAGTGATTTCAGTTGTGTAGCAAATTCACATAGCCAAGTACATAAGAGAAGACAGTACAGCAAACAGAATAGCATGCATTTCTAGAAGAGAACGGACACACCTTTTAGAGAATAATATGTTGATAAATATTTATATTCATGCAGGTCAGTACAATATGGAGACTGGCGAAGAAAACACAAGAATAAAAACAGTACACGAGTTATCCACATCAATTATTGGAATAGCACAATATTTACATAGGAAGAAGCAAACGATTTGAGACGACGTAGATGAACTAGAGATCTAAAACTGCATTAAACAGTTTCGATCGTGTGTCTGTAACATAATTTATTGAAAGATGCCTTGATTGCTAGTATCGGACTTGGTTCGTTGATTGTGTAAGTAAGATAACAATTTGCCGTATGCTATATTATATGCTAATAATAGAAAGCCGATACTAATTTCACAGACGATATCGGCACATTTAGTCTTTATATTTAACTAAGAGAACAGGATAATGTTTTGAATAATTTGTGAATGTATTTAGTGGTTACTCCGACCTAACTAACGGCAACATTAAGTTTACTCGCTTATTTGTATTAGGTTTTCAAGGGAAAAAAACCGTCTTATTGTATTTTGTGACAAGAAATGTAAGTGCCATGTCTGGTTCTGCATTTGTTTTTCTCGACAACATTATCGAAAAACATTACTGCTTTCTTTTACTGAATTCGAAATGAGAATTTTCAAAATTCTCGATCCTTATCTACTCAGCATCAAATTGGTCCATACATTTTGTCTCATGTAATTTAACTTGAGGATTCTCTGTTCTTTCGGTTTACTTAAGAGGAATTCCTGTTAAGATGAACACTCTTTGATTGCAGCGAAGAATCAAAATTATTTAAAACCGAATAATTGTATAATATGTGCCTACATGTCATTGCACTATAATTCTGATTGTAGTGTAACGCGATTCTCTGATACCAGTATAAACGCACACAATATGTCTATCAATGTTTCTACTTAAACATAAACATCAGACTTTTACATATAGCAACAAATGAATTCCAATATTAAATCAGCTCAGTAGCTGAAACAACATGGTGTATGGTGGCAATAAACATGCTCACATATTAACCTGTCCCAATCTACCGGTACAATGCTTTGCATGGATTGCATGGACAGAGGATTTATTCGTTGCTTTTTTATATCAATGAGGCTGATTCTTATTTGGCATGAATTGCAATTGTTTCATTTGCAACTCGTTGGTTTCAATTTTTATGTGCATAATGCAAACTCAAAATTATTGATTACACAATCCCAAAATTATTAATTAAACAATCCCCTAAATTATTTAAGGCCAGTATACTTGTTATCAATGTTTTATTATTTTTTTCAAATTGTATAAATTGTAATCATTAATTGTATAATACAAATGTACATATTCACATCCAGACAAATATTTAAGCGTTTAATTACAATGCGATTTAATCTTGGGATACCACCTTACAACAAATAAGTGAATCTAATTTAATTTGATGGCTGTTACGTTATGTTAAGTTGCTTCAACTTAAACTTTCTTACATAACTCCCACGAACAACTATTGGGCACTAAGACCAAAATAGCACGTTCTTTAGGAATGCAGGTGGCATCCATGTCAATAAGAACTTATTTAAAGAAACGTTACGTTTAAAGACAAACAATTACACATGAATTGGTTTCTATGGGAATAAATTGATATCCTTGTTAAACCTGACTTACTTCAATGCCTCCCATAAAAATAATTGAGTGAAAATATTCGTTTACAATTTGCCAATTACACGTCGCAATTGGTTCTGCTTTGAAACTGTCTTCAGTGAAATGATGACACTGTACTGGTATTATAAATAATGTTACATTTGTGTTTGTTTGCGTTATTTTCATGAGAGTCTTGTACGTATTCTTTCTCACATGAGTATCCGCGACTTGTGAGCAAATAGTTTTATCTAAGACTGGGTTCATATATCACTATATGGGTTCGAAGGATGCTCTACGGTGACACTGTATAATGAAACAAATTAGTGCTCATTTGTCACATTTTGAAAACTCAATTTGTAATATTTGGATTTCTCTCACGGTGGATGGTTCAAAAAGTCATGAGATATTTCAGTGGATTCAAACGTTGAATTTAAACAATATTAAAACATGTTTTACATTTATTTTAGGTCGTGTAAATATTGACTTTGTACGTATGTATGAGCTTGAATCGTTAGACACGTAAACGTTAATAGCATTGGTAAAGACTGTTCGCAGTATAGTAGAGCTTTGGGAGTTTATTAATAAAAATGTTTGATTCTCCTTTTCTCAAATTAATGTACTCATCCTATTGATATAATACAATTGTATATGTGGGTGGCGTTTATCATCGTTACTACATGTTGTTTTAGTGTGTATGTTGTTGTCAATTCGTCTACCTAAATAGTTATAAATATATTTGTAAGATAAAAAACGTAAATGTACAACGAAGAAGATAGACCAATCTCATTAAAATTAAATCCTTACGTTGCTAGGATCTGAAGGCATCGTATAACAGGTCACGTTCAAATGACCTTCCGAACAATACAAATCTCAGCCCTGCTGCGCCCAATGAAATTGCTTTTTTTTTGCACAGCAAAGTTTGACCACGGGTTTACACAAAGTGATGCCTTTCCAATTGATCCTCCTCGGGAATAAATCATATACAGTTAATTTTCGTGTGGATAACAATGGATATAGTGGTACCTTAGGCGATTAGACACCCGAAGTTCACGTTACTTTCGTGCATAGTTTTTTGTGTTTTATATATATGTTAAACCTCAACATTTTGAAGGCAACATTTGATTGGCTCTTGAAAAGGTCTTCTGAACGTGACCCCTAATGCGAAGTCATCAGATCCAGTCAGCGGATAATATAGTAGCGTCAGACTGGCCATAATTTTAAAGAGATTGAATATAGACCTACCGTACATGAATGTCAGGATATTGGTAATTGCAATGATATGAACTGTTGGAACAAGAACAAAAAAGATTATATATGTATTTTGGAAAAAAAGTTAAATTAAACAAATAACTTAAAAATAACAATGATTCCTTAATAAATATTATACTGTTATATTTAAATACAAACCTTTGCATTATCATATTATAAGAAGTGTAGCCCTCAACCCCTTGCTTTTTTAATCATCAGACATTTTCAGTTCTTATATTTCTTTCTGATATATGACAGTTCTTAATTCTAAGTTGCAGCTTTTTTCACTGTTGTTGGAAAATATCCACACAAAAAATGGATATTCAAAACATAAAAATGGCAGCCTCGTTATGGCTTATATCTTACGTTTTCTGTGCCCATATCCACAAAGCTCCTTATTGAAAGCTGAGTAAATGTCTTAAAATCATAAAATGGCTGTTTTACCTAAACTTGACTTTGTATTAAATTGTTGTATTCTGGTAAATAATCAATAAAAAATAATTATCCTTATTTTGCCTTATTTCGAATGTAAAATATGGATTGTCACATGGGAAATTTAATTTGACATTTTCACTTAAGTAGAACTAAAGCTTTTTATAGGAGCTATAAGGACATGGGCCCTATCTTATCAAAGATCTTACGACAAGTTTAAGTTACGACTGAATGTTGTAGTTAAAAAATAGATAATTATGATCAGTATGTTCCTGAAATAAAGCACATGTGAAAGATACCAAGGAAATGAATAGAACTACTGAAATAAAGTAATCAAATATGTTGGTACTTAGCCTTTATGCTTCTTCGAAAATTGTATCGTAATGTAAACATGCCCTACGATGTTTAATAAGACGGGTCCATGGACCCAGACGGATGATAATACAAAGAGTAATGATGCTAGTTGTTAACATGTTTCAGTTACATTTATGGCCCGTTTGGTGTTTTATATTAAGTAGTCGTAATGTGTCATGTTTATACTTCACATCGGGTGATCACAAAACTGTTCAAGGTGAAAACATTAACACCGAGAAAATTTTATAATTGTATTAAAGTGTGACATTTGGAAACAATTAAAAACTATGGAGGTTTTAAAACGTTGTTAATTATTTATGTTTCAGCTGTCGTTAAAATCAAATAATACGGGCGAAAAATAACTATTTTATTGCAATATTATTGTTAATTAAATGTGAACATTTCATGTATAGTAAAATGGTCAGATATTTGTATAAATAATAAGCACATACGCGTACATGTTTGATTCCAAAACACACGAACACGAAACATATGCTAGGTTTCCATACAGAAAACGGTCACAAAATGTTTTTGCAAGATTCCCAGAACATGGCAAAATATGCCCAATTTTCTGATAATTTCAGAATCCATTGGCAATTATTGCTCCTTGTGGCGCTATAATGTCACAAGAAACACGTTTATTATATCGCATGACATTCAAAGCACGAAAGAAAGAAAAAGGCGAGATATCTCCAAAAATTAATATGTTATCACAAATCTAGTGTCCATTATTCAAATAAGGCTACGATGGGACATGATCGATCGAAGCGACCTAATTGGAAAGCTTGAACGGACTTAGCGGCTACAGATTTAATGTGGCACATTCCTGTTTAGACATTCCCAGTCAAATAAGCTGTAGTTAAATTGCTGCTAATTTATATGTTTAATACACACAAAAATCATAATCGCTTTGCTAGACAATTTCAACATTAGACACCATAAAAATAAAAACAATTTTGAACAAAATAATCAAGCCTTTTAAAGCAACAATTTGATACAAATACCTCAGAAATTACAACACACACAGGAAACGTCATGAGTGTTTGTAACAAAACAAAATCTTTAATACTAGAGTCAAGCGTTTATTTATTGCAATACTATTACGTTCCTACTGCTTCTAGCAGCGCTCACAGCATCTCGCAGATGTCTAGGCAAATATATTCATGAAAATGTTGTTATCTGTCAACTGTGTAGCGTTATCACTGCATGATAACTTCAGATTGTATAGGCTGAATACAATGTACGTAAACTCAGCGTTACTAGTATTAGATGTGTAGATTACACATACACTATATGATAGTTGCTTAAATCTGAATACAGTTATTCTAAAATCCTTGTTTTAATTATAATCTATAATTGTTCTTTTCAAAAACAATTGTTACATGGCGCATGTTTACACTTGCAACGCTTTGTTAACATTTCTTTTTTTAAAAGAAGTAGTAACTATCTGATGACAAAACGTACACAAAACACACGCACGCGCAAAACATATGAAACAAAAAATCCACAACAGATAAATGTACAACACCATTGACAAATTTAACAACAAAAAGCATACGAATCTTACCAAAAGTTACCAATGATGTCAATATAAGAGCTAGGATTAACGTGAACGGATCACGTATTGCCATTCTGCAACATGGCATCCGCACGAGCGCTGCGATTCCTGAGTATATTATGCGCCACTAGTCCACAGATTATTACTTTTAATTTCACTTTTTACTTGAACCATACTATACATATAACCCACGAATGCAATTCATTATAGTCCGCTGTAATAATGTTGTTATCACATGCCTTGCCAATCAGCAGTGTTACATCCTAACGCACAATTTGTAAGCAAAGGTTGAAATTATAGTGGATCCAGTTGTTGTATTGGAAATGTTTTCGAGCGAAAGTACCGTATCAGTAATTATCGAAAATCTTTCCACAAGCTGTTTCTCCGCTCCTGCTAGCCTAACAAACATGCTATCCCAAGGACGTTGTTTAGCTAATGATCAGACCTTTGCACATTGTAGACATCAGAACGATTGTTCAAATGGTTCATATATTTAAAAAAACAAACATATTTCATGTTTGCATGTCCCGTGTTTGATGGCACTGATTTGCAACATATATTTAAAAATGACTTGTGCAATTAAACGGTGCTGCCAGTTCAGTTGATATACTGTTAAAATTATATGCAATCAAACACGAATAAATATGAATATTCGTTATATTGAAGCACCGGTAATCTAACAGAAGCCCGCTATGTATTAGCAAAAATATCATGCAGCCGTTAATGTTGATAATTCAGATTTAATACGCACGATAACACGATATATTCGGCACGCAACAAAGCTCATATATATATCATAACATACGACTTGTTGACAACTGTTTTTTACATATAAAGCTTTGAATGGTGGATATATAAAGCTTTTAATGGTGGATATGCGCTTTGCTGCAAAAAGTTGTCAACAAGTAGTATGTTTCATAGCATAGGGAATTATATGCATATATGGTGTCCACAAGCATATAGCAGGAAAGTGCAAATACGAACATAAATCTGTTCGCTGGTCAATGTGTTTGTCATGTTAGAATAATGGTCTACATATGAGTGACAATAATTAACAGCAACACTGGTGCTCATTTATTTCTTTAGTCATGTATAAAGTGTATTCTTCATTTCACTATGTATAACAGCTCTTAAAATCAAGCTCTAAATTAAAATCTACCTTTACTGTAGCGGTCCCCGGAAATACTATATATATATTCTACGTAACTAAGGACTAGGTGCGGCTGTCCGGCTAGCCCAGTGGTTGGTACACGCGCTTCTCACCTAGGCGATCCGGGTTCGCTTCCCACTCCCGGCGCAAGTGAGTTTGGTTAGTGGTCACCATACCGGACAGGTGGGGTTTCCTCCGGGTACTCCGGTTTCCCCCCACAGCACAAGACCACACCAAAATTATATATCTCAGTTAAAAATAAATAGCTGGAAATTGCAGCTATGATTCAAAATTCGTCCCAACTTTCGTGAGTCTCTAGTAAGTTAATTAGGTGGGGGTGCTGGGGCATACTCCGGGTCCTCACATAGTGCGGCCTCGGGCGCGGAGGGACCTCATAAACTTCGAAACACACAAGGACTAGGTGGCGATTTTTAAAAATCGGCCGTAAAACGGAAATAATAACCCCGAAATCGTGATTTTTGTGCAAAGTTTTATGTTTTCACAAAATATTAATTCAAAATCGCATATCTTTGCGATTAACCCGCCTTCTACAAAAAGGTTGGCCATTTTGAAAATGGTTATCGACACAGTCATGCGTAACGATTTAACACGTCAAGCACAATTTGCAAATGGAATAAAGCGATTTATACTCTTAAAACCACAAATTACAAACAAGAAATGTCTTTAAAAAGACAATCGGCGTTGAAATTAATATTGAGATGTCATTTTTTATCCGAAACATAATACAAGAGGGGCAAGATGATCGGTTACGTGACTTCTCGGACTCCAGCTTTTTTGGTCCCCACTAAGTATACTTCTCAGACTGTATCGGACCCAAAAGTAATTTGAGATAAGCTCAAACATTATTAATATGTGTACCGTGAATAAACCGATTATTCCTTCTATGTTTTCACCGGTGATAAATGCATAACATAAATGCTAGTAATTTACTTTACTATAACTGTTACATGAATTTGTTAGGCAAATTTAACAAAATAGCATTGTCAGAAAATCATTGCGGTAATGAATGAAAATTATTATATATCAGACGAGTGTACATAGTTATGTTAAATAATTTACTATAAGTATCATTAGTTTTGCAAATAGTGTATTCTTGCTATGCAAATGAAGTAAAAGTAATTTGAACAGCATTTTTAAGTATTACGAGACTTATGTCAACTATTTTTAGAGATTGAATAACATCTACTAGAGAAGTTGATAGAAAGGTGCAATTATAAATAATTCTTAAGAAAACGCAAATATAAAATAACATGCAAAGTAAATTTTATATATAAATTCCCCATCGATTGAAATTCTCGGGTTTATGATTCTCACGACGCTAACTGATGAATGTGTATTGATGCACCCGTTCTCTGGGGTGTGTTGAATACGCTAGAATATACCATTTCATACCAATATTCGCCGAATTAATATCTACGTATGTTTCAGAGCACATATATCGGTCAACCAATGGGATCATTGTAATTGCTATTTATAGAGCGTGCCGCTGATGTAGGCTAAACAATCGTCTTTCGCATGAGACGTTAAACCGAGGTGCAGTGTACTAGGTGCTTCACACCGGGCACTAAAAGACCCAGGGTCGCCTCTGGAACGGGGCGTCTCCTGTATCTTGCACTATCCCCCATAACCCAACTAACAAGTCTTCTGGGGGCGATGGCCATATGGGAGAAAATCCCGGTGCACTCGATAAAAATGTACTACATACACATAGGCTAAACAAAATAATTATTTCATTATGTGAATGAATATTACATTCTATTCATGACATGCAATGAGTAAAATTGTTCATAATTATGTTCAGTTCTTGAGTGTATGTCGAAGATATGTTTATAACTTTATTTTAACCGCTTATGTAAACAATTATGTAAATTTTAATTCCCCAAAATATGCAACAGTTATTGGTACATCAAACCATTGTTGTAAGTATGCATTCCCTAAAATTAGAAAATTTGCCGAATTCTATTGGCATTCAGTTTTCCCGCTGCATAAAATTATCGCGAGAAATCTAGGTCAAAAGTGATCTTAGACAGCTACGCCGAAAAAAATTAACAGAGACCATAATAGCAATATAAAGAAATGTTCAATACGGCCTTCTGTGCATCCGTTAGTTGCAAGTTTACACGTCTCAACTGAAAGCAGTAGTCTTGTAGCAGTAAACAACGAAGAAATTTGAACTATAAATAGACGAGTTTCACATTCCCATTTTTAGCGATTATCACGACACAATAATTTACCGGCGAATCGAAAACGAGGCTCGCGATGTATTGAGGTTACGCATACGTATTGAGGTTTGTTTTGGTTCTCTATCATTAGAGAGTACAAAGAAAACACGTCTTTGATCAATTCTGGTTAACTCGGTAGAATTCTTAAGTTGTTTCACTCAAATTAACAAAAAAGCATACTCCGGGATATCAATTTCTTGCTCATACTGCATAATAATAATAATAATAATAATAATAATAATAATAATAATAATGTTATTTGTAACTGTCAAGCTGTTATATAGTTACCTCAGCCGACACTGAATCCGGAATAAACGAACTGTTTCTGTTCATTAAATATTAATTATACTTAATTATATAAACTGCAATGAATTCAGCAATTATATACTTATTTCAATCATTATAAATTCAGATCTGAATATGAAGTAACATAATCATGAATTGATGCCAAACATAGTTTCGTTAGCAGATTTGGGTATGTTGTGATTGTTACATTATTGGCATTATAATTTAAGTATTTGAAACATATCCACGTATACATAATTTAGTGAATAAAACAGAGACAAGTTTCCAAAAAAAAACAAACAACATTTTATAAGTTTATTCGACATTTTTTCCACTGAACATTATTTTCCTTTATGGACAATTACTGCCCATACATCGTCAGTCTCGTTCTCGATTCGCTTTATCAAGGGAGACAACTCCTACAGTACTCGATATGTGAAAAGGGTCTATTAGCTTAGTTACTAATTTTGGGGGCTACCGCCCCCACACCCCCGCTTATTTACACTCAAATGTGGCTCATATTTTCATCCTTTTTTATTCCAAACTATGATATTTTCCCGAGAAAAACATGACGAATCCAGAAAAAAAGGCGGCCGACTGGAACAAGACAAGTCATGCATAGCAACGTTAACGCATGCGCAAAACGTTGTTTACATTTAGAATTTCCGGGGTCCTCTAAAGTACCGCAAGCTCTTATCGATATTGCTTCGAAAACTGTAGAATTTTTAAAAGAAAGATAATCGACATTCACGCACGGTGCTTCCGGTGTTTCGTGTGAGGACAAATGCCATTTGCACGATGGTTTTCGTGGCCGACTCTCACTCCTTCTTGGAGTGCTTGATTGCTGCTATGTTGCTCAACGTAACAAGATATAGGAACATGATACGGAGAGTATTTTAAAACGTTTCTAAATGACGATCTCGTGTATTCATTACAGACCCAGGACATAAACACAAAGTATATATAATCAGAAAAAATGAAGTATCAAAATGGGTTTATAATGTTAATAAAATATTCATGAATCGGCGATCTCCAATTTTCTCTTCAATATGGTGCATTAAGTAGAAAACATTAGTATCTCAGTTATTTAAAAGCGTAATCGACAAAACAAAAGCCAAACAGGAATAAATGTAAATGTTGATGAACACCCAGTTGTATCAGTGCAGACACTGCTTTCTACCAATGTATGGTCCTATATAAACGCAATGTATCGTTGAGTGTAGTTTGTCATGTAACAATGATCAATATACATATAGTCGTGCAACAAATGTCAAATGATTTTAGAACTTTTCAAAATTTACCTACCATGTATGCACAATATTGCAAGCATATCCTCAACATTAAGGACAAGCGCTTACAAGTATTATAACAAACTAGCGTCTTCTGTGTCCAGTTGCACATTTCATGGTATTTACGAGCAAACTGAAACACAGTTGGCATAGTTGCCTTAAGGCCAAGCAATTATTTACTCGTACGTGTCATTTGAAATAAAAGAACAACGTAATGACAAAAACACGCTTTATAGTTGTTTCTCAGGCGATGAATAGTCCACGCAGCATGCAAATGAAGCCACATTTTATAAAGTGGGCCATTAAAGACTCCATTTATTGTTCTTGAATGAAATGGATTTTATGACTTTACTTCCGGTCACTAAATGCAGCATTTTCTGTCGTTCGCTTTCTCGTTTTATTGTATGGACTTTTTTCCTCATTACCGAACTCGGCGCTGCCAAGCTTAATTAGAAACTAAATGTGCGTTTACATACACATATACAGAGGGCAATATATTGTCCTTTATGTATTTCAGTTTACCACAGGAAAATGTTAATATAATACCAATATAGCTTTTTTATACGCACAAGTGTGGAAAGGTGTTAAAGAGATAAGTAATTATTTTAACTACATGTGTGTACTTTCTTGCATGGAACATACATTCTGAGATTTTGTATTGTAGAGTTAAATGATCAATTAATGACCAACGCAGTTTATTTACTTTATATGACCGTGCTCTTCGCAATCGGTTGTCTCCATGTAAATTAAGCTACCATACATGTATTGCCCCGTGAAATGGATATCGTTATCATGACAACGCAATCTGTAGGGAGATTGTGACACAATAAGTGCAGAATCGTGTTGTTACTAGGGCATCTATAATTATAACACTTGAACAAACATTTAGTTTTGTATCCACCAATCGCATGTTCTTCTATAAACATGATAATTAATTAATTATATTCTTGGCTGCTAGGGATTGATTTTGGTGCGATGGAGATCCGGAATCCATGTGAATGCTTGCATCCATATCATGTTATTGCAGACTCATTATCGTCAGTACTATACGAACAAAGCATCAATTATTTCAGTTACTCTTTTTGGACTTTGTTGATGAATGATGTGGATTAGTTAAACCGTGCATTTCTTTGAAAACCTCACAGAAGGCGTTCGTATATACATCAAACATTTTAATAGCATAAAACATGATAATATAATTCCAAACAATGTTACCGGCCTTATAAACATATATGATTCACCAACCCATTCTTTGTCTTAATACTTAAGAATACAGAATATTCTTAAAACTGGTTTGTTTATCTAAAAAAATATAATTAATTTTAATCTGACTTGGTAATCACTAACTCTAATCATTCAGAAGGATTTGTATATGACATAAGCGACATTGGTAATAACATATTTGCACACAGTCTTACGTCTAAAAGGGGGCTGGTGAATACGGGCCCAGGTAATAAAGCAATATTGAAAAGAAGCGTTTTCTAGATATTTACATGGAACTGCTAGATAGGTAAGTGTTTCAATAACCTGTTATAGTCATTGTCATTTTGTTTAGAAAATCCTACAGTTTGAAAATTATTCATGATATCCTTAAAAAAACCGTTGTCCTTCGCCAAAATGAAGCTAGTAAATGGTGAAGATTAAACAAGGGTAAATATTAACAGCACAGCGAATATGAGTAACCGAATAAAGAATGATAACGCCATGACTCGTGAACTTTATGCAGCTGGACTCGATTCAACTGAAGTTTCACATCTTTTATTTTGAGGTATGTGAACATTTTCTATGATACGAATCTTGTTATTGAAAGCAACCGATCTACCAGTAGTCCTATAAATTTGCAAATGCATATCTGAACTCGATTCCATTATTAGAAAACCGGCAATTTATCTTTTTCCGGGCTATGTCCGACAGGGTCATTTATCTTGACAACAATAAAACTGTCGCAGGGAAACGTTCGCAATGGGTAGTTTTATCCCGATAATTTAATTCGCTTTGAGATTGCGCATGATTTAATGCTGACTCTTGTTGGCTACCATATTGCTTTTCTAAAATGGGACTGTATTTTTTTTTTTACAAAGAAACGCTCTTTCTAAACCATTTATTCCCTATCCGACCAATCTTTAATTATCTTACACGTGCAAATACTTCGTTGTTTCATCTGCGAGGTATTCCGCCGAGAAATGTAGGTGGATCTGCATGGTCGCTTGGACATGGGCAATCAAAGAATGGGAGACTTCATAACTTGATTTGAGCCTCGGTCATATCGCCAAAAAGGGAACCGAATAAAAAAGGACGACAAAAAAACAAACAAAAACAAAACAACAAAAACACACGATACAGATATAATTCATAATTGAATGTTTATTTCAAGTTACGTCAAACCGCCAGTCTAATACCAGTCTAAGGACTAGCATTGCTGATACTTGTATACACCTCACGGGTACTTACAGAAATTCTAATACGCAAGCTCTCCTTATCACAAATATCAGCATACATCAATGAGGTGTACTTTGAAAAAAAGTTTATGATAATAAGACGCTGTCGAAAGAAATAATACAGATGTGTATAAATATAGGTAGATTGCTCAGTGAGTTATAAACTGATTCGTAAAACGGCACTGTGCATTATATTTTTCATGAGTTTTGTGCCCACTCTAGTCCCCATTTGATGCGTACTCTTACGTTTGATACAAGAAAAGCAATGATGCCAAACATCTATAGGAAGCTACTTATTTAATGTGGTGCACTCATAGGAAGCCATTAAAGGCAAGTGTAAGCAGAAAAGAAACAAAACGGTTTACATAAAATTACTGTACATGATGGAGTTAATGAAACAGTGAACCCATATTCTCCTGGGGCTGTATTTATCCAACTCCTTTGAAAACACACAAGCATGAAAAGTCCCTATGTTTGAGGTAAATACAATCTGTATATAATGTCCAAATCAAAACCGATCAAAAGGTCCCACGTTTTTCATCCGATAAGTGATACATGAATAACCGTAAAAATCACATTTGTGTACATGTAAAATCGCGCAAATTGACCTGATAGTAACAATGTACGAAAATACTTGCGGGTATTAATGAAAATATTTTTATATCCTGCTTGAAAAAATAGACTGAGCCCGTCATTTCATTATTACCACACATGCTTTAAACCAGAACAGACGTCCTGTAGAATACGCAGCATAAAGATGCACAAAACCCGCTGTGTGTGTTGCGTTCAATAAAACCCGCCTCAAAAATGACACAAAGACAGAACAGTATGTATCAGTGTTGTTATTCCTATCAACGTAATGTAGTATGTTCATCTAAAGTTTATCTTATACATGTACATAAACAACTGCAGCAAAATTCAAAAAAGCCATATATACAATATGTATCTCATTAAAAGGTAAACATATAATTTATTTGAAAATGGCGATTTTAAAATGTATGAATTTGGGAAAAAATCTCTAAGATGTCTGCATATATTATTATTGTAATGTACAATGAATTCAATCTACACACATAACGTGTAAGTAACAAGAATAATATTATTCAGACGTGTACAGTGTTCCCCTCAGTATAATGAAAGTAAAAATTAACGTTTATTTATAGATTTCAGAAAAACCTCTACGTAAGACGTTGCTAGAAAGTTGTAATTACTCTTAATAATTCGTAATAAACGCAACCGTAATACACATTAACCGTGGAACACTATAAGTAAGTTTCTATCAATACCATTCAGTATAGACGCTTCCACAGATGTTCAAATTAACCTGCAATATTTTCCAATCATCGCACTTGGAAATCACGGGTTTAGCGGTTGAACTATATCATACAAAAGAGCACGTGCATGATGTTTGTGATATTCAAATGAGCATGTGGTAATGTTTGTGATTTTCGATGAATGGAAATTAATCCTTTAACAATAGCTAGGGAGGAGTTTAAACTATTCGTGTCAAAACCCGGATCGGTCTATTATACCCCGGTCCCACATGTTGAAGTAAGAATGAGAGTAATATAAATATTTAGCAGTAAAAGAGTTAGTTTCAAAGAAATCAGTTGAGAAATATATCCTTATTTCCTATAGATTCAGCCCTTCCAATAGATTCGGCCACCCCAGATTATGGAAATTAACTATTATTTCTTATTAATTTTGTGTTAGTTGTCTGTATTGAGACCATTCTATCACATAAATATTGTTTTTGGCTTAAAAAATTGCAAATTTTAGATTTTGTATGAGAAAATTAAGATTTTTAAAATAAATTTTCAAAAATTGCTGCACACTTTTTGCATAAGCCAAGAATTGTGTAAACATTCATTTTTCAAACTGTATGCTAGTGTGTGTTAGTCTAATAATGATGCTTCTAATGAATTGTATCAACATTGTAACAAAATTTTAGCGTTTTCTTATCAAAATGAAGACTGAACCAAATGATAGGAAACATCTGACGAATTCATGGTTGCTAGGGTACCTTTCTAGAATTGGTCATAAACTAAGTGAATGGCTGATCTCTACATTATTTGGCCTTATTTAGTAGGAGAGACCTTAAAGTTATAGGTAAAAGTCTCACTGGTGTTGAAACTGTGTTCATTTAGGGTATAAAAGCAGTTTAGTTCGTAAGTGGCTGAACATACAGGAAAAGAGGCTATGAGTTCTCGATATCAAATTAATTACTTTCAGTTTAAAACTTATCATCATATCTCTCCTCATATTACGGGGTCCGAGGTCTCTTGGAATATGGAGAGGTCCGAAATATCTCGGTTCCGAGATGTCCAGTTCCGACTAGGAACATTTTGCGTAATATTTGTAGTTTGTAACCTGTGCGCATGCGTAGTTATACGGATACAAGTCTAAACAAAGTAGTCAGCTAGACAAAATTGCTGGCTGTTTTTATATTGATATAAGTTGCAAACAATTTATCTGGACAAACAACCGTAAGAAAAGTTTCCTTTCAATTCATGATATTACTTTTTGTATTAAAATCTACTGGAATTATTCACTTGTCATTTTCTTCAAGTGAAGCAATTACGGATACAAATATTTCGGATTAAATATTCATACTTGTGTTCTTTCTGCACGTTTTCAGTCAAAATGCCGCTTTTCCCATTTGGCGATAAGTTTTCCCCTAAGAAAACTCCACCACGACGCGCTCAGTCACTTTCTAATCTTCACCTCGATGCTGAGAAATCGAGGGAGGAGTTTGGTCCAGATGTTGGTCCAGTGAAGCTGAAACTTGGTGGTCAAGAGGTGGCCTTTGAAAATGGAATGTGGGTACAAGGTATGGACAAGCAGGATCCTTGTGATCCTTTCAGACATATTGCAACTTTTCTCTACTGCTGTTTGAAGCGGCGCTGCCCAGTCTATATTTCTGTCTACCAATTAAAAAAAATTTGGTTGCTGGCTAACAGCAGAATTCAAAATTTGTCACTGTAAAAATTAAAATTATCTTACCCATCAATGCATAGTTGGCATTTTGCATTCATTGAGTTCCACCAAAGGTAAAACTCTGTTTTCCATTAACCAGTTATTTAAATGCATGCATTATTCTTCAAAACGTATGTAAATTAATTAGGAATTTCACTTTGCAGTTCTACTGTTATCCAAAGTGTTGTGTCTTTAAAATTGTGTCACAAATCGTACAGGATTGTTCCTGAAATGCAGTGCCTGTCCTGCAGTCCCGGAATAAGCTCATACGTCCCGGAAATCATAAAAACTGTTTATACCTGTATTAGATTAACTTTTGACAGACCACTAATCCCCAAATTTGTCCCCAAGGCAATGCATACCCGATTAAGTAACATGTTATAATAGAGCAATTAACAGCAGTTGTCACACTTCCACTCTAATCGACTGCATTCTTAAGCTGCAATCAGTCACCGACAGAAAAATAGATATTAGCCAATTAAAACGCCGAGTAACTGAAGTTTGCCAATGCCATGAACGATCGACCAACCAGCGAAGTACACATTTATACACGCATTAGTAAGTGTATACATGATAACGAGAGTACTTATAATCCTGACCATAAGTAAAAGCGGTTTACTCAATAGTTTCCATTGTTCACAATATCGGCAGTTAGTTTCAAATTTCAAGGAAAAGTAATTAAAAACAATGCCTTATTACTACCTAAATAAGGCATTGTTTTTAATTACTTTTCCTTGAAATTTCGGGTAAAATAGTCGTAAACAATTTTTTTGTTATGCCGTGTAAAATCCGTGTTTTGCAAGAAAAGAGCATGAAATGTTTGCTGGCACCAACGATGTCACGTTCCACGCATGGAAAGCATGCTTATACCGACCACGTGCTTTGCTAAATATAGACGTGTCAACTGGCAATAAAAACTTCGTAGTGAAAGATTTTTGAAATCTTTACTTTTTGTATATAAGTTTCGTAGTGGAATAACATTTGAGTGAATATTTTTATTGCTATGAGTACTTATAACAATAAAACTTTTTTTTGTGAAAACCAAGTACATTGCCTTGGATTGGAATAAAAACATGAACACACGCCCTTATTTCCCGCCAAATATGAGCGCTTATTTGGAAAAATAATTAACTTACGTACATGTCCCGGAAAATCAGTAAAAATCCCGAAAATTCACGGGAAGAGTCCCGGAAATGATCCAAAAAATATGGCATGTATGAATTAGCCATTTTTATGACACATTTTATGACATACGAAAACATGTTGTCATGGAGACAATTTCTTCCTTTATTGCCAAAACAATTATGCTTATAAGTATGGAGGACATATCCTGCCAAAAATGCATCATGCTTCATGACATCCCAACTCCCAAATTGCCCATTGCAACTTCTTTGTGGTTTCTTTCAACTCTCTACATGGTAGAAATAACTTAGTTCCATGTGGCAGATTCTTACTTTTAGACTGCAACTGTCGGATTTTGTTTTCCCAAATTCTATTGTCAGGCGATGCAGTATCTATAATATTCAATCAAAGTTGTATCTTCCATTTAACTTGCCTGCTAATCTTGTCATTTAAATGGTGTGTCTAATATTTATTTTAAATGATTGATATTTTTATAAAGTATTGATCATATGTCATCAATATTTCATGAATTAAGAAGCAAAATATGTATATTTGATGAATGTATTATACAATTGATTTACAAATTAATACGGAAAAATATATAGTTTAAAATTTTAATTGTAAAATTATTTGCTGGACCGTCTTGCCAAAATTGTTTCATGGATGTCGCGATTTCCGTAATACTCGGCCATCTTCTTAACGAAAATTTATTAAATGGGTATGTAGAATTACTGAAATCCCTGTAATTACCAAAATCACTTTTTATTTTTGTTAAATTTAAGTAGTATTAACTATTGAATGTATTTTTAAAGCGATAAAAGTCACATAAAAGTGAAAATGATGCATATCTTGTATTTAGTTAACGGTAAGATTTATCATTTAAACGAATTTCTGTAATAACGATCGCGATTACGTTAGTTCCCAATCTCATTAAAATCAAATCCTAACGTTGTTAGGATCTGAAGACATCGTATAGCAAGTCACGTTCAAATGACCTTCAGAACAACAAAATATCAGCCCTGCTGCGCCCAATGCAAAGTAATCAGATCCAGTTAGCAGATAATATAGTAGCTTCAGACTGGAGATGATTTTAATGAGATTGGTTAGTTCCTCTCCCTTGTTTTCAGACTGCAGTAATCCCTTTCCTATTTTGGTTTAAAGTAACATAAAATGCATAAAAATCCATTTTAGATCCAAATGTTTATGTAATTCATATATATTTGCATACCTTTCATATGGTCAATATGATGCCGTGCATTAATTATTAAAGGGATTTCGGTAATTACAAGCGGATCAGCCTTTTCTGTCAAATTATATTAGTCTTTAAATATTCACGGGTTTTTGGTCAGTCGTAACCAGCAATGACTGCAGTTGCGATTAAATCAAAGTACATATATTTCAGGGTGCAAATCGTTATTTATAAATTAATATATATGCATAGCTTTGAATACGTAAACGTTTAAAAATGTTGTGTACGTTAATAAACTGGAATTTCAGTAATTACGAGGAGAGAGATTTCTGAGATTGCTTTCTCCCGTTTTCAGTGTCCAGTTACCGAACTCCCTTAATTTGTTTCAAGTAATATTAAATGCATTTTACCGAAATCCCTTACACATCACACCATTCTGCTCTCGATAATGGTAAAGATAACGTATTTTCAAATAATATGATTAAATAATGATTTAGTAATACTTCTATCAAGACATAAGCGTTGAAAATATGTAATATAAGGGTAAATATGTCCACAATATAATTATTAGTAATATGAACTATGCAAAACTCAGCACATTAATTACCGAATTACCCATAAATAAGGATGATGTGACAGTTTTACATGCGTGACTTGAAGAAAAAAAAACAATCAAATGATCACTTCATTTAGACACTATAAATACCATTATTTCAACAAATTAGCCATAACAATTATGTTAATTGACGAGATATATGGGGATTTCTGTGAATTTTGGTAATTATGGGGACTTCTGTATTTTTACAAAACCGCAATTTTACATCTAAGGGAAAGCACCGTGTATTGAATTCTGCACGAAGAATAGTGCCACCTATAAAATATTTTTGGCAGGGCAGTCCTTGCTTAAATTTTCCAACTTACATTTCAAATTCTATCTCTCTTCCAGTTTATCTCTTTGACAGATTCGTATGAATCTTAAAATATATGTATTTTTATTCTAAAATCTTGATAAGTTTAATAATAAATGCCCAAAGTTTCATATAAAATTAGGCTTTGAAAAGATGGAACTAATGTCTTTACAGATGTGATGCTGACTATGTAAATACTGTCGGGAGTAAGCAAGCAGTGTACAAGATGACAGTATGTTGTTAACACCGAAGTAGTTTCAATGTACCAAAAGATACTTTGAATACAAAAAAGTAGCTACTCTCTAAAAAGAAGCAACTGGAACCAAGAATATGTTGTTTTATTACAACATAGAGAGTTGTAAGTTATCACACGGGAAGATGCAATGTGTAATGTGGAAGTTTGGATGTCATCAAGCATGATGTATTTTTGGCAGGCTATGTCCTCCATATGTAAGAGCTCAAATTTGGTTGTCTTTTGTGTTAATAGTTGATTTTTTGCGCATAAGCTTAAAAGTTTTGTCTATTTTATTTTAGAATCTGGACCAAATGCAGCCAGTCATAAGGAAGTTATGAAGCTTCGAAAAGACAACCAAAACCTTACAGAAGAAAATAATCTTCTTAAATTGAAAATAGACTTGTTATTGGATATCGTAAGTTAAGCTTGCAACAGTTTTGTTTTTACTTGGTTTTGAAACATGTTTCCTAAAACTGGTTAGATGAAATAAGTGTCATACAGCCTATTATGTTCTAAATCTTGTTCAATTTTATTAGATGTTCAGGATGGGGTTCAAAATAAATATGATGTACTTGTATGTTGATGGTTGAATATTGAAATATTATGCTTCTGGCACACTTATTTAGGCAGGCTCTAGATAACATTTTAGGTAATGTGTATTCATTGTTTCTCCTTAAATTTAAATATAATGGATAATTTATGTTATACTATAATTTATAGTAATATACTGTTTCATTTATTCAAGTAACAATTGCTAAATGTTGACTTTTTTCCATGTTGAGAAAAAAATAAATGTACTGTTTTGAAAGCATATATTATGGTCTCATGATTATTATTAGTGCTCAGAAGTTACCTCCACATTTATTGTAAAGACCATAAACACAGCCACTCCTGTTGGTCTAGAGAACTGTTTGAAAGCTATGCCATTTTCTTTACAGCTCGCAGAGACAGCTGCTACATCAAACTACTATGAAAAAGAGTTGAAACAGCTAAAGGCAACTGGGAAGAAGAGATGAATATGAGGACTCGTGTTAGAATTGTGATATACATTTCATAGGAATTGAATTGTGATATACATTTCATAGGAATTGGTTAAGGACCAATTATCATTGTTTAGATCTGATGAATTTTAAGGCTTAACAAATGAGTTGTTCTGGTGGCATAGCCAAAAAATGTAGGGTTGGAAGGTTTTTTGTGTTTTTTTTTATAGCTCACCTGAGCACAAAGTGCTCATGGTGAGCTTTTGTGATCGCCCGTTGTCCGTGTGTCAGTGCGTCCGTTGTCAACTTTTCATTCAAACATCTCCTAAACCACTTCGCAGATTTTCACCAAACTTAACAGGAATTATCATTGGGTGACCCTCTTTCAAAGTTGTTAAAATCGTTACGGTCCGCTGCATATGTAGGTCACCAGAGCTAAAAATCGATTTAAAAAGTGTAAACTTGAAAAATCTCTGAAACCGCATTGCCCAGAGGTTTCATATTTGGTATGTAATATCCTTTAGTGGTTGTCTACAAAGATTGTTCAAATTATCCCTCTGGTGTCAAAACGGGTCATGCCCCGGGGGTCACATGGTTGATATAGAATATATAGCAAAATGACTTCAAAATTCTTCTCTGAATCTACAAGGCCCAGAGGTTTCATATTTGGTATGTAGCATCCTATAGTGGTCCTCTACAAAGATTGTTCAAATTATGCCCCTGGGGTCAAAACTGGCCACGCCCTGGGGGTCACATGGTTTATATAGTATAGGAAAATGACTAAAAAAATATTCTCTGAAACCGCAGGGCCCAGAGGTTTCATATTTGGTATGTAATATCCTATAGTGGTCCTCTACAAAGATTGTTCAAATTATGCCCCTGGGGTCAAAACGGGCCACGCTGGGGGGTCACATGGTTTATATAGAATATATAGCAAAACGACTTCAAAAATCTTCTCCTTTGAAACCACAAGGCCCAGAAGTTTCATATTTGGTATGTAGCATCCTATAGTGGTTCTCTACAAAGATTGTTCAAATTATGCCCCTGGGGTCAAAACTGGCCACACCCTGGGGTTCACATGGTTATATAGAATATATAGGAAAATGACTTAAAAAATCTCTGATACCACAGGGCCAAGAGGTTTCATAGTTGGTATGAACATCCTATAGTGGTCCTCTCCTAAGATTATTCAAATTATGCCCCTGGGGTCAAATTTGGCCACACCCCGAGGGGTCACTGGTTTATAAAGACTTAAACAGCAATTTGACTATTAAAATCTTTACCTGAAACTGCAAGGCCCAGAAGTTTGTTCAAGATCATTAAAATTATGCCCCTGGGATAAAAATAAGCCACGCCTCGGGGATGCAAATTCCTATAGGGTAACAAGGTCTCAGGTGAGCATCCTAGGGCCCTCTTGTTAATTTTATTTGATTGTATAAGCTTGTGTGAATTACTTGGGGTAAATTTGTGTGATATTAATGCATTTTGAGACCACCACTTTCATGTAAGTGATTTCTTTTTGTATTAAAGCAGTTTAAGTAGGTTTCTGCATGAATAAAATAGGGTAGGTCGAGCCACCAGAAACATTACTGTTTGTTTAGGCCTAATGAACTTCTATAAAGGTAGTCCGTCCTGTATATAGTTTTACTGTTTTACAGGTCTACATAGATTGGTTCAGTGTTACTTTTTATTACCCGTGAAATATCTAAAAAATATTTAATGAAAATGTAAATACACATTTATATTTATTAATACTTGTATATAGTCATATTATATTTGTAATAAATTTATGAAAGGTTAATGTACATTTGCTGTTTGTATTCAAAAAGCACTTTGATTTTAACAAATGTTATATGGTCAAGTGAAATTGTATGGAAATAGTTGTTGACAATTTATGATTGATAGTCGTTGAATACATTAACAATTTGATTGGTGAATAGTTATGTGAAAATACAAGTGATAAAATTCCACTAAATAATAAAGTTACTAATATTTCATTTTGCCAGTCTGAGGCATTTTTCACTCATTACTGTACATACTTTATTTCTTTGGAGTATATAAAGCCGCAATATGCACACCACGGTAGTCTTAAGTAAAGTTGTAGTTTTGTAATATCAAATAGGTTAAAATTGATACAAAGTTTTGTAATTCAATTTTAACAAGCAAGTTTAAATATAAATACACATACAGTGATTCCGAACCAATAAATCTAAATCACTTTGATTACCCCATTCAAGAATGATGTCTTCATTAACAATGTGTACATAAACAAGAGATCTGTTCTTGGACTTTAATAATCTCGATTATTTTCTTTACTCACTTACTAAATAATACATGTACATATTTTTACCAATATTCAACAGTATACTTTTCTGGGTTTAAAATACTTTTCCAATAATTAGGTATCTGGCCGAAATTACATATACATGTAATGTACTTGTGCAACATTCTGGTAATAAGCTGTAGAACTACTGAATTTGAAAGTAAAACGTGTGGACATGCTAGGTTGCATGATCTAAAAGTTTGTCGATAGTTTTTCAGTGGGTGTGTGTTTGTCATGTTGGTGAAATTGCTATAATTTAGTTTGTTCTACAAATAAGGTCTACTTCACATACATATTTTATGCATTATATCTCATGCAAACCTGTAATGGAAAGACTCCCAGTTTTTAACACTCGTTTAGAACTAATAACTCGAACTGCTATGATTTACGAAGTACGGTAACAAGAACTAAAATGTTTCATTCAAACATTTACTCTAAATGTTGAAACAGTAGAGAGACAGAGAGAGCACATAAACATATTCTTCCAGTCGGAATAGTGTCCGACCAAATAAAAGAACAAAACTTGGTACATTTACACAACAGACAGTTGAGGAGAACCAGCACTCTTAATTAACTTACACAAAACATGCCAGTGCAAGAAATATCAAAATTACTGACTTGTCCACGTACAAGTTCATTGCATAAGTCTACTGGTCCGCAAGCGTCACTTGTCCAAATAAAAATAAGTTTTATTTTGGGCGTTCCTAATTTAATTTGTTATGAAATTATAAACAAAAACACAAATTGTTATTGTTGTTCAAGTAAATAATAATATAATGATATAATAATTAACTCCGGACTTGTACATTTCCTTAAACTGAAATTCTACTTGTTCATGGACAACTTTACAGGAAAAGTCTGATATTAGAATTACCTGCATGGTACAAGTCGAGAAGAGGATTTGCACACCCTTGAACAAACATTCACACTTCAACAAATAACTGATACAGAATCAGAGATTACAGGACCAACGCATCATTCACACATATTTTATACAATACTGTTCAACAAATACAAATATATAAGGCAAGTTGACAACAAAATGTGAACACATGATTGGTGGACAGTGATCGGAAGTGTAGGACGGTCTTATTTAACCCTGAAACAACCGCAACAGGAAGATTTCAAGTTATTAAACATAAAAATATTGAGAAAAAAATGAAATATGTTTTGATATCAGATCCATGGACAAAAAGATACTCGTTGACAGAATTATGTTGTAAATTTAAAAAATCACAGTAAATATCATGTAAGATTAAGGCACTGACAGAATGTTAATGTCAACTCTGAATCAGTTTTTGATGACAAATGGAACTTGTGCCATTGTATATTGTCGACCCTTTCGTTGGCACAAACTTTCACAGACGTTATCACATTAAAACAGTTTCAGCATGGCAAGTGAAGAAGACAGCTTGACACTACGATCTTGCCGGCAAAGCTGATTTGTCAAGGTTTGCGAAGTAAGGATGCTTCAAGGCTTCCTTGGCTGATAACCTCAAGGCTGGGTCATACACCAACATTTGCTGAAACAACAAATTAAAAAGTTCAGCACTCAAGAAGCAAATAACACGCCTGTTACAGAAATATATTGAAAACAATGTGTTGCTTATTAATATACATCAAATGAAATGGATTAACACGATTGTATTGCTTTATGTGGATACATGTATTTTAAAACAGGGTACCACTTAAATAGCGTAAAAAACATTAGCATGACAGACTTCCTATTTTGTAAGGTTGTCTTACGGTCTAATTCATGAGACGTGTTGCAAATTTAGTGTTACTTTTTATATAGGGCTAAATTCGATGGAAAGTCTCATCACCGAAAGACCATTTATGTGGTGGAAACCTAAAAGTTTAAATTTTCATTAATTTCCTTTATTTGTGACAAAGTTATAAAGCAACGTATTTTACTTAAACAACACCTCAACTGCTTAATATGTGCAGAAATTTAATTCCGAATTAAACTTGCGAATAAATCTACATTCATGTACAGTCCACCATGTTTACCTTGCCTTGTTTAACCCTTCAAATATGCTTCACCCAATCGGATGATGAATGATAGAATTGAATGACCAATCGAAATGACGCAATCGTCTCGGTGTAGCAGAATATCAATTAAAGTTTACACAATGGCGGACAGCGAGATGTGTTGAAAATGCAATAGTGTGTAGGTTTCAATTGGTGTTGCATCCAAAATGGAAGTGTTATCGTACAAATCTTTATTAAACATTATTGAGGAATAAATTCTCTTTGCAGGTATGTAACTTTCATTAAGAAATATTAATGCTAACCATGCCATTTCAGCGCGTGAAAGTAGCGACGAAAATACTGTCACTACTCTAGACATCTAGGGAGAAATTTCCACCACAGAATTGGTCTTTCCCCGGTTAGGCCCCGCCAATATTGCCCATATAAAAAGTAGCTCAATATTGGCACAGGGCCTAACTTGTTATGCTAGGTTGTCTTAGAGAATATTGGGGTTGGTTAGTCCAGTTGCAATTTCTTTCAAATTCACAAAAATTTGTGTACAGGACTATTAGAAACAAACCTTATTTACAAATATGAGCAGGAGATGGTTTTAAGGAAATTAAGCGAAAAATTTAGAGAGATCTGACATTCATTTAATTCAAAAAAGCTTTAACATTTACATGTATGCTAGCCTACACTTTCATTATTTAACTTCACTGTTCGGAAGAAAGGAGAAGTCTCTTTGTATACAACAAAACTAGTAACATGTTCTTTCCACTCATGCAAGAAATTACTGTCCTTCCATGTGTTGCTGTAGCGCTGTAGTTTAATTTTCATCCTTACCTGTAGCAGATCAAGGCCCGTCTTGTCAAGCTGTTTTACGCAGCTCGCCAGCTGGTTGGTCTTCCAGTTGGGGAAGGTAGGTTTGTAGTCCGGCATGCTGGTCACTCCAGGCCACACTTCCTCTGTAGGGGTGGTCAGGGTCCTGCAAGGGAGTCAATAATTCAGTCTCTACAAAAAGACCCCAATCCATAACTGGACACTAGGGGTGCAACAATAAGGCGAAACCCGTATTGCAATATATTGCGAAACATTACACCCGTATTGCAATACATATTGAATACATAACGATGAAATTAATAGACAATACAAGAACGCCTATAATATATATCCAGTAAATGTATTAACTCAATTTAACTGTTTGGTATCTTAAATACAGTAAAACAGGTAACTACATCAACACCAAGCAGTCAAACAAGATTATTTAAATGTCCAGTTGCCAAACTTCAAACATCTTGAATAAGTGAATAGTATGTTATAAATCACCAACATTCTTAATTTCTTATTTTAATCACATGATACGAAGGCAACTGCAGCAATTGAACTAAAGTGCATACGCTGGTACTGTATTGTATTTAAATGATACTCTTTCAGAAAAATATGCATTTTTACTTATATGTTCATTATATTTTGTTTGTAATTAATTCATAAAGTTTTTTTTATCAATAAAACATGTGCCTTGAATTATCATGCAGTTATTTTTTTCCAATTTGAACAAACAATAAAATTCGTTACAAACACAGGTAATACCTGTTAAAACTAAGAATATTCACAGTGTGAAGTCATAAATTAGCTGGGCTTCCAAATCTGCAAGCCGTTAGCAGCAACTGTGTGTCGATTTGACTTTAAAAGTATTTGATGTGATAGCCGAAATGGCCATTGTCTAGCAGTTTGTAGTAAGCGTGTAACGCACTATTGGTGTCCAAAAGCATCAATCAATACTACTGTACCTGAACAACACAAGCACTGTCGATAGAGTATTAATGAATTAAGTGTTCTAAGGGAAATGACAAGGGGTGGTAAAAAAATCAGAATGTTGCTTTGCTGCAGTGGATAAATTGGAGATTTAAATCAGGTGATGAAATAAACATGTACATGTATTGGAATTAAAATGGTAACTGTGTTATGAGGGAAAATTTATTGAATATTAACATGAATATTTACTTTCTAGTTGGATTAGTTTGTTTCGTGTATAAGGTATCGTTATTACTAATTATTTTGTTAAATTGTGTTTTAAACATAAAGTTGTATAAATATTGCGGTACAGCAAAACTGTAACGCGATACGATATTGCAATTGCATGTATCACGATATACCGTTATATCGTTGCACCCCTACTGGCCACAAAAGCTTTTATTTATTAATATCATTTTTGTCCTGATCTTCATATTACTGGCCCCTCAAAAACATAAAGCTTGCATGTAAAAACCTGACCAGAATTATTCACCACCATTAAGGATAGTTTTCTGGCCATTATTCCTGGACCTCCTACAATTTAACTGGCTTCCTCCTACTTTTGCAGATATTTAAATATATGATCCTTATATAACATCATAAATAGTTATTGTAATACAAGAGAGACTACTGGAACCAGGGGTGTGATTTCTGACACTCAGGGGAGGAAATAAACCTACCTTCCTTAACATATTTACAACAATGTAACATTTCCGTAGAGATCCTGCATATTGAAGCAGTTTGTATCTAAAATTTGAGGAGGAAATTTACTGAAAATTAAAAGTTCTGTAAATAAAGCACCCATAGTATGAAACTACCATGATTTCACTGAATTCCCAATTTCTTTAGCAAGAAAGGCAAATGTAAAATCTTCTAAATATACCGGTTGTTGACGTTGAGATTTTGCAAAAAAATCATAATTACTATCTCGTTATACAGACACAGACATGGCAACATGAAACAGCTGATTTTACCTGAATATCCTGAACAGTTGGTCAATTTCCGAGTCACCGTGGAATAGTGGTCGCTTTGTGACCATTTCCGCAAATATGCAGCCAATGCTCCACATGTCCACCGGTGTAGAGTATCGTTGAGAACCCAGCAGGATTTCTGGGGCTCTATACCACAGGGTCACAACCTGTACAACAGTTACATTAGTCGGCTTCATAGAAATATGACATGAACATGATCTACTTCAGGGTTTTTTAGAACCTACCACAAGAATTTTCTTTTTTACATAACAATGGTGCAATCTGTAATATCGTATTTAGCTACAAACATTGTTTAACAAACTTGGTGTTACACTTCCTAGTACTAGTAACAGATTGTTTGTATTGTAGTCCGAAGTTATACAGATATTACACAATCGCATTTCGAAAACACACTGTTTAACTTTGTAATACATACATCATTTTTAAATTTGTTTATCATAATAGATGTTTTCTTGGTAAGTGGGAAAGCTTTACATCTGCCTCTCAAGCCGGCAAATATCACCAATAAAGATGTGCAATGTCAAACCTCTTTAGCAGGTAGATATCACAAGTAATATAAAGGTCTAATGTCAAACTCCGTACCTCATGAGTGTACACTCTGACTGGAATGCCGAATGCGCGCGCCAGTCCGAAGTCGGCCAGCTTGATGACACCGTTGTTGTCGATGAGAAGATTCTGAGGTTTGAGATCACGGTGAAGAACACGGCGTTGGTGACAGAACAGGATACCCTGAGTCACCTGGTAGGTGTAGCTCTGAAAATAAGTAATTTTTGGTAAGTGCTTGTTCAACATCAAAGTACAGTGACATTAAATGGCAAAGATATTTTTGCAATTTTCGTTACATTATGTGTAGAAACTAAGATGAGTTTGATTACCCAGTACTGGTCGAGGACCAATATTCAAAGGAAAATACAACATAAATATATCTGGTGTTGTAAATACACATTTTTATTAAATAAAAAATGCAACTGATTCAAGGTCAGTGTTTCTTCTTTCAATATCACTTACATACCGGATGTTATGATTTTGACTCAACATTAAGCGAGGCCCAATCAGGCGGCACTAAATTACGCAAAATTTGCCAAAATGGAGGACCAATAACCGAAGACGATATTGTTCCGTGAAATTCGCGATAAAATGCACACATGTTGCTTTATTAATATGTTATATGAAATGAATTGCAGAATAAGTTATTTTTGACAAATATAACTATCCCCCATTGTATTGGAACAATGAGCATATACAAATAAATAGTTTTCATCGTAATTTGACGCTACTGCATATAATTAAATGGGAGTTTATAACAGATTGCTGGGCATCCCACATGCTGATTTTCGTGCGCAGACGCACTCGTAAACGGAAATTCCCAGCCAAGTTTGACAAAACACATGTAAACAAAAGTTATTAACCGCTGCATTTTTATAAATACTTACCTGAAGCAACAGAAAATTTGCAGCATTCATGGAAACCTTCTAATGCAACAAAATGTACGACTGATTTACACCATCGAAAGGATTATAATCAATTATACCGCTTCTTTGGTTATTGGTCCTCGACCAGTATATTAACTGGCAGATATTTTTGCAATTTGTGTTATAACATGTGCAGAAACTTAGATGAGTTTGATTACCCAGTATATTAATTGCAAATGATAATTTTGCAAGTTTCGTTACCTTATGTGCAGAAACTTACATGAGTTTGATTACCTAGTATATTAATTGGCAATGATAATTTTGCAAGGTTCGTTACATTATGTGCAGAAACTTAGATGAGTTTGATTACCCAGTATATTAATTGGCAATGATAATTTTGCAAGTTTCGTTACATTATGTGCAGAAAATTAGATGAGTTTGATGACCCAGTATATTAATTGGCAATGATAATTTTGCAAGATTCTTACATTATGTGCAGAAACTTAGATGAGTTTGATTACCCAATATATTAATTGGCAATGATAATTTTGCAAGGTTCGTTAATTATGTGCAGAAACTTAGATGAGTTTGATTACCCAGTATATTAATTGGCAATGATAATTTGCAAGTTTCGTTACATTATGTGCAGAAAATTAGATGAGTTTGATGACCCAGTATATTAACTGGCAATGATAATTTTGCAAGATTCTTACATTATGTGCAGAAACTTAGATGAGTTTGATTACCCAATATATTAATTGGCAATGATAATTTTGCAAGTTTTGTACATTATGTGCAGAAACAGATGAGTTTGATTACCCAGTATATTAATTGCCAATGATAATTTTGCAAGTTTCGTTACATTATGTGCAGAAACTTAGATGAGTTTGATTACCCAGTATGGCAATGATAATTTTGCAAGTTTTGTACATTATGTGCAGAAACTTAGATGAGTTTGATTACCCAGTATGGCAATGATAATTTTGCAAGTTTTGTACATTATGTGCAGAAACTTAGATGAGTTTGATTACCCAGTATGGCAATGATAATTTTGCAAGTTTTGTACATTATGTGCAGAAACTTAGATGAGTTTGATTACCCAGTATGGCAATGATAATTTTGCAAGTTTTGTACATTATGTGCAGAAACTTAGATGAGTTTGATTACCAGTATAAGCGTTTAAACTACTGGCATTTCTAGCTGTAAATTTTGCTGTTAAACATGATGTCATTTTGGTGGCCCGGAGAATGTTAATGTTCATTTTATGTTTACAACAAAAAGTATCATCTTTAATAGTTTGTGGTTAAGCAGTCCACCTTCCAGGGGTCAGGGACAAGTTCAAATGCCAATCTGGTCTGTCCGAAATGGCAAGTGAACTCAGGTCTGATATGTGACAAAAACCTGGCGAAATTATTTCTACGAAGACACCATTGATTATAAACTTGTCTGATGATAAAACAGCGTAAGAATTCATTGATCATCTCATTATGAGAAATATAAAAACACATGTTGCCTATAAAAAAAATAAAACAAGACCTTTAAAGGCAAGTTTAAACGGATTCAGGTGAGTTAACATATGTCTGTTTGAAGACGGCTAAAGACCAAACTGGAGATACAATATCGTCGCATCTTACCTTCACAAGCATTTTGTCCATGTACTGGCCGGATGGGATAGTGTCCATGTAACGTTTCAGGTCCATAGACAGGAACTCAAACACCAGGTATAGCTTGTTCTCCTGCATGAGCACATCCTCCAGGCTGCAATAGAGGTACACAGCTTACAGGTCGTTTACTGTTTACACTCACACATTTGTTAACAAAGTTCCTACAGCGTATGTCTACTTACCACAATAAACTTCAGATACGTATTTTGAACGTACATGTGAGCCTTAACATGGGTTTGTTGCTATTTTAAAGACAGTTTTTAATATATATATATTGAAAGTTTGTATCTTGATTATAAGTCCTAAAACTTCTTAGCAAGTTTTAAATGAAGTATTGGCAACACAAGCAAGTTATATGTCATGACACCAGCAATACCATATATCATAACATTTTGATGCTATCACATATTATATCAACAATGAAACGCAAAATATGTATGAATAAAACAACCCAACTTTAAAATGCCTTTATCTGTTAATTAAAACAAGTATAATTGTAACAACACATTAATTAGTCTAATGCTGGCAACAATAAGTACTGTACATGACAGAATGGTTCACCCCAAATGATAGAGGGTTATTTAATCACAGTACCAAGTGTTACACAGAACAATTCATACCAAACAATATTAGGGATTTAGGTAATTCACAAAACTGAAAGCAAGAGGAGCGTTCATACCACACAATATTCGGATGCTGCAGCTCCTTCAGCAAGGAAATCTCTCTCACCGCAGTGGACGGCACACCTTCATCCTCACTCTCAAGTCGAATCTTTTTTAATGCCACAAATTTGTTAGTCTTCTTGTTTTTACCCTTGTATACAACTCCATATGTTCCTGAAAGTAAGAATCCAATTAACCTGATTAGGCTAAATGTAAAGCCTAGCTTGAAGATAAAAAAATTCTAATAATTCATAACAATACGATACAATTCAAGATTTTTAAGTGTTAGTAAAAATACACTGGAGGGGCGTCGTGGGAAAACTGGATTAATGCATGTGCGTAAAGTGTCGTCCCCGATTAGCCTGTGCAGTCCGCACAGGCTAATCTGGGACGGCACTTTCCGCTTTTGTGGCATTTTCTGTTTCAAGGAAGTCTCTTCTAAACATAAATTCACAGTATGCAGACTGCACAGGCTAATTCGGGACAACACTTTACGCACATGCATTAAGACCGGTTTTCTCACGACGCGCCACACCGATTTTTTCATACTAAGACATACCTTCACCAATTTTCTCTATTTTCAGGTAGTCGTCCATAGTATTAAAATATCACAGTTTAGAAATCTGAAAATAAAAGAAATGTCAGTATTACTGACAAATACAAATATGTGTTACTTCACAAACATTTTATTCATATCGTTATATTTTTATGAACATGCAAACAATAATTTGCAAAAATACTGTATAATGAAGTAATTGTCTGAATATATCTAATTGTTATTGTTTTGTACTTAAATACAAATACTGGAAGTTTTTTATGCAATTTCATACAGAAATGAAATAGAGTATATTTGTTGGTTTTTCAGAGTAAGATCAGATTTCATTTCATGATTGGTCATATAAAACATATTTTCACGAGTGGCGGAGCCCCGACTGAACCTATCCGTTTCCTATGACCACAAATGAAATAAAATATGATCTTACACTGAAATCAACAAATACTCTTTTTTCTTTTCCATGCCTTTGGACGATAAAACTTTTCATGCTTTTGGATAAAAATGCTCGAGATATGCTGAAGCGTCACAAGTTTGCGTATTCTGATGTCAAGAAGATGACGTTATAATGATTCTAAAATTGTTGCTTACTGTTGTGGTCGGAAAATATTGCCATAAGTTACTTAATTATCTTTTTTATTGAATTTTAGTATGTGTTTGCTGTTGTTTAAAAAGGTCGATTTTTACACTGACGATGAGGTTATTCACATCCTTTCAAAAAATAAATAAAAACAAAGCAAAAAGTACGTCCATATAACCCAGAGTGAAATGATCAAATGTTATCATTTCACAGATTGAAATGATCGGGTTATCATTCACTGGTATTCTCCACTCATTTACCGCATAGCATGAATTAAATGTGTTGTAAGCCTATTCCTTTCTTGATACAAACAAAACTTATATTTAATTTATAATAAAAGATGGAGGTACAAATTTAAACGAAGTTACATCGAGGTAATTAAATTTACAGGTATAGATATTGCAATATTTACATTATACACATACAAAGGTTCATCTAAAATATTTTTAGGACACAGTACCCTTCACCCTTGGTATGGTATATCATGTAGAACAAAACTTGTGGGAGGAGTCAGTGAATTATGCACCTAAAACTGAGGTGACAGGTACGAAATGACTGGGTACGAACATGAAAATTTACTATTTTCTGATGAATTTAAAAATACATGGTAATAGTGGCACAAATTAAAGTTTAAAAAAACCGAGCAATTCGTTTGACTTGACATGTTAATATTAACAATGAGGACAAGACTAAAGCCAGGCGCGTCCGACTCGGATCGTTCATAAATTAATTTTAATAAACGTGGACATGTCCAGACATGCATGACCTGATTAATGTATGCCACTTATTTATACGTAATAACCAAAAGGAATACAGTTGAACATTACCGTATACTGTTAATCCCATTGAGAGAAATGTAACTAAAGAACCAAAAATCTGAACAAACATGCTGTATGATGAACGCCATGTTAATGTTCAATTTTGAAAAAAAAATCATCTAATTATAGTCGATATTCATATTCATTTGAAACGAATCATATAACAACGATTCTATTATGAAAATCAAACAATATTTACGCTTAAAATAAGACGTTCAGAACATAAAATAAAATACAATATCAAAGCATTACACAAAACACCTAGTGTTCCTTTACCGCTGGAAAAGATGTTCGAATCGGCCAATCGTTGAACGCCTTTAAACTAGCCTCGTTTCAAACGTAAACAAGACCAGTCCATTATTATAACAGTGATGCACAATGATGGCCTATATGAGTTTTACATAAAACGGGGCTGTCTTGCTTATTATTGTTGATGAAATATCACTAATTATACATTTATTAATAACAGTTTACTTAGATTTCTTTATTTTCCAAGAAGTATATTAACAGACATTTACAAACTCTTATCTGCAAGTAAACTTAAACCACCCCATTACAATGTGAGCGATCATGGTAAAATCCTACCATTGTCATGACGGTATAAAGTAAACAATATTAGCTTCTCTATGGAAGGCCGGTGTGCCATACTAATTGCTAAATTACAATTGCTAATTGCCAAGTGCTAAATTACAATTACGATTTGACAATTGCGATTTGCTAATTGCCATAAGTCCATTGATTATTGCGAAATGCTGAATGTTTACTGTCAAATATGTACTTACTAAATGCTATCTTAAGTAACATACAGTACTCGAATACCGTGTATAATCACAGCACAGGAATACTGACTGATTTATTCGCTGTACGACCAACAGGCATTTAGGTAACTACATTAGACTATGTATTATTACCTAGTTTAGGATATTTTTTGATAGCATATATCTTTTTATTAATTATTAAAGACAGATGACTGGAATTAACACTTTGTCACAAAATAGAATCTAATGTTATAAAATTTGTAACACATTGCTATTGTTACAAGCACTCAAGCACTGGTATAGCATGATTTCTTTTAATTATTTACTTACAATTGATGTATTAAAATTGTCTGTTGTTATTGTTTTTCAGTGAGCAAGCCATCAAAGATCAAACAACGATTTCAATAAACTGACGATTGGTCTTGAACGCTGTTCACGCACTGTACAGTTCTGTTTTTAAAGCAAAAGCATGGAAGTGCCAGATGTGTTATTTAAATTACAAGGACCTTGTACTTCATCTATTAATTTTCAAAGGTGATGTTGTAATTAAATTGTAAATAACATAATTATAATACTTATTATGTGAATGCTTAATTTGTATCGATTGTATTTGACGTTATATCTCCATTTAAAAAGTGCTTATTTGCCTAACAATATAATAATGATCTACATGTATATATGAATAAATACAGACATATATGTGCATGTGTAGATACATGGTATTCCCAGTTTTACTGTCTGTCTTCATTGGAAAATTTAATTGCTAAGTAGGGTTACCTTTCTTTGCAGAGGATTTGAAAAATTTGAAAAATGTATATGAACATCACTATTTTGTTTAGTATTATTGCTAGTACATGTAGAATGTCATAAACTTATAAACATTTTTCTCATCATTATATATATAGTATTTGTCCTCTTATATCACCACATATGAATGCTTGTATTTCACTTTGGGAATATGTTAAATAAATTAATATAAGATAAATATGCAAAAATAGTATTGTAGCACATATTTGTTCAATAAAAATGAATACAAACTGCTTAAATTGTTGTTAATTTTCAGGCACATTCACCAAAGCTAATGTGGAAGTCTGCATAAGGTTATTTGTAATATTGACAAATATAATATTGACCATCACTCTGTGGGTAATTATTATTGTATTTATACAAGTAGAATGTCATTAGATTTGAAATAATTTTATCATCATATGTCATGCTCTCTTATAAACATGTGAATGTTCGGATCCCATTCAGGGAATATATTACATGCATAAACCATTTATGTTTTATAAATAATACACAAGTACTATTTAAAAATAGTTTTATTCAATAAAAAGTTCCACACATGACAACAAATAATTCCACATACATTGTAATTATATACAGGTTCATTGTATTTTACACCAAGTTTTTTAATCCAAATACAAATACTTATGATGTCAACATTTATTCTATGTTGATTTTGAAGAGCATTTTATTTTAATTATAATACTGAATACTGCATTTAAAGCTGACTTTCTTGTTTAAAAATGAATTGGTTGATCAACATCAGTTTTTCTAACTAACGTATATAAACGTTAAGACATGTGATGATTTTAAATAATTATGTAAATGAATGTTCATAATCTTAACATGGTTACTATTTGCAAGATTGAAAGTCAATTGTTTCAGTCTTGTTGGCTGGTACTTTCTCGAATAAAAAGCATACGAGAATGTATAGCCTGTTCTGAAATTCGTTTATGACAAGCAAACTAAATGCGTTGATCACAAATTAACAAATGTGGTCCTGTAAAGAATATTCTTTACTTCTGTTACATTCATATGTCTGATATGCCCATATACTGCGTAAAAATATGTAACTATATGTTACAAACATTTGAATATATTTGGTATTGAGTTAAAGAACCAAAAGTGCAAATCGTGTATATCATTATGAACTAACAAGATTTTGCAGATTAACATGTAGACAATATAATACCTCTGTGTACACAAACTACTCATACCAGAGGATTTTTGTCCATTGAAAAATAAAAATATACACGATGTAAACGTCAGTTGGATTCCTCAACTTTCAGTGAAATAAGTTTTCTGTTAGAATATCCGTCTTAAATATCACGTATACAGATATTCCATCGGTATGCTACATGTCTTCGCCATTCATAAATGTTTGCCGGTGTGCTTGTGCCATTTAACTCTGTTGCCTGCTTTACATCCATCTATTTTCTTGCATGGAGCTCTTGCATGATCAGCTCAATTTATCTACAAAATAAAGCGTTGAAATTTACTGCATATTAATACATGCATCAACAGGAATTGCTAATGTTGACCATAAAGGCATTGTCAAATAATCCGAGACATAAATGACCAACACAACACAGTTCTCTCACTTGGAATGGGTCGTATACTAATTATTGTAAATAAATTAATGAACATGCTTCAAATACAAATCATTATGTTGATACTGACATGAAAGACTTACATAAACTTTTGCAACAAACAATTACATGACGAATGAAGTCGACAAAAAATGAAAACGCAATGCATACGATGTTCGAAGACTGAATTCCAATTGATAAAAAATAATTGACTCACCTTCACATTCAGCGCCAGTTTTACTATAATTAGTTTTAAGCTTTAAATTCAATTAAATTCATATATGCATATGTCTAGGTACAGGAACAATACACGAATGATACTGGTTTTGTTATTTGATTATCATTTAGCAATTGGCAAATATCATTTCGCAAATAGCAATTCGCAAATAGCATCTGGTAATTAGCAAAAAACAAGAACTTCTGTTGTTTATTTGGCGACTATTAGTTATCATTTAGCAATTGTCATTTGGCAAATAGCAATTGGCATTTGGAAAAAAAAGCAAAACTCATTCAGCAAATAGCAATTGGCAATTAGCAAAAAGCATGACTCACCGGCCTGCCATACGTCTCAGTCCAATTAGTCCTCACATAATGCAGCCTCAGGTGCGGAAGGACTATAAACTCCGAAACAACAACAACAACAACAACGTCTCAGTCCAATCGGGCTGTCCGGCTAGCGCAGTGGTTGATACACACCTAGGCGTCCCGGGTTCGCTTCCCACTCCCGGCGCATGTGAGTTTGGTTGGTGGTCACCATACCGGACAGGTGGGGTTTCCTCCGGGTACTCCGGTTTCCACCCGCAGCACAAGTAAAAAATAAATAGCTGGAAATTGCAGCTATGATTCAAAATTCGTGCCAACTTTCGTGAGTCTCCAGGAAGTTAATTGGGTAGGAGTGCTGGGACACACTCCGGGTCATAATGCAGCCGCAGGCGCGGAAGGACCTCATAAACTGTGAAATACACACACACTCTCAGTCCACTTGACTAAGCATGTCGATAGCTTATCTTCGTTGAACTTTCTCTATAGCTCAAGTGTCTCTTTTAAATCTTGGTTGCCAGACGATATTTCCATATTCCAGTTGAGGTTCACCTCGCCGCGGGTTTTGTCCGCCAATTATGTCTTAAAAACAGGCAAATTATGTCTTAAAACAGCCCCCCCCCCCCCCCACACAGACTACAAAGCTTATCTAAAACATGAAATTTTATTAAGAAAACAAGGCTTGTCACAAGATGTGACATATACCCCCGGAAGCATAATTATGCTCGTCAGAGGAAGGCAAAACAAAGTCAGAGTACAATATTATGCTCTGGACAAATATCTTGAGATTTCAGCAACACAGCTGTTTGTTGTTGTGACACACTGCCTCATAATGATCTTCATTCCCACCAAGTTATTACATTCCTTACATGTTGGTAAAAATGATTATGCTTCCTACAAAAATTTCATTCTAATATTTGACGTTTTAAGTGTAACCTTGAACCCACATACCTTGACTGCGGAGCATGTAAGTGGTATGTGACACATCGTCTGGTCATGGGAAAAGATAATCTGAAGTAATATTAAAATCCTTCAAGGCTTTTGGAAGTTATAAAGCAGAAAGAAAATTCCTTGACATTTCAGATTTAATTGTGACCTTGACCTTTGACTGAGAACCATGGGAGTTGTACACGAACATCGCCTGGTCATGGGAAACAATAATCTGAAGTAATATTAAAAGCCATCCAAACATTTAGACGTTATGGTGGAGAAACAGAAGTCCTTGACCTTTGACCTTGAATTGTAACCTTGACCTTTGACAGACAAGCATGGCAGTTGTTTGCGACACATTGTCTGGTCATAGAGAATAATAATCTGAAGTAACATTTAAATCCCTCCTGATGTTTAGAAGTTATGAAGTGGAAACAAAAATAATTGACCGTTGACCATGAATAGTGACTTTGACCTTTGACCGACCATCATGGGAGTTATACGCGACACATTGTCTGGTCATGGGGAATAATAATTATATTAAAATACTTCCAAGCGTTAAGCAGTTACAAAGCGGAATAAAAAAATCATGACCTTGGACCTTCAATTATGACTTTGACCTTTGACCGACGAGCATAGGAGTTGTACATCGTCTGGTCATGTGGAATAATAATCTGAAGTTATATTAAAATCCATCCAGGCGTTTAGAAGTTATGGAGCGGAAACGAAAATTCATGACCTTTGACCTTGAATTGTGACCTTGACCATTGACCAACGAGCATGGGAGCTGTACGCGACACATCGTCTAGTCATGGGGAATAATAATCTGAATTTATATTAAAATCTATCCAGGCATTAAAAAGTTACAGAGCGGAAACGAAGTCTGAACCCACCCACACTCGCACGCACACACGCCCGCACGCACTCAATCATCCACGCACCCACCCACAGACGGACGGTGCGACTACGATATGCCCTCCTTCGGGGCATAAAAAGATAAGAAGATTGCGAAAATGTGTGGTGCCCCTAAAGATAAATTTCAGACCTCAAGTTGAGTATTTTCGAAGTTGTGTAATTACCGGTATGTACTTGGCCGTTGAAAACAACCCAGTGACGATAACATCGCCGTATTTACAATTTAAAATGGATAAAAACGTTCTGCAGTTTAGGAATGTACGGACTGCAGCCTGGACTTAAAGTCATCGATGGCACTGGCTGTAACAACTGAATCTTGAAGCATGTTCCACCGTCTGATTGTGCTCTGGAAGAAGCCTCGGTGAAGGTCAAATCTTGATATATAGTGGGGTACCAGAAATCGCATCATGTGGCACGTGGTAACTGTAATTACTGGTACTATAAAGTATGGCTCAGCTAGGATGTAGATAAGATGGTTAACTATATCATACAGCATGCTCACCTTGGCGTTATGGCGGCGTTTCTGTAGGCTGTTCCATCCTAGTTCGTTCAGCATTGCCGTAACACTGCTGGTTTGACGATAATCACCATTCAAATACCGTGCCGCTCTTCTTCGGACTTTTTGGTGATGTTTGCCCTTGTTAATGGGTCCCAGACAGTAGGGGCGTTTTCCACCAAATGTCTTACAAGTGATTTGTAACACATTTCTTTAACCTTTGGTGGGCAGCTTTTTGTGTTTCGTCTTAATAAGGCCAGGGTGATGTTGGCATTACGGTTTATAATGTCAATATGTTTGTCCCATGATAAGTCTGATGATATGTTGACGCAGAGGTATTTCGCTGTATCAGTTATTGCTAGGGTAGTTCCATGGATTTTATAGTTGGATTTAATTGAATTTTTCTTTTTGGTGTTTCTAAATTGTCTTCGCATTGTCCGGGTTGAACTCCATAAGCCAGCCGCCTTCCCAGTTTTGGAGTCTGTCAAGGTCATCCTGCAGTTCCTTTGCATCTGTAGCGGATTTGATCACTCTGTACAACAATCATCGGCGAAAAGGCGTGGTTTGGAGGTGACGCATTCCGGCATGTCGTTGGATGCAATTATCCCATATGTGTCTATTTTGTAGTGTACGGGGGTTTCCGCGTAAACAATTTTTGTGACACATCGAGTTGCAGTTGAATCAAATTTTGAATCATAATTGCAGTTTCCAACATTTATGAGTCATTTTTTGTTTGAATGTGTATGTGGTCTGGTGACTGTGTGTGTGGGGAGGGGAAGGGTGGGGGGCGGGGGGGAGGACGAGCAGAAGTGCATGCACGATGAAAGTCCACCACCAACTAAATTTAACTCACATGCGCCGGTCGGGAAGCAAACCTGGGTCGCAAGGCTGAAAAGCGAGTATAGCCAGGCAGCTGAAAACGATTCAATAGTCGCCCGTTTCATTTGTTACATTTTTATAAGGCAGAAACAGGGGTCTTAAGAAAAATATAGAGCAAATGATGTTTTAAGTCATCTTGTATAAACGGTAGAAGTGCACTGTATTGACTGAATCGATATCGCTGTGGCTTCGGTAGGGATATTTACACGTATATGCATGACAGATGGATGGATGGGTTTGGGTTGATTCTGTATGAATAAATGGATTGATTCATGAGTGTGTGAATGAATGGTTTAGCAAGTAAATGAATGAATCAAAGAGTGAGTTAGAAATAAATGAATCAATACGTAAATGAATGAATGAATGAATAATTGAGAATGAATGAATGAATGAATAAGTGAGTAAATGAATGAATGAATGAATAATTGAGAATGAATGAATGAATGAATAAGTGAGTAAATGAATGAATGAATGAACGAATGAATGAGTAAATGAATGAATGAATGAATGAATGAATGAATGAATGAATGAATGAACGAATGAATGAATGAATGAATTAATTAATGTATGTACGTATGTATGATTGAACAAACGAACAAACGGACGGACGGACGAATGAATAGGAGCCCCATCCCCTTTGGGTCGTGTCTCTCACCGCCCCCCCCCCCCCCAGAACAGTCATGTATTGAACCGGCCCTGATAAATACTCTCATTGTGTACTATATTATAGTTGAACTTGTTATGTACACTCTATTATCATTTATCGATTCCCAGTCTGCAATATAATATATGTCTCCATACGGATACCAATAATATAGTGCCCATTTGGGCAACCCATATAGGCCCCATATGAGTTTAGCAACTGGGAAACATGTGGGACCTACCGTATATTGGCAACCCTTATATATGTGTTACATATATGGGTTCCTTATGGGTCATATGAATGGGTCTTATATGGGTCCCATGCATATTCAATGCATGTCTTATACGTGTCTCATATTCAAAACATATGGGCAGCATTTGAGTCTATATATGGTTCTATTTTAATGCATATAGTAGAGACACGTAATGCATCCGTTTTAAGCTTATCGCAAATAATGGCATATGAGCTACTCAATGCTATTTTAAATAAATACCCAATTTCGAAGCTGTTCGGCCAGCTCAGTGGTTGGCACAATCGCTTCAAACCGCGGCGATCGGGGTTCAATTCCAAGTCGCGGCGCATGTGAGTTCAGTTGGTGTTCACCATACCGGACAGGTGCATGAGGTTTATTCCGGGTCTCCGGTTTCCCAGTCTGCACAAGACCACGCAAACATTAAAATATATTTAAGTAAAAATAAATATCTGGGAATCGCAGCAATGATTAAAAATTCGTCCCAACTTTCGATGAGTCTCAAATAAGTAAATGGCGCGGAAGGACCTCATAAACTTCAAAATACACACAATGTCCAAGTTCGATCATCATATGTGTATGAGTACGTACACATATATACGCATTTAATTCCATTCATATCGCTTATACTAAAATCTCTGTAGTATTTAAATTAAATAGTAATACATTCATTATGTGAATGACTAATTGGTAACATGTGACTTCAATGGATCTGTTATTGGCCGTGAATGCGATTTACTGGCTTGGTACAACCCTCGTCGTTGTATATATATAATAGTCGTTATACGTACACGTCTATCTTAATGCCCAGGATCCCATATTCACGTGCTTACGACACAGTCATGATAACTATAGATAACCTATTCAGAATAGTTCAGGATTGAACGAGCGCATCATAAGTATATGATTTGCCTCGATAATGTCAATGCCAAGTTCTTATACATGTCACGTACCTGCTTCTCTTGTTTTAAGTAAATTTAACGAAACATAGAATCAATAAACCAAGATGGACCTAGTAAATATATATAACTGTAATTATTTGTATGATAAATGGGTCATTGTTAATTGCTACCATTAAACGTCTCTTGGTCATACAGGCCATACATATATCTCGGCAACATTGACCTGACACTAGCCCTTATGCATGAATATAATTATTAAATATAGTTATGATGAATATATTTATTTCCGTAATGAAATCGAGTTACATCGATTAAAGAGAATCCCACTAAAATACTATTATGATATAATTAATCTCGTGAAACTCGTGCACGAACAAAAACGAGTATCAATTTAACGTTAACGTTGCCCATACATACCAGCAGAGCCAGGCACGTTAAAATTGTATTAGCAGCAATTTTCTGCGAGAAAAAGCTATTTCATATATAAGTTCAACAAGCCTATCGATATGTTTGCAAATGTATTTAATTTAGATGTCACGGTCGATATGTGGACTCATTTAGAAAACCGAGGGAATGTAGAACGTGAATAGTTTGAAACTTTTCATTGCAATGTCAGTTATTGCTGGTAGTTTGGGAAGGGATTACTATATCAATACCCACCTTTGGTAAAAATGTAAATATTTGTTCAACAAATTCTGTTAAGTTTCGTACAAGAGGCCACAATATTTCTGACATATCGTTGATTAAAAAAGATGCAGATATTTAATAAACTTGGTGTTGGATAATTTTGCTATTTAAATGCATTAAATATGATTGTGTTAAAACTGCATGTGTATTATTAGTTCGTATGTTTGTTTTTGATTTTCGCCGTTTTTAACAGTATTTGAGTCATATCACGGCGGTCAGTTAACCTACTTACACTTGTCCAGGGAAATTTTCGCCGATCTAAGCGGTTTACCAGTACTAAGTGCACATACCTATGCGAGTAACTTACAGTACATTGCAGCGTAGTTGGCCATAAATTCACAACTATATACATTGTATAAATAGAATCCAATTTCGCTTTTATATCCATACTAGTTCAACGAGAGAAAAACGGCAGTGAAATGTTCGCAAAGGGTTACAGGAAAAGACAAACATATATATATATATATTATCATATGTACAAAACTTTGTTATGGGTCTTTTTGTAACATTCTGTGATCTAAAACATTAACAACGCACATAACGTATTCCGGAGTGCATTCTGCTGGTTTGTCGGATATTTGTACATACATCGTTTCTTTTTGGGCAAATAATGTTTCAATGCACCACTGTTTTTTATCACAATAGTAACAGAAATGAACTAGAGTTTGTCATGTGTACATAATTATGTTGTATTGAATAAATGTCATTCTGTCTGTCTGTCTGTCCGTCCGTCCGTCCGTCCGTCCGTCCGTCCGTCCGTCCGTCCGTCTGTCTGTCCGTCTGTCTGTCCGTCTGTCTGTCCGTCTGTCTGTCCGTCTGTCTGTCTGTCTGTCTGTCTGTCTGCGTGTCTGTCTGCCTGCCTGCCTGCCTGCCTGCCTGCCTGCCTGCCTGCCTGCCTGCCTGCCTGCCTGCCTGCCTGCCTGCCTGCCTGCCTGCCTGCCTGCCTGCCTGCCTGCCTGCCTGCCTGCCTGCCTGCCTGCCTGCCTGCCTGCCTGTCAGTCTGTCTGTCTGTCTGTCTGTATGTTCGTTCGTTCGTTCGTTCGTTCGTCCGTCCGTCCGTCCGTCCGTCCATCTATCGTTAGTTTTTACGATATTGCTCGACATCTGGCGCCCTCATAAAAAGCGTTGTTTGCAAGATATAATATTCTAGTATGACACAGAAGCGAGCGTTATCATCGGTCTTCTAACGAGTTATTTGCTTGCTTTTGAAATATAAACAAACAATCAAGTAATGATAACTTGTGCACAGCAGTTGCCATTTGGCTATTAATTATTATGTTCATGTTATTTGAATCGCTACAACTTATAATTAATATAAAAATGACAAAGTTTATTTGCAATTGGCGAAAACAAATATGGCTTTAGCCATTTACAAAATAATATAAATTATGGCAAAACAATGAACCAGTACCAATGTATACTAGTTGGTAAGGTAAGCGCAATTACATATTCATTATATATCCAAGTTATATATATTTATGTATACAAATATACAAGATAACAAAAAGCTTACATTCAAGAGACAGTTAACTCAGAAAAGGTATTTTTCTGTACGACAAAGCTTCTTTAAGATATCTACACACACTGTGCAGAATCATAACATTTTTTATGACATAACAGTTTTAAATACATTTACAAGAGCTAACCCTAACCGACGAGATGTTTCCTATATGTTTCATTCTTAAATGTCTAGAATTATCACAGCAAAGTAAGAAGTGGTACTAAGATTATAAAACATTCATGTTACAACAACGGCATACTCTTTATTAATAAAGAAAATATTTTACTGCACATTAATCAGAGTAATGCGCCGATAATATGGGACGTTTCTTACGCTTGCACTGCTTTGCAAATACACGTATATAAGTTTACCTTAATTTGTCCGCGACAAATGGGAATTGCCGTAAATATTTCATGTGGATAGTTATATCGAAAATAAAAATAATTTTTTGTTTTCTACGTGGCATATATTTGTGAGCACTTAATAAACTACCAAGGTACATGTAAATCATTTGAAAAATAAAACGTGCGACATTTTTAGTATGATATACAGTATAAGATCAAATGCATTATAAATATAACCCCAAATATTGTCATTAAATTTATAATTTTGTCATTGTGATGCGATATCTCAAACTAATGGTCAACTTGTATTTAGTCTGTATCTTAAGTGTAAAATCCTCAAACACGGAATATCCATATAATATTGAATTCTACTCGTTAGTAATAAAATGTATTTTAGTTTACGATGTTCAAGTATTAAATGAATTATAAATATGGGATGTATGTATAGCAAAGGCAACGCAGTGAGTTAAAGTGTACTACAAATGAGTGCTTGATTTTATTTCAATATAATTATTTTGTACAGTTTTACAATAAACACATATGCACAATGTTTACGCATACATTTGCCATCATACAACATTTGAATACACAATGTATGTGTCAAATGATAATTAATAAGATACAAATAGAAATGAAGGATTAGCAGAAAAAGATAAAATTTGGCGTTATACAAGATGGATATCATAATGTAATGCACTTCAGTTTAAGAGTTTCAAGCATGAAATTAATTATAATATAACATGAAAATATAACAAAAGGCAAAGCAGTGAGTGAAACGATTGTTGGATTTTATTTCAATAATATATTACAGTTTTACAATAAACACAAATCTAAGACAATGTATAGTCACACAACACATATGCAATCTATTACGACATATGAATATAAGTGTTAAATGACTGCTGATACGGTAAAACGAATAGAAATGGATGAAAAGAAAAAGAGGAATGGAGTAGTTAGAAGGCAGACATGTTCTTATTTAAGAAACAGAATTAAGTACATGTAAGATAAAAATGCTCGCAACTGACACACATCGGTTCATATGTGAATGTTACATAGATAATAAATAAAATACATATTATTAGTTATTTCTTATCTGCATATTATAGACATTCTATGTAACAATTGTGTACATGGTGAAATCTGTTGTTTTAAGTTTTAGTACATCAGTATGAAGACATGCATCAAAGTTGCGAAATCAACATAAAAACACTTGCGTTGCAAACACTGAAGAACAAAAAGTACAATTTACAAACAAATTCTTAAACAACTTGTGAAAAATGTATGTGTAAAAACCTCAATTACTTATTATAGTGTAAATTCACAATTTCAAATATTGTCACTGTGTAGAATTTGAGCCTGGTTTAGGAAATTATTGAATTGTGCACGTATTTGTTCGCTTTCTAGACCTGCTGATAAATATGCAACACTTTTCGGTAATGATTTTAGCATATTGATGATAGCATCGGGATTTCGCCAAATTTTTGAAAAGTCTTTAAATATCTGCAAGACACATACACTGTCCATATAATCAAACCGTTTTCCATGTGACCAAGATGAAATAATGTACTGTTTTAAGTCAAATGTTTGCTTACCGTTGTGCCAAGGAACAAACTTTTGCAAAACACTGATGGATATAATTACTTTAGTCACGTCTTGTATGAATTTAGCATACACTTTAGCAGACGGTGAACAAAATGGATTTACGCTGCAGACCTGTTGAACATCAATTGTTTGTTTTTCTTCATCTAAAAAAGTTTTAATATAAATAGCTTTTAATTTTTCACATTCGTGCATTTCGGACGTACAACTGAATACATTCAGAATTTCTTGAAAACTTGTAATAAAAAAGTCATTATATAATCGAAATTGATGTTCGCATGACTTCCTTCTGTACTTGTTTTTGAACGACTGTACATTCTTTAATGGTTCGTTAAAATGTGTATGTGCTTTAGTTGTGGTTAAGAGTCTGCACAAATGTGTGCTAGACAGTGCATTCAAAGCTCTTCTTAATAATTTACGAAGTCGATGAAACACGGTAAGGGGAATCCACCGTGAGATTGTTTTAATACACTTCAGACCTCGATAATAACTTCGAATGTTCATGGAAGAAGAACTTCTGACATAAAACTGTCTTAAACATACCAAACTTGAATTTTCTGAAAACATAAAGTTAGTTTGAATTTTCCCCATAAATGCTTTTCTAGCGTATCGTTTAGGCAAAATAACATCATCTTGTTTCGTTTGCTCTCGAATGTAGATTTCTGTTTCTTCCATTCTAAAAACTTGTGTCATATATAGCGGTGTAAACCTGTCATAACTGGAACAGAAGAGAATATCCATCCCGTACCATAGCACGAGTTCCTTTATTGCATTTGTGTAACCACTTAAAGATAGCATGTGAATGTAAGAAAAGTTAATAGATTTATTACTACAAATAAAATGAACTGGCAAGTTTCCATGAGCACATTTTATTAATTCAGAAAGAAATAAATCGTTTTCAGAGTAAGACATTAACATGTTAAAGTCACTAAAGTTATCGTTATTTAGTATTAGTCTAAGCAGTATTCCCCCAAGTTCTTCGATGAACATGTTATTGGTTTCCGCGGATCGCTGTCTTAGTTTAGTTTTTTGGACTAAATAAAGCTTCGTAAGTTCGTTCGAATCATTTTCAGTGAATGGTTCTATTATTGTTATTATGGGTAAGCTTACGACGGCGTTGAGTGTACCTTTTAAAAATGAAAGTAATATGTCGTCTATTGTGCGCATAATTTTCCAACCTTTCTGGATCAGCCAGACGGACAATTTGGTATTTCCTGTCCGTATTGCGATATCCAACAGATTATGACCTTCTTCGTTAACGCATAAAGACATATTCAATGATACAGTTGTATTAAAAATGTGTTCAATAAAAACATTTATATCACGCGATGGGAGACCAATGACTTCCTGTAAATAATGCTGCATTAATAAATTTATTTCTGCTAATTTATGCTTCATGCATTTAGACAACATATCCTCGCAAGTAAAACAAGAAATCGTGCTTTTAGAGAGTGAATCAGGTTGTCTGTAAACAAATAATAGGTAATACGTCGTTAAAAAGGCTCCCTCATCATATTTTAAAAACAAATTAAGCGTTTTATAATTAATAACTGTATTGTTGTCTATCAAGTATTTAATATAAAATCTCGAGAGATTGAAGTTACTCTTCTTTATAATAATTTTCAGAGCATGAAAAACAGCCATTCTTGTTAACATTTTGCGCCGTACCATTAATTGGGATACACATGCAATTGCATATTCAGTGGGACAAAGAATTGTTCGCTCATCTTCTGAAACTGTATTTGGATTTAGTATACCCTTTTTGTTTATAATTACCGTCGATTGTATTGTTAATGAGCGAAGAGCATATGTAAGCGGCGTTTTGCCATTAAAATCGCGAAAAGAGAGGAGCTCACCTGTTTCATCAGGTCGGTTGGATATCATATTACGCAAAAACTCAACATGGCCATTTTGTAATACATAAAACATGATTGTTCTATTAAAAGCGTCACGTTCAGTAAGCACATCAAAATTAGAAACATTCACTAATAATTTGATTATTTCATTGACAGTTTTTAATCTGTCAATATTTTCTAGGACTGTTCCGTTGAAAGACGTCTGCAAAGCATACCAGACCAAAGCCTTTAAGTTATGCAGTTTACCGAATGAAGGGAAAATGCTAATGTTTGATAATAACCACACGAACGCAGATTTTGCCCTACAATTTATAGCAGAGTGTAGAGGCGTTGAACCATTACTACACACAAATGTACTCTGATCAATGTCATGTAGAACTAAATATTCTAAAAGCTCTGTATTGTCATTGCAAGCAGCCATATGTATAGGGAAGCAGCCTGTTACATCTCTAACATTATATCTAAACTGCCCAAACTTAGTGTTAAGTACTCTTATCTGTTTATCAAATGGGAATACCCAAGTACGATTATATCGAACGGCTATATCTAATATACTTTGACCAAATCCACATGATATCTGTTTCAATTGGTTTCGTTCAAACTCGTTTAGCTGTGTTACATCTTCTAATTGGGCAACAGTGCCACAGCGGTCGGGTAGTTTTGTTTCGTGAAGATACATTGTCTCTACAATCCTTTGATGACCATATTGTACAGCTGCTAACAAAGGCGGTCTTCCGCCTCTGTCTAGGCAATGTAATGTGTTTTTCTTGGAAACCGTAAGAAGCAAATGTACTATATTAATGTGGTTGTTTCGAATTGCAGCGTGAAGTGCGGTTTCACATGTAATAAGATGCCAGTCATCATGCAATATGCTGTTGCCATCTACAGTTACTTTATTTCCTTGGATGCGATATTGTTTGTCTTTTATCCAGTACATTTCTTTAGAACATTCAACACATGCATCGTTTACACCAACGTTGATCAGATATTTAGTTAGTTCGTAATCACCATTTAAAGCGGAATAATATAAACAAAGCCAATTAACGGAGAAGCCATGATCATAGAATAACTTAACAATACTAAACTTTTTAAATTTACACGCTAATTGAACAGGTGATATATTTAAGCCATTAAGAGATTTGAAATCAACATTCTGAAATAACGTATTTCGATTTTCAAGCATTAATTTAACGATCTTAGTGTGGCCCTTTTGTAACGCAATGTCTAATACACTATATCCCCAATGTTTGAATTCAGTGCAAACATCGACCGCGACGTCCAAATGTAATAAATGTTTGTACATAGGCTTCCGAAAAGTTATATTTGCACCATGCTGCACAAATGCATCAAACATTTTGTCTCGCCCAAACATTGCAGCTAAAAATAAAGCAGTAACATTATCTTCATTTATTTGATCTATGTCTGTTAATTTCTCAAACAAAATGTTCGGTATATCTTCTATATCAACACGTTTAACAATTCTAATATAAGCACCCTCATTAAAGGCTCTTTCATTTTTGAATATTCTTACAGAACTCACGGACCTAAATTTGTTTTCGAATGACTTTTTGCTCTTTGCTTTTGTAATATGAACAGCCAGGTCATTAATGTCACACAATTTTGATTCGTCCTCAAGTAATGACAACATGTACCGAGCATTTGCCTCATGGCCGACACTAGGGTTAACACGATATCGCTCTGGACCAAAATAAGTAAGCCAGTTTAATAAAGAAAAATGTGGGATGGAAATCGTATCATTCTGAATGTCTAAAAAATGGTTGAACTTTTGTATTTCTTTTACATACTCTGTATGCGATTTATTTGTAAAATATAAAAACACATCACCTATATATTCGACGGATTTGTTTGAAAAGGTGGTTAATAGAATTTCTAAAATAACCTTCGATGCACTGTATGTGTCAGAGAATACCCGATCGAACTGGTCAGTGTAGCATCTGTTCAGGTTCAGTGAATGTATGTTAATATTGGTTTCGCTTGTATTCAGCATTGTGGCTGTAAGAAAATCTGTAATCTGTGGAAAACTGTCGGTGTTCAGCACATGTAAATAAGCACGTATGTCATTGATATGACGTCTCTCAAGACGATGCAGATGTATTATATGAAAATCTGTGGTCAATATGCTATTCACGGGTACCTTTCTGCTTAAAACAATACATTTTATCCAATTTGGAAACTTGTTTACACGCTTCAGCAACATATTCATGATCAAGTTTACGTTTCTTTCACTGATATGACATTCATCCAATGCGTCTAGTAATATCAGTTTTATTGTACCCGGTCGTTCGACAGTTTGTCTCAAAGGAAAAATCAGACACCTGTCCAAGCAACCAAGGGGATCATTATCACAGTTTTGATCAGTGTAAAAAGCTGTACACATACTGTCCTTTTTTAAATTGGCTTTGAACTCTATATTATTGTTAGCAATCATCGTTGAAATACGACGAATAAATACGCTAGGTAGTTTAGTAGATAAAACGTCAAACTTACAGAGATGAAATGCTATCAAATTTTTTCGTAATCGTGCTCCCTGGTCACTGTCATTCGCACATACCAGATGGGCCGCTACAGCTGATTTCCCATAGCCCATTGCAGCTTCAAGTAATATACCGTGTTTGTCTGAAGAATTGTTATACACATGTTGTTCAATTAGTTCGAATAGCCACTCTCGTCCAACCAACTTTCCATGGTCGGAATAATATCCAATCAAGGAAAAGACCACTTCTGCAGAGCCGTTCCTCTCTGATATGCATCCTGAAATATATTGTTTCACAAAACATTAGATACGTACTTACTTATGCATTAATTAAGGGAAACCAATTACTTGATATTCCTTACAAAATATTATGTTATGTTCTTCAGCAAAATGAATTTGACAAATGAAGCAAACACGAAATTTAAATTAATCATATATTGTCTTTGTCTTAGGAAGTAAGTAAGTAAGTAAATAAGTAAGAAGTAAATAATGTTACGGCCAATAAATAAATTGTGGCGCATAAATAAATAAATTTTTGGGGCAACAGTCTCAAACAAGAGGGCCACTATGGCCCTAGGTCGCTCACCTGATATCTATGTATGAAGTTTCATTAAAATATCTCAAAAGGTTTTCAAGTTATTTAGCAAAAACTGTTTTTTTATTTTTAGTAACAGTGACCATGACCTTGACCCCACCCACCACATACGTAAAGCAAGGTCTCGATATAAAGTATCTACGCATGAAGATTCATTAAAATATCTCAATGCGTTCTTAAGTGTTTGAGCGTAAACCGTTTTTCTACTTTTAATAACAGTGACATTGACCCCACCCACCCCATTAGAAAGCCCAAGTGAGGTCTCGATATAAGATATGTGTATTAAGTTTCATTAAAATATCGCAATGCTTTTTCAAGTTATTGAGCGGAAACGGTATTTCTATTTTCAGTAAAGTGACCTTCACCCACCCAAGCCATATGCAACCCCGAGCAACGTGTTGATATAAGGTACTTATGTGTTAAGTTTCATTAAAATAGCTCAATGCGTTCTCAAAATATATAGCGGAAACCATTTTTCTATATTTAATAATGGTGACCTTGACCTTGACCTCACCCATTCCATATGCAATCGTAATCGAGGTCGCAAAATAATGTATTTATGTATTAAGTTTCATTAAAATATCTCAAAGCGTTCTCAAGATATTGAGCGGAAACCGTTTTTCTATTTTTAGTAACAGTGACCTTGACTTTGACTCCTCCCACCCCATATGCAATCCCATGCGAGGTGGCAATATAGGTATCCAAGTATTAAGTTTCATTGAAATATCTCAATGCGTTCTAAAGTTATTGAGCGGAAACCGTTTTTCTATTTTTAGTAAAGTGACTTTGACCTTGACCCCACCCATCCCATATGCAATCCCAATCGAGGTCTAGATATAATGTTTTAACCAAATATGTAACCTCTGGGCCTTTTGGTTTCAGAGAAGAATTTTAAAATCATTTTGCCATTTACGTCTATGTAAACCATGTGAGCCCCTGGGTGTGCCCAGCTTTGACCTCAGGGGCATCATTTGAACAATCTTTATAGAGGAACACTACACAATGTTACATACCAAATATAAAACCTCTAGGCCTTGAACTTTCAGAGGAGAAAATGTTTAAAGTCATTTTGCTATTTAAGTCTTTATAAACCATGTGACCCTCGGGGTGTGGCCAGTTTTGACCCCAGGGGCATCACTTGAACAAACTTTGTAGATGACCACTAAACAATGTTACATACCAAATATGAAACCTCTGGGCCTTGCGGTTTCAGAGGAGAAGATTTTAAAAGTCATTTTGCTATTCAAGTCTATATAAACCATGTAACCCACGGGTGTGGCCAGTTTTGACCACAGGGGCATCATTTGAACAATCTTTGTAGAGGACCACTTTACAATGTTACATACCAAATATGAAACCTCGTGGCCTTGTGGTTTCAGAGGAGAAGATTTTTAAAGTCATTTTACTATTCAAGTCTATATAAACCATGTGACCCCCGGGGTGTGGCGAGTTTTGATCCCAGGGGCATCATTTGAACAATCTTTGTAGAGGACGACTATGCAATGTTACATACCAAAAATAAAACCTCTGGGCCTTGCAGTTTCAGAGAAGAAGATTTTTAAAGTCATTTTGCTATGCGTCTATATAAACTATGTGACCCCCGGGGCGTTGCCAGTTTTGACCCCAGGGGCATCACTTGAAAAATCTTTGTAGAGGACCACTAGAGGATGTCAGATATTATATATCGAAGCTCCAAGCCTTGTGGTTTCAGAGAAGAAGATTTTTAAAGTTTTCAGTTTTTAAATCTATTTTAGCTATTGTGACCTACATATGCAGCGGACTGGAACGATTTGAATAATTTTGAAAGAGGGTCACCCAATAATAATTCCTGTGAAGTTTGGTGAAAATCTGTCCAGCGGTTTAGGTGGAGATGTTCTTTGAATGAAAATGTTGACGCACGACGCACGACGGACAAAAGGCGATCCTAAAAGCTCACCATGAGCACGTTGTGCTCAGGTGAGCTAAAAAGTTAGGTAGAGTCTAGATTGAGTGTTTTAACCTTTTTCTTGCCTAAGTAAGTAAGTACGGTAAGTAATAAGTATTAAGTTAGTAAGGTTAAGAAAGTAAGTAAGAAAGTAAGTAAGTACGTAGCTAGGTAGGTAGGTAATCGGTAGCTAATTCGATTTAGTACCTTCAACCTGAATAAATACTATCCAAAACTTAAAGTTTTTGGTACTTTGTTGACCATTTATGATCTTGATACGTTCCCAACATTAAGTCAATTTGGATCAAAATCGCAGTTGGTTCCTTCTTGTTTTTAGGTATTATAATTGATAAAAAGATGTTTTTACCTATATTATATGTAGCCCAAGATTATCTGTCCAAATCAAAGAAAACGTATTTGGCAAAACTGTTATATCAATACATTTTAGGAAACCACCTAACATGTGTATTTTAAAGAGAGGATATTTCATTCACTAAGAATGTGCATGTTTTTTTTTAGTGAGTGTCACTGTTCGGGTATATTCAAACAAGTATATAACCTTTAACCATTTAAGTAATGGCGTAATGGAAGGTAGAAAAGGTTCGCTCAAGTAAACCAAGTAAAGGACATAGTGTTCTGCTGACTGGCATCCATGCATTTGCACTTACATTCGACATATCCTGAACAAGCTTTATTTTTACACGCCTGGTGTAACGATTCGTTTTTTAGACTGTTGGCGCAAGCCAACGGTCTGGTTGATATGGTAATTTCCAAAACAAGTATCGCGGAAAACTACTTCTTTTCAGGCTATTAGTCAGTAAATCGAAACCTGAAAGGGTCCTTCTTCAAAAGAGCAATTTTTTTCACCAGTTTTCTTACATTTTAATAATTTACAGATATAGAGAATACTAGGTTAGTGCTGAATATAGAGAAGTTAATCTTGCGAGGCTTAGAACACCGGAAGCGACAGCCTTGGCGAGCGCTTCTGATGTTCTAGTCTAGCAAGTTAAACTCCTCTATATTCAACACAAATCCTAGTATTTTATTTTTTCCATCATTTCCATCATTTTATACCTTTCTTTTGAAAATACACTAAAGAAAATGCACTAAATAACACGAAAAACATAAAATGACGTCACGATAAACAACAAATTGACGTCATTATACAGCGCGTGTTTGCTGTATTCAACAGTGTGGAATACAGCTAAGTTTATCCCACGGGCTGTTATTTCGTCAATGTCACTGTGAAGATGGGATAAAATATATTTATTATGTATTATAATGTGTATATCATGTGATTTATTACAAGCACTGTTTCTAAAAAAGGTCAATTAATGAAAAATGTAACTTTAAAGTAATGACACCCCTACTTTTGATATTTACTTGTATGTAACCGAAATATTCACCTGAGTGTCCTGGAATAAGACCACGAAATTAATGGGCTACATCGGTTATTTTGACTCGTTGCGAAAGTGTTTTTTATTGTTACTAATTCTCATTCTTAATATTTTGACAACAAATTACTGCAATTTATGAATTTTAAACAGAACTATGGGAAATCGAGAGCTTGCATCGTATGACCTACTCTCGACTAAGTAGGCTACGAACAAACATCTATAAATAAACATGTTTATTTATAGATTTTTGGCTACGAATCACTAATAATCGTGCGCCTAACTTCTACGCTTCATCGGTTATTCTGGCCCGTTGCAAATAGCTTATTAACTGGCATGTATATATTCCGTTTTCATAAGATAATTAGCTCGAAAAATATTTAAATAAGTTTTTATTATGAGGTCGTATACTATTGAATATTGAAGCCACATTATAAAGTTTAAAAGTGAGATATTGAACTTCATTCAACAAATGTTTCCTCCTTAGCAAAAATGCACTCATAATTCACATGTTTTAGTTTATTTTGGTCGCCAACAGTCGTTCGACACTGTCAGCGTTTTGATCTTTAAATGAAACGGACAAATTATTTACAAACGACTAATGAACGACTAATTAATATATGATTGTACCTGTAATTCCTGTGTTGAGCTGGTTTGACTGCATTAGAGTCATGCTACGTACACAACACACAAGCAGGCAAATAGTACCAAAAACTAAACATTTGACAATGTTTGGTTGGCAGCAGTCTTTATCTTGATTTTTTAAGCACCTGATTTCTTGCAAAATTTCTAACATGTTAGACACATGTTGATGGATGTCATTGTGATTTAACACATTTTCAATGCAAACAAATATTTTGTTCTTTGCGATTTTATCTATTTCAATCCCTCCTAAGTGCATGACCTTATTTCTTTTCTCCTTCAGCGCATCAGCCGCTGCAGTAATACTCCTGGGAAATTGTAAACATTTTTTCCAAACACTCAAGCATGTGGAAAGGTCAGCGAGGTTAACATTTGTCTTGTCCCAACCTGGCATCATATATACTTCTACGATATTTCTGTAATCCACTGGCCATTCCCACGACTTCATTTCCAACCATCTGATCTTTTTTGGAGATGAACGGAAATTGAGAAGATGGTGTTTCCATGTGTTGCAGGTGTTACACCATCTGCAAAATGATTAATGCTTGTCAATAAACAATTGTTCAAATGATCTACATGTATTAAATATAAGTCAAACATTGAATGTGTATTCAACCAGATCAGTATTTTGGGCATTATATATAGGTCGAACATACTGCTATTTCGTTACGTACCGGAATATACATGTACGTTGTTTATCATATGCCTATTAACTTATGTATTTTATAACTGCCTCTCTTAGATAGTCAATACTTCATAACACTAATATATGAAATAAAACAACATCAACCGGTATATGTTCTAAACAAACCTCAAATGGAAATACGTTTAAAATGTCTACAAAGTTTTTTTCTTGATGGTCGTATAAAGCTTAGCACAAGCTATGTACCTGTTAAAGTCCTTGTGTTGTCTGCTACATTGTTGTTGACACGGCTGCATCTGTCCCACATGCTTTGTTATATCTTCGTGCAACTTCTGCAATATTTGGTCAGTATAAGGTCCGAGAGCCTTCCCTGCAGTAGCAAAGGCTTCTAACACCGACATGTACCTTCCCTTTGCCGAAGATGTTCGAAGTATTTTATATTGAAACGGCATTATGGTTTATTAACCGTAAATTAAGTTAAAATCAAATCGAAACAAGTTAGCATATATCCTACTTGCAAACCGTCTTACCAATCACTGTGATTTCCTAAGTATTAAGGTTATGGAAAGATAACGCTATATCGCTCTATTGATTTATAATCACTACGTTTTCTAACCTCTGGGTGTACTTTTATATATACATTGTACCGCGATAAGCCGACGGTGCATGTTTGTCACTCTGTATTTGAATATTGAAATTTCAGGTAATCGAGTGACGTACTGATTATTGAATATAAAGCTTGAATAATACACATAAAACAACCTAATTTGGTGCATATGCATGTAGTGATACCTAACATTGCAACGACCGCGGTCGTATTAAAGAAAAATGTACGCTCCTCAAAAGAAAATAAGAGTTTAGATGGTCCTATACAAATATGCTGCAACACTTTACAAGTGTACGAACATGTTTTTTTATAAATATTTTCAGATGCCATTGGAGCATTACTTAACAAGGTGGCATTAGATTTATAAACATTAATTGATTTTCATCATCATTAATTTATTTGAGCAGACAAAAGAAAATAAATGTTTAATGTAGAAACATAATTTATTTAAAAAAAAACTGGAAACGCTATAAACTTCATTTAAATCTTTATATTTGACTAGTAATTTATCATCTGCAAATTGCTCGTATTTCCCGAACTCAAAAGTGTCCAGAATAGTATCAGTCCTCTAATCAATATATTGTTTACGTTGAATTTTCATTTTCAACTATTTTGTTCATTACTTTACAGCAAGTTTATGTTAGTATTAATGTGCTTGTTTAAAGCTAAATCAGGTATGGCTGATACATATGCTTATAGTCCACAGAGGTTTTCTGTTTGGAACTTTACTTGAAGAACGTCCACTTAGTAGTTTCATAATCATACATCGATATTAAATTTCTAAGGAGCAAAGCCTCGTCAATAATGCTAGCCATTTCTTTTACATGTTCCTGCACTTACATCGTCAGATACAGTTCGGCCACTTTAAATTTCGCAATGACAGCGGAGGCAGCTATATAATATTTGTAATATATAAGTTAAACATGAAAATTGGACAATACACTTAATATATAAGTTAAACATGAAAATTGGACAATAAACTTATTATAGTCAAACTGTAAATGATTACAATGTCACCATACAAGTTTAATATCAGCTTTTGGTATCTGACTTTTCAGTGGCTGAATTGCAGAAATATCGTATTGTCAATACTAGAATGTAATCTGTAGCCCTAATTTATTTTTATTAAATATATATATAACTGGACAACTAACCGTGCCTTTTCAATAACCTATATCATTTTTATTTCATTTAATATATTTCGGCGATAAGTCGCAGACCATCTTACGACCGCTCGCCGTGTTACCTTAGTCTTCAAAACACATTTAAAAATGAACGCACAATTGTACAATCATTCTTTTAAACGTGACAAGAAACGCAATTGCTATAATTTAAAAGTGTTAGCATGCCTTTGCCAATAAGGGGAAGGGCAGGGACAAGAGAATATTGCCGGATATGGAAAGTGTACTTGATAGTTTACCTTAACATTAACATGTGCTGCCGGGTATAGTAGAGAATAAAAAAAATATATATAATTGAATTTAATAATTAACAAAACAACACGAATACATTATGTTTCTTAAATTTTCACAAGACATAGAATAAAATATAGCCCAATGTCATATATATATATAGGCAAACGTTTTTTGAACAATGAAAAAAACAACATAGAACTGAATTAAATATCGAATAATCCTAATTCAGCCCACCGAGCATCGACAACCAGTCGCCAACCTACCGCCAAGTAGTCGCCAACCAATCGCAAACTAGTCGCCAGCCATTTTTTGATGGCTGTTGATGGTCGGAAGACGATCGCCGACTTTTCGTAAGACCGGTCGCCGACCAGTCTTTGATCAATCGCCGACCAGTCTCCGACTAAAATTGCATTGCTTTTTTCTGGAATTTGGTCGCCAGAGGTTGTCGTTGGTCGCCGCAAATTTTAGTTGTCGGTGATCGGTAATCGGTCGGCGACCTATGTGTGACCTAGGCTTAGACATACCGGTAAAACATACGTAACAAAACATTGTACACATACCACCAGGACTCATATTACAGTTTAAACATAAGAAAGTACATAAACCAACGACACCATACCTGTTAAAGTCTTTATACTGTCTACTACATTGCTGTTTACATGGTTGCAGTGGCCCAACTCTGAGGATTATATCGTGATGTAATTTCTGTAACGTGCAGGTAGTGTATTGTAGTGATTGGAATCAGTCCTCAAAATATTTATTGAATAATCAGAGCCAAAAGTGACTGATTAATCAACTAATCATGACTCATATATAGGATTACATGGGACTATTTAACATGTGCATGTCAATTAGAAAGTTGTATTACGGCTTCGATATACAACAACGTGTCATAATATAATATAACAAGTTGTATATTGGCTTCAATATACAATAACGTGTCAAAAGTTAATGCTTCCGGGAATAAACGAGAACCATCATCTGAGACAAGTAATGAGTCCGTAGTTAAATTACGAGTTTTATGACAATATTGCAAATATTATGTTTTCGGACAGATTGAGAATAATTATTTTTTTGTGACTCTAACTATGTGGATACTGAAACAATTTGTTTTAGTGTCCGAAAACATAGTATAAATACGGTATATATGTATATCTTTATTTTTCAACTTAAAAGGTATCGTATACACATTTATCAATTAAGTTTATCCTTCGAATACGAGTATATCCACGTTTGTTAAGACCGTGGACATTTTTTCAGTCACTATAATGAATATCCACATATTCACATTTCTATTTATAAACTCAATGATCAGATTACTCAATAGTTAGCAGGTAAAAAAAACGAGTATATCGTATGTTTGAACGTTAAATTTTCTGCCTGTATGTATGGTACTGTACACATGTACTATTGGGTGGGTTTAGTGAAATGAACGGCCTGAAAAAGCTAAATTCGTTCGGCTCATCGGCACTTGGAGGAAATAAACTAACTCTGAATACAGTAGCGTATTGTAACTCAGTATACAATAATATGCTTATTTGCTGTGTAATATTATACAAATATGGACGTTTTAGCTGTGCAATATCGTGTGATGGTGCACAGAAAAATCCATATTGAACGATGCGACAGCCGAGTTCAACATGGAAGTTTGCTGTGCACCATCACACCATATTGCACAGCTAAAAAGTCCATACTTGTTTTATTATCTGACTTATAAAACAGCTTATTAAATTGTAACAAAACACCCATCTGTTTGTTTCAATCATAATATTAAAACAAAAAGACAAGTAAATTTATTGCTTATCTTAACTCCTCTTTACGTTTCTTTGTAGAGGCAACGTTACAACAGTTGTTTTATCACAATCAACTTTTATTATTCAAATTCACCATTGTTAAAGAAAAGGCAAATGAGAATAACAGTCAGCGATTGCGAATTTTTGTGCTTTTGATCCAACATAAATAAAAATGACACAATAATATCCACTGAACATCACAAATCTATTCGGAGCTATGTTTTCTGTGCTTTTTTTTTGAGCTTATGTTTTGAAATAGTCGTAAATGACGTCATATTATGACGTCATCTTTGTACAACACATCATTCCTGTGCAATATCATATATTTTCACGGGTAAGGTGAAAGCTGTGCAATATCATGTATGATTTTCTTTCGATGGTGTGTCGCTGAGCCAATCAAATAACGTTTATTTATAAGTCATAATATAAGCTGTGATATGGACCAAAAAATCAGCATCGACAGAGGAAATATTTTGAGGTAGACCTACATGTCAACAGCATATTTCACAGACAATAAGTAATTTACTGTTTATTTATGATCCAGATGATACTGACCTATATGTTTTCTACGAATGAAACTGAACATGGTGTAGACCTGAAGTATTTTTATTTCATTGACATTTATTTCGTCTGTTTTCTCTGTGGATTATCACAGAATGCATTTGAATTGGTATTATGCGCGCGTAGCAAAAGGAGGAAATACCTTAATCTATTTATAGATAGGTAAATAATACAGTCCAGATAATACCTCTTGAAAGAAAACAATTTACGGACCAAATGTAAACGTTTTGTTTATAAATCATATGTATTTATTTTCGTTAATTCTTGCGTAATTAAATAATAACTTTAAACGTACACCGATCAAGTTTGTTCGTAATAAACTTGTTACCGGCATTTCGACATAAATGCACATGATATGTGTCGTTGAGAATACAATACCCATGTGATTGCTAATGTAAAGCTAATTTCTTTGATATGTATTCCGAACCATGAAGTGAACATCAAAATGCATATACGAATCAACATAACAAGTTTATGACGTAAACCTGGACGTTTGATATTTCAGTAAAATTTAAAGGAATTATGTGTACAAAAACCTCTGTCTTTAAATCATAAGATACTCACCGTATGTGTTTTAATTTGTTGTTTTTGTTACACAAATATCTTCTGTCACACAAAAGATTAAAAATATGAATAAACGTTTGTTAGGACGGCTATTTTTCATAAACTACATATTATTTTCAACAGATGAAGTAGTTGAAATGATAAAATTCGGGACTGCTATACGTCCTTGTTTTTATCAACGTATTTAATTGGATAATAAAGTATGTCAAAATTAGCTTAGACAGCCACGTCGAAAGAGTCACATAATTGTATTTATAGTTCTTCCGGGAAAGTAATACATAGGGTACATATATATGTCTGCCATCTGCATTCAATTTACGATTCAATGATAATTTGGAGACATTGGACATATTTCTTAAGTGAAATGGTTAGAACACAGGTTCTTGGGAGAAAAGTAATACGATTTTCTGTGTATTGAAGTGCCATACACAGCAAATCAGTACATACAGCAATTAAAAAACGACAAACAATATCAATTAAATAATAATTGTATTAGAAGTATATATATATATATATATATATATATATATATATATATATATATATATATATATATATATATATATATATATATATATATATATATATATATATATATATATATATATATATATATATATATATATATATATATATATATATATATATATATATATATATATATATATATATATATATATACATTTTTATTTTTATTTTATTATGATTGTTATCGTCTTTTCTGTTTACCATTCATCCAAAAATGTGTTAAAACAAACGCTGTATTGTAATGTGTAAAAAGTATAACATAGTAAATACACATACATATTCATAACACAACTCGTTTCAACATAAAATATTTTGCATTAAACATATATTGTATCATGATATCAATTCAAACTTAATCATTCCATTAGCTAACACAATATATTCAGAAACAAAATTACGTTCAACAAAATTACATTTTTAATATAAAATACGTCGTGTCTGCAGAAAATAATTGTATATATTGCTTAAACAAAACGTTTCATGGTATCTAGAAATTAAATATTATTCATATTACAATAATATATTTATTCTATAAATGATTTGGTGATATTGGAGTATTTAGCAAATGTGTACCCTGCATCTAATATTGCAAATGGAATATATGCTAATTCAGTAATTATATACGTTAATATTTTTCTATCATTTACAATATATGATTTTAATTTTCCACGTTTAAATGAGTTATTAAAATTTTGAAATAAATGTATATTTTTGACATTTGCCCATATAATGTGAAAAATGTTTAAAAAGGATTCCGATGCATTTTTAATTACATTCCCGTGTTTTTGAAGGTGTAAGTAATCTAAAAATACATGTAAGCGACTGACTTGCTCCATGTATTGAAACCGTTTACCGTGTACCCATAATAATACCCATCAGTATCAAAATCTACATATGTGTTGTTACGTTTAAGTAGCACACGATAGTTGTGAAGTATAGCTTTCAATATAGCTTTGGTCAAATAATACTGCACACTTCGAATTACTAATAAACAAATGGATGAAGACGAATACGGATACAAGTAGCAGGCTTGTTGGGCAGAAATAGTACGTATGAAATCGCGATGTGCTTGTAGAAATTTGAAAATTGATGCTTTATCACATCCGCGTTGTTGTCTTGTACAGTTTATAGAATATTTGCCTAACTTTGCTTTTAAAAACTGTATCATCTCACCAAACAGTTTTTGGCAATATTTACAAGATTGCCGTACGTAAAATTCAGTTTTGTCCGACATTAAATAATTGATATAGAAAAGGTCATCATTATTTATCTCTGTATTTAACAAATTATTTACGAGTATTAGCAAACGGGTATTTGACATTAAACTTAAAACAGATCTGTATGTTCTTCTTAGCTGAATACATAAAGAAGGCTTAAAAAATGTGAGTTTGTTGAATGCACTGTAGTGCTTTATGATTGTTCGAAAGTCTATTGGAACCGGCTTTTAAAGTAGGTATTTTGTAAGACATAGAAAATTAGTTTTTTTTTTTAAATCATGAATTTAGTTTGTATCCCTCCCAGAAAAAAAACGATTGGCATATGAAATTGGCACGGTAATATTTGTTAATTTTGTATTTTCTCGAATGTAGCTCTCTGTTTCCTGCATGCCGAAGACCTGAGCCATGTACAATGGTGCGAACTAGTCATGATTTGAAGAGTAGAGCTTATCTCTTCCATACAAACGTACCAGAACTTTAATTGTCGAACTATAGCAACTTAAAGCTAACAAATGAATAGCAGAAAAGTTGTACGAATTATTACCACAAAAACGATGTACAGATATGTAAAAATGAAAATAGTTTATAAGTTCCGAAAGAAAGACGTCGTTTTCAAATTAAGATATTTTGAAAGATGTAAACTCTTCGTAGTTCACGTTGTGGTGTTATAGTTTGAATGTGGTTAGAGCAAGTTCATTTATATTTCTATTACTGGTTTCAGCGTATTGCTTTCTAAGTATCGTATTGTTGAATAAAGTAACCTTCAAGGTAATGTTTGAGTCACTCAAATTGAATGGTTCACTTAGTATTATTGGAGCGAGTTCAGTGCTTGCACTTTGTCCTGTTCATGTCAAATTTATTATGTCAGTTATTGAAAGTGTACTTTTCCAACCTTTCTGAAAAACCAGACGGACAAATTAGGATTTCTTGTCATTATTGCGATATCCAACAAATTATGACCGTCTTATTAAGACATGATGACATATTTAATAAAAAAGACGTGTTAAAATTATGTCCAATAAAACTATTAATTAGACTATGATGAGATGAAACTCTAAGAACATGTATCAAATAATGCTGCATTAATAAATGCACTTTTGCCAATGTATGATGCATGCACCTTGACAATATATCCTCGCAAGTGAAACAAAAAATCATTGCATCATGTTAGGATATATTATGAATGGGTAAACGAGGTGTATGGACAAACTGTAAATAATGCATAGTATGAAAGGCTGACTCGTCATATTGTAGAAACATCTGAAGTGTTTTTGAGTTGATAACAGTACTGTAATCCATCAAATGTTTGATATAAAATATCGAAAGATTAACGTTATTCTTTTTAATAATAATTTTCAGAGCTCGTAAAAATAATTGTTTGTCAAAAGCCTGCGCTCTACCATAAATCTTGATATAGAAGCAATGGCATATTCTGTGGGGCAAAGAACCAATTTCTTATCTCCCGAATCTTCATATGGTTGCAGAATTTCTTTTGCGTTTATAATAACATGAGATTGTTTTAATAATAAGCGAAGAGCATACGTAAGCGGCGTATTGCCATTAAAATCACGCATATAGAGGAGTTTCACTGTTTCATCATGTCGTTCAAAAATCTAATCAGACAGAAACTCGATATGGCCATTTTTTTAAACATAAAAGATAATAGTTCTGTTGAAAGAATCATAGTCATTGAGGATGTTAAAATAAGAGACATTCAGCAATCGTTTCATCATCATGTTCAAGATTTCAAGATTATCAGTATTTTCAAGGACTGTCCCATGGAAAGATGACTGTATGATATACCAAACCAACGTCTTTAAGCTTCTTAAGTTCCAAACCGAACGGAATTCGTTTATTTTTGACAATAGCCATATGCACGCAGATTTTGCCCTACAATCTATAGCAGAAAGTAAAGGCGTGGAAACATTGCCACATATAAATGTACTGTGTTCGATGTCCTGCATTATTAAATACTCTAACAGCTCAGTGTTATCATTACAAGCTGCAATGTGAATAGGGAAGCAACCTGTGGAATCTCTAACTCTAAACTTTAATTGTGCAAACTTAGCTTTAAGAAAACCAATCCGTTTATCGGATGAGATTACCCAAGAATGATTGTACCGAACAGCAATGGCTTCCACCCCTTGTCCAACCTCACATGTTATCTCTATTAATTGGTTTCGCTCAAATTCATTGAGTTGGGCAACGTCTTCTAATGTGGCAACAATGCCACAATATTCAGAGAGTTCCGTAGCATTTACTTTATTTCCTTGGATGCGATATTGTTTGTCTTTTAAACAGTACATTTCTTTAGAACATTCAATACATGTATCGTTAATACCAATGCCGAGCAAATATTTAGCAAGTTCGACATCACCATTTGAAGCAGCATAATATAAGCAAAGCCCATCTACAGAGAAGCCATGCTCATAGAATAACTTAACAATACTAAGCTTCTTAAATTTACCCGCTAATTGAACAGGTGATATATTTAAACCGTTCAGAGATTTGAAATCAAATTTATGAAAAAATGTATTCCGATGTTTCAGAATAAATTGAACGATGTTTGTGTGACCATTTTGGGACGCAACGTCTAATACGCTGTATCCCCAGTTTTTAAGGTCAGCGCAAATATTGACTGCGACATCCAAATTTAACAATCGTTCGTACATTAGCTTTCTAAAGTTAATATTTGCACCATGATGAACTAATGCATCAAAAAACTTTTATCGCCCAAACATTGCAGCTAAAAATAATGAAGTAACATTATCTTCATTCATCTGATCTACGTTTGTTATCTTCTCAAACAAAATGTTTGGTATATCTTCTATATCAACACGTTTAACATTTCTGAGAAAAGCCCCCTCTGCAAACTCTCTTTTATTTACTATAACAGGACTTACTAACCTTAATTTCTGTTCCAATAATTTTGGGTTTTTAGCTTTTGAAATATGAAAAACCAGGTTATTAATGTCAAGCACTTTCGATTTGTCTTCAAGTAATGAAAGCATGTACAAGGCATTTGCCTCATGGCCTATACTAGTTTTTAACACGATATTGTTCTGGACAAAAATCGGTAAGCCAGTTTATGAAAGAAAAATGTGGAATGGAAATCGTATCGTTTTGTATGTCTAAAAAATGGCTGAGTTTTTATATTTCTTTTGAATATTCTGTGTTTGATTTATTCGTGAAGTAGAAAAATACGTCCCTTATATATTCGACGATTCTGCTTGAAAAGGTTGTTAATAAAATTTCTAATATAGTTTTGATGTACTGCATGTGTCTGAAAATATCCGATCGAATTGGTCCGAGTAACATCTGTCAAGATTTACTGGATGTATGTTCATGTTGTTTTCACTTCTATTGAGCATCGTAGCTATAAGAAAGTTTGTTGTGTTTGGAAAGCTGTCACTGTTAATTTTATGTAAATATGAAGATATGTCCATCAGATGGCGTTTTGCTAGATGGTGTAAATGTATTATATGAAAATCTGTAATATGTAATTTTCGGCTTAATACAATAAATCTGATCCATTTAGGAAACTTGTGCACACGCTTCTGTAACATAGCTGTCATCAAATTAAAGCCTCGTTCATTGATATGGCATTCATCCAATGCATCTAGTAATATCAGTTTAATTGCTTCGGGTCTTTCGACTGTTTGTCTCAAAGGAAATATCAAGCACCTGTCCATGCATCCCAGGGTATCATTGTCATAATTTTTGAGATCAGAGTAAAACGTTGAACACATACTATCTTTTCCTAAATTGGACCCGAACTCGTCATAATGGTTACCAATCATTGTTCAAAATCAAATCAAATACGGCGAATAAATACGCTGGGTAGTTTGGTAGACAAAACGTCAAACTTACAGAAATGAAAAGCTATCAAGGTCTTTCTAAGTCTTGCTTACATTCATTTGCACATACCAGATGGGCCTCAACAGGCGATTTCCCGTAGCCCATTTCTGCTTTAAGTAAGATACCATGCTTGTCTGATGAATCATTGTACACATGTTGTTCAATCAGTTCGAACAGCAACTCTCGTCCTACCAACATTCCATGTTCGGAATAATATGCAAGCATTGGCAACGCCTCTTGTGCTGAACCATTCCTCTTTGATAAGCAGCCTGCAATAAATCATTACACATAAAAAGGTATTAGGACTGAAACAAAATGATTCATACTACACTTTGTTCATTATTTTTTCCACCGAAAATACGCCCTCGTGATAATCCAATTTCGTAGCATTTAAAATTTAAATAAAGTTTGAAGGATTATCAGTATATCTTAACCAAATCATGGCGCATGAATGCTATTGCAAAAAGTAATGCAAACAAGTTAGAATAATATTAGCTGCTTGAGTTAATTGGAAGTTATTTAAAAATTGATAATACATGTTAAGAAGAGCTTTAATTACATTCTTATATAATAGCTTAAACCAGGCTTATTTAATTATTTAATTCTGCGTGCATACAGATTATAAAGGCACGTCTAGTTGCTGAAAAATTGTTTATTAATAAATCCAACAAGGAACGTGGAAATGGCCGAACATTAATTTTACACAAGTAGAATGTTCGCGTTTTAGACATCCTGCAAGTGAATGCATTGCTTTTTTTTATATAAATATTTTACATTTAAATCAACATCGGTGTTGGTCAAGGAAGCATTTCATATTATTTGTTTTCGTTTAATAAAATGCATTCATGTCTGAATATACGTTTGCATCTACCTGTAATTCCTGAGTCAAACTGCTTTGTCTGCATGAAAGTCCTGCTGCATACAAGACACGCCACCAGGCAAATAACACAACAAACCAAATATGTGACAGTGTTTGGTTTGCAGCAGCTTCATCCTGATTTGTTAAGCATTTGACTTCATTCAAAACTTCTAATCTATTAGACACATTATGTTTAATGTCCTTATGATTTAACACAGTTTCAATGCAAACAAATATTGAGTTCCTTTTGGGCTGATCAATTTCTAGTTTTGTCAAATGCTTAACTTTATTCCTTTTCTCCCTCAACCTATCCGCCGCTGCAGTTATACTTCTGGGAAATTGTAAACAACTTTTCCAAACATTAAAGTACGTGGAAAGGTCAGCGAGGTTAACATTTGCCATGTCCCATCTGGGCATCATAAATACTTCAACAATATTAATGTAATTCAGTGGCCATTCCCATTACTTCATGTACATCCATTTGATACTTTTATAAGATGAATTGATTTCAAGATGGTGTTTCCAAGTGTTGCACATTTGGCACTATCTACAAAATGGCAGTCGCATAGCTTTAGTTTCTGAGAATAAACAATATTTGAACTACTTAATGAACTATATATATATATACAGAATTGTCAGTATCTTCAGTTTGACAATAACTCGGGTAAGTTTTTATAGTGCCTTAGGCCATACACATTTGATTCTATGTTTAGCGTCCCCATAATTTTTCAAAACATACGAACCAGGCAGGAAAAAACAATTAGTCGATATAAAAATCTTTTTTTTTTTTTTAATTTTATTCGTGGCAGTGGTACAAGCTAAAGCAAATGTTTACTTGCAAAACTATTATATATCATCTTCATATTGGGAACCTACTTTAACGGAGTATTTTAACAGTAAATTGACTCTTTGGTCACATTTTTACAAATATTGGTAAAAACACATACAAGTAATTTTGTTCCAGTTCAGTCTAAAGTCATATCATATCATAAAGGTATTGACTAACCCTAACATTGACACCAAAGAATACATGTAGATAATAACATCTTCATGATAATAGAAACACGTTTTAACATATTTTAAATTGGATATAAACTAATTTGAAAGCATGTTCTAAAAAGGGCAATTCAAAATAGTAATAAGACACAACATACCAATTCAAAGTGTTAAGATCTACAACGCTGTAGATTATAGTTACTAACAAATGCAAGACTCCAAATCAGAAATGTGTAATATCATAAACTTATTTCAAGTGATACACATACCCAAAATGCAAGATGCCCAACAACCATATTCATTCATAACTATAATATAACTTGAACATAGCGTCATGAATTATATTATTTACAATTCATTGACTGAGATCATAAATTTAAGAAATCACACAAAGTGTGTCATTTATAGGCATATTTTTAACGCTTTTCAAATCGATTTTTGACATTGTCAAAAATGTGTTTTTTTCGTTCAGACATCCGAAAACCTACCAGCCCGAGGACGCTTACCAGAGAATAAAATTGGTATGGCCTTTCATTCGTGCGTTGTGGGCGTGCAATTCAATTAACTTGTAAACTATAGAAAGCTTGTTAACAAATCAATATGTGATCGACGTTTACGTCAACATGGTTGTGAACTTGTCTTAACAAAACCTTTACATACACGTGATATATTTGTATAATTTGACAAAATATATCTTGTTGACACTATATTTCATGGGCTTTTGTAAAATATTTGAAGTTGAAGAAACACTAGAGGGAACCCACGTTACATCAATCATTGAAATATTCGACGTTTATAATTTATAGCAAGCTCTGGTACCCTCAACAAAAACAAATCTTCTAGAATAGACCATTTAAGATCCCGAGCCAACAGTATATTCAAAGTGATCCAGTTTGAAAAAATAGCAACATGTATATAAACTAATTTATAAATATCATTTATTATTTCTCTAGCTAATTTAACGATTAATGTAAACATATATTAGACCACAAAAAATTACTATGAAATGTATACCATGATATTAATAAATGTACTAATTTAAGCTACGATTTTGCATAACAGGTTCTGCCATTCAGTGTGGAATTATACGAACTTGTATTTGTGAATAAGTGTATTATACCTAACTAATTGGCAAGTTCCTACACGTCAGTTAAATATAGTACCGTATAGATATCATAAACATTCGTTGATGTACATAATTTGCGTGCTTAACCACTCTGCATTATGTAATTACGTATACCTGTTCAAGTCCCTGTGTTGTCTGCTACATTGTTGTTGACATGGTTGCACCAACCCCACCTTTTGCTGGATATCTCCGTGTAACTTTTGCAGTGTTTGGATAGTGTAAGACTCGAGAGCATTCCCTGTAATACAAAAGGCTTCTAACATCGACATGTATCTCGTTTTTCCCGGCGTTATCCACACATTTATTTGATTTAACATTATGTTAACCGTGCATCAAATACAAGATATACACAGTATGATTTAACCTTCTTCAAACAGAAATGAAATTCAGTGTATCTATTTATTGATTCGATCTGATACACACGTGACAATGTAAAATATTGATTGTCTTAAAGACAAATGTCACTCTATTGTTCAAAACACTGGGTTGATTTTCTCATGTTTCATGCTTTCCTTGAATAACTGTACTTCTAACGGTAATATTAACTGTCATCAAATGGACAAGTCATTTTAAGGGCCGTTTATGAAACATGTTGAACATTATTAGAAGTTTATTATGTATAATACATTCAACAATTTACGAACTAAAAATCACTTGGTAAGTCTTTGTCCACCAATAAGTAAATTTGCATGGAAAAACCACGCCAATTTGTTTATAATTTATCTTTATTTCCATTAGCTGTACCGATCTTTTTGTTTACTTTTGGATACTAGTATAGATTTATCAGACGACCCTCAAACATGAAACACTTCACTGACCACAATAACGGGATTTCTCCATGCAAAAATCATGCATGGGATTAACATTCCTTTGACGGGAAACTAGGACACCCAATGTCTTTAACTTACTCGTCTTTGCTTTGAAAAACGTTAGCATAATATGCGGGTAGATTATTATGCTTCCCGAATATAGTAGGGGGAGCATATAGTCGCGACAGTTTCCGTCCGTCAGTTCAGTTTAGCCCCGTGCCAAATGCATTTCCCCGACGATGTTATCCATTATCCTCCATGTCCGCCCTTCCGTCCGTTCTTTCGTCCGTCCGGTACGTCGTTTCCGCGCGAGATCTCATGAACTAATGACTTAAATTTAGTGAAACTTTATATGCAGCATCCCTATAGGGTGGACAGACGCTCATCGTCAGGTCCTTCCGGTCTGATGATTTTTCAGTGACTGATCGCCTTTTTACTATAAATAGGACCGTTGTGTACACACCGGTCTTTACTGACCTGTGTAAACCCACGCTAAGGATGATGGGAACGCACTACTTTAAACATGGCGTGAACTTCAACGGTGAAGAAGATGAGGATCACATGAGTGAAAAAGGTAAAAAAGGAAAACATATGAATTTATCTATCACGTGTGATCTGCACTCCAGATATTGTTTATTTATTCGTTAATTGTAGCTTGTTTTCAAATATTTATATGTAATTCTGAAGAATATTTGGAGAAACGCCTCTATGTGAGGTATCAGGTTGTTTCGCTCCCAACCAGTTTCGACCTTGGGCTTGGTTAGTAGTAGTTAAATTCTCCCTTGGTAGTTTCGCCCCCTGAACGTTATATTGAGTAATGTTTGTATTATGTTACTATTATTATTAATAAAAGATCATCCGCCCGCCATACCTCAATCTATCAATGAGTCACTGATTTAGTTAAAATGTTTAACAATAAATTACATTAATTAGATAAGACAATAAAAACTATGTTATTTAGAGAATTTTTTTATTCGTCTCCTTGGCTTATTTAGATGTATTTTTTTTCAGAAATACAATTGCAAATGTATATCTGTTGTAACATATCTCATATCATGTTTGAATGTTAACATTGAATAAATGATAGTGATAATAAATATACAAAATGCCTTGTCTACTCTAAATATTATAAATATCAAATAAAATACTTGTCTTATCAACTTGACATTTTGCACTAAAATAATTTCAAAGTGCAAAAGTCATGAAACTTAACAAAATAAAATATTTTACCATTATTTGGTAATTATAGATAAACTGTAAAAAACAAAAATTGCTCATATCTTTTTTTCATGTACAAGGAAATAAAAAATGGATTGATAACTAAAACATTCCTGTGTGTTTTTTCTTTTACAGTAAATTTTAATTTGTAAATGTCAGTTTACAGTGTTTAATGTGCCAGACAAATGAAACTGAGTGTGTTATATGTTCGATGCGCATATATTACCATGTTGTGTTCATGTATATATGTTATCATGTTGATTCGCCAATACATTCGCATAAACCCGACAGCTTCGATTACTGGATACATAGGACCTTTCATGACTATTCAGCGCTTGATTATCCTGTAATATAACATACAACGTTTCTTATCCGGCAGGTGCCAAAGTTTGAGATCTACGACCTCCAGTACCAGTGCAATTTTCTGATCCGTGTGAGTGGTGTGACACGGAAGGGCGTACAGAGCAAGCCGACGGAGGTGAGGCTCCGCACCCCAGTCTGTGAGATGATACCGGTGCAAGGGAACAGTGTGCCACCAGAGTGCCCCCAACAGTCAGGTGAGCTGGCGAATTTGATATTCTATCATGAATATGTCAGTGTAATTCGTATGTGTTCAATATGTCCCAGACAGTCAGGTTAAGTGGCAAACTAACCTGTATATGTCAGTGTAATTTGTCTTAAACATTTTGGTTAGGTCCCTGCCCCACCATCCACAGTCAGGTGAGCTGGTGAACTGCAGATGGATGTTTTGTCTGTCAGGAAAATGACATTATCTCTACTGCCATTCTCCCCCTACCTCTGATTCAAGTAGGGCAGTTGTCAGTAACTGGCATTAGTATGTGCACTTTCTATGTGCACAGTGCCCATGACTATTCAACTCGTGATTATCCTGTAATATAATGTACAGTGTTTCTTATCTGGCAGGTGCCAAGGTTTGAGATCTACGACCTCCAGTTCCAGTGCCATTTTCTGATCCGTGTGAGCGGTGTGACGCAGAAGGGCGTGCAGAGCAAGCCGGCGGAGGTGAGGCTCAGCACCCTGGTCTGTGGAAAAACTGACAATAGTTCTGCCAAAATTTTTTTTGTCGCAGCAAATAATACACTTATCATGTTTATATCAAAATTGTGTCCATTACGATCATCTACATATTTAGTTTATTCAGCTGTGAAAGTTTGAACCAAATCCACCCAGCCTTTAAAGAGGAATTGAGTACATAAGCTTCGGGACATAAGGACAAGTGCAATTCCTATAATTCATGGGGGCATAAAAATTAAGTACCATACTTAAATCCACTAAGAGAGTACAGTTACTTGAAATAACTATCAATTTATTTATATGTCCATAGGACCAATTTTCATTAAAACAAATGCAGTGATGTTTTTTTTATTTACTTAAGAAAGTCTTGACCACTGACAAATAATCAACTTATTTGTTATTATTGTTTCTTTTCATTTTTTACTGAATTTGCCTTAATACAAACATTGTGGCGTTCATTCATACTTGTTATTCCAAGAAATAACTGATACTTGGTTAAAGTTATAACACACCAAGGTAAGAAAAGTGCAGTAACAACTTATTTCTCCTGTGTTATGGTATTTTTTCCACTATTTTTGTATAAAATGCTGATATTACAAGCTATAATTCTTATAAATCATTAAAAGACAAAAATTTCTTTTTGGTGTGTTGTCTATAACAAAAATACAGGAATTTCCAATTCAACTGATGCTGTAATAACTTTTGTTGAGTGTTTATTATGGAATAATCAATGTTTAGAAATAGATGTATTAAAACTTAGCTATTAAATTACAGGTTTTTAGCTAATCTGATGATCATTTTCAGAATTTACAATCTTGAGACATTGTGAATGGGTCATTGTTATTTGTGCTTTACATTTACCTTAATTGTGGCTGACATTTTAAAATTGTGAATAATAATACTAATAGTGTCAAAATATTCCTTCTATTTAACAGAGTATTCATGTTTTAGTATGTTCTCTTAGTTTTTCATTGATTTTCCAATTAGGCACTGATGCAGACCCTCAACTTGTTTCATCCAACCTTTATTTACATTATTGATGTTGTGAATCTTGTATTTTTATTATTGTATTAAGTTAACTTATATTATTATATTATGATGTTATTAGGTATTCGTTTTGCTGCTCTGTATTTTTGTTTAGAATATATTAGAAAAATTAAATGTGTTTCAAATGCTATTGTTGTGTTCTTGCTTTTTTACCAATAATGTTGAAAAATGATAAGAATTACTTTTGGAATTGTATACAGTTAACAAAATAAATCACAATGAAGATGGTGGAGGTGGAAGTTGTGCTGGTAGTGGTGGTGGTGCTGGTGATGATCTGAGGATGATGTTAATGGTTCTGAAAACTGTGATATTGCCAAAAACTTAACTTCTGTGCACTTGGAGACAAGCTGAGAAAAGGTGTTTAATGGTCCGTCGTCTAAGATTCTTGTTCCTGCACAATTATGGAAAAATATCAAACCTTACAGCCATCCATTTTAAAGTCTGTTTCATGGGTAAGAATCAGTACTGATGACTATTTTGAGTGGTAATGAGATCTTGCCTTTTGTGGTTCGAACGCTAGAACTCAAGCTTACAAAAAAACAACACTGGGAACACCCCTGATTGTAATTGTGAGGAGCTATTTAGAATGTAAACAATTAGTGCACGTGCACTTACCATTCAAGGATCATGTGTGCTTCATCTATTGCAATGCATGAAATAATTTCATCTCTTTCTAATGCACTTAATAGAGAGGTTCCACTTGAAGTGCTCAGAAGTGCTTCTGGATGGGCATATACCAATGTTTATTTTCCTTTGATAATGTCATCCAGAGGCACATCAACAATACTTTGAGCATCCGCGTCTTCCTCGTCAAAACTGTCTTCAACTTCGGCTGGGGTCTGACCACTTCGACAGTTATAGTCCAACAGCACGCGCTTATTTCTGTTTCCTCATAGAGTTTATTTGATCCATCATTATACTATTTAACGGAGTCAATATTAGACACACAGATGATTTTCTGTTGTATTTTGCTTTCAATGCAAATGGGGCCACTTGAAAGATTAAACTCTTTACATACCCAGTGGGCAAAATAGCCATTATATCACGTTTGTCCAAAACATACCTCAGACATTCCGTCGGACACTCTTTAAGTGGATCTACAAACCCAATTTCCTTTGACACACGTTCTATCAATTCGTCCATGCTGCTCGATTAAAACCGAAAGTGAAAGTACATACTACAAAGTCAGTCATAATATTAATTTGATTCATGGATTCTCATTGGATTCTCAAGGTTAATACCAATATTAATCAGATGAAGTATTTACAATTACTTTATAATGATATAGTATGATTATAATATGGATTTATACAAAATCGCCATTCCTCCGCGGACTTCTTTACGTCGGACTCATAATGCCTCCAAATGGAGGTGAGTAAAGTGTCGTAGTATAGTGGTAATAACGCAGTCACGTTACCATCTATTTATAGTATGTAAATAGGACATTTTAAAAGGAATGTTTGTGTTTGCGCGCGAGATCTCATAAAGTAATAACTCCATTTAAATGAAACTTCATATCCAGCATCCCTACCAAGGGAACATGCGCATATTGTCAGGTTGTTTCGGACTGATGACTTTGTTCAGGAAATTATAGCCTTTTTTAAATTAAAATAATATATTTTAATAGAACAGTTTCGAATTCGTGCGAGTACTCAGGAACTAACATCTTGAATTCAATGAAACATTATATGCAGCAGGGATGTGTCTAATTATTTTCAGAATTAATTCATTATTATCAATTATATTGAGACAATGGCTAATTAAATTTAATTAAATTGCATGCCTTTTTAAAAAATAAATTCAGAATTCATTAAAATTATTTAACAAAAACTAATTAATTATAATCAATTATTTTATCTTTTTAAACAACAACTCTAAGCATTTGCAAAATACAGTTTACTTATTCATCAAAAACATAAATTCATTATTTTATCAGTTAGCAATAAGCATATTGACCTTCATAACAGCTTATACAAACATTTGTATATGTCTGAAACACGCCAACACTGAATGATAGTTTTCAATACCAGTGTTGCTGTAATGTCCTGTTGGTATTCACTAATAGATAACTCAAGTAATAGCACGTTCTACAAAAATTTCAAACACTCTTTTGGCTACGAGTCAAAAACTCCTAAACACATCTAACAACCAATAATCAAATTTAGAACCTGAAAGCATAGACTTCAAATTCAAACCGGTAACTGGAACAGAACACCTTTAAATGAAAGACTTTGTACAAATTGTGACAAGTTAGACGACGATTATCATTATTTGTTTGAATAATATTCTCAATAGAAAGATCGCAATTTTTAAAACTATTATTTCAGAAGACCTAGCACTTTTAAATTAGACTAATTAATGCTCCTAATGCCTCAGTATTTCAAAACCTATGCAAATTTGTAAAATTCAGGCACGGATTCAGGCCCGGGCTTTTGGGCTCCAGCCCCCCCCCCTTCAGCTGAGCCCTGCGATATCATTTTCGGGCTGGGCTTGATCTTATACAAACTGTACTGAGCATTTCACGTAGTATACCGTAATTAGCTTATTTAGGACTTTGCCGGGCTGGACTATGATCTTACACAAGCAGTCGACGGCTGGCGTGTCACTTGGTATATCGTATTTTGCCATCTATCTAATATTATTATTATTGTTCTTGAACGAACTATTATTCGATGGGCCCTGCATTCAGGAACATAAACGATGGACGAAAACTTCCTTTTTCATATTTTATTTCGATTTTTTATTTTTCTATTAACTCGTTTTTTCCATTCGATCATACCGTACTTTCTTTTAATCGATTAAAGGTTACAATACAGAAATATATATAACTATCGCATTCCTTCAGAACATACCCCACCCCGTTGATGGGTCAATCCATCAACCTTCTTGCAAATACATCATCAATTAACGCTGTATCGTTTCAATAAATAATGCAATACTAATAATTCTTTTTCATCGTATATCAATAACAAACTATGAGAAAAACCCAAGTAATCACACAACTTATTATCATCATCATCACTTTTCCTAAATAATTATATAAGTAATATTCAAGTTCATATCACTACTTGCAATTTACTAATGTTAAGTATTCAGTTGCAACCTATAATATCAAAGTCAAATGAATACTGTATATGAATACTGTAAATATAACAATATGAAACGATTACCAATCAATACTGTCATCAACAGTAAATAAGTAAACTATCAACTATGAAAACAGAAAATTATACAAAGACAAAATTGAAATCTATGTTTTGAAAGTTAACTCCCTTAGGTTAATGTTTCTAATATTAAATTGAAAACATTATCAATCTTATTACAGCCAATTTAACATTAGTCATTACCTTTAAATAGCTGATTCTAGAAATCCATTCTTCATAGAATTATAGTGTACACAAACAATTCATATTGCTTAAATACCGTACATATTTAAAATAAAACAGTGTAATTTAAAGTATTTTCCAAAGATCTTTAATTTCAATAATAAAATTTTTACTTTTGTTCACGAAATAATTGCACAATTAAACAAAACATGAATTACATGTAATATAATTTGCAGATGTGCAAGTTGATCTTTAACTTTTTCTTGCTACATGAAAATTTTTCAAACAATACTTGCATTACAAATTAATATGATAGCATTTATATTTGCAAAAGAAGTAATGAAGTTCTTTATATATTGCTTAATCAAAAGACACACATTCAACAGTTCACACACTGAAATTAAGCAATGTTTTTGCTTAATGTTCAAAGTGATAAATGTACATACACTTAAATGAATCGATATAAAGTTAGTCGATTTTAATTGCTATTGCCACCAACAGTTCTCTTGTGTTCTTGGGTTTTCTGCCCGAACATGATTTACTTAAGCACTTGCACATTAATTAAAGGCACTGGGGATTATTATGCCCCTTAAACAATATGCCTTTTATGTTTACAAATGAATCTAAAACTAATTAATTTGAAAGCATGGGGATTATTATGCCCCTTAAACACAGCTTTCATGATATTTACATGTTCTAACTGACTATTTGCACAATTTATACTTTGCTATGTACTAAAAAACACAATCTTATTATTGGCCGTCTCTGCACTTTGCTGCCCACACGAACATTGAGGACTCGTACGTGACCGTCTCGTCCAGGGAATACCTCCAGAACCATTCCTAGAGGCCAGTGACCACGTGGCTGTCCGGATCGATCACAAGAACTACATCACCCACCTCGAAGTCATGTTTGGTATTGAACCACATTTTCATCGCACAAAGTGTCGGTAGGAATTCGCGAAGCCAACGGCGCCATACATGTTTTACCAGCTCTTGAATGTACCGCCACCGCTTTCTTGGATCATATGGTGTTGTATCGACTGACTGAGGTGTAAATTCACCCCAAGCTGTTCATGCAGGAAGTGATTTGGAGTTAACACGACATCATCCACTGGATTTGATGACTGATATGTTAATGGTCGACTATGTAACAGTCCTTCTGCCCCAACAAAGCAGTTATCAATTCCTCGTCTGTTATATCTGCATTTTGGAGAATCCTATTTATTGCTCGTTTTGCAGACTATATCAAGGCCTCATGAACACTGCCAAAAAGTCCCAATAGCAATTTCAAGATGAACCGCTCTACAAGCAAGGCATGTGAATAAACACAAGTATCTCTTCTCACGCCGTTTCCCTCGACATTGATTTGTAATATATGGCCCTGCAAAGTCAACTGCTGTATGCGCAAAAGCCCTCAATGGCATCTGCAATCTGATATCCGGTAATGGAGCCATAACTTGCATAGCTTGTTTTTTTGTTTCGAAGTTAGCAGAAGCTACTTTGCTTTTCCCATTCTCGAATTTCTTCCCGAGCACTTTCAATCCAGTATCTGGACGATAAAGATGCCAGAACTTGATTAGTTCCAGCAGGATAATAAAGCTCATGATAGTGTTTCACAATCAGTTTTGTTAATTTCTTTCTTGGTAATACTATTGGAAACTTTGCATCATTTGATAGGAATTCTGCATATTTTAGACTGCTATTACTGCGAATTAATCCATCTTCGTCGATTACAGGATTAAAAAGTAAAGTCTACTATTTCTGGTCAGTTCTTTCCTTTTGACAACACATTGTATTCATCACGGAAACTTTCAAACTGTGCTTTTTGTATCAGCACTGCATTTGCTGCTTTGATTTCATCCTTTTGCAACTCACAGTTTCTTCTATTTTCTTTTTTACTTCTGATATTATTAACAAATCTGAGTACCCAGCTTAGTACATGTGTCAACTTCAACCAATATGAATACCTTTCTTGTCTGAATCTATTTTCTGTGTTATCAGTGAAGCTATATGCACAAATTAATTCAATGTTCTCTGCCTTTCTTCTCATTTCTGTATTGTCAATATTAACTTCACATCTTTTGTTCTTCGGCCAAGTATCTGGTTCTTCTTTTAAGAATAAAGGTTCTTTCCACCACAGCTCCTTTTTGACCAATTCATCTGCAACAATTCAACGGGATTCACAATCAGCTGGATTTTCAGAAGTTGGAACAAATCGCCACTGATTTGGCTGACTACTTTCGTGTATTTCTCCAACACGATTGCCCACAAATGGTTTGAATGTGCGACTTTCTCTATGGATCCACCACATAGCAATTGTGCTTTCAGTCCAAAATGTGATCTGCTTCATATCCACATTCAAAGTTTTTGTTACTGAAAGTGCAAGTCTCAGTCCTATTATTGCTGCCATAAGTTCTGAACGGGGAATATTTATCGATTTCAGTGGAGCCACTCTTGATTTTGCACTAACAAAGCAATGTCTATATTACCATTATCCATTTCATGTCTTACATATGCAACAGCATAATATGCCATCTCTGACGCATCAACAAATATATGAAGAGATGATGACTATGTACATTCACGCAAGTTCAATGATCTTTGCACGACCACATTGTCTAATTCTGGTAAACTTCTCAACCATTCTTCCTTTCAGTTCACAACTCAATGATTCATCCCAATTATAACCATCACACCACATCGTTTGCATAAGAATTTTTCCTTGAATAATGCATGGCGCCACAAAGCCTATTGGATCAAACAGACCAGCTATTAACTTCAATATAGTTCTTTTTATACAATGCTCTGTTATCTTGTCTGTATTCACTCTGAAAGTGAACAAGTCTTGTTTTGCTTGCCACAGCACTCCAAGAGTTTTCTTTCCCAGCATTTCATCTGGATATATCTTGACTTCTTGCGCTTGATCTCTCTCTGGGATCTGTTCCAACACTTTTGTAGAGTTTGTCAGCGATTTTCTGCAAACATTCCAGCGTTCATCCACAATGACAATATCTGCCGATACAGTTCTAAGCATTTTTCTTCATCTTCCACCGATTCAAAACTGTCATCCATGTATGTAGATTTGAGTACGGATTCTGCAGCCAATGGAAATTCATCACTGAAATGTTTAACATTTTCTCTAGCTACATACTGCGCACAAAAGGGAGAAGCATTCACCCAAAATACCACTCTATTAAACTGGTAAGTTTCAACTTCATTGTTTTTATTTTTCAGCAAGAATCTCAGGTATTGCCTATCAGACTGTTTCATTTTCACTTGCAAGTACATTTCCTGTATATCACATATCAAGGCTACAGGATGTTTTCGAAATCTGAGTAGAATTTCAAACAGATCATTTTGCTGTTTTGGTCCTTGGTGAATAGCATCGTTGATTGAGAGTGAACCGTATTTCGCCGAGGCGTCAAACACAATTCGGACTTTGGTTGTCTCTTTGTCAAAACGGACTACTGGAAAATGAGGGAGAAGCTATTTAGTTTTTCCATCCACATTTTCATCAACTTTCTTAATGTAACACTTCTCCATGTAGGTTTCAATAGTTTTTACATAAATGTCCCTGATTTCTGGTGCTTTGTTTAATTTGTTTCCAGTATTCAGTAAACGCTATGATGCCATTAATTCATTATTCTTCAAACTATTTTTGTTTTCATTCCAAGGAAGTTGTACTTCATACATTTTCCCATCGTACTTCATTGACTGTATAGTTTCATTCAGAATCTGTTTGTCAAGCACTGATAATTTTTGCTCATTGTTTACAGTTCCTTGTGCTTCTATTTGCCAAAATTCTCGTAACATTTCACCAATGTTTTCATTCTGGAAGAAGTATGTGATGAACACTTCACTTTCTGCCTTTTGTGGTTTACCAACACAAGTCCAACCTAACGGCCCCAATCTCGAGAAAGGCTCCCTTGGTCGGCCATAAACCTCTGTAATGCACTGGTGTATTTCTGGACGGTATAATCCTATAAGAAGATCAACTATTGGTCTGGAACTATTGACTGTTGGAAATTTGATGTTTGTCAAATGCGGAAAGTCTTTCGCATGTTTATTCCATTCCATAACAGACATATTCCATGTAACTCTGTTTGTTGTAAAATCATCAATCTTATAGCATGTGTGTCCATCAGCACTTTGTAATTCAAATTTAACTGGCATAGTTTCAAAGGTTTTTACATGTCCATCAAGCACATTCACTGTGATATTTCTTATATCGCCACTTAAGCCCAATTCATCAGCGATATCTGCATTTATATACGTTTTAGTACTTCCATCGTCTAATAAGGCATTGACTTTGGCACTTTTTCTTCCAGACTTAACTAAAACTATGAAATCCCGTCTGCTATTGCTATGAGCTGTGAATTATGGCACTCTGCTAGTATGAGTTGTAAATTCTGGTGCTCTGGGATTATGTACTTCATTCATGGGATCTTTATGAAGAAGTTTATGGTGCACTTTAATACATCCATTCAATGCACATTTTCTGTAATTTCTGCATTTTTATCTATATGTAGCTGTTTTTCAAACATTGAAAGCATACTTTTAAATCTTTAGCTTGTTGCCATCTATCTTGAATACTCATGTCTTTGAATTGTTGACACTGCCATAAGCCTTTACAAGTCCCTGCACACATTATACATTGTTTATTGTTTGTAAAACATGTTCGTTATTGTCGCAGTGATTTGTCATGTTTTCCATCTAAACCATATTTGGTTTGTTCAGCCGCTATATAAAACAATGCCTCCTGATTAACCCAATTTCGCAACGTGTCTACATTTGGTGATTCTTCGTATTCATAAATCCATCTTTGATATTTGGTAATCATTGTTTCCGGCATTTTCCTTTGAAGTCCACGTACAATATTCCATCTTTTAAATCTTCCTCATGGCCAATTTCTTTTAAATTTATGACAGCAACGTCCAAAAGATCCGCAAATTTTTCAAGGTTTTTTGCATTCTCCTCCTTCGTGAAAGGGAATTGGTCTAGTTCTTCCAAATACCTAACAATTTTCCTTCTTTCACCACCAAACGTTCTGTCTAGTCTGTTCTTAGCTGTACTGTATGCACTGGCGGAGTGACCGAGATCATCAATTGCTTTCAAAGCTGTTCCCCGAAGATATTGGCGCAATTATAATAATGTGTACTCATCGGTAGCTGGTGCAGGATCTATACATGCGATAAACGCTGTTAGCCAGCCTTCGTATTTACTAATTTCTCCTTAAAACATTGCGATTGCTACCCGTTTAAGTTGCTTCCGCATGTCTTTCCCTATACTTTTATGCTCATCTGGATTACTATAATGTTTCTATTGTTACTTTTTACTTCACTCTGATCATTGTAATATTCTTTTACTGCTTCATCATATCTGTTTCCACATTCAGATATTTCTTCTGATATTTGTTTCATTTCTTTAGTTCTTTCTGTGCATTTAAAAAAGTCAAAAACTTCATTTGTTTGTGCAATGTGTCTATCCATACTCTCTTCTAATTAACATAATGCTTCCTTTAATTCTTCTTTGAAAACATCATCATATTTACAAAGTTCCAATAATCGTAACAAAGACAGGCCATTTTTTGAATTTAAGATTTATATACTTTACTATATATCGTTGGAAAGGTCTTTCCAAATGCAAATCAATGCACTTTAATTGAAGCCTCTATCATAAAGGGTATAAAAGTTATTGCATTTTGAAGTTGCCATGTATATCAAAAAGGTGAGGCAAAAAAAAGAACGTCTGAAGTCTATGCACTTAAGGCAATTTTACTGTGACAATCCAAGTGAAAAGTCTATAAAAATCATACATCAAAAGAAAGATATTTAAATCAGGAGATCAATGCACTTTAAATGAAGCATTTATCATAAGCGGTCTGAAAGTTATTGCATTTTGAAGTTGCCTTGATTAGCCAAAAATTGAGGGAAAAATAAGAACGTCTCAAGTCTATGCATATAATGCAATTTTACTGTGACAATCCAAGTGCAAAGCTTCTAATGTTACACATCAACAGAAAGATATTTCAAAAAGGAGAGCAATGTACTTTTAATAAAGTATCAGTCAATGAGGATAACAAAGTAATTGCATGTTTTTAAGTTTCCATTACTATCATCAAATGTGCCTATAGTTTATCGTATGTATAATTTTCGATGCATCTAAAATACAACATTCAAGCAAAATAAACATGTTGTAATATCATTTAAAACAAAAAAGATCCACTGTAGAAGAATTAATTTAAAATGAGGCTTTAATACTACATAGCTGGAAGTTATCGGAAAAAAAAGTTGTCATGGTAACTAAAAAAATTAAACCCTAAATGATAATTGTGTCAATGTCTCATTCAGTGAAATAGTTTTTATTTTTCTAAGCACACCAGTCTTTTCACCATTGTAACTAAACTATTTCAGAGTATGCAATACCTCCTACACTAGGACTTTCAGATCTCCTGCTTCGTAGTCCTCCAGGAGCTTGTAAACATAAACTGCCTCGTCACCTTCGTAGATGATATTGAAATATTCCGGATAACCGGGAACCTGAAAACACACAGGACAAAATTATTTGCAATATGTTAAGTCACTTACAAGATTGCATTTCATTTTAAAAAGTGTTAATCAGTTAAATATTGATTATTGATAGGAAATCCATCATTATATCATCAGTTTCCGGCCTACATTGGAAGATGTCTGTATGACGAAGACCCATACCAACAACATGGAAACAACTTGCTTACTTTGGAAAATTCCGTGGCTTACACATGTCTTCAGAAATAACTCTGTTTACCAGGAGGCCAATGATGGACTGATGACCTTAATATGAATTGTTATTAGAAATTAAAATTGATTCTTAAATGTGAGAAGTATGAAGGAGAAGTATGTTCATTACAAGCTAACCATTCAATCTTTAATTATGGGTCCAAAAAGCAATTGCTATGGTTAATATGTGTCGTTTGTGTTATTTTGCAACTAAGTCTAATGAACAAATCAAATAAACTTGAAACAAAGTTGTATAGACCTTGACATACAGGCTATATTTTAAAAGTGACATGCCGGTTATATTTGAAAAGATAATAAAATTACAACTTATGTCAGGGATTTTAACTAAAATATCGGTGGTCCATACAACATTATTATGGAACTCCTGAAAAATAACCAAAAGCAAACACAATTAGGCCTAAATTAAAATTCTGTGTTTCCCCATTTATATACATTGTTACTGTTAATTGTAGACGGGATTTGGATAGTAGAACACTGTTATATATTATGAAATTATGTGTTGGTAGGTATTTAAAGGGAAACAAACACAATTTTTATTTAAGCTTCATAGTCAATAAGAAAACTTTGACCAATGTGAACTTCAGTGAGACACAAAACAAATGCACTAGACAAGACACACACGTACATAACAAACGCACAAACATGAATAAAACTGGGGTCACCGTCAATGCAAAAGAACAACATATATTGAAAATGGGTTCTGTGTGATACAACCTTAATTAATAATGTACCATATAAAAGTCTAAATCTCAAGAAAACATCTGGACAAACCATTTATTTTTATGGTTAAACTAGTTCCATGATTGTATGAAATTTCCAGTTTGTGATGATGAATGCTGCGAACACTTAACTCTAAGTTCTAACAATCATAAAAATTAAATATAATGATATAATTATTAATTATAGTTCCTAACAAAATAACAAGAACATCTGAAAAAGGTCAAATTTCTACAGGTCATTATCTCTTCTAATACAGTATGAATCTAAAACAATATTGTTTATTTATTATGTTAATTATTATTAACAACATGCACTTCAAATAATATGAATAATTTGTGTATCCGAAATATAGATTGTCCGAAATATATACGCTCGCAGCTCATCTTTGTGTATCCGAAATATTGAATGTCCGAAATATATACGCTCCCAGTTCAACTGCATCGCGGCAAATTGCGGCAAAAGATATTCACAGACATGTGGGCTCAATGTTCTTATAAATGCATCTTCTTTTTAAAAATCATAGTACAATTTATTCCAAAACAGTCTAATTAGCAATACCCATGATCAAATATGGGTCATTTCTTACCAATTCGCTTGATTTTCTGTCTCGTCGTTTTTCATTACGTCGGCGCTTAAAATGTCGCCAAACATGTGCTTTCTACATAATTGATGACGTTTTACACAAAAAAGCTGTCCAAAAGAAGGTAATTTGTAAAATATAGTACTGGGGTTTTCCCCAAAGTTCAATGTCATCCACCATTTTTTATGCAAAACTAGGTCAGGTGTCCTGTTCGAAGACAGAAAAAAGGCATTGAAGACCATTGAGTGTGAGAAAACTTCATTGTTTTAGTAAGATAAGATATTATTTAGTTTGACTGAACCAATAAATACAAACATTTTATTTAAAAAGTACATAAAACAAACTCCCAAAAATGTATGTTTACAACGGTGACACAATGGAGGAGCCTCGATTCGGTATCCCATTGACCTTGTTAATAATCGATTTCTAGTGAAAACTGCTTTTGTTCTGGACTTTTTTTTGCTTTAGTGTAACCAGTTCCACTTCCATACTATGATCTTTGGATTCACTACCTGACTCTGCCATGTTAACAGTATATTTGCAGTATATTTTCAATAAGTGTCACATATAACTCACCGTTTATTTTGATAGAAAATTGTCTATCCGAAAACGATTTGCCCGAATACAGACCGCTTCAATTTGCGGACTCGACAGCAAGGCCATTATGGACGTATTCAACCACGTTCTGCTACCATTATGTTATTGAACAAACTATTATTCAATGGACTCTGCATTCAGAAACATGAACGATGGACAAAAACTTCCTTTTTCACTATTTTATTTCGATTTTTACATTGTTCGATAAACTCGTTTTTTCCGTTCGATCATGCCGTACTATCTTCTAATCGATTAAAGATTACAATACAGTAATACATAACTATCGCATTCGTTCAGAACAATTATTATTATTATTATTATTATTATTATTATTGTACGGTTTTGAAAAGTATTGCGTATATTGTTACAGGATTTAATAACTCATGTAATTATTATATGTATTTTGTGTTCTTTTTGGTGTAAGAGTTAGTATTTTGACAAATTTTATGTACGAAAACTTATACAATACTTTACACATAAAATGAAAAACAAAGTTCAGAAATGATAAAGGCCTTCATGAGAATGAACATTCAAATATATATTATGATAGGTAGTGCAAATAATGTTGTTTGTTGTTGTTGTTGTTATTTGCTTCTCTTTAAAAAAAAATATTGTTCAGTCTTTCAAGATTCATATTATTGTCCATAATTTTATTATTGTTTAAATGTTTAAAAATGAATCTGTCGCTTGAGGGGCTGTAACTCAAGTATGATAAGTGCAAATAGAACATTACCCAACCGGAAGCTACATCATAGTCTCCCGAAGACGGACGGAAGCCGCTGACGACGACGCAATTGTTATTATTGACTGCATGTTATTTGCTTTTAATGCCTGTGATTATCTTTATACTATAGCTATGTGTTTAAGCATATATATGTTACTAAGTGAGGTCCAAACTCATCGCAGCGGTTACTTTCCCTTTCGGTTAACAGTAACCACTGCCGTCACAAGTAAAATCCTTTCTAATCCGGAAGGATTATGTGTTTGTAATGTTTACTTATTTAATGCAACTCCGTGCAATTTTCTACATAATTGGACTTTTTATATATCGAATGCACTCAATGACGAAAAAGGGGAAAGAAAGTAACTATTTAAAACCCCATAACTATGACTAGATCATTATAATGTGGTTTGTTATGAAGGCAGTGATTTGATTTGGCTCGGGCTCGGAACGAGTCAAATCTCTGCGCGGAAGTTGATTGAGATCTAAAAATAAAAAATTGTCAAGTGGTTTGGAACCAGTTCATTTGTTCGAATTACACAACCTCCGCGCAGAGATTTGACTGGTATTGAGCATAGCTCTTATCAAATCCCTGCCGTCATAAGAAACCACCAGATGATGATCGATTTAAATCTTCAAGATATTATTTATGGTTTTAATTAATTATTTTCTTTTTCTGTTTTCATTATTGACTGCAAACGATATAAAAAATGTCCAATTATGTTTAATGCACCTATCAATATTTCCCCATTTCCTCCCCCCCCCCCCCTGGGGGGGGGGGCGGCGGTCAAATACGGGATTTTAGACTCAAAGCAATTCCCAATAGCGGGAATTTGACACGCCGAATGATTCCGGGTCTCGGGAAATATACTTTGTTCGGAATTTAGATCCGGGTTATATTGGCCCCCCGGACGATTTGATACACCGCGGGTTTTGTCCGCCAAGTATGTCTTAAAAACAGGCCAATTATGTCTTAAAACAACCCCCACCCCCACCCCCGTAGACTACAAAGCTAATCTAAAACATAAAAGTTTAAGAAGACAAAAAAAAGGCTTAGCAGGATGTGACAAATGCACCCGAAGCATATGCTTGTCAGAGGAAGGCAAAACAATGTCAGAGTACAATATTATGCCCTGGACAAATATCTTGAGATTTCAGCAACACAGCGGTTTGTTGTTGTGACATACTGCCCCGTAATGATCTTCATTCCCACCAAATTATTACATTCTTACATGTTGGCAAAAATGATGCTTCCTACAAACAGTTCATTATAGTATTTTACGTTTTAAGTGTATCCTTGGACCCACAGACCTTGACTGCGGAGCATGTAAGTGGTATGTGACACATCATCTGGTCATGGGAAAAAATAATCTGAAATAATATTAAAATCCTTCAAGGCTTTTGGAAGTTATAGAGCAGAAAGAAAATTCCTTGACATTTCAGATTGAATTGTGACCTTGACCTTTAACTGGGGAACATGGGAGTTGTACACAACACATCACCTGGTAACGGGAAATAATAATCTGAAGTAATATTGAAGTCCTTCCAAACGTTTAGAAGTTATGGTGGAAAAAAAGAAATCCTCGACATTTAACCTTGAATTGTGACCTTGACCTTTGACAGACGAGAATGGGAGTTGTATGTGACACATTGTCTGGCGATAGAAAAAAATAATCTGAAGTAACATTTAAATCCCTTTAGATGTTTTAAGTTATGAAGTGGAAACACAAATAATTGACCTTTGACCTTGAATAGTGACCTTTACCTTTGACCGACCATCATGGGAGTTGTACGCGACACATTGTCTGGTCACGGGGAATAATAATCTGAAGATATATTAAAATACTTCCGGGCGTTAAGAAGTTACAGAGCGGAATCAAACATGCATGACCTTTGACCTTGAATTGTGACCTTGACCTTTGACCGACGAGCAAAGGAGTTATACGCGACACATCGTCTGGTCATGTGGAATAAAAATCTGAAGTTATATTAAAATCCATCCAGGCGTTAAGAAGTTCTGTAGCGGAAACAAAAAGTCATGAACTTTGACCTTGAATTGTGACCTTTACAATTGACCGACGAGCACGGGAGTTGTACGCGACACATCGCCTAATCATGGGAAATAATAATCTTAAGTTATATTAAAATACATCCAGGCATTAAAAAGTTACATAGCGGAAACGAAGTCTGGACGGACGGACCCACCCACCCACAGACGGACGGTGCGAATACTATTTGCCTTCCTTAGGGGGCATACAAAGATAAGAAGATTGCCAAATGTGTGGCGCCCCTAAACTGAACATTATCGCTAATCCAAGACCAACACCTAAGGCGCGGATTCAAACGGAGGGGGCATATGGGGCATGGCGCTTTAGGCTAGACACATATCATATGCAATGTTTTAGTTTCTTCTTCTTCTTCTTCTTAATCTTCTTCTTCTGCTTCTTCTTATTTTTCTTCTCCTTCTTCTTCCACATAAACATTAGACCTCAAGTTGAGTATTGTCGAAGTTTTATGATTACCGGTATGTACTTGAGAACAACCCAGTGACTATAACATCGCCGTATTTACAATTTAATATGGATAAAAACGGTATGCAGTTTAGGGTCGTACGGACTGCAGCCTGGACTTGGTGTCCTCGATGGTACTGGCTGTAACAACTGAATCTTGAAGCATGTTCCACAGTCTGATTGTGCTCGGGAAGAAGCCTCGGTGAAGGTAAAGTCTTGATATATAGTGGGGTACCAGAAATTGGCATGTGGTAACTGTAATTACTGATACTATAAAGTATGGCTCAGATAGGATGTGGATAAGATGGTTGACTTTCTCATACAGCATGCTCACCTTGGCGTTATGGCGGCGTTTCTGTAGACTGTTCAATCCTAGTTCGTTCAACATTGCCGTAACACCGCTGGTTCGACGATAATCACCCTTGAAATACCGTGCCGCTCTTCTTTGGACTTGTTCAATTTTGGTGGTGTTTGCCATTCTAAATGGGTCCCAAACAGTAGGGGCGTTTTCCACCAAATGTCTTACAAGTGATTTGTAACACATTTCTTAAAACTTTGGTGGGCAGCTTTTTGTGTTTCGTTTTAATAAGGCCAGTCTGTTGTTCGCTTTACGGTTAATAATGTCAGTATGTTTGTTCTGTGATAAGTCTGATGATATGTTGACGCAGAGGTATATGATATGTTGACGCAGAGGTATTTCGCAGTATCACTCAATTATCATGTATCGATTCCCAGTCTGCAATATAATATATGTCCCCATACGGATACTTATAATATAGTGCCCATTTGGGCAAACCATAAAGGCCCCATTTGAGTTTTGCAACTGGGAAACATGTGGGACCTACCGTATATTGGCAACCCTTATATATGTGTTACATATATGGGTTCTTTATGGGTCATATATGCATGGGTCTATATGGGTCCCATGCATATTCAATGCATGTCTTATACGTGTCTCATATTCAAAACATATGGGCAGCATTTGGTTCTATATATGGTCCTATTTTAATGCATATGGTAGAGACACGTAATGCATCCGTTTTAAGCATGGCTCAAATAAGTGCATATGAATTACTCAATGCCATTTGAAATCAATGCCCAATTTCGAGGCTGTCCGGCCAGCTCAGTGGTTGGCACAATCGCTTCCCAACGCGGTTGGTGTTCATCATACCGGGCAGGTGCATGAGGTTTATTCCGGGTTTCCGGTGTCCCAGACTGCACAATACCGCATAAACATTAAAATATATTTAAGTAAAAATAAATATCTGGGAATCGCAGCTATGATTCAAAATTCGTCCCAACTGTCGATGAGTCTCAAATAAGTAAATGGTGCGGAAGGACCTCTTAAACTTCAAAATACACACAATGCCCAAGTTCGATCATAATATGTGTATTAGTACGTGCACATATATACGCATTTTATTATATCCATTCATATCGCTTATACTAAAATATCTCTAGTACTTAAATTAAATAGTAATACATTCATTATGTGAATGACTAATTGGTAACATGTGACTTCAATGGATCTGTTATTGGCCGTGAATGCGATTTACTGGCTTGGTACAACCCTCGTCGTTGTATATATATAATAGTCGTTATACGTACACGTCTATCTTCATGACCAGGATCTCGTATTCTCGTGCTTACGACACAGTCATGATAACTATAGATAACCTATTAAGAATAGTTCAGGATTGAACGAGCGCATCAGAAGTCTATGATTTGCCTCGATAATGTTAATGACAAGTTCTTTTTGACGTGTCACGTACCTGCTTCTCTTGTTTTAAGTAAATTTCATAATAGGGTGGCAGTTCGTTCCGGTATTTAAATTCTATCACTATACAACTATAATGAAACATAGAATCAATAAACCAAAATGGCGGAGGAAATATTATTATAACTGTAATTATTTGTATGTTAAATGGGTCATTTTTAATTTCCAACTTTAAACGTCTCTTGGCCATACAAGCCATACATATATTTCGGCAACATCAACCTTACACTGGCCTTTATGCATGAATATAATTATTAAAATACAGTTGCGATACATATATTTATTCCCATACTGAATCCAAATTAAATCTATTAAAGAGTATCCCACTTAATTACTAGTATGGTATAATTAAACTCGTGAAACTCGTGGACGAACAAAAACAAGTATAAATATAGGATACATTTCAAGCGTTGAATTTATGCTAATTTAGAGTTCAAGAGCGCCAGGTTAACATTGCCCATACAAACCAGCAGAGCCAGACCCGTTAAACTTGTATTAGCAGCAATTTCCTGCGTGAAAAAGCTATTCCATATATTAGTTCAACATGATATTCAACAAATAATAATTTTAGAAAGCCTATAGATAAGTGTGCAAATGTATTAAATTTAGATGTCGCGGTCGATATGTGAACTCCAGTAGAAAACCGAGGGCATGTAAAACGTGCATAGTTTGAAATTTTGATTGCAATGTCAGTTATTGCTGGTAGTTTGGGAGGGGAATACTATATCAATACCCACCTTTGGTAAAAATGTGAATTTGTTCAACAAAATCTGTTAACTTTGGTACAGGAGGCCACAATATTTCTGACATATCGTTGATTAAGAAAGATGCAATATTAAATAAACTTGAAGTTTGATAATTCTGCTATTTAAATGCATAAAATATGATTGTGTTAAAACTACATGTGTATTATTAGTTTGTTTCGGATTTTTCGCAGTGTTTAACAGTATTTCAGTCATATCACGGCGGTCAGTTCACCTACTTCGATCACACTTTTCCTGGGCAAGCTTAGCCGATCTAAGCGGTTAACCAGTACTAAGTGCACATACCTATGCGAGTAACTGACAGTACATGGAGCGTTGTTGGTCATAAATTCACAACTATATACATTGTATAAACAGAATCCCGTTTCGCTTTTATATTCATACTAGTTCAACTAGAGAAGAACGGCAGTTAAAGGTTCGCAATCCTCAGAGGGTCACAAGAAAAGACAAAAAGATTTATTATACCTCACTTTATTATTTCCCTATATAATGCATATAAACTGCAGCGGGCAACAATTTTATATGTCGCCCGGCAATGTCGCCCGCTACCGCTATGTCGCTTGATTTCTTTACTTTGATTTTTTTCGGTATAATAAAATTAATATTGACTTCCTTGAGGGCGACAGTGCGTCTCGTCAACCCTCGACAAACACTGTCGACCTCGGCTAAAGCCTCGGTCGACAGTGTTGCCTCAGGTTGACAAGACGCACTGTCACCCACAAGGAAGTCAATATTTATTTAATGTCCCCCGGTACGCAAATGATACGGGATTTAGCTTAATTTAAAGTCTGTGTCATGTAGAGATTTGATTGTTTATATTTCTGTAGATTTTGTTCGGTATAATAAAAATAAATATAGACTTCCTTGAGGGTGACAGTGCGTCAGGTCAACCCTCGACAAACACTAAAGCCTTGGTCGACAGTGTTGCCCCGGGTTGACAAGACGCACTGTCACCCTCTAGGACGTCAATATTTATATATTATCACATGTCAAAAACTTTAATACCTTTGTTATGGGTCTTTTTGTAATATTCTGTGTGAACAGTATAGCTAAAAATAGATATAACAATATTTCTGCACGTAAAATCGTTCATGCGTTAAAATGTACTCGCCAATTTCGTGCCGTAATTGGCATTAAATTTAATTGGCAGCTCCATTAAACCGATAATGTGTTCTCTTGTTAAACCAGCGATTGAATAAACATAGAATAAATGTAACTGTATTCTAACACGAAGGTTTAGATTACCGGTAGCAGTCCTATAAAAACTGATGTTTATTCGGTGGCTATTCGATAGGGTTGAAAAAAACAATTTTTTTGTAATTAATGGGAACTCGAAAAGCATTGTATCCTTATTGAAAACATTGAAAGAATATATAATTCACAATTATTAAAAAACACATTTTTAAAGAAAGATTTTCATTAGTTATACAGTTGCAACAAATATTTTATTGTGTCATACATAACCTGTTCAAGTGGCTTTGATACTTTTACCCTCGAAAAGTTTAAGCCTCTGTCTACGGGGAAATAAGGGTATAGGAACCTATTTTTAAACACAGTAAAATGTTTTTATCCACATTGTATCAATTTGTAATAACATCCCTTCATAGTGAGCTTGATACTTTTGCTTTCGACAATCAAGCTTCTATTTATGGGGATAAATTGAAATTGAATACATTGAACTGTATAATTGCTGAATACTGTATTATTGAATTAATTACATTTTTGGAATTAGTATTAATAATTAATAATATTGATCAACTTATTACGCTTATTACGTATTATTGAATTAATTACATTTTTGGAATTAGTATTAATAATTAATAATATTGATCAACTTATTACGCTTACATGGCATTGTGTAAAACATGGTATACTAAAAAAATAAAAATAAATGTACATATGGAGTACAAATTAGAGGTCAATTAGTGTGCTGTTATCGTTTGTCTTGTGCAATGCTTATATTAGGCACTATTGTAACAGAGACTTATTGCATAACACAATATTGAAACACTAACCTTTGTGAAACGTTTTATATATACATAATTATCAACAGAATTCATGGGATACAGTTTGTTTAAAAAAAAAATTAAACTACATTTTTTAATAAAACTAAAATAACGGTATTTAGGACCTAAGGTACCAATGGAGTTTAGAGCGTTAACTCTATTATAGTAGGCAATACATTGCTGGTTTACAACGTTATAATTAGCATAAAATAAATGTTTACATATTTCTGCGTAAGAGACATTATGTTAAAGCAAAATTACTGTTGATAAGCAGTGCTCATTACAAATTAGAGATAACATAGTTAAATGCTTACATCCGTCTTGCTAGTCATAGAAAAAAAAACAATTACTACGTTATTCGTACTAATTAGATATTAGTGGTTAGAGTACTGTTAATATATTTGTAATGAATATACTCGGCATTGTTATTAAAGAGAATTAATTCACTTTTAAATCGCATTTTTTGATATACTAATTTGTGTGAATTATTTCAAAACAAAATTAATATAACAACTAGTATACTAGTAAACAATACACAATATTTGTGAAGGTATCATGTTTATTATAAAGCATCTCATTTTACAATTAATCCAATTAAATGCATACAATGGATACTACTAAGACATTATATAATTTTAGTGCAGGTTATTACGTTTTTTAACAGATTAAATGTTGTTTACATTAGTTATTTATAAGTTACAAGTACTTCAAAACAATATTTTGGTACAGAACTTTTGTACACAAGCTGTATATTGTTTACGTCAAGCCATGTTTACATAAGCACTCTTTGTAAGTTTTTCAACCTCCAATTTACGAGTTAAACATCAGATATGTATTTTATTGTTTTGGGGGGTACTTCCAGGAATGCATTATAATATAATGTGACCCTATATTAAAACGCATATCTGCTCTCATTTTAAAAATTGAAACAATTGTTTATCGTTTTTTATTAAACCTCATCAATTATAGATGTAACAAACAAAGCATATATAAAAACTGTCAAAACGGGAAACCAAAATAAAATATTTCCAAATCCAACTAAACTGTAAACACAAAAATATTAAAACATGCATAACACCAGATCACGTAACACAAACATACGTTTCAAAAGAATAAGTAAAATAGTCTTACTGACTAGAAAGTTTTTAAATAGGGGAAGACATAGGCGGTTATCGTTAAATAACAGTGCATACACCTAAATAAATATCCACCTTAACAAAAATACAAAATGCAACAATTAATGTCAAGGGTCTAGGGGCAAAGAATAAACGTGATGAAGTGTTAAGCTGGCTAAATCAAAAGGATTTTTCTATAGTACTTCTACAAGAAATTCACTATTTAAATACAAATGACTATCACAACATTTGGGGCGCCTGTTGGACAGGTCAATGTTTTTTAAGCGGAGAAAGTTCCAATAGTAATGGTGTCGGAATCCTAATAAATAAAACATGCAATTGTAACATCATTGAATATAAAGAAATCATATCTGGAAGAATGCAATTTATGAAAATACAAATATCAGAAAGCAATATTATACTTATTAATATATATGCGCCAAACAATGATGATATTAATTTTTATAACATTTTAGAGAATATTATTAAAGAGCATGAAGAGGAAACAATACTTATTGGAGGGGATTTCAATGCTGTTTTAAATTACAAAACTGACAATTTAAATGGACGAGATAATTCGAATAAGAAAACATCGGATAAAATAAATAATATTATAGAAAAGTACGATCTCTGTGATATATTCCGAATAAAACAGCCTTTTGAAAAAGTATATACTTGGCATTCCAACACTAACCCGTCAATATTTTGTAGATTGGACTATTTTTTAATATCAAACAATATGTTAAGTTCCATGATTGATTGTCAAATCCAGCCTGGTTATCGTTCTGATCATTCGATAGTAATAATGAAACTAAATGCAAATAATTATGAAAAAGGTCCGGGATATTTCAAATTGAATAACACTGTATTACTAGATACAGAATATCCATCAAAAATTAGAGATGCTATAAAAGAAGTTGTTGAATTTAATCGGGAAGCGAATCCAAATATTATATGGGTGTTAATGAAAGGAAGAATACGTGATGAAACTATCAAATATTCAAGCCATAAAAGGAAAATAAACGAAAAAAAATAAAATGAACTCCTACAAAATATTAAAACCATAGAAAATCAACTAGCAAATAATCCCAACGAAAATAAACTCTTGGAACAACTAGAGAAAAATAAACAATTGCTGAATGAATTTACTAATAATAAAATTAAAGGTTATATCTTAAGTAGTAAGGCTGAATGGGTTGAAGGTGCAGAAAAAAACACTAAATACTTTGCCAATCTAGAAAAATATAACTCCGAAAAGAAAATTATCAAACAAATTTAAATAGACGAAAAGAAAATAGAAGAACACCCAGACAAAATTTTGCAACATATTAAGGATTTTTTTCAAACCTTTTATAAAAAAGATAGAAATATTGAGGATTGCAATAATTCTATATTCTTTGAAAATAAATAATATTGAACTAAAACAAACCTTGTTCGCTGACGATGCTTGCTTTATTCTAGATGGAACCAGATCATCATTCGAAACCCTTATTAGCACCCTTGACAATTTTTCAAACATATCAAGTCTTAAACTGAATAAAAGTAAATGCACTGTCTTACGAATTGGAAAAATGAAATTTTTGGACACTATATTTTGTAAGAAACATAGATTCATTTGGACATCAGAAGCAGCCAAAACACTAGGAATTACATTTATGAATAACACACGGGAAATGACAGATATCAATATTCAGCCAAAAATCGAAGAATTTAACAAATGCCTTGCTAAATGGCGAAAATGGAAACTAAGTTTAATAGGAAAGATAACTGTTCTTAAAAGCTTTGCGTTTCCGAAACTCAGATATCCATTAACAGTTTTAAACAACCCCGAATATCAAACCATCAAAGATATAAAGCAATCGATGTTCTCATTTTTGTGGGATAACAAACCAGACAAAATTGCACGAGATAAAATAGTACAAAATTATAAAAATGGGGGTCTAAAAATGATCGATCTTGAAAATTTCATAGCCGCGCTCAAATCAAGCTGGATCAAAAGGATGCTGTTCCAACAAAATTCAAAATGGGCGAACATTTACAGTGACATGCTAAAGGATTGTGGTAATTTCTTTATTTTCAAATGTAATCTAAAATCATCTAATGTTAACGGTTTGAAATTAAAATCAACATTTCTGTCGGAATGTTTGAAAGGATGGTGCCTGTCAAATTATAACGAAAACCAGGTAGTCATTGGAAAAGAAATATTGTGGAATAACGCGAACATTACAACCTAAATAAAACTGTTTTTTATAAAACATGGTTTGAGCGAGGCATTACACAAATAGAACATATTTTTAACTACAGAAACAAACGCTTTTATAACTTCCGAGAACTTCAAGTTTTATATGGTTTGCCTGGTTCTGATTTCTTAAAATATCATACCCTAGTAGCCTGTATACCAGCGCATTGGAAAGATCGATTGCACAATGAAGATATATCATATACACCACCCAGTTACTTAATTGATAAAATTACACCCACAACAAAAATGTGTAGTTTTGTAAATAATATTTTTATCAAGAAAACTCAAGTGCAGAAGAACAAACAAGAACAAAAATGGGAAAATCTTTTTCATAAACAGCTTAATTGGCAAAAAATATTCACTAACTATTTACACATCACTATCGATACCTCCTTAAGATCATTTCAGTATAAGTTTTTAATGAATATTGTTCCTAACAATCAAAAACTCTTTAAATACAGAATGGTAGAATCTAGTCTTTGTGTTATATGCTCAATGTCAGTGGAATCAAATAGGCATTTGTTTTGGGATTGTCCTAGAGTCCACAATTTTTGGATCCAAATCATGAATTATATAAAAAAATAAACTTAATATTACAGACTTCAATCTTTCTTATGAATGTATTTCACTCTGTAATATTTTTCTAGTTAACAGGAATTATTCGAACTGTGTTAACTTTGTTGTATTACTAGGAAAATATTTTATATTCAAATGTAAATACCAACGATGTCCACCAATGTTTGACAGATTTATAGATTATTTTAAGTACAAACTGAAAATAGAAGAGTTGATTGCTGTATGGAAAGGCAAACATGAGCAACACGAAAATAAGTGGCACAATTTTGTAATGTAACCCCTGTCATCTTTTTCTTTGTTTAATATTCTTGTTTACAGATTATTATGATTTGTGTTTTGTGTAACCCACTACCACTGTTACTCACTCCATTCTTATCATCATTATCATCTCTCATTCACTATTTCATCATTATTGTGTATATTTACAGCGTTTTCGTGTATTATGTCTTTACTATAACTTTGGTGTACATGAATGTTGTAAATGCAACATTTGAAAATAAATTGTAAAAAAACAAAACATTCTGTGATCAAAAATAATAACAACACACATAACGTATTCCGGAGTGCATTCTGCTGGTTTGTCGGATTTTTGTACAAACATCGTTCCTTCTGGGTAGAAATACGAGGAAAATGATGTTTCAATCCACCACTGTTTTTGTCACAAAAGTAACAGAAATGAATTAGAGTTTGTCATTTGTACATAATTATGTTGGATTGAATGTCTGTCTGTCTGTCTGTCTGCCTGATTGTCTGCCTGATTGTCTGTCTGTCTGTCTGTCGGTCGGTCGGTCGACCGTCTGTCTGTCTGTCTGTCGGTCGGTCGGTCGGTCGGTCGGTCGGTCGGCCGACCGGCCTGCCTGCCTGCCTGCCTGCCTGCCTGCCTGCCTGCCTGCCTGCCTGCCTGCCTGCCTGCCTGCCTGCCTGCCTGCCTGCCTGCCTGCCTGCCTGCCTGCCTGCCTGCCTGCCTGCCTATCGGTAGTTTTTACGATATTAACTGCTCGACATCTGGCGCCCTCATAAAAAGCGTTGTTTGCAAGATATAATATTCTAGTATGACACAGAAGCGAGCGTTATAATCGGTGTTCTAACGACAGACTTCCCGAAAACCGTCGGTCCGACGGACATGACCGACAAATTTTGAGTGGGTCCGACATTTATTTACTAAGAATCGGTCCGACCGTCCGACAACTTTGTAAAGACTTATTCCTATTATTTATTATGTAACTGGATAAAAAATACCTAATATCGGAGCAATTGAATACAACTCCGCTATATCGTGATCCGCACATTGCGAATCGGCCGTGGATCTGATAATGATTTTTTTGACGCTCGTTATTGATTATCTTATTACCCCAACTGCCATAAATAAATCCCGTTTGGTCCGAATTTTCGCGCCTTAACTGCTACTTTTTCATTTAAACTCGTGATATGCGACAAATAATAACACGACCCGCGCAACATCAACGTGTAACAGTTTGACGTCACCAGCTTACATTGCGCAACGTCCTTTCTCTGCAGTCGCTTTAATTAGCAGGCTAATTTCAAACAGCTGTGGGTCGTGAAAAACGTGCTGTACGCCGTCCACGTGGTGGGTGTTCACCGTCGCTGTATAGATCAATACTAACCTATACGGCAACAACGTTATCGATACCGCGTAACTGCTTTCGCGTTTTAGACGTAAAATAAGTGGTGTCTACAAAAGATCTAGACTGAGTAAAAATATGACTCATACAATCTGCACATCCTTCGCGATTTTATAGACACCTAATTGTTTTGCACAAAAGTAAAGATTTCACAGTTCTTTGCGCTACACATGTTTGATATCACGGTCATTACTGTAACGTTCACGCTTTCCATGCGGATGACGTGACGTTGTGATTGTCAGCATAAATTTCGGGGGCCTTTTTTTTTTTTAGCTGACCACGGGTTTTTCATGAACAACATGTGCATACGAAATGTAAATATAATATGTGTGTAAATATAATATATGTGCTGTGAACAGTAACATTCGGATAGGTGTTTCGGATTTGCGTTGTCATATCGTAGTTTGATATTAATTAAATGTATTGTATATTGTATGTTATGGGAGTTAACAACAATTAAAAAGGTGAGCAAGTTACGTTTGCTGTTTGAGAACGCGAAAACAAACTAGTGTATACATGTATAATGTATACTAAAGACTATACATACATGAATGAATTTTCGGTCCGGCAATTTTTATTTCGGTCCGGCATGTTTTGACTGGTTGTCGGACCGAATGTCTGACACTTTTTTTTGAGCTTTCGGGAAGTCTGGTTTAACGAGCTATTTGCTTACTTTTGAAATATACACAAACAACCAAGTAATAATAACTTGTACACAACAGTTGCCATTTGACTATTAATTATTATGTTCATGTTATATGTATTGCTACAACTTATAATTAATATAAAAGTTTCAAAGTTTATTGGCAATTGGCGAAACCAAATATGCCTGTAGCCATTTACAAAATAAATAAATTATGGCAAAACAATGAACTAGTACAAATACATACTTGTTGATAAGGTAAGTGCAATTACACATTCATTATATATCCAAGCTATATATATTTATATATACAAATACACAAGATAAAAAAAAATGCATAAATCTTACGTTCAAGGGACAGTTAACTCAGAAAAGGTATTTGTCTGTACGACATAGCTTCTTTAGATATCTACACACACCTAGCAGAATCATAATGATGACATAACATTTTTAACTAAGTTTACAAGAGCTAACCCTAACCCAAGAGATGTTTCCTATATGTTTTATTCTTAAATGGCTATAATTATCACAGCAAAGTAAGAAGTGGTACTAAGATTCTACAACATTCATGTTACAACAACGGCATAATCTTTGTTAATAAAGAACATATTTTACTACACATTAATCAGAGTAATGCGCCGATAATATGGGACGTGTCTTACGTATGCACTGCTTTGCACATACACGTATATAAGTTTACCTTAATTTGTCCACGACAAATGGGAATAGCCGTGGATATTACATGTGGATAGTTATATCGAAAACAAAAAAAAAGTGTAATACAAACGAGTGTTTGATTTTATTTCAATAATTTTGTACTGTTTTACAATAAACACACATGCACAATTTTAACACATATTGTTGCCATCATACAACATTTGAATACACAATGTATGTGTCAAATGATAACTGATGAGATACAAATACAAAGGAAGAATAAGCAGAAACAGAGAAAATTGGGAGTTATACAATGTGAATATCATCATGTAATGCATTTCAGTTTATGAGTTTCAAGTATTAAATTAATTATAATATAAAATGTAAATATAACAAAGGCAACGCAGTGAGTGAAACGATTGTTGGATTTTATATACACGATGGTAAGACAATGTATCGTCACGCAGCACATATGCGATCAATTACGACATATGACTATTGATACGACAAAACAAATTGAAATAGAGGAACAGAAAAAACGGAAGTGGGGTTGTTAGAAGGTGGACATGTGCTTATTTATGAAACAGAAGTTAGTACATGTAAGATAAAATGATCACAACTGACACCCATCGATTCACATGTGAATGTTACATAGATAATAAATATAAATAAAATACATGTTATCATTTATTTCTTATTTACGTATTATAGAAATTCTAGGTAACAATTGTGTAAATTGTGAAATATGTTGTCTGAAGTTTCAGTAAATCAATATGAAGACATGCATCAAAGTTGCGAAATCAACATAGAAACACTTGCGTTGCAAACACTGAAGAGCAAAAAGTACAATTTACCAACGAATTCTTTAACAACTTATGTGATATGTTGGTGTTAAACCCCCAATTACTTATTATAGCGTAAATTCACCATTTTCAAACATTGTCACTGTGTGCAATTTGAGCCTGTTTTAGGAAGTAATTGAATTGTGCACGTATTTGTTCGCTTTCTAGACGTGATGATAAAAAATTAACACTGTTCGGTAATGATTTTAGGATATTGATGATAGCATCCGGATTTCGGGCAATGTTTGAAAAGTCTTTAAATACCTGCATGACACTTAGACTGTCCATATAATTAAACCGTTCTCCATGAGACCAAAATGACATAATGTACTGGTTTAAGTCAAATGTTTTTTTACCGTTGTGTCGAGGAGAATAATTCTGCAACACACTGATTGATATAATTGCTTTAGTCACGTCTTGTGTGAATTTAGCATACACTTCAGCATAGGGTGAACAAAATGGATTTGCACTGCAGACCAGCTGAACATCTATTGTTTGTATTTCTTCAAATTCATCTACAAACAAATTCATATAAATAGTTTTTAATTTTTCACATTCGCTCATTTCTGGTGTACAATTGAATACATTCAGAATTTCTTGAAAACTTGTAAATAAGTCATTATGTAATCGAAATTGATGTTCGCATGAGAGCCTTCTATAAAATTCGTCATTGAACAAAGGTTCATACTTCGTTAAAAGCCTGCACAAATGTGTGCTAGACAATACATTCAAAGCTCTTCTAAATAATCTACGAAGTCGAAGAAACACGGTAGGGGGAATCCACCGTGAGATTGTTTTAATACACATTAGAGCACGGTAATAATTTCGAAAGCTCACCGAAGAAGAGGTATTGAGATAAAACTGTCTGAGACATACCAAACTTGAATTTTCTGAAAACATAAAGTTAGTTTGAATCTTCCCTATAAATGCTTGTCTAACATATCGTTTAGGCAAAATAACATCATCTTGTTTCGTTTGCTCTCGAATGTATATTTCTGTTTCTTTCATTATAAAAACTCGTGTCATATATAGCGGTGTAAACCTGTCATAATTGGAACAGTAGAGAATATCCCACCAGTACCATAGCACGAGTTCCTTTATTGCATTTGTATAACCACTTAAATATAGCATGTGGATGTAAGAAAAGTTAATATATGTATTACTAAAAATAAAATGAACTGGCAAGTTTCCATGAGCACATTTTATTAATTCAGAAAGAAATAAATCGTTTTCAGAGTAAGACATTAACATGTTAAAGTCACTAAAGTTATCGTTATTTAGTATTAGTCTAAGCAGTATTCCCCCAAGTTCTTCGATGAACATGTTATTGGTTTCCGCGGATCGCTGTCTTAGTTTAGTTTTTTGGACTAAATAAAGCTTCGTAAGTTCGTTCGAATGATTGTCAGTGAATGGTTCTATTATTGTTGTTATGGGTAAGCTTACGACGGCGTTGAGTGTACCTTTTAATAATGAAATTAATATGTCGTCTATTGTGCGCATAATTTTCCAACCTTTCTGGATCAGCCAGACGGACAATTTGGTATTTCCTGTCCGTATTGCGATATCCAACAGATTATGACCTTCTTCGTTAACGCATAAAGACATATTCAATGATACAGTTGTATTAAAAATGTGTTCAAAAAAAACATTTATATCACGCGATGGGAGACCAATAACTTCCTGTAAATAATGCTGCATAAATGAATTTATTTCTGCCAATTTGTGCTTCATGCATTTAGACAACATATCCTCGCAAGTAAAACAAGAAATCATGCTTTTAGAGAGTGAATCAGGTTGTCTGTAAAAAATAATAGATAATACGTCGTTAAAAAGGCTGGCTCATCATATTTCAAAAACAAATTAAGCGTTTTATAATTAATAACTGTATTGTTGTCTATCAAGTATTTAATATAAAATCTCGAGAGATTGAAGTTACTCTTCTTTATAATAATTTTCAGAGCATGAAAATCAGCCAACTTTGTTAACATTTTGCGCCGTACCATTAATTAGGATACACATGCAATGGCATATTCAGTGCGACAAAGAATTGTTCGCTCATCTTCTGAAACTGTATTTGGATTTAGTATACACTTTTTGTTTATAATTACCTTTGATTGTATTGTTAATGAGCGAAGAGCATATGTAAGCGGCGTTTTGCCATTAAAATCGCGAAAAGAGAGAAGCTCACCTGTTTCATCAGGTCGGTTGGATATCATATTACGCAAAAACTCAACATGGCCATTTTGTAATACATAAAACATGATTGTTCTATTAAAAGCGTCACGTTCAGTAAGCATATCAAAATTAGAAACATTCACTAATAATTTGATTATTTCATTGACAGTTTTTAATCTGTCAATATTTTCTAGGACTGTTCCGTTGAAAGACGTCTGCAAAGCATACCAGACCAAAGCCTTTAAGTTATGCAGTTTCCCGAATGAAGGGAAAATGCTTATGTTTGATAATAACCACACGAACGCAGATTTTGCCCTACAATTTATAGCAGAGTATAGAGGCGTTGAACCATTACTACACACAAATGTACTCTGATTAATGTCATGTAGAATAAATATTCTAAAAGCTCTACATTGTCACTGCAAGCAGCCATATGTATAGGGAAGCAGCCTGTTACATCTCTAACATTATATCTCAACTGCCCAAACTTAGTGTTAAGTACTCCTATCTGTTTATCAAATGGGAATACCCAAGTACGATTATATCGAACGGCTGTATCTAATATGCTTTGACCAAATCCACATGATATCTGTTTCAATTGGTTTCGTTCAAATTCTTTTAGCTGTGTTACATCTTCTAATTGGGCAACAGTGCCACAGCGGTCGGATAGTTTTGTTTCGTGAAGATACATTGTCTCTTCAATCCTTTAATGACCATATTGTACAGCTGCTAATAAAGGCGGTCTTCCGCCTCTGTCTAGGCAATGTAATGTGTTTTTCTTGGAAACTGTGAGAAGCAAATGTACTATATGCATGTGGTTGTTTCGAATTGCAGCGTGAAGTGCGGTTTCACATGTAATAAGATGCCAGTCATTTTGCAATATGCTGTTGCCATCTACAATTACTTTATTTCCTTGGATGCGATATTGTTTGTCTTTTATCCAGTACATTTCTTTAGAACATTCAACACATGCATCGTTTACACCAACGTTCATCAGATATTTAGCTAGTTCGTAATCACCATTTAAAGCGGAATACTATAAACAAAGCCAATTAACGGAGAAGCCATGATCATAGAATAACTTAACAATACTAAACTTTTTAAATTTACACGCTAATTGAACATGTGATATATTTAAGCCGTTAAAAATTTGAAATCAAAATTCTGGAATAACGTATTTCGATTATCAAGCATTAATTTAACGATGTTAGTGTGGCCATTTTGTGACGTAATGTCTAAAACACTATATCCCCAATGTTTGAATTCAGTGCAAACATCGACCGCGACGTCCAAATGTAATAAATGTTTGTACATAAGCTTCCGAAAAGTTATATTTCCTCCATGCTGCACAAATAAAAATTTTCTCGCCCTAAACATTGCAGCTAAAAATAAAGCAGTAACATTATCTTCACTTATTTGATCTACGTCTGTTAATTTCTCAAACAAAATGTTCGGTATATCTTCTATATCAACACGTTTAACAATTCTAATATAAGCACCCTCATAAAAGGCTCTTTCATTGAATATTCTTACAGAACTCACGGACCTAAATTTGTTTTCTAATGACTTTTCGTTCTTTGCTTTGGTAATATGAACAGCCAGGTCATTAATGTCACACAATTTTGATTCGTCCTCAAGTAATGACAACATGTACCGAGCATTTGCCTCATGGCCGACACTAGGGTTAACACGATATCGCTCTGGACCAAAATCAGTAAGCCAGTTTAGTAAAGAAAAATGTGGGCTGGAAATCGTATCATTCTGAATGTCTAAAAAATGGTTGAACTTTTGTATTTCGTTTATATACTCCGTGTTCGATTTATTTGTAAAATATATAAATACATCACCTATATATTCGACGGATTTGTTTGAAAAGGTGGTTAATAGAATTTCTGAAATAACCTTCGATGCATTGTATGTGTCAGAGAATACCCGATCGAACTGGTCAGTGTAGCATCTGTTCAGGTTCAGTGAATGTATGTTAATGTTGGTTTCGCTTGTATTCAGCATCGTGGCTGTAAGAAAATCTGTAATCTGTGGAAAACTGTCGGTGTTCAGCACATGTAAATAAGCACGTATGTCATTGATATGACGTCTCTCAAGACGATGCAGATGTATTACATGAAAATTTGTGGTCAATATGCTGTTCACGGGTACCTTTCTGCTTAAAACAATAAATTTTATCCAATTTGGAAACTTGTTTACACGCTTCTGCTACATATTCATGATCAAGTTTACGTTTCTTTCACTGATATGACATTCATCCAATGCGTCCAGTAAGATCAGTTTTATTGTACCCGGTCGTTCGACAGTTTGGCTCAAAGGTAAAATCATACACATGTCCAAGCAACCAAGGGGATCATTATCACAGTTTTGATCAGTGTAAAAAGCTGTACACATCCTGTCCTTTTCTAAATTGGCTTTGAACTCGATGTTATTGTTAGCAATCATCGTTGAAATACGACGAATAAATAGGCTAGGTAGTTTAGTAGATAAAACGTCAAACTTACAGAGATGAAAAGCTATTAAGTTATTTCTAATTCTTGCTCCCTGGTCACTGTCATTCGCACATACCATATGGGCCGCGACAGCTGATTTGCCATAGCCCATTGCAGCTTCAAGCAATATACCGTGTTTGTCTGAAGAATCGTTGTACACATGGTGTTCAATCAGTTCGAACAGCCACTCTCGTCCTACCAACTTTCCGTGGTCGGAATAATATCCGATCAGCGGAAACAACTCTTGTGGTGGTCCATTCCTCTCTGATATGAGAATAACCTAGAATATTTTGAATAGAACGTTTTTCAGATGACAATAAATGAATAAACATACAATGAACGGATTTGCAGAAAATGTGGGCAGGTTCAACATGGAGCAATGAAGAAATGATTGAAATTTGGCGGAGAACCGGATCACCGTTTGGATCCCATTTTTAAATGAATCTTTATTTTTAAAAGACAGGGTATATTTGTTTATTTGATGGAGTTTTGAGAGATAAGTATTGGAAGCTTTGGTGTATTTTTGAGAGAGATGGCATATTTGTAGATTCGTGGATTTTTGAGGGACAGGGCAAATTTGTTGATTCGTGGATTTTTGAGAGAAAAGGCATATTTAAAGCTTTGGTGGAGGTCTGAGCTCTTCGAGTGCTTTCTGGTTTTACCTTTAAAATAAGCCGATTTCATATATACCTTACCCGGACGAACATTAAATATCATAGAAACAAAACAATTGTTTCAACAAGTATCCATTTATATAATAACAACACGTATTATACATCATTATTTAAGTACCGTTTCTTTCCCAAACGCTAAATAACTACATATTACGACAACCAAGTAGTCAAATTAATATGTTTAGTGTCATTTTGGTGTTCAAGGCTTCAAGACATCCTCACATATAAACAATAACAATTACTCGATTTTTACGACCACCTCGATTTTACGACCACCCCGCAAAAGCGGGCACTTTTTATAAGACCCGATTGTTTTCCTATTTATTTCAATGGTCGCAAACCCCGATTATACGGGCACCCCGCTATTTTACAAGTGTGATGAGCTGGGTCTGTATCCTAAACTGTATTTATCAGGAAATAGGAACATACTTCTTCTTGCAAGCTTATGAGATTACATGCTTGCAGACATCGCGAAACTTAGAAGGTGCTCAGCAGACACGTTGTCTGTCACCTTCTACAACCAGATTGGAAGTCAGACGCTCACTGTGAAATGAGTAGAACTTAAAACAATTCTGTAAGACGAAATTTCTGGCAAGCACTTTGGGTCTGTTAGACATTCTCAGATTGTGTCACACTTGTCTGACAGTCTGACACATTTCGCAGTGTCTGTGCTTGCATCGCCTATTTTGTAGCGCAATTCAAATTGATAAATCAGACATATCAGATGAGACCAGTAATAATTTACAAAGACAGTTCGTATGAAGTTCGTATGAAGTACATTGATTGAAAATGTATATAGACTTAGCGCCTAGTGAATGTGATAACGTTTTATAAATTTCACAAGTCAGCTCCGTATTAAAATTTTTAATACAATATTGTGTTTGTTTAGATACAAATATTACCAAATAATACAAATAAACCAACAAAAACATCATTTCTTACACAATAATGTGTGTAGTGTCACCTGTCACGAAAGCGCTTTGATGATCGTGGAAGTATAACGACTGTATACAGTCGTGTGTGACAACGATTGTACGCTTAGGCATAACACGTACGTAACAATACATTGCACACATAAATTCATGACTCATCCTACAGTTTAAACATAAGGAAGTACATAAACCAACGACACCATACCTGTTAAAGTCTTTATACTGTCTACTACATTGCTGTTTACATGGTTGCAGTGGCCCAACTCTGATGATTATATCGCCATGTAGTTTCTGTAACGTGCAGGTAGTGTATGGCTCCAGTGCCTTGCCTGCAATAACAAACGCTTCTAGCAGGGACAAGCACCTTGCTTTCCTTCGTGGTGCACGCAACTTCTTTAGATATGCTGACATAGTTTTAACCAAACACAAGTTATGCGTGTATATACGTGTATATCTTTATTTTTGAACTGAAACGGGATCGTATACACAGTTATAAATTAAGTTTATCCTTTGAATACTATCCACGCTTGTTAAGTCCGTGGATATTTTTTTTAGTCACTATCATGAATATTCACATTATTCACATTTCTATTTATAAACTGAGTGATCAGATTAATCAATAGTTAGAAGGTAAAACCCGACTATTTCGTAAGCTTGAACGTTTGCATGCATGCATTAAATTTTCTGTCGTTAAGTATGGTACATGCATTAAATTGCCTGTCGTTAAGTATGGCACTGTACACATGTAATATTGGGTGGGTTTAGTGAAATGAACAGCAGGAATACCATACTACATTTTTCAAAACACTGAAATATTGCATGCCTTAAAAAGCTAAATTCGTTCTGCTCATCAGCATTTGGACGAAATGAACTTATACAGTAGCGTATTGTAACTTAATATACAATGATATACTTACTTGCTGTATAATATACCGTGATGAGGACACACAAATCAGTATTGAATGAGGAAATATTTTGAGGTATATATCAACAGCGTATTTCACAGCCAATAAGTAATTACTCGTAACTGTTTATTTATGATCCAGATAATATTGACCTTTATGTTTTTTAAAGAATGAAATTAAAAAAATGTTTTCGCCCTAAAGTTATTTTATTTTATTGACATTTATTTCGTCTGTTTTCTTTGTGGAACATCACAGAATGCATTTGAATGGGTGTAATGTGCGCGTAACAAAAGGATGAGATACCTGAATATATTTATAGATAGGCAAATAATACAGTCCAGATAATGCCTCCAGAAAACGGTTCACGGACCAAATGTAAACGTTTAATTTATGTAATTATGTTCGTTAATTCTGGGTTAATTCAAAAATAACATTAAACGTACACTGATCAAGTTTGTTCGTTATGTATGGAACAGTATTGGTTTAAAACTTACATTATGCTTTCTGACGTTTTTCATTCATTAAATTCTTGCTCCGCTTCTTGCCATTCTTGCTCTTCTTTCTTCTCTTCCAAATGTTTCTATTCTTCCATTTCTTCATTGTCTTCCAAATGCTCCTATTCGCGACATTCTTGCTCTTCTTTCTTCTCTTCCAAATGTTCCTATTCTTCCATTTCTTCATTGTCTTCCAAATGCTCCTATTCGCGACATTCTTCCACGTCTTCCTTCTCTTCCAAATGTTGCTATTCCTAACATTCTTGCTATTCTTACCTCTCTTCCATTTGACGTTTTATTGCTACATTGTATACTATGCGAGTGTATAACTTAAACACAGCTTAAACAGTCGTTAAATACAACACATCAAAAATGTACAAAGCAGAAACAGCACATGTAAGTTAAACGAATACAGAACGTCATAATGACTAATGTAATTATGAAGCAATCATATTATTACATTAGGTGGCGCTTCTCTCTCATCGGCGGCAGTTTCCGTATACGTACTCGGACACAAATGCGAAACTAACAAATTCTACGAACCCCGGTATAATTGATTAAACGTTTAGTGTTGTGTGACCTACCCTATACTTGATTAGGTGCCAAGATCGTACAGCATTATTAAAGGGGTTGTATCAACAGCTAATATAGTGTAATATTTTCTTATCTTTCTTATATTTATACATAATTGTTAATTCACAAACGGCCTCGTTGAACAAACAGTAAACTATATACAAACAGTAAACTTTGTTTTATAACCATAAAACAGTTGTCACCGTGACACTTTTCACGGGCGTGAGAAAATTTGGAATAGTAGTAAAATCAATATTGTCTAGCGTGGGAAAGTTTTCATTTAAGTTCGCGTTTTTGTAGGTGTGAGTTCGAATCATGCTGAAAACATGAATCGAAACTATATATCGATATATTATGCACCTATCAATGTTGTCCCCTTTGTTTTGTTTTTTGTTTATTTTTTTATTTTTTTGGGGGGGGGGGGGGGGCGACGGGCATATACGGGACTTTAGACTGAAAGTGATTCAGACATTCGATATTCCGAATGATTTCAGGTCCCGGGGTAAGAGACTTTGGTTGGAATTTAGTTCCCGGTAATAGGGGACCCCGAGCCATAAGATAGACATAAAAACAACAGCATCTTCCACTAAGGGGATTTAGACAAATATACTTGGCTCTAGGGTGGGGAATTAGACCCCAAAAGCTAAATTTCCCTAATTCTCCGGTCAGCCAGCCGCCCCGCCCCATTAATAGGGGAGGGGGGGGGGGGGTAATATTGATACATGCATTATTGCTACTAGAAAAATATGTTCTTGAAAAAATAGTGCTATATGTTGTATTAATGCATGTCTTTGTTTATGTAAAATAACGTTGATATGCCCCTTGAATGCTGGGATTGATTATATTCCATTGTGTCTTCATTTTTTAGGTTTTCTGTGTGCCTATTAGATGTTAAATTGCTAAATTTTTGCAGACAGGGTTAAATAAGTGTACAACACGTCCCCGGCGCAATTGCCAAAGATCTGAAAAAAGTTAACCGTTAGAAGACCTTTGTCAAGTTGACAACGAACAATTGGTTCCTATTGCACAATAAATGTTATAAGGTGAAAGAAATGCATTATACAATAAATACATATACACTAAATAAAGAATACATAATATAATACGTATTGAAATATTTGAAAAAAAACAATCAGCAAAAATGTTTGTAAAATAAACTCACGACTTAGGAACCATGCGGAGAAATGTCAGCACGCATCGCTTTAACCAACTGTACTATCGGCTATGTAAGGAAAGCTGTGCAAAATAAAATTATCGTTATACAAAACACTCACTATTCTGATGCCAAAATGTAAACATGACTTGAAAGGGCCAAACAAACGTGTCCCATATTATAAATTGATTTTATTTCAGAATGCGAAAACATTTATTTTCATTACATATATCTGAGTTTAACCGTTATGATATGCCATTATCAATTTCAGATTTGTTTTAAGAAATTGCCCCCCCCCCATGATTCCCGTTTCGTTGACATAGTGCCTTTAATTGGCCTTTCATGTAATGGGAATGACTCATGGCTCGGTATATTCATTAAGCATAGTTTCGCACAAATACCATGCATTGCTAATTTTTCCTTTTTTTAAACATTTCCCCATTTTAATAAATATTGAGGATTAAAACATTTAACAAAAAAACGCGAAAATTATGTAATATAATCGCTTGTATAAAGTGTTGTTGAATCGATAAAAAAACTCGTAAATGACGTTCATCAACGTGAATTTCCGTAAATAAGTAAAATTGAGTTCTTCCCCTTGAATAAGAATTTACGAAATGCATTTTTTTACGAAAATATATATGTCATGAAAATAACAATGACATGAAATGTAGAATTTAGCAACGCACTTGTAATAAAAAACGCCAATTGGAAGAGAAGTAAGAATAGCAAGAATCTCAGGAATAGGAACATTTAGAAGACTATTAAGAAGTGGAAGTATGTCAAGAATGGAAGCATTTGGAACAGAATGAGGAAATAGAAGAATATGTACATTTGGAAGGAAAGGAAGAATGTGAAGAGAAGGATATTTGGAAGAGAAGGAAGAATTGGAAAACATGATTATTTGGAAGAGAAACAAGAATAGCAAGATGACGAGAACGAAGAAGGGAAAGAGTTACAAGAGGCGCAGCAAGAATTGAATGAATGAAAAACGTCAGAATGCAGAATGTTATTTTTAAACTTATACTGTTCCATAGTAATGAACCTGTTACCGGCTTGTTATTGGCCATTTTGAGACATTTCGACATAAATGCATATTATATGTTTCGTTGAGAATACAATATCCATGTGATGTGATGTAAAGCCAATTTTGTTGATATGTATTCCAAACATGAAGTGAACATCAAAAGCATATACGAATGAACATTACAAGTTCATGAGGTTGATCCGGACGTTTGATATTTCAGTAAAATTTAAAAGAATTATGTGCACAAAAAAACTTATGTCAGTAGCTCATTAGATACTCACCATTATGATTCTGTTATGTATTTGTTTTCGTTACACAAATATCTTATGTTACACAACAGATTAAAAATATGAATAAACGTATGTTAGGGAGCTTATTTTTCATAAACTACATATTAATTTCAACAGATGAAGTAGTTGAAATGATAAAATTCGGGACTGCTATACGTCCTCGTTTTCATCAACATATTTAATTGGATTATAAAGTATGTCAAAATTAGCTTAGACAGCCACGTCGAAAGAGTCGTAAAATTGTATATATAGTACTTCCGGGAAAGTAAGACATAGGGTAAATATATAAGTCTGCCATCTGCATTCAATTTACGATTCAATCATAATTTGGAAACATTGGACATATTTGTTATGTGAAATGATTAGAACACAGGTTCTTGAGAGAAAAAAATACGAGTTTCTGTGTATTGAAGTGCCATACACAGCAAATCAGTACATAGAGCAATTGAAAAACGACAAACAATATCAATTACATAATAATTGTATTAGAAGTATATACATATATACATGCATATATATATATATTATGATTGTTATCGTCTTTTCTGTTTACCAATCATTAAAAATGTGTTAAAACAAACGCTGTAATGTAATGTGTAAAAAGTATAACATAGTAAATACACATTCATATTCATAACACAACTCGTGTCAATATAAAATGTTTCGCATTAAACATATATCATGATATAAATTCAAACTTAATCATTCCATTAGCTAACACAATATATTCAGAAACAAAATTACGTTCAACAAAATTACATGTTTAATATAAAATACGTCGTGCCTGCAGAAAATAATTGTATATATTGCTTAAATAATTCGTGTTATGGTATCTACAAATTATATAATTATTATTCATATTACAATAAATACATTGACTCTATAATAATAATCTACTCTTTATTTTCCACGTTTAAATGAGTTATTCAAACTTTCAAATAAATGTTTATTTTTTCGATTTGCTGATATAAAGTGAAAACTGTTTAAAAACGATTCCGAGGCATTTTTAATTACATCCCCGTGTTTTTGAAGGTATGTGTAATCCGAAAATACATGTAAGCGATTGACTTGCTCCATGTATTGAAAGCGTTTACTGGGTGTCCATAATGACTGTAAGTAATCATACGCATCAAACTTACGTTCAGGTAGCACAATATAGTTGTGAATTATAGCTTTTGATATAGCTTCTTTCAAATGATATTGCATACTTCGAATTACATCTAAACACATGGATGAAGAAGGATACGGACAAAGGTAACAAGCTTGTTGGGAAGAAATAGAACTTATGAAATCGTGATAAGCTTGTAGACGTTTGGAAATTGATGCTTTATCACATCTGCATTTTTGTCTTATGCACTTTCTAGAACATTTGCCTAACTTTGCTTTTAAATACTGTATCATCTCACCAAACAGTTTTTGGCGGTATTTACAAGATTGACGTGCGTAAAATTTAGTTTTGTCAGACATTAAATAATTGATATAGAAAAGGTCATCTGTATTTAACAAATTATTCAGTAGTATTCGCAAACGGGTATTTGACATTAAACTTAAAACATATCTGTATGATCTTCTTAGTTGAATACCTAAAGAAGGCTTTAAAAACTGTGAGTTTTTTTGAATGCACTGTAGTGCTTTATAATTTGTTCGGAAGTCTATTGGAACTTGCTTTTGAAGTAGGTATTTTGTAAGACATAGCAAATGAGGTTGTTTAACAAACATGAATTTAGTTTGTATCCCTCCCAGAAAAAAACGATTAGCAAATGAAATTGGCATGGCAATATTTGTCTGTTTTGTATTTTCTCGAATGTAGCCCTCTGTTTCCTGCATGCCGAAGACATGAGCCATATACAATGGGGTGAACTCGTCATGATTTGAACAGTAGAGAATATCTCTTCCATACAAACGTACCAGAACTTTAAGTGTCGAACTATAGCCACTTAAAGCTAACAAATGAATAACAGAAAAGTTGTTCGAATTATTACTACAAAAATGATGTACAGATGTGTTAAAATGAAAAGAGTTTATAAGTTCCGAAAGAAAGACGTCGTTTTCAAAGTAAGATACTTTTTTAGATGTAAACTCTTCGTAGTTCACATTGTTTTTTAATAGTTTTATTGTGGTTAGAGCAAGTTCATTTATATTTCTATTACTGGTTTCCGCGTATTGCTTTCTAAGTATCATATTGTTGAATACAGAAACCTTCAAGATTCTGTTTGAGTCACTGAAATTGAATAGTTCACTTATTATTACTGGAGCAAGTTCAGTGCTTGCGCCTTGTCCTGTTAATGTCAAATGTATTATGTCAGTTATTGAAAGTGTACTTTTCCAACCTTTCTGCAAAAACCAGACGGACAAATTTGTATTTCTTGTCATTATTGCAATATCCAACAAATTATGACCGTCTTTATTAACACATGACGACATATTTAATAAAATAGAAGTGTTAAAATTCTGTCCAATAAAACTATTAATTAGACTATGATTAGATGAAATTCTAAAAACCTGTATCAAATAATGCTGCATTAATAAATGCACTTCTGCCAATTTATGATGCATGCATCTTGACAATATGTCCTCGCAAGTGAAACACAAAATCATTGTATCATGTAAGGATATATTATGAATGGGTAAAGAAGATCTATAGACAAACTGTAAATAATGCACAGTAAGAAAGGCTGACTCGTCATATTTTAGAAACATCTGAAGTGTTTTTGATTTGATAACAGTACTGTAATCCATCAAATATTTGATATAAAATCTAGAAAGATTAACGTTATTCTTTTTAATAATAATTTTTAGAGCTCGTAAAATCGAATTATGTGTCAAAAGCTTGCGCTCTACCATAAATCTTGATATAGAAGCAATGGCATATTCTGTGGGACATAGAACCAATTTCTCGTCTCCCGAATCTTTATATGGTTGCAGTATTTCGTTTGCGTTTATGATAAAATGTGACTGTTTTGATAATGAACGAAGAGCATACGTAAGCGGCGTATTTCCATTAAAATCACGCACATAGAGGAGTTTCACTGTTTCATCAGGTCGTTCAAAAATCAAATCAGACAGAAACTCGATATGTCCATTTTTTAAAACATAAAACATAATAGTTCTGTTGAAGGAATCATGGTCATTGAGGATGTTAAAATTGGCGACATTTAGCAATCGTTTTATCATCATGTTCAAAATTTGAAGATTATCAGTGTTTTCAATGACTGTCCCGTGTACAGATGACTGTAGGATATACCAAACCAACGTCTTTAAGCTTCTTAAGTTCCAAACTGAACGGAATATGCTTATGTTTGACAATAGCCATATGAACGCATATTTTGCCCTACAGTCTATAGCAGAATGTAGAGGCGTGGAACCATTGTCACATATAAATGTTCTGTGTTCGATGTCCTGCATTATTAAATATTCTAACAGCTCAGTGTTGTCATTGCAAGCAGCAATGTGGACAGAGAAGCAGCCTGTGGAATCTCTTACTCCAAAATTTAATTGCGGAAACTTAGTTTTAAGAAAACCAATCCGTTTATTGGATGAGATTACCCAAGAATGATTGTACCGAACAGCAATGGCTTCCACCCCTTGTCCAACCTCACATGTCATCTCTATTAATTGGTTTCGCTCAAATTCGTTCAGCTGGGAAACCTCTCTTAATGTGGCAACAATGCCACAATGTTCAGAGAGTTCCGTAGCATGTATATATATTGTTTCAATAATTCTTTGATTACCATATTGTACAGCCGCTAACAAAGGCGGCCTTCCGCCTCTGTCTAGGCAATGTAATGTGTTTGTCTTGGTCACCGAGAGAAGAACATGTACTATATGAATATGGTTGTTTCGAATGGCAACATGCAGAGCGGTTTCGCATGCTATAAGATGCCAATCATCGTGCAATGTGCTGTAACCATCTACAATTACTTTATTTCCTTGGATGCGATATTGTTTGTCTTTTAACCAGTACATTTCTTTAGAACATTCAATACATGTATCGTTAATACCAATGCCGAGCAAATATTTAGTAAGTTCGACATCACCATTTGAAGCAGCATAATACAAACAAAGCCAATCAACGGAAAAGCCATAATCATAGAATAACTTAACAATACTAAGCTTTTTAAATTTACACGCTAATTGAACAGGTGATATATTTAAACCGTTCAGAGATTTGAAATCAAATTGATGAAACAACGTATTCCGATGTTTCAGAATAAAATGAACGATGTCAGTGTGACCATTTTGGGATGCAATGTCTAATACGTTATATCCCCAGTGTTTAAGTTCAGTGCAAATATCGATTGCGACATCCAAATTTAACAATCGTTCGTACATCAGCTTTCTAAAATTAACATTCGCACCATGCTGAACTAATGCATTAAAAAACTTTTCTCTCCCAAACATTGCAGCTAAAAATAATGAAGTAACATTATCTTCGTTCATCTGATCTACGTTTGTTATCTTCTCAAACAAAATGTTTGGTATATCATCTATATCAACACGTTTAACAATTCTGAGAAAAGCCCCCTCAGCAAACTCTTTTTCATTTTCTTGTACTATAACAGGACTTACTGACCTAAATGTGTCTTCCAATGATTTTTGGTTATTAGCTTTTGAAATATGACAAACCAGGTTGTTAATGTCACACACTTTCGACTCTTCTTTAAGTAATGAAAGCATGTACAAGGCATTTGCTTCATGGCCTATACTAGTTCTAACACGATATTGTTCTGGACCAAAATCGGTAAGCCAGTTTATTAAAGCAAAATGTGGAATGGAAATCGAATCGTTTTGAATATCTAAAAAATTCCTGAGCTTTTGTATTTCTTTTGAATACTCTGTGTTTGATTTATTCGTGAAATAGAAAAATACGTCCCCTATATATTCGACGGTTCTGCTTGAAAAGGTTGTTAATAAAATTTCTAAAATAGTTTTTGATGTACTGTATGTGTCTGAAAATATCCGATCAAATTGGTCTGAGTAACATCTGTCCAGATTTACTGAATGTATGTTCATGTTGCTTTCACTTCTATTGAACATCGTAGCTATAAGAAAGTTTGTTGGTTTTGGATAGCTGTCACTGTTTATTTTATGTAAATATGAAGATATGTCCATTAAGTGGCGTTTTTCTAGATGGTGTAAATGTATTATATGAAAATCTGAGGACAACGTACTGTTTATAGGTAACTTTCGGCTTAATACGATAAATCTGATCCATTTAGGAAACATGTGCACACGCTTCTGTAACATAACTGTCATCAGATTATGGCCTGTTTCATCGATATAACATTCATCCAATGCATCTAGTAATATCAGTTTAATTGTTTCGGGTCTTTCGACTGTTTGTCTCAAAGGAAATATCAAGCACCTGTCCATGCATCCCAGCGGATCACTGTCACAATTTGTTAGATCAGCATAAAAAGTTGAACACATACTATCTTTTCCTAAATTGGATCTGAACTCGTCATATTGGTTACCAATCATTGTTGAAATACGACGAATAAATACGCTGGGTAGTTTAGTAGACAAAACGTCAAACTTACAGAGATGAAATGCTATCAAACTGTTTCTTATTTGTGCTCCCTGGTCACTTTCATTCGCGCATACCAGATGGGCCGCTACAGCTGATTTCCCGTAACCCATTGCTGCTTCAAGTAGGATACCATGCTTGTCTGATGAATCGTTGTAAACATGGTGCTCGATGAGGTCGAACAACCACTCTCGTCCTATCAACTTCCCGTGGTCGGAATAATACCCAAGCAGTGGAAATACCTCAGGTTCTGAACCATTCCTCTCTGATATACAGCCTGAAATGTATTATCTCACATTAAAGTTTTAGGATTAAATAACATAATAAAACGGAGAGACCTTATGTCTAAAATATCAATTACCATCGACTGTATTTGAAAACAAAATGCGAGCGTGTAAAAACATAATGTGTACACAATGTTTGAAGTACTCTTAAATATTTGAAACGGTAATAGCTTGAACGCTATGGAACCATTTTTAATGTTCACGCCAACACGTAAGGAAAAATGAGTGGGACATATACTAGACAAAATTGCTAAACCGCCGCTTTTAAACTGCGTATATATTAATCAATTCTTACTCTACTGTTTTCTTAATTATTATTTCAGTATTTTCCCGTCGTAATTTGAATTGAAAAGTATTTTACAAGTTTCAACCACTTTCCTACGTTTATGTTTGTCTAGTGATACAGAAAAAACATACCTTTTTTTTACACAAATCGGTTGAGAAATGCTTGTAATTGTCGCATCTTTTTACGAAAAGAACGTTCTTTTTATAAGGTTAGTATACATTTGCCAAAACTATTTAATTCACAAATTTAACTTTCAGATGCATTACTTCTATCCGTAATTGTTCCTTTTAATTATATTATTTTTGTTATGTTCAAAATTCCCGCCCTTGTCAAATGACGTCATGTTATAACATTATAACGATTTGTTGTACTTTGCGTATGACTTTAACCAAAATGTTATTTCTTCCGTATCTGTATAGGTCTGAATAGTGTATAAAAATAAATTTGAAAAATCCGTTGCTATGAACATAAATTTAAGCCACAGCCAGTCAAAATGAAAGTTTATGTTTTTCATTTTTGGAGTTTAAAAAAGTGTAAAGCTGAAAAAAAACACACATTTATAAGAGCTTAAAGCTAACTCACTTTGTATATTATCACCATTTATATCAAACCATACTTAATACTGATATCAATGTACGAATTAATGAAGTCATGCATGGATGGATGGATGAATGAATGAATGAATGAATGAATGAATGAATGAATGAATGAATGAATGAATGAAAGAGAAATGAATAAATGAATGAATAATGAATAAACGAAAGAGAATGGATTAATTAGCCAATACCCTGCTTGTATGAATGATCGATGTCTTTATTTAACAGCCGTGGAAAATGTACCAATTTAAATAAATTTACATTTTAAAGGGATCTGTTCACAGATCGGCAAATTGGCCATTAAAAAAATGTCATAGATCCCAAAGACAAATTATGCATTATGCAAACAAACGAAATAACACTCATGACTACGAAATATAATATTGGAAATATCGTTTCGTTTATGGATAATCATAAATAGAAACGGATAAAATTATAAAGCGTTTGTAACGCTTTTCATCGGTATTTTGGAAAACACGTGCATCACTTACATACCAAAGGTCATGGGTTCGAAAGGCATTTTTTTAATTTACCATTTTTTCTTCATACACTATTTGATTTAGATTATTTCCCATGCTTTAGTTTTTGAAGTTAAAACATTTAATGACATTTTTCAAAAGTACGAAAATCTGAAAACACGAATTATTGACTGAATATATGCGTGTACCTGTACCTCCTGTGTTAATCGGTGTTGTCTGCATGAGACTCCTGCTAGATACAAGACACACACTCAGGCAAATAACCACGAAAAACAGACATAAGAAAATTCTTGGTTTGCAGCATTCTTTATCTTGATTGTGTAAGCAATTGATTTCACTCAGAACGTTTAACCTATTAGACACATGCTGTTTAATTTCGTTATGATTTAACACGTTTATTATACAAACATATATATTGTTACTTTCATGTTCATCTATTTCGTGTTTTGCCGAGTGTATCACTTCATTTCGTTTCTCCCTCAGCGCATCAGCCGCTGCTATTATACTCCTTGGAAATTTTAAACATCTTTTCCAAACATTCAAGCATGTGGAAAGGTCAGCTATTTTAACATTTGTCTTGTCCCATCCTGGCATCATAAACACTTCTGCGATATTTCTGTAATCCATTGGCCATTCCCACGACTTCATTTCCATCCACTTGATCCTTTTATGACAGGAATTGTTTTCAAGATGACGTTTCCAAGAGATGCACGTGTTACACCATCTGAAAAGTATTTTATTAAGGGTGTGGGTATCAACGCTAGGTCAACAATTACATGTGCAAAAATAAAACTCATTTGGTTTTTTTAACTGAATTTTTTTCATCGTCACAAATGTGGTCGTTTTAATATGGTGGTTGAGTATATGTAGCTTTAACTTCTTTAGGTTTTAAAATTATGACGTCTAGATCTTTGTTTCATTCAGTTTAATATAAACGTAAACAACAAAACTACGTAATCTGGCTTTTTACACCCAACATTAGGGCTTCTTACAGAAATTGCATAGCGATGATAGGAAAATTGAACTAAAAGATGCTATGTCTTTAAATCTGTTTAAGACGAGATATAGATGTAGTTGATACTTGGTGTTGTTTTTTTTTGCGTAGCTGTCTAAGATTTTTTGCAATAATTATGCAGCGGGAAAATTGAATGCCAATAGAATTGACCAAATTTTCTAATTTTAGGTAATGCAAATTTACAACAATGGTGTAATGTATACCAATGACTGTTGCATACTTTTGGGGATTACAATTTACATAATTGTTTACATCAGCGGTTTAAATAAAGTTATAAACATATCGTCGACATACACTCTAGAACTGAACATAATTATGAACAATTTTACTCGTTGGATGTCATGTCTTTTAATAATCAGTGAATTAATTCTTGCGAGTACAAAATACGCCAGCAGGAGAGTTAATAATTCTAAAAATAACGCACAGTAAAGCTGTGTTAATACACGCGCATTAATTAGCGTCTGGAGAATCCTTAACACGAGAATTTCAGTAAATGGGGAATTATATATTTATAAAATTACTGTCTCCTATGTAGGGACCGAAGATTCTGGGGTCCGAGAAGTCACGTGAACGATCATCTTGGTCCTCTTGTATTATATTTAAGGCAAAAAAAATTCTCAATATTAATTTAACCGCCGATCGTCTTGTTTAAATACATTTGTTGTTTGCTTTCGTTTCATCGTGCCTCAGAAAGTTGCAATTCTGCTACCTGGTTTATAAATCCAACTATTGAGTAATTAAATTGAATAAGTATTCTCTTTTATAACTGTTTAATTTAAATTGCAAGACTATGAGGATAATCTTTGTTTCCACTTAAATACATTAAGAATAAACCTGGGCCAAGTGTGAGGTTTCGGTGCCCATAAACCGGTTTAAACCCCCAATGCTTTGCATTTACCGTTCCAAGGCCGTAACACCAGTTGTTTGCATGTTTGTTTTGTGTTTGTTATGAATTTTTGTGCTGTGCTGTGCTGTTTTTTGACAACTGATCACTATACATAAATAAAGGACCTCGTGCTGCTAATAAAAGTTCTGTTATGCTGACGCAGCTAGAGTTTCACTTTGTTTATAGTTTGTTTTCCTCTTTACAATTCAATCCATGTACTGTTGCTACTCGAACGATATAAGGTATTCAAAAAGAAAAACTTTTTTTATATATGTCTATATAATAAGCGAAGTACCAGTCGATATGCCCATTAATCATGTCAATAGTATAGACTCAACTTGGAATATATAATTGTATACATTTTAATTATCTGCGATATATACGCCAAGTATAGTGTAAGAAAAGTATTAACCTTTCACAAAAATATTTTACTTGTACATATTGAACAGCTTAAATTCATTAAAAGGTGCATGTATTTAAATTTAAGCATTTGACTTTATCTACTAAATTGGAAGGTCTGTTTTCCATATAATATATCCGAGTATTACTTAAACCGAAATAGCTTGTAAGCAAGCAAATAATCAATCATCGATGTGAAATGCAAGTTTGTTGCCATCTATATCTTTCCCGATATGTGTGTGTTTTGACGTTGTATAAGCTTTGTACTTAACCAAAGCAATAAATAATTCTTACCGGTTAAAGTCTTTATATTTCAAACTACATTGTTGTTGACATGGCTGCATATGTACCAACTGTTGTTTTATATCTCCATGTAACTTCTCTAATGTGTTGTTTGTGTAGGCTTCGAGACTGTTCCCTGTAATAACAAAAGCTTCTAAAGCCGAATTTTGCCTTGTTTTTCCTGGCGATAACCATAACGTCTTGAGACGATTCAACATGGTATACAACCGTTAACTCAAAAATTCACCTTAATAATTGACCTTAATAATTCATTTCAAAGACACTACATAGTCTGTGTTAACATGTTTTATCAGTGAAATTATCAAATGTACATGTATGTGGTTAGACTGAAGACACGGTTTTCGGAACAAGATAGCATTGCTGTAATCAAAATTATCTATGTGTCGTTGGTTATTGTGTAAATAAACTATAACAGTAGGCCGGTCATGTATGCTTGGACTTCGATTAATGTGTACGATGATTTAAAAGCTTGTTGGCATATAAAATAGGTTTATAACACGTATGCCTTTTTATTTGCTTAAATGATTAAAGTAATGCAAAATGCATAACAAAACGGGAAAAAGTAAATGTCAATAGTGTTTATAAGACTGTAAATGCAGAACAGTTCATCATTGCATAAACATACATCCATAATAATCGGAAGTAATAGTGGTAAATTCAAGTTTAAAATCATCCTTGCATTAGGTATGTTAAACGAAAATACAATCGATATTCGACTACTGTGTAAGTATACACTGGGTCTGGAATCGATATAGATTGAACATGGATACAGGCGTTCACTTTCGAAAGTAGGAACTTGTATCCATTTGCTTTGTAGAAAAAAAAGTAAAATACAATAATCAGTAACATTTTTAACGATTGATAATGTATTGTCAATGCATAAACGCAATTTGCTACAAACAACGATGTACAACAGAATATCTTTGAAAATAGTATTTCGACTTTGTTTTACGAACGATCCTGAACATGTATACACATTCATGAACTTAACAATTAATATTGGTTAATCGTTATTCCTCAAACAATTATTCTTAACAAATCTATGCGTCATAATGTGTGGCAATTTTAAAGTTGTTTTGGAAATTAAATTTGACAAGAAAATTATCTTCTTGCAGGAAGATCTGATAACGAAAGGTTGAATTAATTCTTCTTGAAAACTCGGAATGTTCATAAAACTCTATGTATATCTCAGCCAGTGAGTTTCAAACAGCGTTAAGTAGTTAGTCGTGTTGTAGTGTATGTTGTAGTAGACCAGATTTGGTATGTTTAGTATAACAAAGAAACGTCAAGAATACTTGTTTCTTTTACAAGTTATTTTTTCTTTGCAAATGCTGCGGAAATTGACTATTCTTACATGACAGGCGCATAGTTTTCTCTAGACAAAGACGAAAAGCATTCGTTGTTACATTGCCAATAAATAACTCGAAAAATAAGTTCCGAAACTGTGAAATATAGTTTGCATTGTAATTGCATAATATATAGTCAGGTCATGTTAGAATCGAAATAATTTATCGTTGTTTATCTGTTAATAAAGAACGATTTTTCGTTCTGATATGCGCATATTTAATCACTCGGGCTAACGCCTCGTGGTTTAATTCCTAGGTGTCAGAACTCAAAATCGTTGTTTATTTACCGATAAACAACTCAAAATCGTAAATTATTTCTTAATTACATGATGTGTACGTGGTAAACAGACGTAGGTTGGGATCCCAGCTTAGTATAGTATAGCTTTTAAAGTTGAATATAGTCATTCATTGTAGATTTGTGTGAATGTATTTTTTTTAAATACTTCATAGTGCACAAAGATATTAGAAGCAATAACGAGTTGTCACAAAAAATGTCATGAACGCTATACTTTTCAAATCATGACATGTTCTGTGCAAACTTATTATTCTCTCTGACATCCATATATAATATGAAGTGTTTAGGAAAAATACAACAGTAACACCCAAAAACCAAGGTATATATATACCCATCCTGTCTGTATTTTATCGCTTTTGCTGAATCATCAGCGCATTCGCTGACCCGGAGCCGTACTACGGTTTGATTTCCATCCATTTGCATAGTATTACCAGTAATTTAAGAGTTGTATTGATGGTATTTCATGCACACATTTTTTATCAATCGTCAGTTAGCAGTATTCGATATTTATTATTCAAAATGCTAACGTTGAATATTAATTTAACTAGATCATCTTTCAGTGCATTATATGACAGCTATTTTTGTTTTGTTTTATTCTTAATTTCTATCTGAAAGTTTTTTCACTCGCACATTAATGGCTTTTTTTTAGGATTTGCTAACGTCTCGCTCAGTTTTAGTAAATGGACGAATACACCATTAATAGCGACTTTTTAAATACATAGCATGCAGGTGCACAAAGGCGCAAAATGTACAAAACTACTACGATGCATGATAAGAACATTATGAATCACAAAGCTGACAGCGTAGAAAGACTGTTCGTAACAAAAGAAAAATAAAAGCATGCGAATTATGAGTGCATCTTTGCTAAAAGGAAATATTTGTTTGAATGAAGTTCAATTTTCCACCTTTAAACTTTATACGTTGGCTTCTTATTCAGAAATAATTACAATTTCCTTTGGTTTCATCGTTTTACAGTGTTCTGATTGGCTTAAATGCATCATGTGACGGGCTTTTATTTTTCAATAAAGCCGGTGGCCTCTATTAATTTTCATGAGGGACTACTTTTTATTGTTGTTTACATGCAGTGCTGTCACTCACAAAAAACACACAAATAGAAATACAGTTACAGATTTATTCACATTTATACATGGCATTGTCGTCAAAAGAATTAATAATAAATAAATAAAATAATTAATAATAAAGTATAAACATGTAAAATGCATGTTGTTTCTTTCTTTTTGCCTATTTGATAAGCATTATGCATGAAAGAAAAGAAATGACATAGAAAGAAAATTCAACACAAACATAAAAAATACTTTTTGGATAAAAATATTTAAAGGGGGTATGTACGATTTCAATATCAACATTTCATTTTCTCATAATTTGAACAACACAAATGAGAGGACAAATATATCAAGGAAAGTTAAAATAAAAATAAATAAACTGATATTTGTACCATACCTTATATGTTGCTTTTTTAAAGGAACCTCATGATAACGACAAATTTACTCCTAGTGCTGTGCCGATACCGACACCTTTAATCGTTTTTGTGAGAGAAACATGATGTGTCGTATGAAAAATCTGCACAAAACTTCAGTCAACACGCAACAAATATTGAGGATTTCCCAAAATTGTACATATTTGATGCACATGAACGAGTTTCCGACTGGAAGACGAAAAGTATTTTAAAGTATTTCGAGGATTTTCCAAAATCAATGCTTCTGAACTTTTATTCTAGTTTTGTTATTTATCAGTGTTTTATAGGTTTTATTTTACTTTCATATTTTTTTTCTATGAAAATTTGATGAGATCGTTCATACACTCTTTAATATTTATATTTAAATTTATATTTATCAAAAGCGGAAAACAAATGAAATTAACAAACACAAACATAAAAATACATAATTTTACAGAATAGGGCAAAGAACGGTTCAGAAACAAAAGGTTTCAGTCAAATAACAGACATCCAGTTGAACAAACGTCTCACATTTTTTTACAAGGAAGCCACCGGAAAACCAAGCGAGCATGGTATGCAGTCATCCCGTGGAGAGTGCAAAAGAATACCACAAAAACACCTCGACAATTGTGCGAGCTCCATCCAATTGTCACCTATGAGAGCTGAATATCCCATTTATCATTGTAAAAATCCCATTGTCAAGTACGCAAATGACTCGCTAGCTGCGAAGCTCAAAACACTCCTCGAAGTAGGGCTCACGTTGGTCAATTGAGCATAAGCCAAGGATGATATGCACAAAATTAACCTGTTCATTTTCTCGAACATTTATCCATTCACATTGCACGAAAGGGCGAAGTATATCTTGTACATCCAGTTTGTGGCAAATCGTTATAACACACAGTGGCGAATCGTCATCACCCTCTGGCGAATCGTCATTAAACTGTGGCGAATCGTTGTGTCTAATCGTTATTGTGGTGAATCGTTACTAATTCTTTTACTCGGGGCCAGGAGTTTCATCAGCAGCTGAAGTACACGTTGTTTTTTTTAATGAAAGAATTGTCATTTACTAGCAGCTTTGACTAAAACAATCAAAATTTTCGTCTTATTCAAAGTTCTATGCAAGTAAGATGCATAACAATTGACCTTTTCAATTTGTGCCACACAGGTAAAGAAACTGTACGGTAGATATTTTTGGCCGATGACACAACATTTCATAGATTTGATATTTTGATCAGTAGTAAAATAATAAAAGTCGTTTACCTATTTATCGTCTTGATTTTATATCCACACTGTTAGTCATATCATGCCGAATTTCTTACACAAAAGGTTAGAAACCAGTAATTCAAATTCCCATAGGGTCCCATTATAAAACGGCAAACTTTCCAAGCATTTTTCTAGCATTTTCTTTATTTCAGATTCGGCAAGCCTGGTATCATTTTAAAGATCAATATCTCCTCTTCCAAAATTTGCAATAAAAAAGATATTTCATGTTACTTCTAAGAAAAGGCATCTCACTTGAATGCAGACACCGGTAGAAAACAGGGTTTCGGCAGTCATGTTTCGACAAAAGCCCCATACCACAGTAAACACACCCTAAATGTTCACATTTAAAGTCAGCCTTCAATGAAATACAAAAAAATGTTGCAGAAACACATAGGATATTAGAAATAATCACAAAAGGCATGTCTGAGATTGCTTAATGGCTTTTATGCCAGAAGAGAATAGGAACTCTTTAGTAACAGGCACTAATTTCGAATGGACCTCGGAGGGATACACAATGATTTACTGGTATCTTACCTTAATTAAAGAAAACTCAAAATATTGCTATCATTAAAATAACTCTTCTACATCATTATTAACCTTTTTGAACCACACATGCAAACTATCAGATCGATCCGCTAAGTAGAAATGCCCCAAAAACGCATTAGTGTATGACACATGATAAGCCATCTGGCTTGCGAATCAGTACTTGGGTTATATGGGGAGGGTGAACTTAAATTCGCACCTAAATCACATAAACAGTCAAAATACCAGTTCATTTATACTTAATTTAATGCAATGGACAGTAATAAGGCATAAAACGTGTAATATTTGCGTATAACATGATTCGATTTACAGCGAGGTGCTAAAGGCGAGTTTCCGTACTTATGTTCATTTTTTTACCCGAAAACAACAGGTTTTGCTTTAAAAATCGTAGAAAACGTGTCAGTTATGATATTATTCACATTAATTCCGGTGAAAAGTAATAAACGCAATAAAATAATACAGTTACACTTGAAGATAATGTTATGCCAAGATATGGATTTGTACTTAAAGCCTTTGGCTTTATGCAAATTAGATACCAAAAAACTGACCTTCAATACATTGATGAAGCGCCGAAAAGAGCTTTTCAATTCTTAAGTATACGACATCATAATGAAAACTAATTTGTAAGTAAAGAAATATATTTTGTTCTAGCCAATTATCTTATGGAAACGAAATTATATACGATCCAGTTAACAAGTCAATCTGCAAGAGCCAGAATAACCGATGAAGCGTAGTAGTTAGGCACACCAATTGTTAGTGCTTCTTAGCCAAATATCGATAAATAAACATGTTTATTTATAGATCTTTGTTCGTAACCTACTGAGTCAAAATAAATCATATGATGCAAGCTCTCGATTGTCCATAGTACAGATGAAAATTGATAAAATGCAGTACTTGTTGTCAAAATATTCAGAATGAGAATTGGTAAACAAGAAAGAAATATTTCGCAACGAGTCAAAACATACCCGATGTAGCGCATTAATTTGGTGGTCTTATTACAGGACACTCCGGTAAATATTTGAGTTACATACAAGTAAATAGCAAAAGTAGGGGTGTCATTAGTTTAAAGTTATTTTTTTATCAATTGATCTTTTTCCAAACTGTAATTGTACGAAATCACATGATATACACATTATAATACATATTACATAAATTATCTTAAATAATTAATATGTAAAAACACGGGTGTGAAATAATGCTGTTTTGAAAAAGGACCCTTTCTGGTTTCGATTTACTGACTAATAGCCTGCAAAGAAAAGAAGTAGTTTTCCGCGATACCTGTTTTGGAAATTATCCTCTCAAAAGACCTTTGGCTTCCGCAAACGGTCTTAAAACGAAAACTGTAAAACTAAAATCACGTTGATTTCGTTTATCGTTCATTGATAACCCCTACTCTTAAGCACAACTCTGTATCACATCTACGTAAAAGCCTATGGCAAACTAAAGGGATTTAATTATTTGGTTTCTAACCTAGAATAGCCTTATTGTGGTCTGTTCATATTGATTTAGTCAATGTTTAGGTACTATAGGGCTGCAATAAACTAAATATGCTGTATCACTAAACTTACGTTGGTGTCAGAAATATTGTATTCCGCTAAACTACAGCGGCTATAATCAATCGATTTCATAACTGAAACGAGAAAGACTGTCTATATACAGCATTCAAGAAAACATACACTTTCAATTACATGGTAAGAATAATGGTCATTTTGCATGCAATTGACAATAGACGTGGTATTGCACTCCTGTGTATTGATAGCAACCACAGAAGACCTGATAAGCCCATTAGAATTTACCAATAGCGTATCAATTTTCAAAGGGTCATTGTCTTCTTTAAATTATTTCAATAAGTTTTATTCATGCAATATTAAAAAAAGGTACATCTAATTAAAGCTAATAAATAACCTTTCCTATGATATAAGTGACTTTGCACATTGTTTATTGTCTGTTTATTAAAAGTATTGATAACTTATGTTCTTTGTGGCAAATCTGCTCTCCCGATCTAGAGCGAGTGCCCGGATGCGTTTTGTGTTAATGAGGTCCTTCCGCGCCTGGGGCTGCATTATGTGAGGACGTGGAGTGTGTCCTAGCACCCTACCTCATTAACTTACTAGAGACTCACGAAAGTTGGGAAGAATTTTGAATCATAGCTGCAATTTCCAGCTATTTATTTCTTACTGAAAGATTTTCATTTTGGTGGGATCTTGTGCTGTGGGGGGAAACCGGAGTACCCGGAGGAAACCCCACCTGTCCGGTATGGTGACCACTAACCAAACTCACATGCGCCGGGAGTGGGAAGCGAACCCGGGACGCCTAGGTGAGAAGCGTGTGTACCAACCACTGCGCTAGCCGAACAGCCCCCGGATGCGTTTTTGTAAACATGTGTAATTTTAAACTGGTATGTGACCGTAGTTTCGTAACATATGTATATGATTTTTGATTGACCAATCAAATAAAAGATTGATGTTTACAATGATGTAAGCCGCTTAGTTCTACTACAAACAATAATTGAGAAACAAAACACCAAAGTTACACAATAATGTACCGAAAATTGTTGTAAATGTATAAAAGCGGCATATACTGTTAAAAATTTAATTTCTGCTCGTTAAAATGGTATAAAAAGTGTTAAAATCGAGTAGAAATTGACGATCGCATCTTGATTCGAAGTCGCGGGGTCACGAGGTCACGCGCTAGGGGGAAAAAATCTCCACTAGACGTCATATTGGAAAATTCCCATTGTTAACTAGCTGTAACGGAATCAATAAATGTATCAAAATAACTTATCGAAAAAGGTAATTATTGATTGAAAACATGTATAGTAATGTTTTTTGTTTGATTTTATTCAAAATTGCAAGGTTTTGATGCGTTTTTTGTGAAAACAACAGAATGCATTTTTACTTTCACTTTCGCCTTTTTTTCGCATCGTCATAATTACTAGAATAATCGAAAGCGCGCGCTTTCGGTTCAAAACCCGAAAGCGCTTTGGAATAACCGAAAGCCACCCGATATGATATTCTGCTTATAGGTGTAATGAATTGAATAAACGTATATGAATATTTAGCGAATATGCTTAGTACTGATTCCTTTTAATCATTTTGCATTAAATCCTAGTTGAACTTGAACTTGCAACACTAATTCACACCTGATTATGATCAACAAACCACACAATGTGTGCATAAACATTATTTGACGACAGTATTTCACATTTAATAGCTCAACAATCGCATCTCATTGATACAATTAAATTGACAGATTTTTCACGCTTGTAAAAAAATGCGCTACAGAAATGAATTAACACCCACCGAAAATAATTATCACGGTCTTTAATGCTGATTGTAAAGTATAAAAACTTTAATTTGACTCAAGTCTTAAATCATAGAAAGCAAATCAACGTTTATGATATTAAAAATTAATTTCAAAATGACCATATTCTTCTTTAACCAGTGTATCAATAAGTTATGTATATGCTATGAGGTTTCTGATAAAGAAGAAAAGTTTCACCACAACATTTTACATAATTTGGATGATAATAGCTAAATGTAATTTGAAAACGCAAGCATCGTTATCAGCAAACAAAGGTAATAAATAGGCACGTTATTAATGAATTAACTGTATTATTCAGAAAATTTAAGACACCTAGGAATTTAGTCTTCACATATAGTTTATACGATGAACTTTGTAGGTAACCATTAGATGATCATACAAAAATAGCTACTTAAGTAATAATAATACATTAAAATGAATATGGTCACTATTTCAACAATTAGCTTTACAGTTAGAATTAACTTTAAGTATGTGGTTATTCATCACAACGTTGCGTATATCTACCGGTGTCTGTTGCTAGTTAGGCATTGATTATCTAAACCTTACTTAAGACATTTGTTTGTGTATTTTCATGTAATTTTATACAAATATGTTTGCAGTTTTAATTGGTCTTTGAATAAAAATACGTCCTAAGTTTATTGGAAGTGGTAATCTCAAAATAATGTGATCTAATCTGTATTAGTTGCTCCGATCAACGAATTCGTCTCTATTCAGAGACAAAAAAGGCGTTTGATTAAAAATGTTTGTTTAATGGAAATTCGAAAAACACTATTTGAAAAACAATGACCTATACACTAAACTGCCAGATACTTAACAAATTGCATGAGAAAGTTTGAGGTCTACATTGGGACAGTAATGCCGCCCGACTCTACGCTTGCGTCACGTGTTCAATTTTATGGTTGCCGATTATTACGCTACATGGGCATCAATACTGTAACTAGCTACTAGTTTAAAGCGTTTAGGTATGTATAACTATTGCCAAAATTATAGTTTCTTCTATTTGTCAATTAAACATCACTTTATTATAAAACAGTCAAGTCAATTTTATTCGGCATATGCATAACATAACTTAATCTTTATTCGGGATATAATATCACAATGCATACGTATTGCCTATAACATAAAAGTAGTATGGAAAACATGGAATAATCTGAGAAGGATTACCATATGAAATGTACATACTCGGTAGTGCAAACAACAACATTGTATGAATTAAAAAATATGACGAATGATTAATTTAATCATACAGCTAAATACAATGTCATCATTTGCAACAGAAACATAAAAAACAACAGAACAAATGAAACCTAGAAAACTTAAATACTATGCTTCTAACAAGTGTTTTAACAGGAGATGGTCCTTTCAATCATTCATTAGCTATATAACATTGCGCTTTCGGTTATTCTAATGCGCTTTTTGAACCGAAAGCGCACGCTTTTCTAGTAACCCTAATTTTGACCTGCTTCTTGTCAGTTCATCACGATTTTAACTTGATTAATCGTTTAAAAAAATATACATATATGTTATAAAATAGTTCGCAATACTGTTTATTAAGGTAAAATAATGTTTTATGGAATAAAATCATGTTCATGTCCTTAATAAATCGTCGACCAATGCTGGATTTGCAAATATATAGGCTTGGCTTGAACATTGTTTATATAAACCAGACGACGTATTTTTCGGATCATATAACAACAATAAATTATATGACGTTTTTGAACAAGAAAGCTTATTAACATCATTATACATTCATGAAATGAAGATATATTATTTATACATGTACTATTCTTTGATATTTTAATTGCTGTATCATGTTTGTTTAATGCAATACCTATCACTATTGGGTATCAATAGTATGTTTAGGCTATAACTAGCGGTAGAACAAAACACATAATTTAATATTTTATTCTGCTTCTTTCAGAGACATAGTAAACGAGGCACAATGCAGTATGACAGAGACAAACACCCTGGTCCTCTCTGTCAAGAACATAATGTGAAAAGTTCATGTCTGACCAACAGGGATGAGACTCTTGCGGAACTTCCCAGTTTGAACATAAAAAATGGACTTGTTTTGCAGCTTGTGCATTTTGCAGTTTGCATCACAACATAAGTAACTGTATAAAAAATAAAAGGATTGTTATTTTGCATAAATGTGAAGGTGAATAATTAGATTCTGAATTAAGACAATGTATTCATATGATTGTGTAATGAACTGTCTTACTCTAAAGCAAGTGGTGTTCAAAAATGCATTTCTTCATATCATTGGCCTTTGTTTCTGATATAGATATCTGCTAAGTCTTTCAACTTGTTTGATTAAATGATTGATACATTGCTTGATTTAGTTCATAGAATGTTTGTTAATGCAAATATGTATTAGGGAAAGATCTAGGATCCAACAAGGTACAGGGTGCTGCTAAAAAGGAGCAGGGTGGAAAGCCGTAGCTTATATTTTCTTATAACTTTCTAAAATTAAGGGTTTTCATGAGTATAATGCTTCTAATTAAGGTTTATTTTCATGGTCTATTGATTTGACATTGAATAATTGCAAAAATATATTGAATTTCAAAAGATTTTCAGCATTTCTGTGTTGACCAGCCCAGATGGGCAGCATGGGGGAACCGAAAAGGAGCAGGGTGCAACACCCTGCTATTTCGCTCTAGATCTTTCCCTAATATATATTTCACTGTTATTTACACTTTAAGATTATGCAATAAAATAAGTAAACATATGTGTGATTTTTTTTTCGAAAAAAGACAGCTTTTTTTTCTATAGATTTTAGCATATAACTCGATACTGTGTAGAAATACTGAAATATTATATGCAGCAATGGAAAGATCATGAAAAAGTACGCAAGACTACTAAAAAGTATGACATTTGGTTGAACAAATAAAAAATAGTTATAGCAATTTAACCAAAATATCTCTTCGAAATGGTTCCGCGGAATTTCATTCGTTATTGGGCAAAGTTTACAACTTTAAAAGCCCATAACTTTGGTTCTAGAGGAGATATTTCAAAAATTCAAAACAAATTCATTGTCTTTTTAATCTCTATTAGCAGAAAATTTAAAAAAATACAGGAAAACGTCAATAACAAAAATATGTCTGTGGTTGCTAGTATTGACATCCTGCTGTCGACACTGTGTGCCGACCTTTATCTGCTGAGATCAATACACTGCTGCAATTGAAACAGTGCACTCAGCCATTGCTCAGTCAGATGAGAAAAAATATTACATACAACGATAATAGATTTTATTGTTAGCCAATATTCATAGAAGAATACGCGTGGAGAGGTCAGACATCCCTTAAACTAGGCCTTTCAGTGTATGCCTTATAAAACAATTTCTCTCTAATTTTACTTCATATCAAACATATATGACATAATACTATTATATATTATACCGGTTTTGTAGGAATATCTTCGCTTACCACTAATAATAACTTGTTTATGGGTCCCTGCGCTTAAAAACTTAAAATTGGCAATTTATACTGAGATTCTTTCCCTTAGACTGACAAAATCTCGATGTCCAAACATGTATAGTCATGTCTTAATCTAAAAGTATTGACCACATAAAGCAATTACGTTATCAACATGTGTGTCAACTGGTGAAGTGATACGCATGTCATTGACCTCAGACAGATAGTTGGTAACATTATAAAATGGATAATGTTTATTTATTCAAACTTAAGTTGAAATAACAGATGCCACCTTAAAATCATATTCGTATACTAATCATTTATAACAACAAACTTACTTTATTTTAATTCAAATATTAAATGTGATTGGAAAACTCATGAACTTCATTAATTGAATTGATGAATTCTAATATTGTTTATAAATGGAATTAACTTGTCGTTGTACTTGAAGCTTGATTGATTTCTTTTCAATTAATACATCACATTTTTCGTTTGTTTTTTTTAACACTAGCAACTGCAAAGAAATTTGTTAACGTCTTTTTCATAAGTCGAGGGAACGAGATAAGCAAGTCGTGGTAACGACACATTATGTCGTGGTAACGATTTAATTAACCAATCACGTTGAAAACAAGTAGATTCAAAGGGCCGAGATAAGATACGTTAAAATAATATTGTGTTTCAAAGTATATAACTTAAATGGATCTGTAAAGATCGCGAATCTGTCTGCATTGTTAATTTTTATTGGCTAATTAAATCGTTCACTCGACATAGAGTTATTATGTCATTGTTTAATATGTCATGTCCATGATCACTTGGGAACGACTGAAATAAAAACATATACATGTCCCATCCATGAAACCGTACGAAAAGCCACAACCGTCACTAGAATGGAACAGTATTAGTTTAAAAATTACATGATGCATTCTGACGTTTTTCATTCGTTAAATTGTTGCTCTGCTTCTTGCAATTCCTGATATTATTCCTCCTCTTCATTACGCTCTTCTTTTTGACAATCTGGCCCATCTTCCTCCTCTTCCAAATGTTCATATTCTTGACAATCTTCCACTTCTTCATTCTCTTCCAAACGTTCCTATTCTTAAACATTCTTGCTATACGTCTCTTCCAACTGACGATTTATTACTACATTCTACATTATTGCATCCGTATAAATTATAAAGCAGCTTTAAACATTCTTTAAATACAACAAATGAAAAATGTACAATACATAAACAACGCATGCAAGTTTAACGAATACAAAACGTCAAAATGACCAATGTCATAATGAAGCATATCATATTATTACATCAGGTGGCGCTTCTGTCTTAAGTTCGGCAGTTTCCGTACGGTCCGACTAAACACCGAATATGAATTTATATTCGTGAATATGACCGAAAACACCGACTATAAACGAATAAAGTCATTTTTAGCTCGACTATTCGAAGAATAGGTGAGCTTTCCTACTACCCATGGCGTCGGCGTCCGCGTCGGAATTTGGTTAAAGATTACATTCAAAAGTCTCGTAACTTCAAAACTACATAAGTTATTCACTTGAAACTTGTAACTAACCTTTGTCATCAACTCCAGTATCAAGGGCAACGTTCCGTATAACTCTGTTTTGTATTTTGACAGAGTTATGTCCTTGTTTACTGAGACTTCTGATTAAAGTTTATATTCAAAAGTTTTGTAACTTCAAAACTACATAAGTTATCCACTTGAAACTTGGAACTAACCTTTTTCATCAACTCCAGTGTAAGGGGCAACATTCCCCATAACTCTGTTTTATATTTTGACAGATTTATGCCCCTTTTACACTTCGATTTTCTGGTTAAAGTTTATATTGACAAGTTTTGTAACTTCAAAACTACATAAGTTATTCACATGAAACTTGGAACTAACCTTTATCATCAACTCTAGTACCAGGGGCAACATTCCCCATAACTATATTTTGTATTTTGACAGA